>ONZH01009694.1:0-734681 GCA_900303285.1 Rhinella marina
AAGTCCGAGGGGGGAGCAGACTGAGGAATCGAAGGATGACGAGGTGACTGACCCAAGCTGGGTTGATAAGCCGAGTGAAGACAGTGCTTCTGAGGCGGAGGCGAGTGCTGCACCAGAACAGGTGGGAAGAGGCAGTGGTGTGGCCAGAGGGAGAAGCAGGGCCAGAGCTGGTGCATCAGCAGCAACTGTTTCACGTAGTGAAGCTCCCGTGGCGAGGCCTAGATGTTCGCAAGTCTGGAGGTTCTTTAAAGAAAGTGAGGATGACCGACGGACTGTGGTGTGCAACCTGTGCCACACCAGGATCAGCAGGGGTGCCACCACTACTAGCCTAACCACCACCAGCATGCGCAGGCATATGAGTGCTAAACACCCCACTCAATGGAACCAAGGCCGTTCACCTCCTGCGGGTCACACCACTGCTCCTTCCCCTGTGTCACTTGCTGCCTCTGCTAGTCAACCACCTGCCCAGGACCCCTTCGCCTCCAAGATCCTCCACAGCGTCCACCAATGTGTCCCAGCGCAGTGTTCAGCTGTCTTTACAGCAGACACTGGAGCGCAAGAGGAAATACAGTTCGACCCACCCACATGCCCAAGCCCTCAACGTCCACATCTCCAAATTGCTGAGCCTGGAAATGCTGCCCTATAGGCTGGTAGAGACCGAAGCCTTTCGCAATCTCATGGCGGTGGCTGCTCCTCGGTATTCGGTCCCCAGCCGCCACTATTTTTCCCGATGTGCCGTCCCATCCCTACACCAGCACGTGTCACAGAACATCATCCGTGCTCTGACCAATGCTGTTTCTGAGAAGGTCCACCTAACCACGGACACGTGGACAAGTGCTGCCGGTCAGGGACACTATATATCACTGACGGCACATTGGGTTAACTTGGTGAAGGCTGGGACCGAGTCTGACCCTGGGGCCGCTCATGTACTGCCCACACCGAGGATTGCGGGGCCTACCTCGGTCACGGTCTCTCAAACGTACTATGCCTCCTCCTCCGACCCCTCCTCCTCCACCTCCTCCTCCAAATTACCATCCGTGGGAATGGCGCCTTCAGTCGGTAGCTCTAGGCGCAGCAGCAGTGCCGTGGGTAAGCGCCAGCAGGCGGTGCTCAAACGGCTGAGCTTAGGTGACAAAAGGCCCACCGCCCAATATCTGTTACAGGGCATCACGGCGCAGACCGATCTGTGGCTGGCACCGCTGAACCTCAAGCCAGGCATGGTTGTGTGTGACAACGGGCGTAACCTGGTGGCGGCTCTGCAACTCGGCAGACTGACACATGCGCCATGCCTGGCCCACGTGTTCAATCTCATAGTTCAGCGATTCCTCAAGACATACCCCAATCTGTCTGATTTGCTCACCAAGGTGCACCGCATCTGTGCGCATTTCCGCAAGTCGACCACAGATGCTGCCACTCTCAGGGCAGCGCCGCCTACAACTGCCCGCTCACCGACTGTTGTGCGACGTGCCCACAAGATGGAATTCGACGTTAAACATTTTATCCAGAGTTTACCAGCAGCGCAGAGCGATTGTAGACTGCCAGATGTCAACTTGCACCAGAACTGGTAGTCAGGTCACTCAGATTCCTCAAGTCTACAATGAGGAGTGAACGTGGATTTCTGATATCTGCCAGGTGTTGACCAACTTTGAGGAGTCAACACAGATGGTCAGCGGCAATGCCGCCATTATCAGCCTCACCATCCCGCTGCTTTGCCTGTTGAAAAACTCACTGCTCAGCATGAAGTCGGAAGCTTTGCGCTTGTCACAAGAGACAGTGGAGGAAGGTATGTCGCTTGATAGCCAGAGCACCCTCCGGTCTGTTTCTCAGCGCGTATCGGAGGAGGGGGATGAGGATGAGGAGGAAGAGGAGGAGAATGTCGGTGAGACAGAAGAGGGTACCAATGCTCAGTCCTTCTTAACTCTTGAGCGTGTATGGGCTGAAGAGGAGGAAATGGAGAGTCAGGCCAGTGAGGAGAGGGAATTCTTGCGTGTTGGGACTCTGGCGCACATGGCAGACTTCATGTTAGGCTGCCTATCCCGTGACCCTCGCGTTAGAAGCATTTTTTCAAACACCGATTAGTGGGTGTTCACTCTCCTGGACCCACGATACAAGCAGAACCTTTCCACTCTCATCCCTGTAGAGGAAAGGAGTATGAGAGTGAATCAATATCAACAGGCCCTGGTGCACAAGCTGAAACAATCCTTCCCATCTGACGCCACTAGCGGCAGTGGGCATGGTTCTGTGGGCCAAGTAGCAGGGGAGAGGAGGCGAGCAGGCAGCTTGTCCAGCACTGGCAGGAGAACGCTCTCCAAGGCCTTTGCAAGTTTTATGTCACCCCAGCAAGACACTGTCACCTGTCCCCAGTCTAGGCAAAGTAGGGGTGAGCTTTACAGAAAGATGGTGAGGGAGTACCTAGATGACCATACCAACGTCCGGACCGATCACTCTGCTCCATACAACTACTGGGTTTCAAAGCTGGACACGTGGACTGAACTGGCGCTGTACGACTTGGAGGTGCTGGCCTGCCCTGCCGCTAGCGCGTTGTCAGAGCGGGTATTCAGTGCAGCTGGTGGCGTCATCACCGATAAGCGTACACGCCTGTCAACTGACAGCGCTGACAGGCTGACGCTTATTAAAATGAACAAAGCCTGGATTTCATCGGAATTCAAATCTCCTCTGGGGGAAAGCAGCTAAAGATTAACATTACTTATGTATCCGATTCCTCTTCTCTACTCCTCCTACTCCTCCTCCTCCTTGTCATCTTTGCCTAACGCAATTTTTTAGAGGTCCAAATGGCACTCTTTTACCACAATTTTCCGGAGGGCCACCTACAGGCCCTCTCTCTAAACAATTTTTCCGGAGGGCCCCCTACAGGCCCTCTCTCCAAACAATTTTTCCGGAGGTCCACCTACAGGCCCTCTCTCTAAACAATTTTTCTGGAGGTCCACCTACAGGCCCTCTCTCTAAACAATTTTTCCGGAGGGCCCCTTACAGGCCCTCTGTCCAAACAATTTTTCTGGAGGTCCACCTACAGGCCCTCTCTCTAAACAATTTTTCCGGAGGACCACCGACAGGCCCTCTCTCCAAACAATTTTTCCGCAGTGTCAACTACAGACAGTGTAAAACAATGTTTCAGGAGCATCAAACAGACAGTCCAAAACAATTTTTCATGAGGCGCAAGTACCGACATTTAAAAAAAAAAATTCGTTGCACCTAGTTGGGTGCTTCCCTAACATGTGATGGGGATGTGCCTCGCCTTTCTTGGTCTGGGTGAGCACAATTGCCATGAGGGTAACCACCAGGCTGTTGCAGGAGAATTTGGGGTAATTGTGGGATTAGGCAGCCTCAGAGGCATCCATGCCTGCTGCCCCTGCTGTTTCCTGTCCATTTCCATGGTCTTTCCATCATTTTCTGATGTTTCCAGGTTTTTACCCAGCCTTCCCTAGGCAGAGCCTTGGTCCCCTGCAAAAATGCTCGAGTCTCCCATTGACTTCAATGGGGTTCGTTACTCGAAACGAGCACCCTAGCATCGGGAAAAGTTCGTCTCGAATAACGAGCACCCGAGCATTTTAGTGCTCGCTCATCTCTAGTTATAATGGATTGTTTTGTCTAGGGAGCAATTATTAGGAGAAACAAAATGGCCTCCGTCCTGTTACTACACACAAAACCTGTCCTAATCACACAGAGGACAAGTTACTTCACAACACTGAGGTAAAGAGCTGCCTCATCCTCCTCTCCTACTTGTCAGGAATTATGATCATGAATACAGATGATCTTTAGGTGAATCTTTGTGGGAATGGAGTCAGAGACATAAAGTACAGAGAGGATGGACAGGACAGACTGTGGTAATGGAGACTGCATACAAGTGCTGCTGCTCATTAGCCACATCTCCTCATGAACTCCATTCCTACAGAGATTCAGCTGAAGATCTTATCATCTGTAGTCAGGATCATAACCCCTGAGCAGCAGAGCAGAGAGGAGGATGATGCAGCTCTTTAGCTCAGTGTTGTGAAGTAACTTGTCCTGCTGTGTGATTAGGACAGGTTTTGTGTGTACTAATAGGACAGCGGCCATTTTGTTTCTCCTAATGATTGCTCCCTAGACAAAACGAGCCATTACAACTAATTTAAGGTATTTGGGAAAATATTTATTATAAAGTAATATTTAAGTATTTTCATTTTCTTAATTCCCGGAGATCCCCTTTAAGATTGATGGGGATCCTGGCAGTTGGAAGTCCATCAATTGGTAAGTGTTCACATATCCTTTCAATATACCATTACTTTCTGAGCTAGTAAAACTTCTTTAATACATTCCTGCACTAAGACATAGTAGACATACTATTATGTCAACGTGATAAAGTGATTGTGCTTGCACTACCACTGTGAATGTCAGGGACATGGGCAAATCCAGCTGAATTGAGACCCCCCACCTTGTGTCATCATATTGTGAATGATCAATTATTTTTGTCCACTCCAACACTAAGGTGGGTTAGGAGGACAATCCCCTCCTCCCTAGCCAGGCGGATGGTATTTCATTATCCATACACAATATCATCAATCCCATTTTGAAGGAGTTACATTGGCAAACACCCATTCAGAAAGTGATACTATCCTGACAATGAGATAGAAACTAAACATGTAAAGGGGTCAGACCTTTTTGAAAATATCTTTTTGACCCTCAGCTGTATGCATGGCTCTCCACTCTTGAATGGTGGTCTTTACTTGACTTGTGTGGGGCAACAAGTTTACATTTACATTTTTAATAGCCAAAAGGCTCAGTTACAGTTTCAATAAGGGGCACAGACTTAGGCTCTATTCGCACGTCCTGTTTTTGTTTCCTGATTCGATCCTGATTTTTTCAGGACCCATTGAAATGAATGGATCCAGATCAGGATCAGGATCGAATCAGGAAAGAAAAACAGGATGTGTGAATGGAGCCTTAGAGGCAATATATTATCTAGGTATAGTGTTAACAAATATGACACTGCCCATTTAAGATATATGGTAATGCACTCAGCTGTTGGCACACCCTCTGGGCATCAACACTCTGGCACTGGTCTCTTCAGAGTGGCAGCAATGTAGTTGGCTGTATCTGCAGTTGTCAACATGGCTTTCCCAGGTTGTGATATCTCTGACAACACAAACATTACATGCACGATTTGCAGTACTAGAGTCAGTATGCCCTTCCTTTGTTGTTTATAGGTTGTATGAACTTTCTTATGGACCTGTCTCTTTTACAGGTCTTGGCTGCTCCCAGAATGCATGGATTAAACAGCTTCTCTCCACCCCTCAGCTCCAGCCCCAACTCCTATGTGGTGTTTGGCTTAATTTGTCCTAGCTTATCCCTCAGGTCTTGTGTTCTTATTTCTAATACCAATCAACTCCTTTTATAAAGCTAAAAAAGGAATTCATACTGGCTAAACATTGGGCAACAGCACCAGTTCTCTCTTCAGTTTCCTGTCTGCTGTTGACTGCTACTGATTATGAGGTCACGCTCATGCGTGACACGTGCTGTTTGCCGTTGTTAGGCCGTTTGATGAGGCCATTTTACTTGTCAGTCGGTAGAACTACAGGATAAATTATGTCATTCCAATCCTTCACATCCTGGAGGTGATGCTGAGAAATCTGTGGCCACCTGAGCCTTGAGAAGGATGAACTGGCAGAGGAGGAAGATGAGGAGGAGGACATAAACTGCTTGCTGTGCCCCCCCCCCAATACTCCCAAATACTATACTGAAGAAATATCAGTGCCCCCATAGTAATAGTGCTCCCCAAAGTTCCACCAATAGTAATTCCCTTCTAGAATGTCCTCATTAGTAATACTGCCCCCTACAGTGCACCCAACAGTGATAATGCTCCCCAAGAGTGCCCCCATTAGTGGAAGAGCCCTCCAGTATTAATAGGGTAATAAGGCACCCCCATTGCTACCCTAGTGGTAATAAAGCTCTCTACAAACCCCTCAGTAGTAATAAGGCCCCCATAGTGCTCTTAGTAGAAATAAGGTGGATCTATAAGTATTTATAAGTCTCTGTATTTATATTCCTCCCTTTAGTGTCCTCAGAAATTATAATTCCTCAGCCCCCCACCATACAGTCCCAAGTAAATAACGCTATTTCCCTCACTATGCCGTACAATCCTGTGTAAATAACATCACACCATCTCTCCAGCCCCCTCCAATATACAGCCCCATGTATATAACATCCCTCTCTATCTACAACCCTCTCCAAAATACAGTTCCATGTAAATAACATAATTTCACTCCCTTCAGCCCCTGCAATATACAGTCCCATGTAAATAACATCACCCCCTCCCCAGCTACCTTCAACATACAATACCCTATAAATAATATCACCCACTTCACACCCACCTCCAACATGCAATCCCATGTAAACATCATCACCCACTCAACATTCAGTCCCATATAAATAACATCACTGCCTCCGACAGCCACCTTCAATATACAGTCCCATGTAAATAACATCATTGCCACCCACAGCCACCATCAACATACAGTCCATTTACAATGTAAATAACATCAGTCCTTCCCACAGCGGCCAGCAGCATAAATCACATGTGAATAACATTACCCCTCCGACAGCAGTCATCAACATACAATCCCATGTAAATAACATCACTCTCTCCCACAGCCACCATCAACATACAGTCCCATATAAATACCATCATTCCCTCATACCGGCCGCCTTCAACATACAGTCCCATGTAAATAACATCACCCCCTCCCCTAGCCGCCTTCAACATACAGTCCCATGTAAATAACATAAACCTGCCCCAGCCACCTCCAATATGCAGTCCCATATAAATAGCATTGCTCCACCCCACTTCAACACACAGTCTCATGTAAATAACATAACTTTGCGCAAGCCACCTCCAACACACAGTCCTATGGTAATAACATCACTCCCTCCCACAGCCCTAATGACCACAACTCCCAGCATTTTCCTGCCTCTCCCTTCACTTACCTCTCCTGATGTAGCAGCCCTCACCATAGCTTCTTTCCCACTTCTCCTCTTCACTGCCGTACTTTCCTGCACTGGTCACATGCTGGTGACATCATCGCAGGTCTTTCTCAACCCCTGTCTTCTGCACTGATCACATGACCTGTGATGTCATCACAGGTCCTTCATTTCTTGCAGTGCATTAGATTCAATTGTATTGCCGTCCTGAGGCCCCTGCCACTGGCCCTTTCTATCGCATTGCTGTTGGGTTTTGCTACAACTGTGATCTGCTACCATCTTATGCTGTATGCCACAGTCGCTGCTACCCTCCCCACTGTCATGGAGCCATTATTGTCAGTGTTACTACCGCTGCTGCCATCCTCCCCATTTTGTCATGTGGCCACTACTTTATACTACTTTTTATGAAATTTATTAGACGCTTGGCCAGCACATTGAGATTGGGCCCCCAAGTCAGTTTGAAATACTGTGTTATGCAGCTGTAAGTTCCAAGACTTCACACTGAAATTGGGCCACCAATGGGAAGAATATGCCTTTGGGGGGGGGTTCACACCAGCATTTTGCTGTTTTTCAGCCTTCCATCCAACGGATCTGCCTTTCTGTTTTATTTAACCTACAGTGCCTTGCGAAAGTATTCGGCCCCCTGGAACTTTTCAACCTTTTTCCACATTTCAGGCTTCAAACAAAAAGATTTAACATTTTAAATTTTTGGTGAAGAATTAACAACAAGTGGGTCACAATTGTGAAGTGGAACAAAATTTATTGGATCTTATTTGAACTTTTTTTGTAATAATAAAACTGAAAAGTGGGGCGTGCAAAATTATTCGTCCCCCTTGCATTAATACTTTGTTGCACCACCTTTTGCTGCGATTACAGCTGCAAGTCGCTTGGGGTATGTCTCTATCAGTTTTGCATATCTAGAGACTGAAATTCTTGCCCATTCTTCCTTGCAAAACAGCTCGAGCTCTTTGAGGTTGGATGGAGAGCGTTTGTGAACAGCAGTTTTCAGCTCTTTCCACATATTCTCAATTGGATTCAGGTCTGGACTTTGACTTGGCCATTCTAAGACCTGGATACGTTTATTTTTCAACCATTCCATTGTAGATTTTGCTTTATGTTTGGGATCATTGTCTTGTTGGAAGATAACTCTCCGTCCTAGTCTCAGGTCTTTTGCAGACTCCAACAGGTTTTCATCCAGAATGGTCCTGTATTTGGCTCCATCCATCTTCCCATCAATTTTAACCATCTTCCCTGTCCCTGCTGATGAAAAGCAGGCCCAAACCATGATGCTGCCACCACCATGTTTGACAGTGGGGATGGTGTGCTCAGGGTGATGAGCTGTGTTGCTTTTAAGCCAAACATATTGTTTTGCATTGTTTTCAAAAAGTTCCATTTTGGTTTCATCTGACCAGAGCACCTTCTTCCACATGTTTGGTGTGTCTCCCAGGTGGCTTGTGGCAAACTGTAAACAAGACTTTTGATGGATATCTTTGAGAAATGGCTTTCTTCTTGCCACTCTTCCATAAAGGCCAGATTTGTGAAGTGTTCGACTGATTGTTGTCCTATGGACAGACTCTCCCACCTCAGCTGTAGATCTCTGCAGTTCATCCACAGTGATGTCAGTGATATCACGGACCTGCCTGGTGTGTTCCTTGGTCTTCATGATGCTCTCTGTGCTTTAAACCAGTGATTTTCAACCAGTGTGCCTCCAGCTGTTGCAAAACTACAACTCCCATCATGCCCAGGCAGCCTACAGCTATCAGCCTACAGAAGGGCATGGTGGGAGTTGTAGTTTTGCAACAGCTGGAGGCACACTGGTTGAAAATCACTGCTTTAAACAGAACCCTGAGACTATCACAGAGCAGGTGCATTTATACGGAGACTTGATTACACACAGGTGGATTCTATTTATCTTCATCAGTCATTTAGGACAACATTGGATCATTCAGAGATCCTCAATGAACTTCTGGAGTGAGTTTTCTGAACTGTAAGTAAATGGGCCAAATAATTTTGCATGCCCAACTTTTCAGTTTTATTATTACAAAAAAAGTTTAAAGAGGACCTTTCATGACTTTAAAAAAATGAATCTGCACTATCTACCTGATAGTGCGTCCCCCACTGATGCCAGCAGCGTGGTTTTCTTAGCAAATTGTCCCCCGGTGGCTTCACACGGGCCCCCCGTTCTTCGGTCCGGCTTTATGCTAATTAGAAGGCATCGGAACAGGGAGGAGGAGACTCCCTGTTCCTCAATGGGCGTTGCTTCTGCCCTGCTGTGAGCGCTGTCCAATCAGAGCGGACCGCTCACAGCAGGGCCGAAGGAGTTCAACCCTGCTGTGAGCGGTCCGCTCTGATTGGACAGCGCTCACAGCAGGGCAGAAGCAACGCCCATTGAGGAACAGGGAGTCTCCTCCTCCCTGTTCCGATGCCTTCTAATTAGCATAAAGCCGGACCGAAGAACGGGGGGCCCGTGTGAAGCCACCGGGGGACAATTTGCTAAGAAAACCACGCTGCTGGCATCAGTGGGGGACGCACTATCAGGTAGATAGTGCAGATTCATTTTTTTAAAGTCATGAAAGGTCCTCTTTAAATGATCCAATAAATTTCGTTCCACTTCACAATTGTGACCCACTTGTTGTTGATTCTTCACCAAAAATTTAAAATGTTATATCTTTTTGTTTGAAGCCTAAAATATGGCAAAAGGTTGCAAAGTGCCAGGGGGCCGAATACTTTCTCAAGGCACTGTATATTTCAATGGAAGATGGATCTCATTGCATTGTTTCAGTTTCTTCTGTAATCTATTTTAACCCTTTCACTCCCGGAGGTTTTTTCGGTTATGCATTTTCGTTTTGCGCTCCCTGCCTTCAAACAGCCATAACGCTTTTATTTTTCTGTTCACATAGCTATATGAGGGCTTGTTATTTGCGGGGAAAGTTGTACTTTCTAACGCCACCATTTAATATTGCATATGGTGTAGTGGGAAGCGGGAAAAAAATTCCAAATCAGGTGAAATTGCAAAAAAACCGCTATTCCGCTACAGTTCTACGGGTTTCTTATTTACAACGTTCGATGTGCATTAAAACTGACCCGTTACTTTCATTCTACTGGTAAGTATGAATCCGGCAATACCTAATATGTATAGTTTTTCCTGCGTTTTGATAGTGATAAAATAATTAGAAAGTTGCCCTTTTTTTTTTTTCCTTGTCATATCTTGACCCCTATAACTTTTTGGTATTTATGTGTACAGAGCTGTATGGGGGCTCATTTTTTGCGGGGCGATCTGAAGTTTTTATTGATACCATTCTGGGGTGTGTATGACTTTTTGATCACTTTTTATTTAATTTTTTTTAGAAAAAAAAAGCGACAAAAAACGGAAAATCGCCATTTGGACGCTTTTTTCCGCCACACAATTCGCCGTATTGGAATTTTTTTTTATATTTTAAAAGTACGGGCGTTTTCGGTCACAGTGATACCCATGATGTCTATATTTATTGTTATTTAGGTATTTATTTTTTAATTATACGGAAAGGGGGGTGATTTGAACTTTTATATCTTTTTTATTTTTTATATATTTTTTAACATTTTTTTAAATTTTTCTTTGACTATTTGAAAGGTCAAATATGAGCTAATATATTGTGGCTTTTTTTTTCTTTATGAGCAATCAGGGATTTTCTAGGCTCAGATAAATCTAAGAATTGCTCGTCTCTTATCCTGGCCATCTAGTGGCCAGAATAAGAATTGCACTTTGAAAACTGTAATCCTCACCAGCGAGGATTACAGTTTTTATATGGTGTACAGACACCCCAATTGGCCACACGGGGTGTCTGTACACCACCCGGAAGCAAACGCTTCCGGGTTCAGACGCAACTAGATGCCGTGATCACGTGTGATCACGGCATCTAAACGCCCAGCAAGACGCCGCCGATCTAGTAAGTAGCGGCAAGTCTCTGCTGTTAGAAACAGCAGAGACTTGCCGGCCATGACGCCCGCCGCACTTGCAAAAATGCTGCTTTTTGGCAGATTGGCCTGGGCATACCTGATGTATAGTGATTGATGATTTCTTGTCGAACTTTGGCAAAGCAGAATCAAATTTTTCAAAACGTTGCTCATCTCTAACTATATTCAAACTAGCAGCATGAGTATGTGATTATTACACCAATAGACAGAATAGCACACAAAAGTATCTGGGAGTGATAACTAGAGATGAGCGAATTTCTCAAAAATTCGTTTCGAATGGTTTGCCGAATTTCCCAAAAAGATTTGATTCAATCCGAATTTATTTGTGACAAATCACATTACAAAACGGCTATTTCCTGGCTGCAGAGAGCCTGTATACTAGTGTAGAACACTGCATTGCAGAAACATGCATAGGTAGTCTGCTGTGGTAGTGAAACAGTACTGTGAGTCAGTATGACACGCAGATGACAGGCGTCGCTCTTAGAATCGCTGCACACTTTACATATTTTGGCAGTTATGGGGCCAAAACTGACCAAGTAACTCAAGTGTGAATTCAGCCTTACAGGTTAACGTTAGCGTTGGGTATAAAGAACAATTTATTATTGACCAGCCTTGTGGCCCAGAATCTATTCTTTATACAATACTACAAATAGCCTAGGCTATAATGATCCCTTTAGGGCCTAAATTTATAAAAAAAAATCACCTTTATTTATATACTTTAAAATTTTTTGCCAAAGAGAAACAAACAAAAATTGTATGAGGTACCCTAAATGTGATGTCATTAAAAACACTTGTAGCATCCTCCTAGGTCTGGCAAGTATTTTCCTTATATATGTGTCTTCCTCCTTCTATTTGCAGGCTTAACACTGAGATCTGCTTACTATATGTTATAATTATTAAAGAGCTCCACATCCATACTGTGCACCAATGACTGTCGGGACATGTTAGACGCCCGGTATACGGTCCAGGCAGGTGTGTGAATAAGGGCACAGTACTCCTGCAGTGCCATTACTGTGATATCTGAGTCAAACCACTGCTCTGAATATGGTAGTTGGACATGAAGATTAATGCTTTTCTAGATAACTGCTTATAAAGACCATCAACTACCACTATCCAAAATATGGATGTGGAGCTCTTTAATAATTATAACATATAGTAAGCAGATCTCAGTGTTAAGCCTGCAAATAGAAGGAGGAAGACACATATATAAGGAAAATACTTGCCAGCCCTAGGAGGATGCTACAAATGTTTTTAATGATGTCACATTTAGGGTACCTCACACAATTTTTGTTTGTTTCTCTTTGGCAAAAAATTTTAAAGTATATAAATAAAGGTGATTTTTTTAAATAAATTTAGGCCCTAAAGGGATCATTATAGCCTAGGCTATTTGTAGTAGGGTATAAAGAACCGTACAGTGGCCCAAGATTCTACTATAGCGTGAAAGAGTACACTCCTTTTACACTGTCATCAGCTGATTACACATAGATTTCTACAGAACCTGTTCTGTTACACTGAGACAAGTAGTGTCCCCCTGACAGAGTGGAGAGGGTGTCAGGAGTCAGTTTGTGTTGATGTCACTGTTTATTTTGCCCTTCTTCTCATTCATCATAAAAACAACCCCAAAATAAGGATCCTGTCTTTTAAGCGTCCTCCTTCACACAGTCAGCATTTGCTCAGTAACCCATCAGTACTGCTAAGGCAGAAAACAAAAACAAAACACTAGTGGATCCAAAACAGATATGACACATGAATGGAATATTTGCATGTCTTCTGTGTTTTGTACCCACTCCTGCTTTTGGCTTCCAAATCATGATCCAATCCTGATGCAACATAGGGACCGTGTGATACAGGCCTTACAGCTGCTCTAAAGACAGGATCAGTTGTATTTCTCATTTTTCCGTCCTTTTGACAGATCACAATAAGGGTAAAATAAGTGGTGATGTCAACAAGGCCAAACAGGAGCAATAACAGCCCAGTGACAGAGTGGTGAGGGTGGCAACAGCATGAGGAGTCAACTTAGTGGCCCAGTGACAGAGTGGTGAGGGTGGCAACAGCATGCGGAGTCAACACAGTGGTCCAGTGACAGAGTGGTGAGGGTGGCAACAGCATGATGAATGGACGTACTGTTATATATGAAATAAACACACTCCAAAACTGTTTTTATCAAACTGCAAATTCACCCCAGAAGCAAGGATGAATGGAAGTACTTTTATATATGAAATAAACACACCCAAAAACTGGTTGTATCAGGCCGCAAATTCACCCCAAAAGCAGGGATGAATGGATATACTTTTATATATTTATTTACACACTCCAAAACTCGTTGTATCAGACAGCACTTTAACATTTGCTAGGACTACTGCAATTACTGTTTAAAACAACCTAAAATCTGTAGTAATAGATCACTTTTTGTAACCCCAATTATTGCAGCAAGATGTAATAGAATAGCATCTATTACCCAGGCTTTACAATCTCCTATTGGTTCCTGCTCTCTCCCTATAGTGTGGATAATGCCTCCCTATCCTTTCCATACACTATGAATGATCTTATGATGTTCTTCTGCGGTGTTGCTATCAGTGTGTGAAGAGTGGGAGAAGAGGGTTGCATTGACAATCCAACACAATGGGAAGCACTTTGAACACATTTTATAAGTGGTCAGAAACTTGTAAATGAATCATGAAAGAATAAAGTTACGTTAAAACTAGAGATGAGCGAACATGCTCTTAACGAGCACTGTACCACTCGGCTCCCCTGGGCTCGCATGGGCGTGGGCAGCCGCTTCCGTCCTCCTCACCCGACGGAAGCGGCTGCCTGCGCCCATGCGAGCGCAGGGGAGCCGAGAGGTACAGTGCTCGTTACGAGCAGGTTCACTCATCTCTAGTTAAAACCAAGCACACCATTGTTTTTCTTATGAAATTATCAATAAGTTTGATGTGTCACATGACCCTCTTCCCATTGAAAAAACTAAAGTTGGATCCAAAATGGCTGACGTCAAAATGGCCGCCATGGTCACCACCCATCTTGAAAAGTTTCCCCCCTCCCATATACTAATGTGCCACAAACAGGAAGTTAATATTACCAACCATTCCTATTTTATTTAGGTGTATTCATATAAATGGCCCACCCTGTACATGATTAGTATACACAGGGTAGTGTACAACATTATCTGAGAGGCCCAATAGTATCCGGGCTACGGAAGTGTTCCAAACGAGAGACCCAGAGCCATAATGTGTGTAGTAGCAGCACCAACTATCCAGCCAGAAGTATTAGTAGTAGTAAGAAAGTGAAAAGGCACAAGATTTTACAGTAGTTGAGGAGGAACAAATGAGATAGTGGATTGAAAGGCTCATTCCTTTCAGTCTCAGCAGGATAATGTGGGGGTGACTTCACTTCCGACACTATGCTGTGGAGCCAGGGGTTAGAGCATTCCTCTTGGTCCTCCTTGCAGCCCCAAAGAAGACTTTCAGTGAAGTCCTTTCAGTCTTCATTGCCCCTAGTGGGGCAACTTACTTTTTGTTAGGAAGTGGTAGGAAAACGCCACCACGCCCTATGGCACATAGTCAAGGGAATTTCCCTGATGATGAGTTCTGTGAAAGCCATCATTGTTTGGGCTGCTCTAAGGAGGAGGTTGGGGAGAAGGCTGGTGACCCCATGCATACCTGTTTTGATGGTGGTGGTAATAGTGGAACTCACAGCCATGGCATTGGTGGTGGGGGCAGTAACAGTGGCAATCGGGGAAAATGCAGAGCAGGGGAATGGGGGCCCAGTAGTCCACAATGATATCTCACAGTATGATAAAAACGTCAGGAAGGGTGATGACTCTGGTGATGATTGTGTGCTTTTGTGCTGGATAGGACCTGGGAGCTGGATTGGGCTGTTGAGGAAGAGGCAACATCAATAGAGAAGGATGGTGGTTACAGCAATAAAGAACAGAGGCCATGTACCAAAGAACAGCCAGGGCCATGTCTGCTTCTAGATCTAGTGATGCTGCTGACAGTGTGAGTGGATAAGGAAAAAGAAGAATGCTAGAGCTAAGCTCAGCTTGGCTTCATGTAGCTCTGTTTGAGCAACTCCCGTATGGCTCTTTTTCTTCACAAGGCAGGCAGACAAAACCACAGCGGTGTGCAATATCTGCAGGATTAAAATAAGCCATGACCATTCAAACACAATTATAGGTACCAGAGGTCTATTGCAGCACATGAGGCGGCATTACTGGATCCTTTGGGAAAATACAACTGGCCAGTATGGGAAAGTCACTTGTAGAGAAGGATTTGGGTGTATTTGTACATCATAGACTATATAGCGGCATGCAATAGGCTGCTTCTAAGGCTAGCAAGATATTGATTTGTATTAAACAAGGCATGGACTCACAGGACAGGGATATAATATTACCACTTTACAAAGCTTTGGTGTAGCCTCATTTGGAATATACAGTTCAGTTCTTGGAGCCGTTTCATAGAAAGGATGCCCTCGACCTAGAAGTACAAAAAATAGTAACTACACTGATAAGGGGCATGGAGGGTCTTGGTTATGAGGACAGACTAAAAGAATTATTTATTTAGTCTTGAGAAACAGGATATGATTAGCTTGTATAAATATATAAATGGCCCTTACAAAATATGGTGAAAATCTGTTCTGTGTAAAAATCCCCTCAAAAGACAATGGGGCACTGCTTACATCTGGAGAAAAAAAGTTCAGTCTCCTGAGTCGACAAGGCTGGGAGTGGTAGTGGCTCCTATTTACGCACAGTCTACTACAGTGGCTGTCCTCTCACCATTGCTCCCTAGGGCCAGTGCAGTGCAAGGAAGGGGCACCCTTTCTTCCCTCAGGCATATCCTTATTCTGTAGCTCCTGCCTGATAGTAACTGAAGTGCCTATGATGGTTGGTGACTGTATGGATGCAAAGCAGGCAGAGGAGAGTACAATGTGCAATGGCTGACGTAGAGTGCCCAGATAATGGTGTATAGAATTAGGCAAGGATGGGAGTTATGGCCCTCTATCCTCTGTCTTGCTAATATCTCTCTCAGTAGAATCTATGGCTGGTGACTGTACTTTTGCAATTTTCCTGTAATGTGGATGGCAGCATGCCGGTTGAATGATACGACTGACTAATTCCTTAAAGGGAACCTGTTATCAACTTTATGTTGACCTCACTGAGGGCAGCATAAATTAATGACAGAAATGCTGATTTCAGCGGTGTGTCACTCATGAGCTAAAAGTAAGTGGTTGCCGCGAACCAGCATCATAATGTTTGCAGCACAGGCCTTGAAAAGAGTCAAATCTACCTGAGAAGAGTCATGGTTATTCCTAATCTCCTGCTCTCCCCACCATCTGCTGATGATTGGCAGTTTTCTCCTAGAGAGAAAGGGAGAAAACTAGGTAGAAGACTGTCAGCAGATGGGCAGGGAGAGCAGGAATTCATGAATAACCATGACTCTTCTCAGGTGGCCGGGACTCTTTCCCAGGTCTAATCTGCAATGTTTGTGATGTTGGTTCTCGGCAACCACTTACTTTTAACTTATAAATGACAGACCGCTGAAATCAACTCACCTGTCTCTACTTTATTCTGATGTTAGTATAGGCAGCACAAATTTGATGACAGGTTCCCTTTAAAGTGTAACTGTCATTCTTTTTTTAATTTATGTAACGTATAGGGGCAGTGATACTAAGCATTTTTGTAATATACTTTAATTACTGAAATTGTACATTTCTATTTAAAAAAAATAGCTGTAAAGTGGCCCATTTGGAGCCTTAGCAACACTCTTCTCTCTTCTGTTTACATAAGATGGTCAATGTTGAGCAAGTCTGGACTGTTATATAAACAGAAGACAGAGGAGCGTTGCTAAGGCTCCAAATGGGCAACTTTAGAGCTATTTTTCTAATAGAAATGTACGATTCCAGTAATTAAATTATATTACAGAAATGGTCAGTATCACTGCCCCCATGCATTACAAAAATAAAAAAAGATTGACAGTTACACTTTAAGTGTGTAGGGTGTCTTGACTGTATTCCTACCACAGCAGTAAAGTCTGTTTTGCCCTCCACAGTGGTTGCCTTACTGATTTCAGTGCCTGGCCATACAGATTCCAAGTAGTCCAGTTCTCTCCTTTATCTTTCTCTCGTTCTCTCATTTATCTTTCTTGCTCTAGATTTTACTGCAATCACATAGAAATATGTTTGTCTCTAAATCCTGAGGAGAGAGAACCCTGGTCAGTGTGTCGTTTCTCTGCTAACTACTTCATCAGACTAGAATAGAACACTCTCGAGCTAGAGATGGAGCTAGCCACGACCTAGCAACCTCTTGCAAAATGCTGTGCCAGAGTTAGTTAACGCCATCACTACCAGAGCTATGCTGGAAATATACAAAGCATTACAATAGATAACATAATATATTAACATAACATTTTAATGAAAAAAAAACAAAACATTTGCAGATACCCTCTGCCCCAGGGTACTGCAAACATAAGAACTGTAAATTTGTGGAATAGTCTACATCAGTAAGTGGTCACAGCAGTAGCAGTGGACGGTTTTAAAATGGCTTAGACAATTTTCTAGAACTCAATACAACTCAAACATTAATGCTTATGTAAATATGTAGAAGTCTGGTTCTCATTCCCCTTCCCTGATTCCCATTCCCACCCAATCCTTGGTTGAATGTTATGGACTTATGTATGTTATTCAACTATACTATATACAGTGCCTTGAGTCTGTCCATAGGACAACAATCAGTCGAACACTTCACAAATCTGACCTTTATGGAAGAGTGGCAAGAAGAAAGCCATTTCTCAAAGATATCCATAAAAAGTCTTGTTTACAGTTTGCCACAAGCCACCTGGGAGACACACCAAACATGTGGAAGAATGTGCTCTGGTCAGATGAAACCAAAATGGAACTTTTTGGAAACAATGCAAAATGATATGTTTGCCGTAAAAGTAACACAGCTCATCACCCTGAACACACCATCCTCACTATCAAACATGGTGGTGGCAGCATCATGGTTTGGGCCTGCTTTTCATCAGCAGGGACAGGGAGGATGGTTAAAATTGATAGGAAGATGGATGGAGCCAAATACAGGATCATTCTGGATGAAAACCTGTTGGAGTCTGCAAAAGACCTGAGACTAGGACGGAGATTTATCTT
Source organism: Rhinella marina (assembly GCA_900303285.1). NCBI lineage: Eukaryota > Metazoa > Chordata > Amphibia > Anura > Bufonidae > Rhinella > Rhinella marina. The sequence continues at coordinate 18,067 of ONZH01009694.1, forward strand.
CCAACAAGACAATGATCCCAAGCATAAAGCAAAATCTACAATGGAATGGTTGAAAAATAAACGTATCCAGGTCTTAGAATGGCCAAGTCAAAGTCCAGACCTGAATCCAATTGAGAATATGTGGAAAGAGCTGAAAACTGCTGTTCACAAACGCTCTCCATCCAACCTCAAAGAGCTCGAGCTGTTTTGCAAGGAAGAATGGGCAAGAATTTCAGTCTCTAGATGTGCAAAACTGATAAAGACATACCCCAAGCGACTTGCAGCTGTAATCGCAGCAAAAGGTGATGCAACAAAGTATTAATGCAAGGGGGCCGAATAATTTTGCACCCCCCACTTTTCAGTTTTATTATTACAAAAAAAGTTTAAATGATGCAATAAATGTCGTTCCACTTCACAATTGTGACCCACTTGTTGATTCTTCACCAAAAATGTAAAATGTTATATCTTTTTGTTTGAAGCCTGAAATGTAGCAAAAGGTTGCAAAGTGCCAGGGGACCGAATACTTTCGCAAGGCACTGCAACTATGTAACAAAAAACACTAGTGACCAATGGTAGCAGATGTAATTGCACTAATAACTACTGTATATTTATACCCATTCAGATTGTGACATTTTATCGATTTTCTATTCTAGCTTGAAAATCCATTTTAAAATAGAAAATACAATTCTCTAATCATTGCTGTAGGAACAGACTTGATAAATGGTATTCAAAAGATGACATACACAAAAAAAACACACATAATAAAAGTGGCCTTGATGTCTCCTGACTCTTTCTATTAATATAAAATGAATGAAGAAAAACCAATTAAGCTGAATGACATCATAGATATGTACTTGCAATCCAAGTCAGTATAATACAAAAGAGATAAATTTGCATTGTGAAGCTTGTATTTTTAATTTTTACTTAAAAGGGATATTGATGACCTACAGTACAGACCAAAAGTTTGAACACACCTTCTCATTCAAAGAGTTTTCTGTATTTTCATGACTATAAAAATTGTAGATTCACACTGAAGGCATCAAAACTATGAATTAACACATGTGGAATTATATACTTAACAAAAAAGTTGTGTTGTGTCAGTTTTTATATACTGTATAGGCTAGGTTAGTTCTTCTTTAAAGGGGTTTTCCTGGACTTAGGTATTATCACAATAGGTTGTCAATATTAGATCAGTGAAGGTCTGATAGCCAGCACCCCCACTTTTCACCTGTTTTGGGAGGCCTCTAGAAACTTTGCAGTGGACATAGCCAGAAGCAGAAGGCTCCATCTACTGTGTAGTAGTCATGCCAGGGTACTGCAGCTCAGCTCCCACTCAAGTAAATAGGAGCTGAGCTGCAGTATGCCAATGCCAGAAACTATATACTATTACAGCCTTGCACTCACTTTATAGTTTCTGGTGTGGTGGCTGCTCAAAACAGCTGATTGATGGGGGTGCCAGGTGTCAGACTCTCACTGATCTGATATTGATTATTTATTCTGAATATACAGTACAGACCAAAAGTTTGGACACACCTTCTCATTCAAAGAGTTTTCTGTATTTTCATTACTATGAAAATAGAAGATTCACACTGAAGGCATCAAGACTATGAATTAACAACTGAAAAGATGTCTTATATTCTAGGTTCTTCAAAGTAGCCACCTTTTGCTTTGATTACTGCTTTGCACACTCTTGGCATTCTCTTGATGAGCTTCAAGAGGTAGTCACCTGAAATGGTTTTTACTTCACAGGTCTGCCCTGTCAGGTTTAATAAGTGGGATTTCTTGCCTTATAAATGGGGTTGGGACCATGAGTTGTGTTGGACAGAAGTCAGGTGGATACACAGCTGATAGTCCTACTGAATAGACTGTTAGAATTTGTATTATGGCAAGAAAAAAGCAGCTAAGTAAAGAAAAACGAGTGGCCATCATTACTTTAAGAAATGAAGGTCAGTCAGTCCGAAAAATTGGGAAAACTTTGAAATTGTCCCCAAGTGCAGTCTCAAAAACCATCAAGCGCTACAAAGAAACTGGCTCACATGAGGACCGCCCCAGGAAAGGAAGACCAAGAGTCACCTCTGCTGCGGAGGATAAGTTCATCTGAGTCACCAGCCTCAGAAATCGCAGGTTAACAGCAGCTCAGATTAGAGACCAGGTCAATACCACACAGAGTTCTAGCAGCAGACACATCTCTACAACAACTGTTAAGAGGAGACTGTGTGCAGCAGACCTTCATGGTAAAATAGCTGCTAGTAAACCACTGCTAAGGACAGGCAACAAGCAGAACTTTTTTGGGCTAAAGAACACAAGGAATGGACATTAGACCAGTGGAAATCTGTGCTTTGGTCTGATGAGTCCAAATTTGAGATCTTTGGTTCCAACCACCGTGTCTTTGTGCGACGCAGAAAAGGTGAACGGATGGACTCTACATGCCTGGTTCCCACCGTGAAGCATGGAGGAGGAGGTATGATGGTGTGGGGGTGCTTTGCTGGTGACACTGTGGGATTTACTCAAAATTGAAGGCATACTGAACCAGCATGGCTACCTCAGCATCTTGCAGCGGCATGCTATTCCATCTGGTTTGCGTTTAGTTGGACCATCATTTATTTATCAACAGGACAATGACCCCAAACACACCTCCAGGCTGTGTAAGGGCTATTTGACCAAGAAGGAGAGTGATGGGGTGCTATGCCAGATGACCTGGCCTCCACAGTAACCAGACCTGAACCCAATCGAGATGGTTTGGGGTGAGCTGGACCGCAGAGTGAAGGCAAAAGGGCTAACAAGTGCTAAGCATCTCTGGGAACTCCTTCAAGACTGTTGGAATACCATTTCAGGTGACTACCTTTTGAAGCTCATCAAGAGAATGCCAAGAGTGTGCAAAGCAGTAATCAAAGCAAAAGGTGGCTACTTTGAAGAACCTAGAATATAAGACATCTTTTCAGTTGTTAATTCATAGTCTTGATGCCTTCAGTGTGAATCTTCTATTTTCATAGTAATGAAAATACAGAAAACTCTTTGAATGAGAAGGTGTGTCCAAACTTTTGGTCTGTACTGTATATTCAGAATAAATAATCAATATCAGATCAGTGAGAGTCTGACACCTGGCACCCCCATCAATCAGCTGTTTTGAGCAGCCACCACACCAGAAACTATAAAGTGAGTGCAAGGCTGTAATAGTATATAGTTTCTGGCATTGGCATACTGCAGCTCAGCTCCTATTTACTTGAGTGGGAGCTGAGCTGCAGTACCCTGGCATGACTACTACACAGTAGATGGAGCCTTCTGCTTCTGGCTATGTCCACTGCAAAGTTTCTAGAGGCCTCCCAAAACAGGTGAAAAGTGGGGGTGCTGGCTATCAGACCTTCACTGATCTAATATTGACAACCTATTGTGATAATACCTAAGTCCAGGAAAACCCCTTTAAAGAAGAACTAACCTAGCCTATACAGTATATAAAAACTGACACATTTGCAATTGGTCTGGTATCCCAATGACCATGAGTACAGTCCTGGGTTCTTGGTAATTAAGAGCAGCTCTAGGGGCACAGAAGAAGATTAATACTGTAGCCTGGTGAAAGCGGTGCATTTGTATCTATCCTCTGTGCTGCATGCACAAGATTCAGAAACAGATTACTGTATGAGATGTAGGCTTAAAACCACACCAGGATAGACATGTGCCAAACACAGCACACACTGAAGACCTGTATATGTTTCATAACACATTCTTATGTGTCTACAAAAGTGGCATAGTGGGGGAATACTTCCCTTGACTAACAACATGATGCCTCTACAGGCCTTTTTCTTTTTAATGTGTAAGGTCATTGAAAGCTAAATTTAAAACCTACCCATAGCAATCCTCTAACTGAGGATTGCTACGGAGAATCATCTTCAGCATTCTACTGGACACTGAAGATGCTGGCCAACTGTATAATGAGGAGGCAGGCTTCTCAGCCTGCCTCTGGTCTCCCTGTCCTAGACTCTGCCTCCTTACCAAAGCCCTGCCTACCTAAATGTGTAATAGAGCTTACTAAATCTAATTTTACATTTTTACCTGCTGCTAGCCCTGATCGCGGAGCACTGGTTCTCTCGCTATCTTCCCAGTGTGTCTCTGGTTATCGCTGGTAAGAAAGGGAGAGGAGTGTGACTGCAGAGTTCAGTGCTGACAGTAAGTGTGCTATGTTGCTGTATAAGAAAGTAATGAAAAAAGCCAGACAGCGCACTAATAGTTGAGTAATCCTAGGTGGTCAGTCCACGATATGTCACCAGGGCACAGATATTCTTAGAAAACTGTATCTTTATCTTCCTATATTCATACTGTCAGCTCTGATCTCTTCAGGCCTGCTCTTCTACTAGTGATAAACAGAGATGAATGGGGAAGGTAGAGGAGAGCGTTGCTGCCAGTAATCATTGCTGCCAGCAGATAAACTGTAGGCAAGCATGTCACATCCTTTTTAGTAAGCTCTGTTACACATTTATGGAGGCACGGCTGGGGAAAGGAGGCAGAATTTGGGGCAGGGAGACCAGAGGAAGGTTGAGAAGCTTCTGGAATTTCCTTAGCAACCCCCAGTTAGAGTGTTGCAAAGGGGAGACTTCAGATACATTTTTCTGATAAAATAAAAATCAACATATTTCCCTAATAACGTGGCCCTACAAATTAAAAGTAAAAAGCTACAGCTACACTTTAAGAGCCCTATTTGCATATACGGAGCTAAAAGGACAGATTACTTTATCTCTGATATTGTGTGTGTTTTGGAAGAGGTTGAATTGAAAAAAAAAAAACCTTGCAAGATATTAAGGCAGGCAAAAAGATTCCAGGCAAATAATTAATTCACAAATTTCAAGCAGGTGACAGGTCCTCTTGAACACTAAAAAAAGTTTACCCACAAATCCCCCATGGTTTTAATTAACTAGCAGAAAGGCAATAGCTTTTATGGGAAGCAATTGTTCAAGTAATAACATATCCTTTTAAACCACATTAAAACAAAGAAAATATGAGTAACCAAAGAACAAGTCTGGCCGGCAGTGTTGCTAATTCCCAAACTGCTTCACTCTTTAGCACATTGTGAACATTGAATTTGATAAGCAAGGTCCTGACCACAAATTTGCTTTCAGGCTAGCAGCTGTGACCGTAAGAACAAGTGCTGAAATAAACTTAATGCGTTTAATCTGTTTTGTACAGCACACTCTAATTGCAAGGCACCTGTTGCTCGCAGGGTGAAAAGCCGATAGAGTATTGCACACTTTAACTCCAAAGTAAATTGTAGGAGCGGAAATAAAAAATTAGCAAAGTCACTTTCAAGATACTGCAGGTATTCCATATATTAAAAGGCATTGTCAGTCTTAGCATTGTAAGAAGTATTGTTGCTTAATGGTTAATGAAACTGTAAATCGATGTATTCCGAAAATGAACAATAGTCCAGTCAATTAAACTAGTCAAAGGCTAACCAGGGTTTTATCCCTGTGAAAACATCTGGCAAGGTTTCTGAGAAATAAGATGAGTGCACAGTCAGGAACAAGGCAGGACCCAGAGGAAGCACTACAAGTACAAGGAAGACAAGGCAGGAGGGCTAAGCAAAGACAAGGCTGAAATCAGCAATAACAACACAATTCAATGTACAATAGCAAATGAACTGAAGCAAGACAGGGCTTCAAACAGACCACTGGGCCAGATGTCATCTGGAGGTGCCAGTTACCTAGACCACTATTTCTCAACCCCAGGAGATATGCACCACAGGATGAGAGGGTATGCAAAACTGCCCTGTCATCCAGCAATATTTAATTGGTGGTTGCTAGGGCTGCTCCACATTCAACTGTTGGTGATAGAGTTGAATACTTTGTCTGGGCATGGAAGCTGAAGCCACTAGGTCTGAAGCCTTTATAGTGGATTTCAATACTACTGGGCTATATATGGGGAATTATTACTACTTGGGGAGTGTGGGGAACATTGTTATTACTATGGGCATTATGGTGGCATTATTACTACTGAGGACAGTAGGGGGAGTATTATTATTGGGCACACTATGGAGAGCACTACTACTAAACAGATCAAATGTGAAAACTGCATGCTGCACTATTTTTCCATCAAATCTGAAGAGGCTGCTGATGGAGGCCCAAAACAGAGGCGTGAGGATAGCCTTATTTTGTTAACATTTATTGCTGATTATTTCCTTGTAGGTATTCGGTTGGAACATCATTAGAGAGTACTTGGTGTGAAAAGATTAGAGAAACACTGACCTAGACAACCTGGCACAGTGGCCTCCAGGAATAGGGAGGTTATGGACTGCAACTGAGGAGCCGTTGCTCAAAACAGGGGAGGTTGAGAAGGGGAAACAGAGTACACATTTTTATGAATTAATTAAACAAGCTTTTAATTTCAATGAGTATCATGTAATGCTTCATTCTTCTGGTGGCACTGCAGTAAAAATGAACACTTGCTACCAAGCTGTCCTACAGATTACAGTTGATCACTAAGGTTCCCAGCAGGGGGACAACCTGTAGTTACCTAACTCAAATATCCAAAGTCATTTCACTTGGTCTGTGTCTTAGATCTGTTACAATAGGACCATGGGGAATATTTAAAGGGTAGTTTGTAGAGATGAGTCGATTCGCATAAAGCTTCGTTCCAATACTGCTTCTTCTCTGTACGGTATTAGAATGTATTGGCTCCGATGAGCCGAAGTTATTGCTTTGCGAAGTCTTGCGAGAATTTGCGTAATAACTTCATAAATTGATTTGTACTGTAAAAAAACATTTCCCGAACTCGGGTTTGGTATCAAGTGGTACCTTGGAACTGAACCCAAGTTCAGGAAATGGTTTCATCCAAAGTAGTCGATTCGCTCATCCTAGTAGTATCAATGTATGTATGTAATATAAAATAGCAAAAGGAGAAATAATACTCGCCCCAATACTGCTCCCATACTGACACTTCTCTGACACCCACCTATGGCCTCTGGTGACCTGCTATGTTACCGATCCTCTTACACTCTATTAAAAAAAAAAAAAAAAAAACACATTTTCCAACTTCTTATATAAAAATTAATAAAAAAGATATTGTTATTTCCACTTCTGAAAACATCCAAATGTATTAAAATGTAATTTTATTTATCATACATGGTGAACATCTTAATAAAAGAAAACACTTCCAATGCCAGAATATGCTGTTTCGTCAACTCACAACCCCCACTCCCCCAAAAAATGGAATAAAAAAAATTTGTTCAAAAAATTTCATGTTCTCCAAAATGATACCAATACAAACTACAGCTTACCTTGAGCCATCACACACCTCTGTTGAAGGAAAAATAAGTTAATATGGTGACACAACAAAGTATTTTTTTAAAAAGAAGGTTTTTAATAGTAGTAAAACATAACAAAAACAATATAAATTTGGTATTGTCATAATAGTACCAACTCACAGAATAAGGTTGTCATGTAATGCAAGATACTTTAGGTATTTCACATATTAAAAGGCATTTTCAAGCTCAACTTTGTAAGAAGTATTGTTGCCTCATGGTTAATGAAACTGTACCTCGTACATCAATGGGTTTTGAAAATGAACAATAGTTCAGTCAATCAAACTAGTCAAGGGCTAACCAGGGGTTTATCCCTGTAGGAACATCATGAAAATATGGTAAAACCCAAACGCAATTGTGGAATTCTGCTAAGGTTTCACAATACATTTTATCTACTATACATATACTGTATATAAAAATGAAAGTTTGTTTGTTCTTCATCATAGGCTCCTACTTGCCTTGATGGATCTCAACCAAACTTTGTACATACTGTATACTCTTCATGATTCAACTTAAAATACTGGGGAGTTGTCAAGTCCAGCTGATAGGGTTCTGGAAGGTCCTAATAAAGTAGTGTGTTTTTGATGCAGCATGCATTAAAATGTATACACTGATGTTACTGTAATCTCTCATCTCCTCTGCAGTTCAGTCTGACTCTAATCTCCCTACATATGCTGTCTAAAAGACAAATTGTTTGTTGCCCATAGCAACAATCACAGCACAGCTTTCAGTTTATTACAGCTTTTCTCAATCTGCCTCCCTTGCATTCTGTCAGAAAATAAGGTCATTTGTGATTCAGAGTGGTAATCTTCCTACATGTGCTGTATAAAAGACAAACTATGTGTTGCCAATAGAAACTGATCACAGCTTTCATTTTACTACAGCGTTTCTACAATACTGTAGACCTATGTTTACCAACTTGTGGCTCCGCAGCTGACTACTGGTTGCAGGCTGCCACCGGGTGGTAAACATAATACAGTATTAGAAGAAGTGCTGTACTAAAATGAAAGCTGTTCTATGATTGATTGACTGATTGATTGGAGAAAAAATAAAAGTTGTGCTGTGATTGGTTGCTATGAGTAACAAACAATTGGTTACATGCAGGGAGATGAGAACTAAGCAGACTGAAATGCAGGGAAGATGTAAGATGCAATGGAATCTATACAGAGGGATATTCCCAAAAACAGATGCAAATACTATATGCTTCCTGCATCAATGGGCACCTGGTACAGTAGCAGGTTTTGGAAAGATTGCAGGCATGACCAAAGTGTTAGGGCGGCCATACAGATTCAATAGTTGTTGGCCAAACAATCAGCTATGTATCTCTCCCAACTCCTTCCCAACTTTCCCATACACATTCGGCTCGTCCAAACGCGTATATGTATTAAATAGGGGGAGAGGACAAAGCCACTGTCAGTGACTTCTGTTGGTGGCTTATCTCCTGGGAGAAAAAAAGGATCAAAGGAAAATATTAATTTCAAACGATCCTTCTCTCCCCCAACATCATCTGCGCAGAGAGAGTTGGGAACTACTCATACATGTTAAACTGTTGGCTGAACCATCCAAGAATAGTAGGTTTAGCCAACAAGACACTAATGTGTATGGGAGCCTTTAAAGAAAAGAATAAAAAACTAAATGATTTGAAAAATGGTGGATGTTTTCTTTACCTCTCTAGTTGGACCAAAGGCAACAATGAGTATTTCTAGGTAAGCATTATAAAATATTTATATAGATAGATGTGCGCACCTGGGCAACGGACAGTATATACACTAGTGAAATAATAAATGGTGCCATTAAAAAGTACAACTTGTCCTGCTGTCAATGGAAAAATAAAAAAATATGACTCTTGGAAGGCAAGGATGAAACAATTAAACAACAAAAAACATAAATTTAAAATCCCCTACATCTTTCCATGAAAACATTACAGACTCCTCAGATTCTCAGGAAAACTGTGGAAGTTGTGAAAATTTCCATCCTTCAAAGCTAAAATAATTAGGGAATTGTTAAGTATGGAATTGCCTTACTTTTTTATTTTATTTAGGGTAGCACCAAACCAGAGGTTATGATTAGGGATGACTTGGAACCGAACCCGAGTTCGGGAAATGGTTTGTTACAGTACAAATTAATTTATGAAGTTATTACGCGAAGTCTCGCGAGACTTTGCGAAGCAATAACTTCTGCTCATCTGAGCCAATACATTCTAATACTGTACGGAGCTCCTGCTCTGTATAGCATTGGAACAAAGTTTTATGCAAATCGACTTTGGATGTTTCATCCGAAGTTGATTCGCTCATCCCTAGTTATGATATTCCATCATAGCATAGTACACCTGTTAAAAACATCAACCACCATAATCTAGACTTGAGAAGACTAAGACTATCATATTCCATGTGTGAGAAATAGCCAGTCTGGATGAACTATAATTTTTACATTGATGGTAATTCTGTAAGAAAAGAGAACACCATTATCCACTCAACGGTCTTTGTATTTTTCTGGTCCACTGCATTTTTTAACAGACACTTTCAACATATACAGCAAACTTACATTGTATAATGCTTAAGTCAGCAAATCTCGCTGATGGGACCTCATACATTATTAGGTATGTTATTTTCATTTTATCTAGACAAAGCACATTGAGTATTATTCATGCTATTATTCATGATGTCATTGTTAAGCTTTTAACTTGTTTTATATGGTTTTACAGAGTTGTGATTTTCAGATTTGTTTTAAACCAAAGCAGGTAATTCAAAGCAGAAATTCACAACTAAAATTCTGATTTCTTCAGTGGATTTATGGCGAGTTTGGGAACTGTAGAGGGTGGAATCAGAGGCTATTCTCAATAACGCCTCTCACAGTATCTGGCTTTCCTGCTCTCCAGGACACTACCACAGTCACAATGGTGGTGCACAGAGGCCCAGTACTTTACAGGAGAACTTCCTACAACTGGATGGCCCTGATTCCTTCCTTTCAGCAGGGGCGGATTGCCCATAGACCATACCGGGAAATTACCCGGTGGGTGACTCAAGCCCTCTTGATGGCCACAGGCCACGTACATAATGGTTTGATGCTTAACGGCTACAGGTACCCTCCTGAACTCAACTGTATTACTGTCCTCATGATGGTGATACTGTTAAATACTGTGATGAGGGCGGCAGAATTTTGTGTTGTCCTGTGGTATTTGGTTCTGCTTTCGCGGTATTATGCACTGCACTACAGTATTGCAGCCACTGCCTACTTGTTTTGTCCAGTCTTCTGTCAGTTTGAACTCACCTACAACATGGGGCTACTTTTAGTTTTTTTCCAGGGCCACTTTAAGCTCCCAATCCGCCACTGCCTTTCGGCCTAGGGCAAGGCTTCTACTAGATTGTCTGGCAAATGGCACAACTCTGCCTTCAATGCACCTCAAGCTGCTGCAACCACCTAATGCTCCAGAGCAGCCATACACATTTTAGTCCGTATTGGCCTTTACAGTTGTTTAAACTGCCCATACATATTTGTCGATGGACGAAAGATCTTCCTCTTTCACAGAGAGATTGGACTAGCGACTATTGGATTATAATTTTAAACATAGCCATAACTTTCTAGAAGATGACAGTTTATCATTGGCTGGCTAAAATTGTAGTTTGCTGCCAAATTTCAACCAATGCATGATCATTATGGTTAATCATCCATTTTGGTCATTTCTGGAACAACCATTGTAATGTGAGACCATAATTATAGAAAACCATTAAAGGGGTTGTCCACTTTTATAACATTGATAACCTGTCCTCAGGACAGATCATCAATATCAGAACAGTGGGGGCCTGACTGCCGGCATCCCCACCAATAAGCTGTTTGAAGGTACCGCAGTGAGCATATAAGCGCTGTGTTCTCTGATCTGTTTAGCTGCAGCACTGAACAAGTGTAATTATAACTCCACCGTCTCCATTCACTTCAATGAGACGACTCCTTCCTATTCACTTGAATAAAAAACAGCAGCACTCCTGTCCATACCGTGTCTGGCATTGCAGCTCGGCATCACTGGCATCAATGGGGCACAACTGCAATACGGTGGTCATCCCGCTTTCTCTCTGGTCTCTGCCTGTCCATAAGGTTCACGTGCTGACTTTATGATTTATTTTCCTGCCAGGATAATGGTTAAAAATAGGTGTCACCATTTGGCAGAAAACGTGTTTATATCACAATGACCTGTCATCTGCTTCAGATCACTGTGTCATATTCAATGGCCTGGAAAGTTTGGAAAGTTTCTGAAGTCGTTGATAAGCTGCAGCATGCATTCTCAGTATTACACACTCTGGAACTGCAATCTAATCAGCGGCACTTGAGATGCATTCTGCACATACACTTCAGACCAGTCAACTATAGAAAAGATCCACACTTGCCAGTAGATATCATCTCACTTGCATAGTTTTATAATTTAGAAAGGACAACTAGAAATTCTTTCTTTCTATGACATTTATATTTATCTTTGGACTGAGACGCTCTTACATAACGATAGACTATTGCTAATATATTATTTTAAAGACTGTTTTAAATATATGAGGCTAGTTCCGATAATGTTTTAAATATGACGGCTGGTCTGTTGTTTTCAGCTTTGTAGTCAGTAGAATAGTTAAGAATGAATTCCCACTAGCAATAGTCCTGGTTTGAGTCCAATATATCTAAAATTCGAGTTATGTTTAGACATTTCATGATTCATGATTTACTTGTCATAGTGATAGATTGGGTAACTCAGTTTCATATGTTTGGGGCTTCACTGCTTGTGTGTTTAAGAAAATAATAAGTAGATTCATACATTTTATTAAATGCAAAGGAAGAGGCAAAGATAAGTTAACATTACTATGTCCACATAATACAGTGGGCAAATAATATTTCCATGCACTGTCCACATTGTAGTCCAAATACAGCGAAATCTTTCCAAAAGACCACTACTTTCAAAAGACCATTCTCTTATCCATGCACAAGTTCAGCCATCCTGAGTGATGGAAGCCTCAGTTTCTTTATGTTTGCAACCGAGCCAGTCTGATGCCATTTCCAAACCAGACTCTGAATACAACGTGTAGATGGTGGTTTTGTTCCTGGGTACCTGTCGGCAAAGGTCTTTTGTGTTTCCTTAATCATTCTGCTTCGCAGATCTGCTTTCACAATCACTATTCGCTGTTCCACGGAGAACAACAACTTTCTGACACAATAGGGCACTTTTATCAGACAGAATAGTAAATCAGTCTTAGTTACCCATAGCAACCAATCAGAGCTCAGCTTTCAGTTCCTACAGGGCTCTGAAAAAAATGAAAGCTGAACTCTAATTGGTTGCTATGGACAACTAAGACAGATTTACTATTAGGCAGCTTGATTTGGAGATATTGGAGGTGGCTACTTTTTTGTAGGCCACCCTATATACTCATTTAATGCTGTAGTACTACAAGCCTAGAATACACTCTATAGATAAAACAACACCTCTGGCATTGGATTATCATCCCTGAGAGCAAAGGTGTTGGAATTCAGCATGTCTGATCCTTCTTTCATCTGACATTCGAGTGGCCACCATACAAATAGAATAATTGGCCAGTCAGGTTTCCCCTACTTTTCTTTCAGGAGTGAGATTCAGTATGTTCTATACAGTTCTCCCTATCCAATTAAATTTCAACCGGATGACAGAACCGTGTGCCAGGTGAGTCTTGATCCGGTCTGTTGTACTGTTGTCAGTCGCTGACTGCAGTACAGATTCGCTGACTGCAGTACAGAGTACCTTGCAACTACATTGTTCTCCTCAGGGTGACGATACAGTTGGAGACTGCGGAGGGTACCATCATAGGCCTCAGACCACTAAAGAAGCTTATGACGGGAGTCAAGTGAATATTTACTTTTCTGTTTTTTTGGGAGAGGGGAATTATAGCTATTAGGAGCATTAAGTGAGTGTGTGGGGGTTATAGTTACTTGGCCATTATAGAGGCCTTATAAATATGAGGGGCAATGGGGCGTGATACCTCTTAGAGATTATAAGCACTGGGCAACTATAGTGGACAATATAAGTACTGAGGGCACTGTAGGGGCATTTTAACTATTAGGAGCACTATGAGATGAGGGATTATAGGTACTGCAGGGACTTGAAGCAACCAGGTACAAACCCAGGAAGCAGCCAGCAACAGAGCGGCAGTGGAACCATGGACAGGTAAGTGGGGTTTCTTATATTCAGAAAGACAGGGGAGGACCACAGAGGTTTTTGGTTGCAAGGCCGGACAACATCTTTAAACTTTAAGCCATGCTCCACTTCTTACCAAATTGTAAACTTCTCGGTAAGCCACACCCTGTTGATAAGCGAAGTTCAAAAAGTCTCTATAACACTTAAAATGTTGTTCAGAGTCGGTACATCCACTTTTTGTAACAAATTAAGCCAGAATTTTGGAACATTTAGCTGGGTAAATCTCCCCCACCATATCTCTTGTACAGAATTAGGGGTCGTTCAGACGGCCGTGATATTGCGGATCCGCAAAAATGCGCATCTGCAATACCACGGATGTCGACCAGTGTGTGTTCCGCAATTTTCGGAACACACGACCTGGGACCCCATTCAAAATGCCTATTTTTGTCTGCTATTGCGAAGCCACGGCTGTCCGCTCTCATTGAAGTGAACTGGGCGGCATCTATCCCGCAAAATTGCAGAATAGATGGTCGTGTGGATGGGCCCTTAAGCCTCATTCAGACGGCAGTGTTTTGGTCAGTGATTTCTATCAGTGATTGTGAGCCAAAACCAGGATTGGAGCCTTCACAGATATATGGAAAGATCTGCACATGTTTTGTGTTCAGAGCCGCACCTGGTTTTGGCTCACTATCACTGATGGAAATCATTGACCAAATCACTATCGTGTGAATGAGGAATTACACTGTATGTAATAATATTATACTTTAACAGTGTTGAAACCCAAACCCTATTTCATCAATAAAGTCTATTGACCCTAGTGGCAAGTGATTGGCTCGAAAGGCACTTCTAAATGGGATTTTTCTCTTGGACCTTTGGGGCACACTATGGCTTAAGAGACTGGCCCACCAGAGGATCCTCTGGTACTCTGGTGGGTCAGTCTGACCCTGTACTTAAATGTATAATTAATAGCTAGCAGAAAATATTTTCTTAGAAAACAGCCAAATCTATCATTTTTCTTTTCTCTAAATGACCTTATGGTAATTAGAGAAAACTTGTTTACTCTATCAGTAAAAGGCCAGAGTCTTTGAAGTTTAAGTATACCATGTCTGCTGACCTCTGTGAGCCCCGTATTACATACTGTATTACATACTGCATCCTGCACATTCTTGGAAAGGTGTCAGTATCAGCCACTACAGACAGCAGAAAGAATGATCAGATCTTCTGTAATGTTACATATAACCTCAACATGTGCATCGTTTGTAACTACATTCCCCCTTCATACTTTCTAAATGAACTGGTTCCAATAAAGAGAAAGTGTTCTATCCGAAGACTGTTGAAAAGGAAACAGAAGTATGAATGAAATTCTGTTACGATTTTGTCTGTAAGGTCTGACCCACTTAAAAATATTGTATAAATTGTTAATTTTTATTTTTAAAAAAATCTTTTAATCTTTGAAGTGTTACACAAACCACCGAGACCTCACAATAGGCTCACACCATCAAGATCCATTTCAGTTTGTTTGGCTAAGGAACAGTAACAATTCAGTTACAGTATAGCTATGGAAGTAGATCACAGGATCACATCATTGACAATAAATGATGGCAGCAATGTAGCTAGAGTCCAATGGGCCTCATGACAAACTTTATCTCCCATCGGACGATAGAGGAACATGAGACCGCTGCAGTCAATCACAGGTCGCAGTGGTGACCTGCTCTACTTGTGTCATGTGACCAGTGGTTGTAACACAAAGGGAGCAAGTTAATATATGGTATACAGTGGAGGAAATAAGTATTTGAATTTTATGCCAGCTTTATTTTAACAGTGCCACAAAGAATATCAAAAGAAAAACTGAGAAAATTACATGAAATGAGAAATAAAAAATAATTTGCATTTCATTGAGGGAAATAAGTATTTGATCCCCTAGTAAAACCATGACTAATGTTGGCTCCCACAGACCACTGACACCCCCTAATCACAGTGAAGTCGTTACCTGGATGAGAGACACCTGTCCCAAATTGTCACCTGTATAACAGGCCACCTGCCAACAGTCTCAGTGACACTCCAACATCTCCACCATGGGCAAGACTAAAGAGCTGTCTAAAGATGTCAGGGCCAAAATTGTAGACCTACACAAGGCTGGAATGGGCTACAAAGCCATAAGTAAGAAGCTGGATGAGAAGGTGACAACTGTTGGTGCAATTATTCGGAAGTGGAAGAAGTACAACATTACTGTCAATCGACCCAGGCCTGGAGCTCCATGCAAGATATCACCTCGTGGAGTCTCATTGATCATGAGAAAGGCTAAAAATCAGCCAAGAACTACACGGGAGGAGCTGAGTAATGATCTCACGGCAGCTGGGACCACAGTCTCCAAAAAAAAACATTGGTAATACACTGAGCCGTAATGGTTTAAAATCCTGCAGTGCACGCAAGGTTCCTCTGCTCAAGAAGGCTCACGTCCAGGCCCGCCTCAAGTTTGCCAATGAACATATTAATGACTCCGAGAGAGACTGGGAGAAGGTGCTGTGGTCAGATGAGACCAAAATTGAGCTCTTTGGCCTCAACTCAACTCAACGTGTTTGGAGGAAGAAAAATACAGAATATGACCCTAAGAATACCATCCCCACCGTCAAGCATGGTTTGGGGGTGTTTTTCTTCTAAGGGCACAGGCCAACTTCACCACATTGACAGGAAGATGAACGGGGCCATGTATCGCAAAATCCTGGGTGACAACCTCCTTGCCTCCGCCAATGCACTGAAAATGGGTCGTGGATGGGTCTTTCAGCACGACAACGACCCAAAACATACAGCCAAGGAAACAAAGGAGTGGCTCCATAAGAAGCAGATCAAGGTCATGGAATGGCCTAGCCAGTCTCCTGACCTCAATCCCATTGAAAATCTATGGAGAGAACTGAAGCTTCGCGTTTCCAAATGCATGCCTAAAAACCTTAAGGATATGGAGATGATTTGCAGAGAGGAGTGGGCCAAAATTACTCCTGAAGTGTGTGCAAACCTTATAAAAAACTATAAGAAACGTCTGACTGCTGTGCTTGCCAACAAGGGTTTTGCCACCAAGTATTAAATGATGTTTTCCTAGGGGATCAAATACTTATTTCCCTCAAAGAAATGCAAATTATTTTTTATTTCTCATTTCATGTCATTTTCTCCGTTTTTCTTTTGATATTCTATGTGGCACTGTTAAAATAAAGCTGGCATAAAATTATGAGACGTTTCATTTATTTTTTAGTATTAAAACTTTAAAAGTCAGTGGGGGATGAAATACTTATTCCCTCCACTGTATATCTAAATATATATAGTGCCTTAATAAGGTAGTCATATCCCTTGAACATTTTCCACGTTACACCCATAAACATAAATGTATTTTATTGGGATTTTATGTGATAGACCAACACAATGTAGCAAGTATGTGTGAAGTGAGAAGAAAATGATACATAGTTTTCAACATTTTTAATAAAAATCTGGATAGTGTTCATTTGTATTCAGTCCCCGAGTCAGTACTTTGTAGGACCAGCTTTTGTTACAGCTGCAAGTCTTTTGGGGTATTTCTCTACCAGCTTTTCAAAGCTGACATTTTAGCCCATTCATCTTGCAAAATAGCTGAAGCACAGTCAGATTGGATGGAGAGCGTCTGTGAACAGCAATTGTCAAGTCTTACCACATATTCTTATTTAGGTTCGGACCGTGACTGGGCCATTCTAACACATGAATATGCTTTGATCTAAACCATTACATAGTAGCTCTGGCAGTATGTTTAGGTTCGTCCTGCTGGAAGGTGAACTTCCACCCTCAAGTCTTTTTCAGCATCTAACAGGTTTTCCTCCAGAATTTCACTGTATTTAGTTCCATCCATCTTCCCATCAACTCTGATCAGCTTCTCTGGCTCTGCTGAAAAAAGGCATCCCCACAGCATGATGCTGCCACTAATATGTTTCACGGTGGGGATGGTGTGATCAAGGTGATGTGCACTGTTAGTTTTCTGCCACACATAGAGTTTTGCCTTTCGGCCAAAAGGTTCAACTTTGGTCTCATTTGACCACTTCACCTTCTCCCACATGTTTGCTGTGTCCCCTACATGGCTTATTGCAAAGTGCAAATAGGACTTCTTATGGCTTGCTTTAAAAAATGGCTTTCTTCTTGCCACTCTTCCATAAAGGCCAGATTTGTGGAGTACACGACTTATAGTTGTCCTGTGGACAAATTCTCCCACCTGAGATGTGGATCTATGCAGCTCCCCCAGAGTGACCATTGGCCTCTTGGCTGCTTCTCTAATTAGTGCCCTCCTGGCTTGGGCTTTCAGTTTAGGTGGACGGCCATGTCTTTATTTTCAGATGATGGATTGAACAGTCCACCATGAGATGTTCAGAGCTTGGATTATTTTCTGCATAACTTAACCCTGCTTTACACTTCTCCACAACTTTATCCCTGACCTGTCTGGTGTGTTCCTTGGTTTTCATTATGCTGTTTGATCACTAATGTTCTCTAACAAACTTGAGGCCTTCACAGAACAGTAGTTATACTGAGAATAAATTACACAGGTGGACTCAATTTACAAATTAGGTGACTTCTCAAGGCATTTGGTCACACTGGATTTTATTTAGGGGTATCCGAGTATAGGGGGCTGAATACAAATGCCCTGCTTTCCAGATTTTTATTTATTAAAATTATTGAAAATTATGTATCATTTTCTTTTCACTTCACACTTACTTGCTACTTTGTGTTGGTCTATCAAATAAAATCCCAATAAAATAAATTTAAGGGGGTTTTCCGAGATTTCAATACTGATGACCTATCCATAATTTAGCAAATGTAGTTTAAGAGCAGCACTTTAGTACCTTATTGACCACCATCCAAGGAATGCAGCAGCTCATCCCGGATCGCCGATCCAATCGATCCCTCAGAATACCATATAAAGCATCATGGGAAGCAGCATCTCCTTGTCATAATCTTCTTTATTCAAAATGGATTCATGAAAAATGTGCAAATATAGCCACAAAAAGTGCTTTTTTTGTGGCTGTATTTGCACATTTTACATGTATCCATTTTGAATAAAGAAGATTATGACAAGGAGATGCTTCTTCCCATGATGCTTTATATGCTATCCATAATATAGGTCATCAGTATCTGATCTGTGGAGGTTCGTCTCCCGGGACCCTCGCCTATCAGCTATTTGAGAAGGCATTTGCACTCCACTCAACCACAGGCGACTTTGATTAGGTGGTACATATATCTGTGAGTGCTCCTCCTCTCATCAGTTGCTTGATGCACACAGAGGTGACTAGGAGCAGCATACTATTTATATGTGCAGGGTCTGCTCTCCTGAATGTAGATGACCAATGGCATAGGTAGGTTTAGCATAGGACCTGCCTGACTGAGACCACCATGACACTGATAGGCAGGCATGGATGTGTTTTGTCACCAAGAATATACAACAATTAGCTGGCTCACAGTAAACGTCACATTTAATATGCTAAATATACTAAAAACACATTACAATTAATAAGTTACTATAATAAACCATTTCATAACATGCATGTCATTATTCTTAGATCTCTTTGATGTCACACGTATATATATATATATATATATATATATATATATATATATATATATATACACACACTCTTTTATAATTAGCTGTAAGTTCAAATAATTGTGTCACTGCAGCGTTACCGCAGCGGCACCATTATATTATTACCGTGAGCCAGCCAGTTGTATATTTTTGGTGATAAATTTGCTTTGTGGTAGAGAGCTGGCAGAGTTCTGGAGTAGGCATATCTGTTGAGCTTAACAATCTAACAGATGTGTTTTGATCAAAATATATTGTCTGAGAGTCTCAGATTTTATCATATCACAGTGAGGGCTCAGTCCATATATAATGTTTGCATCTTTTGTATAAGTACATTATTTTCCATGAATTTTCTTTATATACAGGACCTGAGCTAGAGTGTTGACGCCCAACAGTTAGGGCTTGGTGGACCGAACTTTGTTTTCCGTCCAGCAAAACGGAAACCAGACGGATGTTATAACGGAAAGCCAGAACGGAATCCAGACGGTGATGTGAACAAACCTTAAGATGCAATGCAAGTCAGAGGGTGAGTTGTTAACTCTTAAAGGCACAATGTTATACTTGTCCATTGCCACTTAAAGTGACAATGTACCAAATTATTCTGGTGCCTGTAACTAAGCCTGTGCCCTAATTGAGAGCCTATGCCTGTCAAACACTTCTGTACTTGTAAGCTTGTCCAGCATTTATGACCCGATCTGCAACTGAAGCCTTATGTATTCTGTAGCATCAGATAATCATGTTCTTCAGCAGCAGAGGTGTGTATTTTGAGGTTCTGCAGCAGCTGAGGGGTGTATTATGAGGTTTTGCAGCAGGTAAGATATCTATTATGAGATTCTACAGAAGCTGAGATGTGTATTATTAGGTTCTGCAGCAGCTAAGGTGTGTAACGTGACGTTCTGCAGCAGTTGATTTGGCTTTAATGTTAAATCTATAACAGGCCCCAGAGGTACTAAGTGTCATTTATAATAATGATGTCTTGTTATACAGCCAAGGGTTTTTTTGGGAAAAAATTTCATGGAGGTCTGGTGGGAATGGGGACGAAAAAATAAGTGAGCAACTCCAGTAGAGAAATATCAGCTGTGACTGGATTAAAGAGGACCTTTCACCACTCCTAACATGCCTGTTTTAATAGCGACATGCATTCCTCATGTAATAGCAATTCTGGAACATCTATTCTTATGGCTCTATGTTGTGCCATTCCTTTATTATTTCTACTAGAAGTTATGAATAAATTGCTAGCAGTCTGCAGTAAGAGTACAGAGGGGTGGTAACCAGTTGGGGGGTGTACCTGCACAGTCTTACTCTATCCAATCAGTGCTGCCATTTTCAGACTGTGCAGGTACACACCCCCAATTGGTTACCACCCCTCTGTACCCTTACTGCAGACTGCTGTCACGCTCTGGGGTGGAGGATCTAGCCACACCAAGCGTAAGAGGGAAGGGAAAAGGAACAAACTAGGGAAATGGTCACCTCCTACAGGTAACCCTGAAACTAGGTCCTGACTGAATACCAGTATGAACAGGCCTCAGTGGTAGAAGAGTTCATACACAGGAACCTAATAACACCTGACCCTATAGAACCCTGCCACTAGTGACAGGGGAAGGATTCAACCCATTCCTCCAAAAGGACGGACGAACAAGAGACTCCAGAAGTCAAAACCACAACAGGGAAAAGTAGGATAAACACAATAGGGAAAATTACACTTATCTTAATGCAGAAATTGCAGCAACCGGATCTCAGCCGAGATCCACACTACATATAACAAAGTTAGCAGAAAGTATAAACCGCAAGGGATACTGGGAGAGGAAGGGATGGGGAAAGACAATCACAACACCTGCAACAGCTGAGGGGAAGGGGTGTGGTAAACAGCAACCAAACCAAGAGGAAAACATGTCAAATTATGTCACTTTTGAAAGTCTAGCCGATCGCCTGCAACCTGATGCATTCGTGACAACTGCTGGCAATTCATTCATAACTTCTAGTAGAAATAATAAAGGAATGGCACACCATGGAGCCATAAGAATAGATACTCCAGAATTGTTATTACATGGGGGATGCATGACACTATTAAAACAGGCATGTCAGGAGCAGTGAATGGTCCTCTTTAAATATCTTAGTATTTTGCGTCAGTAGCTTCTAAAAATTTATTAAAGTTATTTTATTAGTAAGTAAGGCAGTTTTTAATTGATTCTACAAAGGGGGCATCATTTGCCTAATCTGCCTAGGGCACCAAACTACCTTGTCCCAGCCCTGTTCCTCTGCCAGCATGCATTCCACTGTGACCTAACTGACCGGTCTGGACCTGATCCAGTAGTGTCACTAGCCCAGACTCCAGTCCAGGGAGTATATAGCACATTATATAATAAGAAGCAGGCATAATCCATGGCTGAAGGATGGCACACAATATAAAAGGCATTAACAGCGGCCACAGTTTATCAGTAAGGATATGTGCATACTTGCTGTCAGATTTCAGTAATCTATTCCAGCATAGGTGCAGAATACTGGAATCTCCGGATCCTGGAATCCGGCTTGAGTACAGCTATTTTGCATTATGAAATACTGCTGCATGCAGCTTTCTTTTGCCTTTCATTTTTGCCAGAACCATTCAATGGAGGCTCCTTTTGGAACCTCTGCAGCAGATGTGCCCATAGCCTAAGGGTTGCTATGGGTAGCTCATAAGACTGCAGCCTCAGCGTAGTTCATGGGCGGGTAGATAAGATTGCAGACATAATTAATGGGGGGACATGATAAGATTATAGTAGTTCTTGATGGTGGGTAAGGAAAGGTGGCTGGTAAGTTTGTAGCAGTCCAAGATGGGTTAGGGGAAGTCTTCCAATAGAAATTCAGACCTGCAGTGCATGAATGGCTGGGTGGTGATTGAGAAGATTGAATGAGACTTTTTTTCTTTGTTGGTGAAAAGGGGATGGCAGTGAGGAACCAGGCAGGTAGTTGGAGGGGGCAGGCCATTGGGGCCCAATTCAGATTCTTGCTATGGGGCCCAATGATTTCTATGTACGTATGCCCCTGGCCACCAAGATCCCATATCTGTAAGGAGACTCTTACTATACCCCCTTACCAACACATAGCACGAGAATTCAGACCTCAGTATCTGCTCTGGGTGACATCAACATGAAATCCTGGTGAGAATGGGTGAGAGACTGTTTCTCTTGCATGCACTGAGCTCCTGAACATGGAAAGGAAGCTGGCTTGGAAATAGAGCAGCTAAACTCTGGATGGATGTGAGTCAGACCCTGTGATGGGCCCTACTCACCCTCTGTGCCAGGTTATGGTTGCACTACCTACACAACATTGGACAATGGACTCCATTTCTCCATTTTACATCTGTCACAGAGCATGCCCACGACATGAAGGGAATACGTTGATTTGTAACTGAAGTTTCTAATGTCACGGTGACTACTGCAACATAAACATCTGTTCACTTGGCCCATCCTCTAATGGCTCTAGGACTGAGCCTATAGAGGGCTAGAGCCTTTACACCCTGTAATTACCTAATGCCTTTTTGAATAAGCATAGGATAAGCGATGAAGAGGGACTATCTGGTAAAAAAAACCTTTATTAATAACATCTTAGCAGCTTTTTCTTTTTTTTATTTAGAGTGCATTAAGGTGGAAATTCTAAGCAATTTTTGAAAACCCCTTTAAGTACGTAGTTATGTGTACGGCATAATGCAATGTAATATACTTTCAGAACATTGTAATTCTCGGATAATGCTGCAAGTTAATCCATGTGCGTTATATAGAAGAACATTTATACGCATTATCCATTAATTCATTTAAACATCCTGCTGAAAAAAGTGGTTTTCCATACTAAGTGTAAATGTGAGCATTTCATACTTGCTTAACACAACTCTTGAGCAGACAGAGCTGATAGGATTAGAGCGAAATTCTAAAGTAACGGAAGCTTTCAACACTTCCAAGTGTTCTTCCCAGCATCGAGCCTTTATGAAACGACCTGACATGCTCATACCGAGCTCTCTTATGCCATTCCTCAAATAGGATAAGTTGTCTGAGCCATCAGTGCTTCTCTAATGCAGAGCTTTTAAGTTTCAGTTCACTGAGTTTAAAGCCTCCCAAATTTGCCATGGATAACAACAGGTGCACCAGTAATACCGTTGAGGCTGAATAGAATTTCACTTGGAATTTTTGTGGCTGACGGGGGAAATCAGACATCGATTTGCTTACAGTTGCTTACAGGAAGCACGATTATGGTGTAGTTGTATGGGAAAAATAAATAATTAACAAAACGTGCGCACATATTTTATTACAGAATGGCTATTACTGTAACTGCTCAGTACAAATTGGACATTAGGGGCCAAAGTGTCAAGCTGCTAGGATTTCAAATAGTAGTTACAATTCATTATTTAGTTTAAAGGGGTTGAGTCATCTGAGACATTCGTAACAATGTCCGATAAGTACGGTCCCACCTTTTCCCTACCTTTTTCTGTGGAATTTTGGTGCAGATAGAAGCGGCAAAAACCTGCTGGTGTTCAAAAAAATAGGTAGAAGCAGCACAGCTGTACCTGCATAAAGGTTTCTAATATCCAGTGTTTTAGCTATTGTCTTCCAATAGGGATGTCGGGTGCACGCAGAGATCAGATCCTGTCTTCAAGGTCCCGCATCAACAGAGATATGGTAGTAATCCGCAGCACTCCATTAGTCAAAGCAAATCTTGTTTTTATTATAAATCCATAGTAGCAAATCACAGCATAGTGGCGACTAGAGATGAGCGAGCATGCTCGTCCGAGCTTGGTGCTCGTTCGAGTATTAGGGTACTCATAAGTGCTCGCTGCTCGGACGAGTATCTCGCCATGCTCGAGGAAATGGCATCTCCCGCATTTTGAATTTTTGGCGCCTATAAACTCAGCCAATCACAAGCCAGGAGACTCTGCGGTACACCCAGCATCACGTGGGGCCCTTACATGTCGATAGCAGGGGTTGGCTGGCCTGATCAGGTGACCCTGGAATATACTAGTGACTGCCCGCGGTGCTCGGCTCAGATGCTGTCTGGATGTCATTAGGGACAGAGCTGCTGCATTTCAGGGAGAGTGTTAGGGCCTGGATTTAGTTCTCTGTTAGGCAGGAGTAATCTCAAAAGAATCCAACAGCCCTTCTAAGGGCTACAAGACATTTTTTTTTGTCTCCTGGCTGGGCTGGCTGGCACTAGTAGTGCAGCTATCGCCATATATAACCCTTTTTTTTATTGTTTTATCTCAGTGATACAAATCCATTTCATACAGCTGTGTGGAACCATTCTGTGTGTCACAGTTCAGCTGACCACTCACCACAAACCACAATCCGTATTTTCTGTCCAGGTGACCCATACTGTAATTCACGTAATCAAATACGGTCTTTTGCTTTCACTGATAAAGCTACATTACAAAAATCTCTGTGCGACATTTGTCTGGGTTGCACTTAAGCAGAACAAGTCTGCCTAATCTAATAGTTTCAGTGTAATTGCTCCAGACTGCACGGTACGTAATAACATACGTAATTTAGCTCTAACTTATCCACCTATATACAAAACACAATCCGTATTTTCTGTCCAGGTGACACATTCTGTACGTCACTTAATTAAAAAAGGTCTTTTGCTCTCACTGATACAGCTACATTACAAAAATCTGAGTGCAACATTTGTCTGGGTTGCAGTCAAAATAGCCACAGTCAGCAGGGGTTGAGTTTGCTCTCTGATAGTTTCTGCACATCACGTTAAAAAAAAAAAAAAAATTAAAAAAAAGTTTTTTTATTGTTTTATCTCAGTGATACAAATCCATTTCATACAGCTGTGTGGAACCATTCTGTGTGTCACAGTTCCGCTGTCCAGTCACCACAAACCACAATCCGTATTTTCTGTCCAGGTGATACATTCTGTACGTCACTTAATTAAAAAAAGGTCTTTTGCTCTCACTGATACAGCTACATTACAAAAATCTCTGTGCGACATTTGTCTGGGTTGCACTTAAGCAGACCAAGTCTGCCTAATCTAATAGTTTCAGTGTAATTGCTCCATACTGCAAGGTACGTAATACATACGGAGGACGGTTTTGTATATAGGTGGATAAGTTAGAGCAAAATTACGTATGTTATTACGTACCGTGCAGTATGGAGCAATTACACTGAAACTATTAGATTAGTGTCCAGGTGACACATTCTGTACGTCGCTTAATTAAAAAAAGTCTTTTGCTCTCACTGATACAGCTACATTACAAAAAATCTCTGTGCAACATTTGTCTGGGTTGCACTTAAGCAGACCAAGTCTGCCTAATCTAATAGTTTCAGTGTAATTGCTCCATACTGCACGGTACGTAATAACATACGTAATTTTGCTCTAACTTATCCACCTATATATTTTCTTGTTCAGATTGAACAAGTTTGTGGGGTTCAGTACAGCAGGCCCATTTATTTATTTATTTTTTTATATAATACACTTATATACAGAAAATGTTGAACCCCAGGGCTAAGGGTTGAGGACGAGGGCATGGGCGTGGGCGTGGGCATTCAATTACTGCAGGGGGCAGAGGCCGTGGTCCTGGGCAGGGTGAGACAGTACCTGCTGATGAGGGAGCAGGGGAATGCCGCAGAGCTACACTCCCTAGCTTCATGTCTCAACTTACAGGGACACGTGGTAGAGCACTGTTGAAACCACAACAGTGCGAACTGGTGATGTCGTGGATTGCGGACAATGCTTCAAGTAATTTGCCCACCAGTCAGTCTTCCACGCAGTCCACCCACGTTACCCAAGGGAGCACTCATCTGGCTCCTCCACCTCAACCTCCTTCCCCCCAGTCTGCCCCCTCCCAGAAAAATTTGGAATGCGATCCGGCATACTCTGAGGAACTGTTTTCTGGACCCTTCCCAAGTCACAAACCACTTCTCAGGTTGCTGCTGACCTCTTTCCCGATGCCCAAGTTTTCCAACTGTCGCAGTCTGTGGGTGATGATGATGACATTGTTGACTTAGTGGAAGAAGTGTGTAAAGAGGTGTCGGACGATGAAGAGACACGGTTGTCAGACAGTGGTGAAGTTGTTGTCAGGGCAGGAAGTCCGAGGGGGGAGCAGACTGAGGAATCGGAGGATGACGAGGTGACTGACCCAAGCTGGGTTGATAAGCCGAGTGAAGACAGTGCTTCTGAGGCGGAGGAGAGTGCTGCACCAGAACAGGTTGGAAGAGGCAGTGGTGTGGCCAGAGGGAGAAGCAGGGCCAGAGCTGGTGCATCAGCAGCAACTGTTTCACATAGTGAAGCTTCCGTGGCGAGGCCTAGATGTTCACAAGTCTGGAGGTTCTTTAAAGAAAGTGAGAATGACCGATGGACTGTGGTGTGCAACCTGTGCCACACCAGGATCAGCAGGGGTGCCACCACTACTAGCCTAACCACCACCAGCATGCGCAGGCATATGAGTGCTAAACACCCCACTCAATGGAACCAAGGCCGTTCACTTCCTGCGGGTCCCACCACTGCTCCTTCCCCTTTGTCACTCGCTGCCTCTGCTAGTCAACCCCCTGCCCAGGACCCCGGCACGAGCGCCTCCCGCTGGAAAACCACACCTTCACCTCCACGATCCTCCGATCCTCCACAGCGTCCACCAGTGTGTCACTGCGCAGCGTTCAGCTGTCTTTACAGCAGACGCTGGAGCGCAAGAGGAAATACAGTTCCACCCACCCACATGCCCAAGCCCTCAACGTCCACATCTCCAAATTGCTGAGCCTGGAGATGCTGCCCTATAGGCTGGTAGAGACCGAGGCCTTTCGCAATCTCATGGCGGTGGCTGCCCCTCGGTATTCAGTCCCCAGCCGCCACTATTTTTCCCGATGTGTCGTCCCATCCCTACACCAGCACGTGTCACAGAACATCATCCGTGCCCTGACCAATGCTGTTTCTGAGAAGGTCCACCTAACCACGGACACGTGGACAAGTGCTGCCGGGCAGGGACACTATATATCACTGAGGCACATTGGGTTAACTTGGTGGAGGCTGGGACAGAGTCTGACCCTGGGGCCGCTCATGTACTGCCCACACCGAGGATTGCGGGGCCTACCTCGGTCACGGTCTCTCAGAAGTACTATGCCTCCTCCTCCGACCCCTCCTCCTCCTCCACCTCCTCCTCCTCCTCCTCCACATTACCATCAGTGGGCACGGCGCCTTCAGTCGGTAGCTCTAGGCGCAGCAGCAGTGCCGTGGCTAAGCGCCAGCAGGCGGTGCTCAAACGGCTGAGCTTAGGTGACAAAAGGCCCACCGCCCAATATCTGTTACAGGGCATCACGGCGCAGACCGATCTGTGGCTGGCACCTTTGAACCTCAAGCCAGGCATGGTTGTGTGTGACAATGGGCGTAACCTGGTGGCGGCTCTGCAACTCGACAGACTGACACATGTGCCATGCCTGGCCCACGTGTTCAATCTAATAGTTCAGCGGTTCCTCAAGACATACCCCAATCTGTCTGATTTGCTCACTAAGGTGCGCCGTATCTGTGCGCATTTCCGCAAGTCGACCACAGATGCTGCCACTCTCAGGGCAGCGCAGCGCCGCCTACAGCTGCCCGCTCACCGACTGTTGTGCGACGTGCCCACAAGATGGAATTCGACATTAAACATGTTATCCAGAGTTTACCATCAGCGCAGAGCGATTGTAGACTGCCAGATGTCAACTTCCACCAGAACTGGTAGTCAGGTCACTCAGATTCCTCAAGTCTACAATGAGGAGTGGACGTGGATGTCTGATATCTGCCAGGTGTTGAGCAACTTTGAGGAGTCAACACAGATGGTCAGCGGCGATGCCGCCATTATCAGCCTCACCATCCCGCTGCTTTGCCTGTTGAAAAACTCACTGCTCAGCATGAAGTCGGATGCTTTGCGCTTGTCACAAGAGACGGTGGAGGAAGATACGTCGCTTGATAGCCAGAGCACCCTCCGGTCTGTTTCTCAGCGCGTATCGGAGGAGGGGGTGAGGATGAGGAGGAAGAGGAGGAGAATGTCGGCGAGACAGAAGAGGGTACCAGTGCTCAGTCCTTAACTCTTGAGCATGTATGGGCTGAAGAGGAGGACTTGGAGGAGGAGGAGGAGGAAATGGAGAGTCAGGCCAGTGAGGAGAGGGAATTCTTGCGTGTTGGGACTCTGGCGCAAATGGCAGACTTCATGTTAGGAAGCATTTTTTCAAACACCGATTACTGGGTGTTCACTCTCCTGGACCCACGGTACAAGCAGAACCTTTCCACTCTCATCCCTGTAGAGGAAAGGAGTATGAGAGTGAATCAATATCAACAGGCCCTGGTGCACAAGCTGAAACAATCCTTCCCATTCCTCTTCTCTACTCCTCCTCCTCCTTATCGTCTTTGCCTAATGCTGACCCAAAAAACGCAATTTTTTAGAGGTCCAACTGGCACTCTTTTATCACAATTTTTCCGGAGGTCCACCTACAGGCACTCTTTCCAAACAATTTTTCCGGAGGTCCACCTACAGGCCCTCTCTGTAAACAATTTTTCCGGAGGTCCACCTACAGGCCCTCTCTCCAAACAATTTTTCCGGAGTTCCACCTACAGGCCCTCTCTCTAAACAATTTTTCTTTGCACCTAGTTGGGTGCTTCCCTAACATGTGATGGGTATGTGCCTCGCCTTTCTTGGTCTGGGTGAGCACAATTGCCATGAGGGTAACCACCAGGCTGTTGCCTGAGAATTTGGGTTAATGGTGGGATTAGGCAGCCTCAGAGGCATCCATGCATACTGCCCCTGCTGTTTCCTGTCCATTTCCGTGGTGTTTCTATCATTTTCTGAGGTTTCCAGGTTTTCACCCAGCCTTCCCTAGGCAGAGCCTTGGTCCCCTGCAAAAATGCTCGAGTCTCCCATTGACTTCAATGGGGTTCGTTACTCGAAACGAGCACCCGAGCATCGGGAAAAGTTCGCCTCGAATAACGAGCACCCGAGCATTTTAGTGCTCGCTCATCTCTAGTGGCGACGTTTCGGCTCAACTGAGCCTTTTTCAAGCAATGAATAGGTATAAAGTGCAACCTTTTATAGACCCCAGTTTGGGTGTGTAACAATTAAACAGGAGTGTCCAATTGGAATTAACATATGTAAATATCTCATGTGTGTTACATAATGTATACAAAAACGTAGTGATCACTTAAGTGATTTCAGTTTTACATACAATATTCAAGATTCTGTAACAAAGAAATCCAATAATCTCACCCTTTGCAGCCGATTTTCGTAGTAGTAGGACCGGACACTGTGAAAAACCCATACACGTACAGCGTCTCTCTCTCGTCAGTGCGCATGTGCAAAGACCGGGATCCACGCGGCCATGCAGGAACACGATAGGATAAGTAATGATGACGTGAATTACATCCGAGAGGATTAAGGACACACCTAAGACCTATCCTGTTCCCTGATAACAAGGACTTTTGTTCCAAATTTGAATGGATATCAAATAGAAATTCAAGGTATATTATGCTATTTAATATGGATTTTCTCCAACAAGAAACCATGACACGGCGAAAAACTATAGAGGATCTGGAAAGACAACTAACCATCATTACAAACGAATCAGACTTTACAGCAATGCAATTACGAATGACGACGGATTTGAATAAATACCAATCTAATATTGAGGAAACAAAGAGACAGAAATGGTATAGAGATATGGAGGATTATAAGAAAGGCAATATCTACAAGCATAATCCGGACATCCAGAGGAGACAACGGGCCACTAAACAGCCTCAACAACAAAGGCAAAGACCAAGAAGAAGACGCAGGACAGGAGCAGATTTGACTTCTACCTCATCAGATGAGAATACCGAAACACGTTTTTTAGATCATCCTCAAGGGATGAATATACAAAGGACAAACAACGAAGGAGAGGTGGAAAGAAGCATAACAGAAGAAAAAAACACTATACTCACCAGATCGAGGAAACCACCGCTGGGCCTGAAGCAAGCTCCACAGATGGGATCACACAGAGACACACTGAACAAATGAAAACAACAGACAATCTAGTGGTAAACATCTCATCTGTTGAATTATCAATGTCTGAAATATCATTGTTGAATAAGGGACTATCCTTTTGCCCTCAAAAACGAATTGACTGGTTTAATCTTGAGGTTGATATGCATGCCTTCTTTAGGAGAGTGCGGCTTAAGGTGTTTTTTTTTTAACAAACCACCATTAACCCAGCACCCACTAAACCAGGCTGTCTTAAATTGAAAGACTTTGATCTATCTCTTAAAAGTGATTTTCAACCTCCCAGTACGTCAAATGCTGTTGAAACTTATATTGCTATTGTCAAACCGGGTATGCATGAATTTAAAAAGGAAGAGTGCTCTAAAACGAAACCCAAACTTACCCATGATGAGAGAATTTCCCTCCACCATCTTAGCAGCAGGCACGATATTGTTATAAAACCTGCTGACAAAGGAGGAGCAATTGTCATCATGGATAGGTACAAATATGAGACAGAAATTCTGAGACAGCTGAGTGATACCGAAGTTTATACACCAGTCACACTACATCCAAAATTCGATACCATGAAGATTATTAAGATACTAGTGGATGAGGTGTTCGCTAATGACATCATCGACAATAAACTGCACGATTACCTCCTCAACAATACCCCGGTTACACCCATCATATATACACTCCCGAAGATACATAAGAATAGGGACAATCCCCCAGGACGTCCCATTATAGCAGGTGTCGACTCTATTTTTTTACACATTGCTACCTTCCTGGATAAGGTACTTAAAATGTATGTAAGTGAAGCAACTTCATATGTCAAGGACACTACAAACTTTCTGGAAAAATTGAATGACCTAGAATTCCAACAAGGGGAATTTCTAGTATCATTTAATGTCGTGAGTCTTTACACGAGCATTGAACACCAGAAGGGCCTCCAAGCAATTAGAAATACATTGTGCCATTCAGAGCATATGGAGGAACAAAGAACATTTATTCTAGATTTAGTAGAAATAATACTTACTAATAATTATTTTATGTTCCAGGACAAGTATTATGTTCAAAGCAGGGGGACCGCGATGGGTTCGAATGTAGCACCGGTTTATGCTAATTTGTACATGACAGATTTTGAGGAGAATCATATATATCCATCCAGCCACTTCAATAAAGTGAAGGGCTGGATGAGATATATTGATGACGTGTTCCTAATCTGGACTGACACAATTCAAGGATTGCAAGAATTTAATAAGTACCTTAATAGCATCCATCCAGAGCTACAGTTCACAATAGTATACTCACAGGAAAAATTAAAATTTTTAGACACTTTAGTGTATCCACACAATAGTAGACTATATACAGGTATATTTCATAAACCAACAGATAAGAACAATATATTGTTGTTTGATAGTGCACACCCTAGAAAAATGGTTGAGTCCTTACCTTACAGTCAACTGTTGAGGGCCAAAAGAATCGTGACAGATGATACACTGGCGGACAGAAGAATAGAGGAAATGGGTCAAAAATTTGTTTGGTTGTTTCCCATCCCTCAGCTGCTGCCATTGCAACAGTATCCTTAAGGGTGACACCTTTACGCACCCACGAACGGGCAAGACTTACAAGATTAGAGACAGATATACGTGTGATTCCTTATATGTTATATATGTTCTACAATGCCCTTGCAGCCTCTTATATGTGGGGGAGACAACACTAGAATTCAAAAAGAGATTTACACAGCATAAATCAAAAATAAGGAACAAAAAAATAGATCTCCCAATCCCTGATCATTTTATGAAGGCGGGCCATAATATTTCACAATTACGCTTTAGGATTATAGATGGAGTACCCAAACTGAAAAGGGGAGGAGATAGGGAAAAATTACTGAAACAAAAAGAGCTCAGATGGATTTACGAGTTGGACACACTAGAGCCGAATGGCAATCGTTGGAACAGGATCGGGCCACTGATAGTTCCATATGACGCTTACATCAATATTCTCCGTACAAGATATGCATACTGTTAATGCTATATATAGTTTAACATTAATCAGTGTTTTGTGGACGGTAGAAGGATGCATATATGTATCCATGTCTCCTCTTGCTGCGGGTCCACTACGTATGTTAGGGTATATAGGCGGCATTCTGCCTCCCATAAGCTCAAATATGTGGAGTAAGACGCTGCCTGAGCTATATATAGGCTCCCTCACTGTGGGTGGTGCAGGCGTTGGGAACGACGCTAGCACCCCACGTTATATATGGGTGCCTTTTCTCACTTGTGAGAGTTAAACAACATGGGAGCCACCTGATCGTGACCTCATGTAATACTCTACACATGTGAAGATATATATATGTAAACCCGCATTCCCTTAGCGACTTTGTCTATGTTCTGAGTCTCGTTTGGGATTCAGAACGTATGTAGTCGCGTATCATCCAAGCCTTCCTATATACTAGCGAGTCTGTCCCCCATTTAGGGATCTCACTAGGCGGAGGCCTTGTTTTATTCATCCGCATACTGCCCATTAACACCCGTTATTTATTGATTAAGAGAGATTAGTATGCCAGAGGATAAACTCCGCTGTCAGTGAAGCTGTTTATATTTGGCTCCTTTGACAGCGCGCATTCCGATTGGTTCATTGCGCTGCACTTGGAGACTCTGTGATGTAATTCACGTCATCATTACTTATCCTATCATGTTCCTGCATGGCAGCGCGGCTCCTGGTCTTTGCACATGCGCACTGACGAGAGAGAGACGCTGCACGTGTATGGGTTTTTCACAGTGTCCGGTCCTACTACTACGAAAATCGGCTGCAAAGGGTGAGATTATTGGATTTCTTTGTTACAGAATCTTGAATATTGTATGTAAAACTGAAATCACTTAAGTGATCACTACGTTTTTGTATACATTATGTAACACACATGAGATATTTACTTATGTTAATTCCAATTGGACACTCCTGTTTAATTGTTACACACCCACACTGGGGTCTATAAAAGGTTGCACTTTATACCTATTCATTGCTTGAAAAAGGCTCAGTTGAACCGAAACGTTGCCACTATGCTGTGATTTGCTACTATGGATTTATAATAAAAACAAGATTTATTTTGACTAATGGAGTGCTGCGGATTACTACCAAAAACCTGCTGGTGGCTGCATCCTTTCTGCCTCCCATACATCTCAATGGAAGGCAGCGCTTAGGATCGCGCAGCGCTTAGAATCGTGGAGTGGCGGCTTATAGCTGCCGCCATGCCGAGAGCAGTCATGTCTGTTGTCGGAGCCAGTGCAACTCTAATGCCACCGCTCCGCCATCCTCAGCACTGCCTTTCATTAAGATGTATGGGAGCCAGAAAGGATGCGGTCAACGGTGGGTTTTCAGTGAAATTTTGGTGTGGCTGTCCACGCCAAAATTCAACTGAAAAAGTTGTTGTGTAAAGGGGTCAGTTACATGGGATGTAAAACACTGTAAAGTGTAAATGAATAACATGTGGATATGGCTTTGAATTTGCTATGGATTTCACCTTCTATATTGCTATTGCAAAGGGTGAAGCCAACAATGGAGATCCTCAGGACAAATTGACATGCCACAGGTTTCAAAGTAGTGGGCTGAATTGAAATGTCAGTTGATGCAAATTTTTTGGCAGCATGCAGAAAAGATTTTTTAAAATCTAATCCACTTTGTCGGTACTGTACCATGCTGCGGGATGCAAATCTGCAGAGGCAAATCCATGGTGTTTACATGGGATGTGAACATACCCTAAATCTGGATCACCATAATGCTATGCTGGAATTTCCTTGTGTTTTGGTCCCTATTCCTATACCAAAGACGTAGAGAGAGGAGTTTCCTGGTTTCGGATCCTGTTCACAGTCCAGGAGTGACCAACAATTTATTATTTGGTAAAAATCCATCTTCATTTTACCTAACTACAGAACCTTTGTGTAGGCTTGGGTCACAGTGCCCTTCTTGCCTGGATTGTGGATATTTTCCTTGATCCAACCAATACACTAGAATTTGTTGTGGACTGGGCAAGTTGCATACACCCATTTTCTATTTTTTGGGTTATGATTAATATGTTGTAAGTAGAGATGAACGAAGTTATGGAAAATTTGATTCACAAAATAATTTGCTTTGTGACGAAGCAAATTTCTATGTATGTAGCGGGCGCAATCATGGCGATCGCACTGCTCCCGGTCATTGAACCTCTCAGATGCTGCGTTCATTGCTGATCGCTGCATCTGAGGCTACCATTTAGGCCTTTCAGGGGTTAATCAATGTAAAGAAAAAGAATCTTCAGTAATTTGATCGCGTAGAGGCCGTTGCGGCCATCTTGATTGAAGGTACCTTGCAAAATCTAGCTCGTTGACGTGATAACATCACTTTTTGCGTCGTATCTTCAAGATGGCCACGACAGCCCCTTCCTGTGCAAATGGATGAGGTGAGGATATATTTTTTGTTTTTTATCGCCATTTCAGGGAAAATTGATTTGTTACCACGAAATGCGAGGAAATTCGGCTTCGCGGTGAATCCAATTTTTCCTGAAATTCGGATTCAAATCAATTAGTTTGACATCAGTTCGCTCAACACTAGTTGTAAGTTCAGCATCTAGCAATAAAATAAAATTTAGCTATTAATACTATAAAGTTAAAATCAACATGGCATCCCACTGCTTACAAGTCTCAGACACACAACGCTTACAGCTTATGCTTATGGTTTTGAAACCCATAATTGATGACATTTGATGAGCAGATCGAACACTAGAAATCAAGTCATAGTTGAAGCACTAGCTAGGGCTAAACAATTTGTGGAAATCAATATACACTCAGATGTCAAGGCACATGTTTTTCGAGGAGAAGGCAATCTATTTCAAGTAACAACCAGGCAAGAAAAACAAACCACTTTTGCCGTATAGGGTATCAGATGATTTTATTGATGCATTGTCCTAAACTAGAATACATTGGTGAATACAGAATATAGACTTTGGACCAGGGGCGTAGCTAAAGGCTCATGGGCCCTGGTGCAAGAGTTCAGCTTGGGCCCCCCTTCCCTTAGTGCTCTGCGTGTCTTCTTATGCGGCACAAGGGTCTTTGGGCCCCCTCAGGCTCCTGGGCCCGGTAGCGACTGCTACCTCTGCACCCCCTATAGCTATGCCCCTGCTTTGGACATATTTTAAAATTGTAGAAGATATTGGGCGCAAAAAATGTTACGCTCCTGGCCTTTTAAAGAGCCACTGTACTTTCACACAACTTCATTTCATTTAATAGAGAATGTGCAAATAGCAAATTTCTAAACCACTTCATTTAAAAAATCTGCCTGCATCCGTTTAAAAAAAAAGGTGTAAAGTCATGGCCACTAGGGGTCTCACTTGCAGTCCACTGCCTGTTGTCAGGCAAGATCCCTCCATATTAACAGAGACACAGAAGACAGGAAATGGGCACAGGTCAGAGCTCGCTGAGATCCCAAGCCTCATAAAAGATTTGTTTCTATTTTGAAGATCACAGGAATTTCTGTGTGCTTTATACCTCCTTATGTATTCTGTAAGTTCCAGAGCTAAAATAAAAAAACAGTGGGAAATAAGTGAAAAGATGTCACAGCAGTACAATGCTAGCAGATTCCACAGATGAGAGATGCCACCTGCTTCTGAGAGAAATCCATCTAGCTGTGCAGAAATTAATGGGAGCTGTGGCCATGCTTGGCTATTTTCGGCAAACCCCATTGAAACGCATGGAGGGCGGTTGCACATGTGATGTGCCTTTCGTCACTTTGAGAGCTCCGCTGACCAGAAAGGTACTGGTCTCAGAGGGGGGGGAGATACTTTCTATAGGTGTGGACCACTACCTTTTGGAGTAGTTGTCTGTTAAGTGGAGGCTGACCTTGGATCAGGGGATACCAGTGTGGCAATAAGGGAATAAATAAAATCATAGCTAGTAGATAAGCTGAGGTCAAGGCAGACAGAGTTTGATCAAACTAGTAAACCAGCCAAAGGTTGGAGCAGGCTGCACAGGTCCAGTAGAATAAATGGGGAATCAGATCAGGTGGAACCGGTTTAGTACAGTAAACGGGCAGAAGTAGGACATAGGAGATCAGAGGGTAACACGTTTTTGAGGGTATAGCAAGCCACGGAACCTTTTTGTACAGACATGTACCTAGGGGAAGGTGCCTTAAATACCCAAAGACAAGCAGCCATTGGCTGGCAACTGATTAAGACACGCGTTTGCTGGCCATTTAAGAGATGGAGAGGACCACAAGCAGAAATGAGAGGCCAGGTCTAGTGTGAAACATGAGGATACCATTGGCAGGGACGATCAATGTAGTCACTGAACTATGACTCCGGCGGCTGTGCCCACAGGTAGCAGGAAGGTGGGCACAAACTCAGACATTAATTAAAACCCTAATAAAACAAGGCCCTCAGAATCATTTCCTCTGGTGAGCCCATGAGACTTCAGTCCGAGGCAGCCACCGTCGATACAGTACATCAGGCACATCACTATCTCATGATAAATACAATAATATATATTACTCTCTTGGATTTTATTTCTAGATGTTTTAAAGGCTATGTTTGTATTAGTGCATTGTACTCATTTTGAGCTAAAAATATTTGGAAAAAAATATTTTTAGCCCAAAATGAGTAAAATGCAACCGTAAAAAAAAAACTGCCTCTGAAGGTGTACATAGCCTTTAATGTTATTTGTGCTACCTATAAGTACTGCAAATATATGGTAAATGTCGAATGTGTAGATTTTATTAAAAAAAATGCATTATTCTGTTTAAAGACAAATTCCAACCCCAGTCCAAAATCATGACTTGCTCCTGCACTGGGGGTGACAGAAAAGCTCATGAAAATGTGACACTTCTAAGAATTCTAGAACTCTTTGGGTATTCTTTCTGAACATACATTTTATATCACTTTGTAATTAGGTTTTGGTTCTTATAACTATCTTATTAAGTTGTCACTTATTCCAGGAAAAAAAAGATATGAACTAGATAAATAAATGTCACAGTTGACTTGCAGCCATTTTTTAGGCAATTTTCTCCTCCTCGCCTTTTATACATGACTTCCTATTTGATGGAGGTGTTAGCATACATTATCCTAAAATGGTAACAGAACTGGTCACTCATTAGGCCAAGGACTGAAGTGACAAATCCTTTTCCTAGCATAGAAGCGTAGCTGAAATTCTTGACTGTCTTTTCCAACGAGGGAGAGAGACAGCTGTAGCCACATGAGCTGGGCATCCTTTATTGTCCAGACACTGGCATCAATGGTGGCTTTTGCAGTTGTAATGTAGATTGAGTCAGAGAGTTCCAGCTACATATCTGGCAGAAGCTGTCATGTGCATGCTGATCCTAGAACCAGACTTTGTGTCATTTTACGCCATCAGTACAACTGACTCAGCAAATATTTTTAGGTATGAGGCTGAGCCAGGCAATAAACAGCAAATTAGTTAAGGTTGACATGACTAGTCTGGGATGCAAACCTTCTTATGTCTAAAAAGTCATATAGACACAATGCAAATCATCATGCACTAAGTTTTGCAACCCAAACATTTTATTTTGAGTGTTCTCAGATGATACGGAGCAGATTATTAATGAAATATTGAGAAATAAAACACTTCTGGAAAGGTCCTTGTGTGGTTTTGCACACATATAATTATATCTTTGCTTTCCTGTAACCCTCTGGCATAGAACTTTCATGAAATATACTGTATAATTAGTCAACAGTCTCCTGGTGATCATAAATAGTGGTTATATAAAAGTGGCAACTACCTATTTTTAAGAATATTATTCAGACAGATTTGATAAAGTACTATTATAGTTCTTTGTTTTTCAAGATATGCAGACCCCACCCACACATAAGGTCTCGCCTCAATAGTGCTTTGCAGGTAAATCTACATTGCTGGCAGACAGTGGCGTAGCGTGGGTTGCCAGCACCCGGGGCAAGCCAAGATCATGTAGTAGATGTTCCCTGCAGTCCTATGTAATACCACAGATAACACAGTGATAGCTCTCTGACTACGGATAATGTAGTAGATGTCACCTGCAGTCCTATGTAACACTACAGATAACACAGGGATAACTCTCTGACTACAAATAATGTGGTAGATGTCACTGCAGTCCTATGTAACACCACAGATAACACAATGATAACTCTCTTAGTACAGATAATGTAGTAGATGGGTGTGAGACCCCAGAATTCAGAACACACATAGTGTGAACTAAAGTCTGGGACCGGGCTGCGTAGTGTGGGCCAAATTCTATATCCACCCTCCCCCCAAACCTACCGTTAACAGATATGTGGACGGATATTACATACATTGCTACGACATATACAGTAACAGTAGAATACAACACCACATACCTCATACATCCAGCGACATCTCCTGTGATCTAGACTTTCTTCAACGTCTTTAATCGGAGATAAGACCGTCATAATACCTTCTTTCAGCCTCATCTCGGCTCTGCAGAGTTTCAGAGAAAATTTTTGATTCCTCACTTTACTATCATCCTCCGCCACCTGGTTCCTCAACATCCTGCTGCTACCCCTAATACTGTGGTAGTGCCAGACAGTGCCATCCCCCATAATATTTTTCCCCCTGTAGGATTATAGTCCCCCTGTATTATTATTAAAATGGACCCTGTGTATTATCATAATAGCCCCTCTGTATTATAATGGCCCCTCTGCATTATAATTATAATGCCCCCTCTGTATTATAATTACCCCTCTCTATTATTATAATTTTAATGCCCCCCTCTGTATTATAATGGCCCCTCTCTATTATTATAATTATAATGGCCCTCTGTATTATAATTTTAATGGCCCCTCTGTATTATAATGGCCCCTCTCTGTTATTATAAATTTAATGGCCCCCTCTCTATTATAATTTTAATGGACCCCTCTGTATTATAATGGACCCTCTGTATTAAAATTTTACTGGCCCCCTCTGTATTATAATGGCCCCCTCTGTATTATGATACTAATGGCCCCCTCTGTATTATAATGGCCCTTCTCTATTATTATTATTATTATAATGGCCCCCTCTGTAGTATTATTATTATGGACTCTCTGTATTATTATTAAATATAATGGCCCCTCTGTATTATAATGGCCTCTACTGTAGTATTATTATAATGGACCCATTATATTTAATAATTATACAGAGGGTCCATAATAATAATACTACTATAGTGGAGTCCATTATAATAATACAGAATGGCCCCTCAGTAGTATTATTATTATGAACGCTCTGTATAATTATTGTAATAATGGCCCCCATTCTTTATATATATATATATATATATATATATGATTGTCTCCTCTGTATCCTATATCTATAGTATTTGTAATGCCTCCCCACCTCAATAGTGCCCCAGTGTGGCCTTCATTAGGGTAAGTATATATAAAAAAAAAATACTCACCTCTCTTCCGCTCTCTCCGTCACCACTTGAGGTTTCCCGGCACAGGCAGTCACGAACACATCACCATGCCCTCCTACGGCGCATCATCATGTAATCTTGCGGGACCCGACTCACGAGGTCACGGTGAGGTAATCGTGATCTCCTGTGCCGCTCTACTGACTCGTAGGCTTCAGGCCTAGTGGTCTGAAGCCTATGAGGTTCAACAGAGACGATGCCTTTGCCTTCATTCTACTGCCCGCTGCCCGTCACCCCCCTGCAATTAGGTGCCAGGGGCAATGGCCCCCCCCTCATGCTACGCCACTGCCGGCAGACCACCCTACGTGAACAGCGTGGAAGAAACATAGGGAGAGATTTATCAAAACTGATGCAAAGGAAGATTGTTGCTGTTGTCTACAGCAACCAATCAAATTGCAACTTTGGAAATTAAAAGGATCCATCTGGTTGGTTGCTAAGGGCAACTAAACCAGTTTGCACCAGTTTTGATAAATCCCCCCTTAGACAGGTTGTCTAGACCTGCACCAGATGTATCACATGGCCTTAGCCTGGATGATACATCTGGTGCAGGGATAGACGCATTTGTTAAACTCGATACCAACTATTGTTTGGCTTAGGGCAGTAATGGATAACCTCCACATAGCACTCCAAATGTGGTAAAACTACGACTCCCAGCATGCTCCTTTCATTTCTATGGAGTTCTGAGAACAGCCAAGCAAGTGTACATCTTGGAAGTTGTAGTTTTACCAATCTGGAGTGCCGGAGGTTAGCCATCACAGTCTTAAGGGGTCATTTATTAAGACCGGCGTTTTGGACGATGGTCTTAATAACCCTTATATCTGGCAGTGGATCTGCCGAAGTTATGAAGAGGTGCTGGCCTTTACTTAACTTTGGAGTATCCAGCTCCAGTCTAAATGTGAGAGAGCTTCTTACATTTAGATCATTTTCTATGCCTAAAACAGGCCTAGAAAATGATGAATGAAATGGCCTCCCAGCCAATCCCCTTCCTGCCACGGCCAAAATTTTAGATATGGCATGAGCCTGAAAAAGTCACAGATTGGGGTACAACTCACCATTGCATCACAATATGCACCAGAAATATGCCTATTATAGACATATTTCTGGATAATAAATGACCCCCTTTAGTTTGAGACAGAATCTTAGAATCCTATCCCATGAAGCTGCACCCCTTTTCCAGTAAGCTAGGTCCTTTGTTGAACTAGGTACTGACGATTTCTTAGGAATTAAGGGAGAAACTGGTTTTGATATCAACTTTGTCAAAGAAGGATGTGCTTAATTTATGACGATGTGCAAAAAAGATCTATACCAGCTCATGTCAGTGCATCTGGACACCGTCATTGTGGAATTTGATGCAGTTTTGTCCATCTAAGGGGAGCTTTATCAACTTCTAGTTCACAGCTAGCATATATATCAGTCATCATTTATGCAAGAAAACTGCCATAAATGATGATAGACTGGCGGGATCAACAGCCCCACCCACAGCGTGCCCATGCCACACCCTTTTTTCAGAGACTGGAGATGGTGGTAGAGAAATTGCATTTCTGAATTCTCACTGTAGAGGAGCAGTACACTGCAAAGTACAAAAGAAAGAGTTAAAATGTGTTTAATATCTATGTTGCCTGTATTTGCAAAAGATAATAGTAGGCCATATCCTCTATATAGAGAGAGGGAGTTACATTCTAGAGTCAGTTTAGTCTGGTTTAGTCAGACAGTTTGAGCTTAGGCCCAGAAGTGACAGGATCCATCCAGAGCTAAGCCAGGAGAAAAACTGCTAGAGTAGGCCAGACATAACAGAGAGGGATAGAGAAAGCTCAGTAGAGATAACCTGCCAAAAAGGACTTATGGGCTCTGTGGCATGTGTGTTCAGTAGAGATGAGCGAATCTATTCGCCGCTTCGTAGATTTGGTATGAATCTTGGAAATTTTTAACACCGAAGCGAATCCGAATATTTTCAGATTCGCTTCGGAAGATTAGTCTAAAATTTTTGTACGCTAACGCTACGTACGCATTATATCATTTGTATGCTAATGCTACGCGTCTGAGAATTTGTACGCTAATGCGTACATATTCAGTTAAGTACCGTACTTTTACTGTATATTCATTCTTTGTGCGAGTCTAGACAATAATACGCTAAAGCTTTGTATGAACTTTGTACACTCAGGCGTAAGTATTCAAGGGAATGTTCGATGAACACTAAAGAATAACGAATGATTTGTACGCAGCTTTGACCAAATAGCTTCGTATTCGTATGAATCTTTAAAAACATTTTATGAACATTCGGCAAAGCGAATTTTGGATGATTCGCTCATCTCTAGTGTTCAGGAGTTTGCCTCCAGTGGTTGAATATGCATTTAAGCAAATTGAAAACCTGTGTAAGAATCTCCACATTCCACAGTGGATTTCATGGATGTGCATTGTAAGTAGAGCAACTTTTTCAAAAAAGGAACAGAGAGTTTGCCTGCCTTTAGGGAGAACCACCCTGTTGGTTGCATTGCATTGCCTAAAGAAAAGTTTACACCCCATGCATGGTTGCGTATGTATACAAGTCAGCCAGTGAAGTGCAGAATGAGTAAGACTTTTTTAAAGAAACACTTTGGATTACATGTACAGCTGTGAAACCTGTAATGTCTGTGGAAAGGGCATTTTTCTTTCAAATGTCTTTTTATTGAAAGTATAACAAAGAAACAACATGACATACTTCCAGACAAATTGACATGATGCAAGAGCACGTAGATCTCAATTTTAGATCTAAGCTAGATCAGTGCTAAACGGACACTCCCATGGATAACAACAAATTACAGAGTATGTTGGAATAATACAAACTCTTGAATTGTTTCACAAAAAAATAATAGTAAAACATAGATAAATGGGGGGAAAGGAAAAACAAGGGGAGGGAATAGGGAGGATAAATGAGCCCTCCAGGTGGCAATCCATGATTCATGACCAGTCAAAGAACACTTCTCATACTGATCGAAACTTGGTCACTCCACAGGCAACAGGATTATAGAGCTGACCACTCTTTACAACAGTATTTATACATCACTTTTGAGTCTGTAAGCCCTCCAGGGACCCCACATCTGCAGGAATTTATCATGCTTCCTCTCCTCCCAGCTAGCCAACACCTCCAGACGACACAACTGATCCACCTTGTCTCGACAATGATGTAGAGTCGGTGGATCCTTACTTAACCACTTCAATGGTATTAACAACCTTGCCGCTTGTATCAGATTAGTAGCCAGATCCCTTCTGGAAGGTTTCCAAGATGAATTAGAAAGCCAGAGAAGTACAGCTTCAGGAGTCAAAGCCACCGGATCAGTAACTATCTCATTAATTGAGCGCAAAACCTCTGACCAATATGCTTTAATCCCATGACAACCCCAAAATATGTGACCTAAAGAG
This sequence comes from Rhinella marina, assembly GCA_900303285.1. Classification (NCBI taxonomy): domain Eukaryota; kingdom Metazoa; phylum Chordata; class Amphibia; order Anura; family Bufonidae; genus Rhinella; species Rhinella marina. The sequence goes on from ONZH01009694.1 coordinate 60,836, forward strand.
CCCTCCCCACCTCCACACCTCCAGCAAGTACTATCTGCCTGTAGGCCTCTCAGAAATAGCTGTTTTAGTGTCTTATACCATTGGGTCATTACCTTGTATTAGAGCATTCATATATCTTGAAAATCCATGAGAATGGGGATGTATCTTCAATACGTCTATTTCAGATAAGCTAATACCCAATTCTGAGGCCCAAATCTGCAGATATTGCAGCATTTCCGTATTTTTAGGTGTCAGTAAGGAATGCTATAGTAATGACATGAGCTTAGGGGGGGACTTGTCTCTATAAAATAGTTTCTCGAACCATGTCAACGATCCCTCCGATCCCTTATGTTTGCTTAAAAACCTGCATGCAGACTTCAACTCAGCTATACCGAGGAAATTACCTCCTAAAGATGTAAAGAAGGTATCATCAGGGTTTTTATCTGGGTCTGGCATCTCCTGAATGAACTTCTTCAAACCTCTGAACTTACTCCATGGAAAGGGCATTTTTGAACATGCCAGTCCATTGCATGCTAAGAACTGTTCTGTTTGCATTTGAATTCTTCAGTAACGAACTGTTCTGCTGCACAACTGCTTTATCATTGCATCCTGTGCTGCTACACACCAAAGTATTGGTGCCATGAACAAGAACCCCGCCCCTGCAGCACGCTGCATTTTTGCAAAACTTTTTTTTTAATGGTGTTTAAAATGTTGCAAAATTACAGTTTTCTGGTGCAGAGATCTGATAAATCTCCCCATTTGGATGCATCATATTTTGTCACAATTTATGACATTGTCTAGTTGCAGTGGCAATAGTAAATGTGGGCCAGTGTCTGCTGATTAACCCCTAAATAACAGCACCAAATGAGTGCTTCTGATAAACAGTATCACCATAGTGCTTCCTTTTATGCAGCCATAGAATTAAAAGCAAGAAGTTTGTCTACCTTAAGGCACCATATGGAGGCTTACTGCAAACATATTGTTACATCAAACAGTTAAAAAATATATACTTATGCATCAAGCATCGTCAGTGGTGGCTGCCAGCAACCTTTGTGGAAGATCTGCTTGTTCTGCTGGGAGACGTGAGATAATGGAAGGATCTATGGTGGCTCCTGGACATAAATACACCTGAATATATGGAAATTCAAGCAGTGTTCTAATGTTTCTATGAGTTAAAATATTTTTGTAAAGGCCAAGGATGAAGACACACATACTGATAAAATGTTCTCTGAGATACCATGAATGGTCCAGTGTTACTGTCCATTGTGTAACTATTTTTATATATGCCGATGAGTATCTCCTAGAGCTGTGATGGCTAACCTCCGGCACTCCAGCTGTGGTGAAACTATGACTCCTAAGATGCACACTTGTTCTCAGAAAGAAATGAATGAGGCATGCTTCGAGTCATAGTCAAGTCGAGTCAAGTAGTATATGTCCTTTATACTTTCTCATCTTTTTATGGCTTCCAAATCTGCGCCAGGAAACCTGACTATATGGCTATACCCTTATTGTGCAGCTTGCCAAAGTTAAAGGGGTTTTCCGGGAGTTAACTACTGATGACCTATCCTCAGGATACCCAGGACGAGACCCGGGATCCCCGCCGTTCAGCTGTTTGAGAAGGTACTGGCGCTACTGTGAGGGTCGAAGCCTTCTCTCTGCTCACCTAGCACAGCGCCGTACATTGTATAGTGGCTGTGCTTGGTATCTCGCTCAGCCCCATTCACGTCAGGAAAAGCTGAGAGAAGGGCTTGTCGCTCACGGGAGCACTGGTGCCTTCTTAAACAGCTGATCGGCGGGGGTCCCAGGGGTCCGACCCCCACCGATCAGATACTGATGACCTATTCTGAGGATAGGTCATCAGTAGTTAACTCCCGGAAAACCCCTTTAATTGATATTATGTAACATAAATTTCCGTGCAGTGAGATTCCTCATGGGTAACTATTTTTTCTTTTGGAGTATTCTTCTCTGCACAAACTACAACATAATATGTCACTGCCTCTTGATCAGCTCTGAGCATTACGCACTTGTTATTTTTTGCATACATTTGTCTAGGAAATAAAAGTGTTCCTAGATTACAGCATTTGTTACCTGACAAGAACAAAGAAATCTGTGACACTGGGGAATTATCATGCATTGTGGCTGTGGCAATCAGAGAACTATTGTAACTTGTTTATACAAAAAAATATTAAATAGCTAATTATGAAGTATTCACCATGTATGCAAGGCTACAGTGAATGCAAAGTGCAAATCAACCAAAGTGTAAAAGATATATTGCATAAGCACAAAAACCCAACATGCTTGTTATTCCATTTATTATTAATATAAACTTTCAAATTCATTGTGAGGTGAGAAAAGAGATGTTATTATGGCTGACAGCAGGGTGAGCTGAGTAGATTGCTATATAGTTTTATGGGAAAATATTCAGTATACCTTCTGTTCATTTTGAGCCCAGTGGGCAGTCCTACTCAGTGATTGACAGCTATCATTGTATACACATATAAGAAAGGCTGTCAGTCACTAATAAGACCACCCACTGGACTGTTAAGCCCAAAGTGGTCCGCAATTAAGTGAATAAATGACACGTTATACTGAGTGTTCTCCTTCAAAAGAACAACATCAAGCTGCTCAGCTCCTCCTGCTCCTTCATGCTGCCTGCAGATGACACTTTGTGTTCAACGTGATAGCTTCCCTTTTAAAAAGTTGTCTGGATTTAACCCCCTCAGCTTAAATGCCTAAGGATGCCTCTGCAAGCTGAGAGTAGCACAGACCACTGTCAAAAGCTATGGGGTATTCAAGGAGGTCAAGGTTGGTGGAGGCAAAAAAAACTGTTGGGATAATTTCATTTTCAAAAAAAAGTAATCAGCAAGAAGCTAAATTCAAAATATTCAGTACCAGACAATTAATTTCATATGCTAATATACTGTTGGGTAGATTTCTTTAAGGTCTAGTCTGAGTACAAATGCATTTGCAAGGTCCCTATAGATGCTCAGTACAGTAGGTACTTGAGCTAACCTCCATACCAAAATAAAGAACAAATGCATCTCTTCATAGTAGAAGAGCCAGTAATAGAAGCTGGCAAATTCTGAACTGGTATGCTAGATATCTTCCTCTTCCAAGTGCTAGTGTACCTCTTGGATGTGAGACATTGCCAGTAACTCACTGATCCTTCTGAGTGCCCACACAGAGGTACTGTGCACTATGGACTGGGAAAATACATTTTGTGCCCTAGGCAGATGAAGCAAATTGAATCCACCTAGACATTAAAAAAAATCAAATAAAATTAAAATTGCAGTGTTTAGGTTATTGATAAAGAAGAGGCTAATGGGAATCACTTGTGGTCTGTATGAGTGTGGAGAGGACCAGAGCAAACTATAACTTGCAGCAAATCCAGCAATATTAAGTACAAATTGCAGTTTCTGGCACCAGATGAGGAGGTAGAGTGGCTGTTTGGATGGCCATTGAATGACACTTACAGACACTTGCAGATATAGGGGTCCACTATGAAGCAGGCTTGATGTTAGTCTGGCCAAGTGGTGGTTTATGCGATGGGTGTATGAGCCATAGTCCCTCACCTTGCAGCAGTGTCTGTAAAGCTGTGTTTCGCTGATCGCTCTGTCACACTGATGCTTTCTAGAAGCAGTATTCTTGAGTTTGGAGTGTTGGTCTTACAGATAAATAATATCTGGTTCTAAGGGGTAGGAGCATAGACTGGAACTCCCCCTCCTGACAGGAAGCAGGAACAGCCCACTTCTGCCAACCATTCCCTGGGTTCCTGAGAAGCTGATCCACACAATTTGGTGTTATTTACAATTAAGGTAGGTTTGTTGAACCTGCTAGTCCCCAGAACATTTCTGTAACTCTCAAGAATCTCTAAACATTTGTTGTACAGTCACGTCATATGTATGTTGTTTTTCTTCTTTAGACTAGATAGCCAAATGCGAAATTTATCTAAAAAACAGGCTTTTGCATCAGGGTAAAAGCTGGCATTTCACTAGAGCACTTTTACTATCCATTTACTGATTGTGAGGGTCCGGTCATTTTTCTCCCACGTGCACTGCCATACTCCACTAACTGGCGCTTAAATATGAGCAGCTAATGTATCTATCTCCTCCTATTCATTATCATGAACCATTTAACAAATGTTAGAAAATGTCCTGGATTTAAATGCATTTAGGCATTTGACTGCAAAAAAAACATGACATATTTCTGTGAAAACAACTTGAATTAAAATATTCATATTAATTGTAGTAGGCTGCGCATTGTGGCTGCCTCCAGGTTTCCATGGAAATCTTCTGTGTTGAAATATTGTTTTCTCTTTGTGTCTTTTTACTATTGGTATGGAGAGGAGCTAAATATTTTGACCTGCATATTCCTTTTTTCTGCACGACGTGAACAGTGGTTACGGCACTTGCAGTAGTGACTTTTGTGGTCCCCGTTTTTCCTATGTAACACCCCTATTTTGTAAGTTGTTCCGACTGCATAGAATTCTCATTGCCTACATTGTAGCCACAGTCCTCACAGTTCACACAGGGGAATGGTGCACTGTATACAGTTATGGGAGACAACCCAAAAAGAAATGCTGGAATCTATGGGGGCTCTAGTGATTCCTGGGTATAACAGCTGAATTTCTGGAGATCCATTTGCATATGTTCCCATATTGTATAAACTTTAAGATATGTTGTGACGGGTCCACTCAAAGGGGTACTATCAGATAGGACTGACACCCAGCACCCCCACAGATCAGCTGTATGTGACCACCACGGCCTCCTCGGAGCTCACCTAGCACAGTGTCGTCTGTTAGATAGCGGCTGTAATTGGTATTGCAGCCCAGACTCATTAAGTTGAATGGGACTGAGCTGTTCCTAGGCCATGTGACCAATGACCTTGACGTTACTGGCCTAGCAAGAAGCCACAGCGCTCATCAGAGTGCCATGGCCCCAGCAAATAGCTGATTGTTATGGGTGATGGTAGTGGGGCCACCAATGATCTGATATTGATGACCTACTGTATCCTAAGGATAGATCATTAATATCAAAATTTCAGATAATATCATAACCTTAGACAACCCCTTTAATGCATTATGTAACTATCTGTTTACGTGGAAATGTCACCTCCAGGCCATCCTACAGTTCATCCAAAGTGAAAGACAAATAGTTTTCCTACATTATTTAGAGACACTAATTGCTCTCTTATGCGAGGAGTCAATTCTTTTGTTAGAACTGCATAAAATAAAACAGCCATTGCACATTCACTTAGGTAATTGATTAGAGCTGAGAAACGATTAAAGCATTAAAACCCTGAGATTTACAAATTACACATGAAACCATAATAACAAAGTAATGCCACTGTGGTATACCGGCCAGTACTGTAACCATCCCACTATATACTTGATTCAAACCTGGCAGATGGGCAGAGCTGTGGTAATGGACATTAAGTTTTGCCAGGGAGCAGTAACACTGTTTGAGAATTTCCCAAACTGACATACTGCTTATTCAATAGGTCAAGCAGGAACCTTCTTTTCCTAAGGTTTTATTCATACAGTGCTGGGTCTGTAACCAAACATGTCAGAACTGTGGAAGTGAATAAAATTATTTTTTTCATGTACTTCATCATAAATGTTCATGTTTCAAACTCTTTAGACAAATCCGAGTTAACAGAGGAGGTCCTCTGTTCAGGATCCTCATTTCTTCACCAGAGTGCAGAAAGGTTACAAAGAGTGTTTCCTCATTTCTTCACCAGAGTGCAGAAAGGTTACAAAGAGTGTTTCTGTGAATGGGCATTATGTTTCCACTGTGGTGAAGCTGCAGGAAAATTGAACACTTATTGCCAGATTTCCAATTACACACTTGTGTCTAATCTATCTGGCAGGCTGTTCTGGCCGTGTTTCTCCAGATTGCAGCTAGATACATAGATAGATAGATAGATAGATAGATAGAGCCGCATGCCCACCAGAGTGACTATAATGGGATCCAGATGGAATCGAACCACTTCACAACATAAATTCCAGGATTCGACCAGGCAGGAGTCATTGTGTTCAGCGATTTTTGTTCAACTGAATCCCACCATTTATGGCGGGGAGAGTCAGGACCTCATTATAGTCAAAGGGGTCCAGAGGGCACACGGCACTGTCCAGCTATGCCGGATGTGGAGAACATCTGCCCTATTCCTGTGTACTAGTGTTCTTACTAAAGGAGCACCAAGTCCTGACCCTCCAGGTTCTGATCCTGGGACTCGGTGATAGTGCCAGTGATAGTCATGTTTGGGCTCACTATCTAGGTTCCTAGTTCTTGGATTCATTTGGATATGTTTGTGCTTTTGAACTCAGCTTGTCTTTTGACCACTCTCTGTCTCTCATTTATGTACTTCGTTGTCAGCCTGGTTCTGACTCATTTTCATATGACTACCACTTTGTTTTGTTTTTGTCTCTTGGTGTTTGTCTGTCGCTGCACCTTAGTAGTATAAGAACTGTCGACCAGTTGCGGTCTTGCTACCTAGGGCTTGAACTACAAGTACAGAGAAAAAGTGGGCTGGGTTCCAGGTCAGGTCTCACTGTCCATGTCCTGACCCCAATCCCAACCATCAACTTTAAAATGTCACCTGCAATCTGGGCCTCATCACCTAGTAACTGCACTGATCTCACTAATGCTTTTCTGCCCCTATGGGACTACAATTCTCCACCCATGTTTGGGACCAACTATGTATTAGCACCCATGGTTTTAGATGAAATGTTCAGTAAGCACATGAAGAAATATTTGTAAATAATACAAATAATATGAGCAGAAAAAAATTGACACATTTGGAACACACTTAGACCCATATTTTCTTAAAATAAAAATAAAGTTAATATGACATGTGATATGTACATTGCCTTGAAAAATTATTCATACCCCTCAAATTTTTCCAGATTATTTCATGTTACACTGAAAACTTACATGTATTTTATTGGAATGTTATGTGATAGACCAGCACAAAGTAACAAGTATGTGTGATGTGGAAAAAAATGATACATGGCTTTCAAAAATTTTAATAAAGAAAAATCTGAACAGTGTGACATGCATTCAACCCTCTATTCTGATATTAAATAAAATAAAATCCAGTGTGACCAATTGCCTTCAGAAGTCACTTAATTAGTAAATAGATTCCGCTTGTGTGTAATTTATTCTCAGTATAACTACAGCTGTTCTGTGAAGGCCTCAGAGATTTGTTAGAGAAAATAAGTGATCAAACTGCATCTTGAAAATCAAGAAACACACCAGGTAATCAAGAAACACACCAGGTGAGGGATAAAGTTGTGGAGCAGTGTAAAGCAGGGTTAGGTTATAAAAAAAATATCCCAAGCTCTGAACATCTCTGAGCACTGTTCAATCCAACATCTGAAGGAGTATGGCACAACTGAAAACCTTCCAATACATGGACATTCCCCTAAACTGACAGCCCAGTTAAGGATATAACTAATTAGAGAAGCAGCCAAGAGGCCCATGGTCACTCTGGAGGAGCTGCAGAGATCCACAGCTCAGGTGGGAGAATCTGTCCACAGGACAACTATTAGTTATATACTCTACAAATTTGGACTTTATGGAAGAGCGGCAAGAAGAAAACCATTTTTGAAAGCAAGCCATAGGAAGTCCTGTTTGCAGTTTGCCACAAGCCATGTAGGGGACACAACAAACATTTAGAATAAGGTGCTATGGCCAGATGGGAGCAAAGTTGAACTTTTTGGCCTAAAGGCAAAATGCTATGTGTGGCAGAAAACTAACACTACACATCACCCTGAACACATCATCCCCACCATGAAACATTGTGGTTGCAGCATCATACTGTGGGGATGCTTTACTTCAGCAGGGACAGGGAAGCTGATCATAGTTGATGGGAAGATGGATGGAGCTAAATACAGGGCAATCCTTGAGGAAAGGATAGAGGCTGGTAGAGGCTGCAAAAGATTTGAGACCGGGGCAGAGGTTCGCCTTCAGTAGGACAACAACCCTAAACATACAGCTAGAGGTACAATATAATGGTTTGGAACAAAGCATATGTATGTGTTAGAATGGCCCAGTCAAAGTACATACCTAAATCCCATTGCGAATCTGTGGCAAGACACTCTTCATCCAATCTGACTGAGCTTGAGCTATTTTGCAATGAAGAATGGGCAAAATGGCAGCCTCTATATGTGCAAAGCTGGTAGAGACATAGCCTAAAAGACTTGAAGCTGTAATTGCAGTGAAAGGTGGTCCTACAAAGTATTGACTAAGGGGGGTTGAATACAAATGCAGGCCACAATTTCGAGATTTTTATTTATTAAAAATTTTCAAAACCAGGTATAATTTTCTTTACACTTCACACATACTTCCTACTTTGTGTTGGTCTATCACATAAAATCCCAATAAAATGTATTTGTCAGTGTAATGTGAAAAAATGTGGAAAAGTTCAAAGGATATGAATACTTTTTTCAAGGCACTGTATATATTGTAGGACTGTCTTACTGGGTTTACTTTTAGGAGGACAAATAACAAATTTGCTGTGTCAGTTTTGTGTTGCAAATGATGTCACATGTGACATCCCGTGGCAAAAGTCGCTAATTCTTAGAATGTTTGTGAATCGCACCATCTCATGCCACTTTCAGAAGTGGAGTGAGAAGTTGGTCAGGTCTTGGCAGTAGATAACTTTTAAGGCAGTTTAATGATGTGCAACTTTTTTTAATGTTGCAAAAAAGTTGTAGCCAGTCACAACTCCAAGCTGGGTAACCGCCAGGTTTACTTTCACAGAAACAGGCGCAACAACCTTACACTTGTGCTGAATTTATAAAAACCATGCGCCACATTCATAAATTTGGTGCAAGGTACTATATCAACTCCTATTTTAAAACAAACTTCAAATCCACCTACGATGATAAGTTCCCCCTTAGTCTTTATTTTGTGATGTAGATGACTTTTAGATTTTGCTCCTATACCATCCTGCCATGAAGCTTCGCTAGCAAAACAGAAGTGTGAATTATTATCCTATTGCAAAACAGAGATCCGTAGCAAGGGCCAACCGTAGGGTCAAAAAGTAGAACTGACTTTTATATGCCGCCTTCTAGAAGCGTCTGCGACCATATGTTTTCCGCATTTCTTTAATTAAATATGGCACTAACAATGTAAAAGGTCATGTAGAGCATTACTTTGTGCACCTTGCAACACATATGTAAGAGTTCATTCCAAAGATGAATCAGAGAAAGATTCATGGATGGGAAATAAACAGCTGCTGTGAAGAAGAATTCACTGTGCTCGTCAACTGTCACCTTGTGTCTAATTTAGGTTTCTCAGATGTCCTACTACAAAAAAAGCCTTTAGAGACTTAGGCTACTTTCACACTAGCGTTTTATAATTCCGGTATTGAGTTCCGTCATAGGGGCTCAATACCGGAATAAAACGCTTCAGTTTTGTCCCCATTCATTGTCAATGGGGACAAAACTGAACTGAAGACAACGGAATGCTCCTAAAAGCATTCCGTTCCGTTTTCAGACCGGAGAACAAACCGCAGCATGCTGCGGTTTGCTCTGGTCCAGGCATCCACCCCCAGACGGATCTGTCATGACCCCCAATAAAAGTCAATGGGGACGGATCCGTTTGGTGTGACACAATGGTGAATGGATCCGTCCTTCATTGACTTTCAATGGAGTTCATGACGGATCCGTCACCTGCACACATACATACATACATACATACACACATACAGACATACACATAAACATACACAGACATATACACATACAAATACACATACATACTTACATGCTCCCGGCAGGTCTCCACAGCGCAGGAGGAGCAGGACGGTGCACACATAGGACGATTCCACCCGGCGCCCAGCAGAGGGCGCTGTGGGGAATCGTCCGATGTGCGCGCCGTCCTGCTCCTCCTGCGCTGTGGAGACCTGCCAGGAGCATGTAAGTATGTATGTGTATTTGTATGTGTATATGTCTGTGTGTGTCTGTGTGTATGTACTGTGTGACATGTGTGGGGCCAGAGCGCGGTTCCGGCCCCACACATGTCCCTGCGGCAGCACGGATCCGGCGGCACCCTTCACCTGCCGGATCCATGCTGCCGCTAGTGTGAAAGAGGCCTTAGGATACAATTTATTCCAACACACATAGACTTCTTCTTCTACAAGAGTAGTTGTTTAGGTGGCATTATCCCCCATTGAAGTTATTCTTCTCTTGAGTCAGCAGTTATGAAAATATGGGGAGTGGTCCTACTAACTTCTCATTTTCTAGAACAAAAGGTGACAAGAGCGAGCCGGGTTCAGTTTGACTATATGAAATTTGAAACGGAAGACAAGATTGAAGTTTAAAAAAAATATCTTAATTTTACTTTTTTTTCGCAGACCCCATTTCTGGTGGACCCCAATTCCATACATTGGTCAATACCAATTGGACTGGGGTCTGTGAAATACTCGATCTGACACAGATATTTTCGTCCTTATTGGGTGTAGTCACAGTGGTAATACTTGAAAAGTCATTTGTGCCAAAAAAAAAAATCTGTGTACCCCATCAACAGAAGTCCAGGTCACAGATCAAAACAGCAAATGATTTATCATTTAAACTTATGGCATGACACTGCTGTCCACACTGTCAACTTTCACAGGCCAACCATGAACATAGTGCTAACCTTCACAGATCAACCATGGATATTCAACCATTCAGAAAACAGTTCTCTAAAATCTCTAGTATATGGCCACCTGTACTTTTCATATAGTTACATAATCTGCTAAGACAAATAATACTGTGTATTTAAATAGGCATTAGGTCATGATGTGTTCCACTTTAATCCACCACAGACAATCAAGACACAAGAAGACACAACCAGATAAATGTTGCCTCAGTGAATTATACTGTTATGTAGAGGGGAAACTTAGGAAAAACCATAGCATACCTACAAAACAGTATGCCATGCAAACTGCAAACACTACTGCAAGGGGCACAACATCAACACAAAAACTCTTTGTCAGGAGGTTCATAGATTGCCCTTCTAAAGCTGAGCAACTGGATATAAGCCCAATTCTCAGCTGTAGTTTGGTAAATCCCAATGTCATCATACTGAGAAGTGCAAGTGTGTTCTTTGGATAGATAATTCACACCATCTGGCAGTTGAATGGATGAATCTTTGTTCTTTAGATTCTAGGAAAGTGCCTGAATGCGTAATACCCCATATGGGGTTTAGACAGTGCCTTTAGTTCCTGGAAAGGGGATTGGATATGATATAGTAACATTCTACAGTTGCTAGGTCTGCAGTGCACACTCGCTGCCCTCCTGTGGTACCCTACTGGCGCATGTTAGGCCACTGAGGCACAAATAAAATAATTAAGTGACTCTGCCACTTAAGGTAGGGCGACAAAGGTAGGGCGACAAAATGGCACGCATGAGAAAACAGATCTGTCACTACCCAGATCACAGTATTTCCCTCAGAACGGGGAAGCCCCGTCAGGAAGTCCATAGCTATGTCCTGCCAAGGACTCTCTGGGACTTGCAAAGGCATTAATAACCCCTGATGGTTTCTGACGGGATGGTTTGTTATGGGCACATGTGGTACACCCCTGAGTGAATGCACGTACATCCCGACTGAGACCCGGCCACCAGTAGTATCGTGAAATGAGTTCCACTGTTCTTTTGGGACCTTGATGCCCGGCCAGCCGAGAAGTATGCCCCAGGAGAGAATCTCCTGTCTGCGAGAAGCTGGCACATAAGTCTTGCCAGGAGGCAACTGACGCAGGTCAATTGGGTTTAGAGACAACAACTTCTCGGGTGGAATAATAGCACGTAATTCGCCACGGGGGGGTGTAGCCCCCGGAATCAGCTCAATGGAGCAGTCATATGAGCGATATTCAGGTAAAGTGTCAGCTCCTTTCTTACTAAAAACGTCGGCGAATGCAGCATATTGAGGAGGTAACCCCTGAAGCTCTGCCGCGATGGGCAGGAACTTCACAGGAGTCACCCCAGTCATACATTTAGTTTGACATTGTGCACCCCACTCTTTGACCTCGCCAGAAGTCCAGTCCATTATAGGGGCGTGCAACCTCAGCCACGGAAGACCAAGAAGAATGGGATCCATGGACAGAGGTAAGACCAGGAGCGATATAGTCTTCCTATGTAAAGCTCCTACCTGGATCACTATAGGGACAGTCTCATGTGTAACACAAGTGTCTAATTTGGAGCCATCCACCACAGATATACTTATACTGGAAGAGAGTGGTTTGGTCGGAATTCCGAGTTTCTGGGTCAATTTAAGGGAAATAAAATTGCCCGAAGCTCCGGAATCAATGAAGGCCCTGGAGGGTATGGTGCTACCATTAACCTCGATTAGAACCGAAAATGTACATTTTGAGGAGAATTGTGCTATTCCACCTAGAGAGGTACCTCCAATTGTCTCCAGGTGTGTCCTTTTTCCCGACTTTTGAGGACATTGAGGAGCATAGTGGCCCTGTCTCCCACAAAAATGACATGTCACTTCACGTCTACGAGGATGAACCCTGTCTATCTCCATCGGCTCCCCTTGGGGAATTTCGGGCTGAGAGCAGACGGGAGCGAGTAGAGTTTGGCTTCTCAACTGCGCTTGCTCATGGCGGCGTTCAGACAGACGACAATCGATCCTAGTAGCTAGGTTGATCAGACCACTGAGAGTGTTAGGCCTCTCTCTGCCAGCTAACTCGTCTTTAGCAGAAGGGCTTAAACTGGCTTCGAAGATAGTGAGTAGCGGAGCATCTGGCCACGCGAGCTCTGGCGCCAAGGTCCGGAATCGGATTGCATACTGAGCCACCGACTCTGTTCCCTGGCGTAATTCCAGTAAACTGGAACCGGCAATGACCTGTGGGTCTGGACCCTGAAACACCGCCCTGAAACAAGAGAGGAAGTGAGGTAAGGAGGTGACGCAAGGATCAACTCTTTCCCATAATGGAGTCGCCCAAGCCAGCGCCTGCCCGGATAGCAGAGAGATAATGAACGCCACCTTGGTCTGGTCATCCAAGAAGCTCTCCGGATTTAACTGGAATTGGATTTGGCATTGGCTCAGGAAACCTCTACACTCCTCCTGTTTTCCACTAAATCGTGCGGGAAGGGGTAATTTAGGCGGTCGGTGGGGTTGAAACAGAAACCCGGGCGTCAGCAGAGGCAGCAGTAGTATTAGCCACGATTGCAGCATGCTGCTCCAAAGCCTGCAACCGACCGTCCAGTGTGGAAAAGAAATCTGCATTATGCCCCGAAAAGGCAGCAGCCCTTTGCTCCATCTCCTGCATGCGCTGTTCCCACTGCTTTACATACGCCTGCATGGATGGAGTAATCGGGTTCGACATTGCGCCGGCGGATCCCTGGCCGGTGCCTACTGTTAGGCCACTGAGGCACAAGGAAAATAATTAAGTGACTCTGCCACTTGGCAGAGTCACTGGGGATCACTGGACCCAACCCTGGGCAGCCGGACAATAACGACCGCTTCCGAAGGGCGAAATAATAAAGAAGGCAAAACACAAATAAGTAACAGTTCACACCAACACGTGCTGCGCAACTGCGCTTGGGACTGGAGCCAGAGCTTTGGCTACACAGACCTCCAGATGGGCGATGCCCACCGTGAACCCGTGCTCCAGGAGGGGGCTACGGCACGGCCGCAAGCGTGGCCTTCAAACACTCAGAGTGATACACACCACACGAAAAGACAGACAGTGAAGCAGGTACGTGGGACAACGCACCAGTGCAAGAAAGCACTCAAACACACTATACATCATTCAGTGTCAGATAGCAAATGGACCGGACCGTATAGCAGTCACACATGAACAACAAGGCACTGGCCCTGCCCAGCAGAAGCTCAGGGTTTAAATAGCAGTGAGCTAATTGGCAGAGGCGTGGTTACTGACATACTTCCTGTAAACGCCTGGCGGAAGTGACATCAGCAGAGGTCTTAAGGGCAGGGCGTGGTGCCTGACATACTTCCTGTGAACGCCTGGCGGAAGTGACATCACCAGAGGTCTCAAGGAGCTGGCACATGACCACTTCCTGTGCCGGACCTTGTTCCCTGCAGTAAGACTGTGGGCGCAAGGATACCGCACTGAGATTCGCCCATGCCCCCTCACCAACACCCGCAGCCCAGGAGGGCAAGCGACCGGGTGCACGACGTTGATGCACGCGCCTTACAGCGCAGACACCGCGCCACACACCATGACATCATGTTTGGCAACATGCTGTCCATGCTACTGCCTTAATCTTCCTGCCAGATGCTCCCAAATCCTTCACCAGCCAATAGCTGAAAGTCCCTGGGTATTTAAGGCACTCTCTCCAGGCAGAGAGTGCCAGAGATTTAGGTTAGTTGGTATGACAATGGAACTATCCCTGGAGGTAGAGGACAGGTTTGTAGCCCACAGCGAAGTCTAGATCCCTGTATAGGGGTTAAAGGGTGAATACCAGGAATGCACCGGAATAACGCCCTTAGTACTAGCCCTGAAAACAGTACTAAAAAACATTTAAAAACAGTACTATTTGGTTTCAAATTATCACAGTCTTTGCTCACAATATGGTTATCTACAGTATAATCTTCTGGACTGATGCCCCAGAATTGTCAGTTTATATTATTAACCCATTCGATATCCATTTAGGACCATGTTACTTAACCACATCCTTTGGTCACAATCACTGCATGAATTCTTATCACTTGTAGTACAGTGTGTGAGTCCAAGAATAGGGTATCACACTCCAGGCTCATGTTCTTCAAGGTTCCATAGAAGATAATTTAGTAGCATTTCGGACACAAGATCCTTCCTCAGATTTCAAGTTTGAGCAAATCCTTCACATATGAGGATTTGCTTAAGCTCCCAGCCTGAGGAAGCAAGTGTCTGAAACATTGCTACCATAGGCTGACTGGCCATAGACCCTACAGGGAAATTTCCCAGTGGGCCAATGCCAATGCCAAATCCTCCTCTTGGCTCTTCGCCAGGTACATAAATAAATGAATTAATGTTGGAGCATCAGACACTTATGCACCTGGCCAGTGGCTGCAGGTGCTGTCCTGAATTCAACTGTATTGCCATCCTCAGGATGAAGATTCGGTTTCTTACTGTGGTGTGGGTGGCAGTATTTTATGCTGCACTGTGGTATTTGCTTCTGATGGGGCAGCATATTGATCTGCACTGTAATTTGGGTCTGATGGGGCTTTTTTATGCTTCACTGTGAAATTTGGTTCTGCTGTGGCGGTATTTTTTTTCTGCACTACGGTATTGCTGGACCTGCATACTTCTGTTGTCCCATCATCTGTCAATTTGTACTCACTTACAACATGGGGCCGGTTTTAGTTTTTCTTCCAAATCCACTTTAAGTTCCCAGTCTGCTCCTGATTGCTACATTATTCTCTATGGAAACCAGATAAAAATATGAAATTCATTCTAAGAGGTCATGCACCTGAACGTATTTTTTGTCCATATCCATTCCATTTTTTTTGTGGCCCCATTAAAATTAATGTTTCAGCATAGGGGGCCGTAAAAAAAAAAAGGAAATGACTCTGTGTGTATTCCGTATCAGTATGTCCGCAAGTCCGTTCCACAAAAAAATAGGAAATGTCCTATTCTTGTCCATTTTACGGACAAGGACATGCATTATTACAATGGATCTGCAAATGTAAAAAAAAAACTGATATAACACGGACGAAACACGGATGTTGTCCGTTTTTTCAGACAGCGGACAGCAAAATACATATGTTTGTGTGCATGAGCGCTATATAACATGAATCTGGAGCCTAGGTCCATCTCTTGGCTTTCAATAAGCTCCTGCCATCTTCATGGAGAAAAAAAAAATCAAAAATAATCAAATGCAATGTAATATAAAGTCACTGATTTTTTTACCTTGAAGAAGGGATTACTGTCATATTTTTGGTAATCTGTAATTTTTTGTACACTTTGTATATATACATAGTTGCTATGTATGGCGATGAACTAGCAATAAATCAAGGCACTGTTTGTCGGAACACCTGGAGGGTTTATTGAATTGACTGCAAAGTACACGGCAGGCAACATACAATACAATGTCCAAAGAAGGAGCACATTCTATTCACACATCCTCTTACACCCACGTTACCTACCTTTTAACAAGACTCACTAATCATTCTGTTTACAAAGTAACCTCTTATTTTTTCACAAAATTCCCGGTTTATTTTTTTCTAATGCTATTAAATTTTAATTTCAACACACACAAAGAACTCATTCTTCAGAGGCAAAGCATTATTCAGGGAAAAAACGTTCTTACAAGGGCTTCTAGCAAATATATGATGATCAGGCTTGAGCGAATCGAGCATCGGATCATAGATCAGAAGTCCATTCGCTAAAAACTTTGTTGGTAATGCTGTTTCTGTACAGCATCAAAATATATGGGCTCTGCGTAGCAAAACTTCGTCTTGGCCGAAGATGAGCGAGACTTCGGTATTCCTATCTGCGTATTTGGGAATCCGAAGTCAGCTTTGGTACCAAGGTATCAACACTGAAAACTGTATGGCGAACTAACAAATTATACAGACACGTTACATCATCTCATAGCTACAGTACCAACAGACCTCCTTTGGCCAAAAAATTTTATTCCTTTATTCTTCTCTATTTCTCAGAAGCTAAGAAATATCTTCTATATTGTGCTGCACACAAGATGATCACAATGGTAACCTTCAGTTTTTCTGAGGGTTAATACTACTGCCTATGGGGTGAAGAAATATTTAAGTTGTCATACATTTTTCTTCAACACCGAGTCTGGAGAAAAAAATGACTAACCAGCAATTTAGTGGCTTTCATTGGTAAATATACCTCTCTACTAGCATGATGTACCAGTATTACTATTTACAGTTATTTACCACTCATAAACTATCACTTATGAACTGCTTGACCCTCTCTTGTCAAAGTGTGACATGTGCATGGACTTCTACTTTTCTGTGAAGTCTTCATATGGAGCTTCATGTAATGCTTCCAGAATTGTATATATTGAACACCAACCTGCAATGTGTTTAAATTCGTCTTTGTGCCAAAAGTGCTACCTTCATTAGTAGTTAGAGATGGGCAGATCTAAAGTCCAGATGTGAATGAGTCTGAATCATTTATACCCAAATCAAAAGTGTTCCAATTGGCTTGAAAATTTGTGTGTGATACTCTAAGGCAGGTATGCTCGACCTACGGCCCTCCAGCTGTTGCAAAACTACAACTCCCATCATTCCCTGCTATCAGCCTACAGCAGGGCATGGTGGGAGTTGTAGTTTTACAACAGCTGGAGGGCCGCAGGTTGAGCATCCCTGCTCTAAGGTCTCGTAGGACTAATATTTTTTTTCTCTCAACTCTCTCACCCAGATATAGACTGGAAAACTGAAACCTGTATATCTCATAAAGGAAACAGGTTCTTGGAAATAACCAAAGACAATTACCTTTCCCAACTGGTTCAGGACCCGACAAGAGGGACGGCCATACTGGACTTAGTATTAACCAATAGACCTGACAGAACAACAGATGTGCAGGTCGGGGGACTCCTAGGAAATAGTGACCATAATATAATAACCTTCCAATTGTCATTTAAAAGAGCGTTTCCTCAGGGAGGAACAAAAATACCTAACTTCAAAAAAGCTAAATTTAGCCAACTAAGAGAGGCCATAGGCCTAACTAACTGGGACAAAGTCCTCAAAAATAAAAATACAGCCACAAAATGGGATATTTTTAAAAGCATCCTAATATCTAATTGTGAGAGGTACATACCTTATGGGAATAAAAGGTTAAGGAACAAGAATAAACCAATGTGGATAAACAGAACTGTAAAGAAAGCAATAAATGACAAACAGAAAGCATTTAAATCACTAAAACAGGAGGGGAGCGAGGAAGCATTGAAAAACTACAAGGAAAAAAATAGAATATGTAAAAGACAAATAAAAACAGCCAAACTAGAGACCGAGAGATTAATCGCCAAAGAAAGTAAAACTAACCCTAAAATGTTCTTTAATTATATAAATGGTAAAAAGTATAAACCTGAAGGTGTCGGCCCCTTACAGAGTAATGAGGGGGGAGTTGCAGAGAGCGATGAGGAGAAAGCAAAGCTACTAAATATCTTTTTCTCCACTGTATTCACTGAGGAAAATAAACTGTCAGATGAAATGCAGAATATAAAAGTAAATTCCCCATTAAAAGTGCCCTGTCTGACCCAGGAAGAAGTAGAGCTGCGTCTTAAAAAGATTAAAATAGACAAATCGCCAGGACCGGATGGCATACACCCCCGTATCCTAAGAGAATTAGGTAATGTCATCGCCAGACCCTTATTTCTGATATTTAAGGACTCTATACTGACAGGGAGTGTTCCACAGGATTGGCGCATAGCAAATGTGGTGCCAATATTCAAAAAGGGTCCAAAAACAGAGCCCGGGAACTATAGGCCGGTAAGTTTAACATCTGTCGTGGGTAAACTGTTTGAGGGTTTTCTAAGAGATGCTATCTTGGAGTACCTCAATGAAAATAAGCATATAACTCCATATCAGCATGGCTTCATGAGGGATCGGTCGTGTCAAACCAATTTAATCAGTTTCTATGAGGAGGTAAGTTCTAGACTTGACCGCGGGGAATCAATGGATGTCATATATCTGGACTTCTCCAAAGCATTTGACACTGTACCACATAAAAGGTTAGTATATAAGATGAGAATGCTTGGCCTGGGAGAAAATGTCTGTATGTGGGTAAGTAACTGGCTCAGTGATAGAAAACAGAGGGTGGTTATTAATGGTACATACTCAGATTGGGTCACTGTAACTAGTGGGGTACCACAGGGGTCAGTATTGGGCCCTATTCTCTTCAATATATTTATTAATGATCTTGTAGAAGGCTTGCACAGTAAAATATCAATTTTTGCAGATGACACTAAACTGTGTAAAGTAATTAACACAGAAGAGGACAGTTCACTGCTACAGATGGATCTGGATAGACTGGAGGCTTGGGCAGAGAAGTGGCAGATGAGGTTTAACACTGACAAATGTAAAGTTATGCATATGGGAAGGAATAATGCAAGTCACCAATACATACTAAATGGTAAAATATTGGGTAACTCTGACATAGAAAAGGACCTAGGAATTTTAGTGAACAGAAATCTAAGCTGCAGAAACCAGTGTCAGACAGCTGCTGCCAAGGCCAATAAGATAATGGGCTGCATCAAAAGAGGCATAGATGCCCGTGATGAGAACATAGTCCTGCCACTTTACAAATCACTAGTCAGACCACACATGGAGTACTGTGTACAGTTCTGGGCTCCTGTGAACAAGGCAGACATAGCAGAGCTGGAGAGGGTTCAGAGGAGGGCAACTAAAGTAATAACTGGAATGGGTGGACTACAGTACCCAGAAAGATTATCAAAATTAGGCTTATTCACTTTAGAAAAAAGACGACTGAGGGGAGATCTAATAACTATGTATAAATATATCAGAGGTCAGTACAGAGATCTCTCCCATGATCTATTTATCCCCAGGACTGTGACCGTGACGAGGGGCCATCCTCTGCGTCTGGAGGAAAGAAGGTTTGTACATAAACATAGAAGAGGATTCTTTACGGTAAGAGCAGTGAGACTATGGAACTCTCTGCCTGAGGAGGTGGTGATGGTAAGTTCACTAAAAGAGTTCAAGAGGGGCCTGGATGTATTTTTGGAGGGTAATAATATTATAGGTTATAGTTACTAGAGAGGGGTCGTTGATCCAGGGAGTAATTCTGATTGCCTGATTGGAGTCGGGAAGGAATTTTTTTCCCTAAAGTGGGGAAAACTGGCTTCTACCTCACAGGGTTTTTTTTGCCTTCTTCTGGATCAACTTGTAGGAAAACAGGCCGAACTGGATGGACAGATGTCTTTTTTCGGCCTTATAAACTATGTTACTATGTTACTATGTTACCTTTTTCCTTTTTTAATTTTTTTTTCATTCACACTCTTATCATCCCCATCTGAAAAAAAAAACAAAAAAAAACACCCCAAACAAATGACCAAAAATTCCGATTTGGATGCAACTCGAATTTTTACAAAATTTGGGTTGAGTTTGATCTATTTGCAATAGGTTTGCTCATCTCTAGTAGCAGTGTTATTGTATCTTAGTATATAGTATGACTGATGGAGTGTATATAGGAGGCTTAGATGAAAAACAAAGCACTGTGATTGAAAAACTGAGTTCTCATCCTTGGTGTTTAGACAAAACAAACCTAAAGCTTGGTCATGTACCTAGCATAGTTTGGAAATATGGGTACGTGAGGCCCCATGTTTTTTTTTTTTTTTTTCACATTCGTACAAAAATTAGGTGAGACTAGAGAAGGAGAATTTATCAAGAAGGTCATGGCTAGGATGGGCCCAATAACATAAAAAGTGAAAGTCAGTCTGCACAGTATGCAATATCTATCTTGAAAGTAAAAGTCATGGACAATTCAGTCTGGCCATCTGATTTACAGTATATTAAAGGCATATAATAAGTATAATAAAGACATCAAAGGCAGATAAAACAAATACTAATCTGATTACAGGAAAGTCACCAAAAATTGTATCTGCCAGTTAAAACCAGATAGTAACACATCTCCTTTTTTAACCTGTTTTTATTTTCTGATTGTAGATTTTTTTATTTTATTTCCTGAACATCATTATGGAGGTGGCCATCTTGCCTGGGCTGTTATTAACAGTAACTATAA
The DNA here is from genome assembly GCA_900303285.1 of Rhinella marina. Classification (NCBI taxonomy): domain Eukaryota; kingdom Metazoa; phylum Chordata; class Amphibia; order Anura; family Bufonidae; genus Rhinella; species Rhinella marina. The sequence goes on from ONZH01009694.1 coordinate 81,482, forward strand.
AGCATTTAAACAATTGGTTTATGGCAGTCCCATGGGCCATAGACACAATAGACAGGGGGGACCCTATTGATTTAGGCCTGTATTACACCAACAAATTATCATACCAATATCTGTCCAATCAGACCAATAGATCTGTGTGTGTAATTGGCCATCTGACCAATGATTGGTCAGATAATCTGTTGGTGTAATACAGGCCTTACATGGAAAATTTTTCCTGGCATGATTACAATAAGTTAACTGCAGTAAAGTGATCTGTACAGACTAAGAAGTGGCGCCAATTATTAGACACAGTGGCCAGTGCAAAAACTGCAGGATTTTTTGTTTTAGTTTAAATATAAAAAATAAAATGGAAAATGAAAAAAACACCATAAAAAATTATTTAAAAATATATTAAACATAAAAAAGTTATTTAAACAGAAGGTCATTTTCTGATAACACATTCCCTTTAATAACTATATACTGTGCCATTGCTAGCATCAATGTTTTTCATGCATTTACTGTATTTTACGGATACTGTGTAGCCTGGTTGCTATGTATATACTGCATTATACAGATGTTTTATTATTGCAGATGCCTTTAAATCAGACTTGATACTACTAAATTGGACTATTATATTTTGCACAGTCACATCCTCCAGTTGCCAGCTATACATTACACATACGATTTGCTGGCCATAGAATGCAAAGATGTTGCTCTTGCTATTTCAGCCCATTTACTAGATTTGTGAACCCCATTTTATCAACTAAACCACATCCCCATGCCTCACATATTGCATAATTTCTAGAATTATTTTAAATGTAGATACTTTGAACCCAAATATAATATGGAAGAAATTTCATCAAAATTACAAGCTTGAATATCAAAACGTACCAATCATTTCTACTAACATATTCCAATAAGAAATCCTTTTCTGTTAATGTATATGTATTTCATAAGAAAGTGGTATGCAGAGTATCAATCAGAGTATAAACTATTTCAGACAACTTAGGCCATGTACACGTCTGAGTTATAGTATTCCAGTAGTCTGTTTTGACAGAGGAGGAGACTACTGGAATTAACGTATCTTGAATAGCTGGATACCACTGGTACACTCCGGATCTCCATTCATTATAAGAGGATCTGTCGGGTTTCCAGTGGGTTTCTGGTATGAATGGCAGCTTTCTGCTAGAAACCCAATGATTCCCATTATAATGAATGGGGACCTGGTTTGCTCTTCTGCTGGAATAGACTACTGGAATACTGTATTGCAGATGTGACCGTAACCTAAGACTTTATTCAGACATCTGTGAAATTTCCTTGGCATTGTTTTATACATGAAGATGTCAGTAAAGAGTTCATGGTTGGCCCGTGTGTCTGTTTTTTGCCCTCCATGTGTCATCTGTACTCCCACAAGCAAAAACAAGCACAATGCAACAGCACTCTGCAAACGCAAATAACAAAGTAAATACAAGAGGCCATACTCACTATAGAAAATATACTAGTGCTAATGCTACACTATAAATGTGAGATTGTTGGCAAACACATTTTGTACAAAATTATTTATGCCTGTCCACCAACGTCAAGTTGATCTCTTTAGGGACCTATGCTAAATACTAACTCCTCTGGTGTCATACTGGCCTCCATTAAATTTAGGGAATGCAGGCTGAGCCCATTCTACTGCATGTGGATCCTGCATTCCCTGAATTTAATGGAGGCCAGTATGGCATCAGAGGAGATAGTATTTAGCATAGGTTCCTGTCCTAAAGAGATTGCCTTGTTGTTGGCGGACAGGCACAAATAATTTTTTTGGTACTAAAAATTTGTCAAGAATCTCAGATTTTTGAGCATAGCAGTAGCACTAGTATATTTTCTATAGTGAGCATGGCACTATTATATTTACTTTGTTATTTGTGTTTGCAGAGTGCTTTTGTATTGCATTTGTTTTTGCTCTGGTGCTTTCAGCCATGACAACATGCACCTGTGCATTAGGATGTGCTGACTAACCCCCTTTTTTCTTTTCATTCATCTGTATTCCACATGGGGGAACGGGTTGATTTCAACCCAGAAGCAGCAACACACTGCCTGGTATTGCATCTCTTTTTTATCCTGAACAACTCAAATTAAGGGAAAACAGGGGTTTGGATCACTGTTGCTACTCATCCTTCAATGCACTGGCAGAAAGTGATAAAGTGATAGTGGTGACTATACCCAAGAAGAAAACAAAAACCAAGGAAGGTCAAGAGAACTGCCATGATCTAATGTGGGTCAAGAGCATCTTGTGTCATGGGAAACCTATGACTACAGTATATCACATCAGAGTTTTAAAGGGAGTCTGTCACCTCATTTTCACCTATATAACTAACAGCATTGCCCCACAGAAGATTGCATACACATCCCAAACATACCTGTGTGTACTCTGTGTCTGTATTTAATGTTCACAAAAGCACTTTTATCCTGCTGGAAAACAGCTCCCAAGTGCCCGGCTGAAAGTGAAACTAAAAACAGCTTTCTATCCCAACTCGATTTCTAACAGCTATATCTTCTGGATATACTGGATATAATGCTGTGATGATATAATTTGATGGTTTGGAATGTCAGCTTTCAAAGAAGGTCAGAACCATTTTTCTATCTGCTACCAATCCCAAGACAAGAGCAGCTAAAGCAGCCCTCCCCTCTTCAGGTTTGCAGCAGCAGCAGAGCTGGGCACTTGGGAGCTGTTTTCCTGCAGAATAAAAGTGCTTTTCCTGGACATGGAATACAGACACACAGTGCACACAGGTATGTCTGGGATGTGTATTCAATCATCTGTGGGGCACGGCTGTTAGCTATATAGGTGAAAATGAGGTGTCAGACTCCCTTTAAAGATTTATAAGTACCAAAGAATACAATGGTACCCCACAGAAACATATCTGTTCCTTTTACGATACATCTCTCAAACCCCAATCCAGTGGTATGAGAACACATGACATTCCTTGGGTGTATTTCTTCTTGCATGACTCAGTTTAGAGTAAGGCATAGGTATAACACATACATGTTGGTATCATACAAACAGAAGCACAAGTAGAACACAATGCTTAGTCAACAGCAACAATGAATTAAAATTGCAAAAGCGAGTAAAGTGGATGAGTGTTGAGGAAAAAAGCCCAAAGACAGTTAAAGACCTACAAAGGTCATACACATGGACATGCACTTCTGTGGATTGGAACACTGCCTGGTCATTGTGATTACTAATTCTTTCATCACTCAAATAAAGTTCAATTTATAAACTTTAATTGATCCTGATGATATCAGAAGATGCCAATAGTAACTTGATATAATAGTATGGGGTGAATGTATGGATAGTTAATTGAATCGTAGGAGCAGAGGCAACTAAAACATATGGAAGATAAGCTTGCAGGCGGTCAAACAATTTATGACGAATATTGTACAATAGGGTTTTCTCTAAACAAGGCTTGTAGACTTATTCAACTCATTCTGGCAGCTCAGCGAACTGTCATCATGAAGAAGCCCATGAACATCACAATATGTATAAGTTAAAGACAATGGGGGAACTTTTGAAACCCACTATGTTAGTTCCCATACTTGCAAAAGTCCCAATTTTTGTGCACACGTCATTCAGAAAAACTATTTGCGACTTTTTACATTTTTACACCATTCTTCCAACTTTTGGGTTAAGTGGGTGAAGCTCAGCAGAAGGGAAGTCGTCTAACAGAGTATCTATGCTAAAATCTAGTGCACATTTGAGTACAAATCTAAGCTAGCTTACAGCTGGCATCAATTTGTTTTTCTGGCACACGGACCAGAAGATGCACCAAATGTATTAGGAGACCTGGTCCTCTTAAAAACTTTGGAGCATCTTTATACAGAACATTTTTTTAACTGACTGATGTATGAAATGCCAGTCTCAATAAATCCCTATAACCCTTAAGAGCCTTGCATGGTACATTATACTTAGCAATAAAGGAAAGAACAGTTATGAAGTTATGATGGCCACTGGTAAATAGGTTTAAAAAAAAGTATAAAAGTATATTAGAGTAGGAAAACATTTATTTAAAAGAAGAGTCATGGAGGTAAAAAAAAAAGAATGATAATTTTATTCAAGTATATTCAAGGTCAATACAAGAAGTTCTCACTAGAACTTTTCCTTACATGTGCTGTGTTAATGACAAGTGGACATCACTTAAGAGCAGAAGTGAACTTTCATGTGCAACATAGAAATGGTTCTTTACAGTACGGGCAATGGAAAACTGGCGATAAAGTAATGCTAGCAAATGCAATTGATAAGTTCAAGAACTGTGTACATTTTTGGAACAAAACAATAATTGGATGCTAAGAAGTCACACAAACAATCATTAAACAACTTAAAACTGTAAATGACATTGACAATGGAATTTATTGCCTCATTCAAAGAGGAAATGGCTTTTTCACTTTTCAAAACATTTAAAGCAAGTTTCATGTACAGAAAATGTGCCACAAGTCTACTCTGCCATGCCAAAGCCACATGCACATTGTACGTGAGTAGACAGAGTCATTACGATGAGACAAAGTATATCTTCTCCATGCTACCATGTCTTAGATTGTACCCTTTTTTGCTTAATCTGTAGGTTACAAGTGGGTCTGAAATAAAATATATTGCATCAACAGGTTGAATAGTTTCAATCGTAGTGCTAAACAGCCTTAACATATTTTACCACAGAGCCAGCAGTCACATCTATGATGTTGAGGGTGGTAATTATTAGTGGGATGGCCTCCATTACCATTATCCATTTTATTTTCTGCTGTCCTCATGCACCCCTACAATGTCATGTTTTAAGGATTTCCCAAGTGACAGTAAAGAAATCCATGAATAGTCAAGACATTGCTCTAAGTCGCATCATGCAGGAACATGGCTTTTAATGCCAACGTAGACTTGTCTTCTCCAGACTGTGGCTAATGAGATGAATAATGATAATGATTGTTGATGCACTGATGATGAGTGGAAGACATGGAGGATAGATACATGATTACATAAGAAAAGAGCAAAGAAGGATAAAGCTATGGCAAAAACATTGCATAGACATTCCAGGTAAAGTGGTGAGATGAGAACGTATCTACTGAAAGAAGCCCTGAGGGAATTGGGTATACTGAGGGAAGTATTGAAACTTAAAGTAATGGCCAAAAATGGCAGAAATAGGGAGGAAAGAAACATGCAAGAGTAGAAAAACACTTATGAAATGAGCCTAGATATTTGAATTGCTGCATCGACCTTTATGTTTCAAAAAGTGGACTTATTATCCACAGCAACCAGAATCCACATTTTATTCTTTCTAGTGCAGTTTATATTAATAAAGACTAAGCTCTGACTGGTGACTATGGATCCCAAAACCATATTTCCTCCGAACCACTTTTGAAATCAGAGACTCATTTTTCCCATGTTTTTGGGATATGCTAAGAAAAAAAAGAGAACAGACAAAAATATAACAATATAGTACCATTTAAAAAAAATAGTCCAATAGAAAAAATGATTAAATTTCCCATTGAAAATTTCCATCTTAATTTTTTTTTAAACATTCGATAATCCAGGCGCATTAATTAACCCTTTATTTTTTAAAAAGCTTTATTTGCATTACCCATGCCAAGCAATTACATATCAGCTTGTAATAACAGTTCAAATGTTTTGTAACAATTTTCAGCAGCACGATCCAAGAATGTTTTTTTTCTTTTTTTTTCTTCTTTTTTTTTATATTACATCATTTGAGAGTTTATAATGCAGATCTTTAAATATTTATCTGCTCTCCCCATGGAAAAAAGAATTTTTTTTTGTTGTAAGTAAAAAAAATATCAAATATAAATTTATGAAAGACCATTCATGACATATACAGTAAGTGTATATATTTTTGCTACAGCAGCTTGTGATATTTGGATTTAACTTAGATGCAAGGTCATATATAACCTTTACTAAACACACTAGTATAAGACCATTAATGAATGTATACAGTCAGGCTTTGTCTGTGTATAGAGATACATTGCATTACTCTTTTACACATTAGCATACTCATAACCACGCCACTGTTATTACTTTTTAGGCTGCATAAGTTCTTGATGTAGAAATATAAAGCAAAAAGTTGACTGAGATTGAGCCAACAGTTGTAAAGCATTCGTTCCCAGTAGTTCAGTTGAAAAGGTAATTCATTTTATTAGCAAATCAATTGAATTTATGAAGGCTGCTCGAATGGTTGTGCACTTGTACATTGTAACATTCTGTAAACAATATCAAAAACAATGATTATACAAACGATTCTTTGTCTCTGTCTGCGCATATTTTACAATCTGTCGACTCATCATTTTTGGAAGAGTCCTCCACTGTGATGTTGTCACATGTGTCCCTGGTTACACTGTCGTATGAAGGTGGAAATGAAGTTGAAGACAAAGATTCCATTTTGTCCAAATGACGCCCATAATTTTCATTCATCATGATTGCAATAAGACCCTCTTTTTCTGGGGCATCTTCTTCAATTATGTTATCGTCACATGTCCTGTGGCGATAAAGGAATGAGGCTTGTCTCATGGAACGGTATAGCAAATGCCTCCTGTAGGCTCTTTGGATGATACAGGCAGACACATCTTCTTGTTTACGCCTTAGGGTTGTTGTAATAGGTTCGTATGAAATTTTAGATGGGTTGGCCGCCATAAATTTTTCTTCCATTTGTATCTTTAGAGTATCCATCTCTCCAGATTCTCCAAGAACTCTTTTGGTGAATGCAAACAAAATATCCAAGCAATGAATCCTATCTCCACTAACCATAGGCAAGTCCATAGCAATTAGTTTAATCTTATTTGGTATTGGTATGCGTAAGGGCTCAGCAAGTGAGTCAGCAAAGGTAGAAAGGACAGAGTAATCAATGAATTGTGTTGCTTCTGGGTCAAATTTCTCCCAGACTTCATAAAACATTTCAAAGTCATCTTCGCTTAGAGGCTCTGAACTTTCCTCTGTGGCCACACTGAAATTTTCCAGGATGATGGCAATGTACATGTTAACTACAATAAGAAATGATATGATAATATAACTAACAAAGAAGACAATTCCCACTGGAGGGTTACCACAGTTTCCAAAAGTAGTGCTTCCTGGGTTGGGCAAATAAGGATCGCAGTCAGGCTCATTACTGTTTAATATTGGGCTGAGAAGACCATCCCATCCAGCTGACGTTGTGATTTGGAAAAGACAAATCATACTGTTTCCAAATGTTTCAAAGTTAAACATGTCATCAATTCCGGCCTCCTTCTTTACATATGCAAAGTTTGACATGCCAAAAATGGCGTATATGAACATAACAAGGAAAAGCAAAAGACCAATATTAAAAAGAGCAGGGAGGGACATCATTAAGGCGAATAAAAGAGTCCGTATTCCTTTGGCTCCTCTGATTAGTCGGAGAATACGTCCAATCCGTGCTAGACGTATGATCCTGAATAAAGTTGGTGACACAAAGTAGTTTTTGATGATGTCTGAAAGTACAATGCCTAAAAAACAAAAAAGTTAAGATTAAAACTAGTTGAAACAATTGATAACATAACCTAACCAACTAAATAAAGGTTTGTATGTGCTCTTAATTGACAAGTGCCTGTACTGCTTCACCTACAGAAAGCTTTCTACTAAACCTCCAAAATGAGAATTTCTGAAATATTTAGAGAAGTGGGCTTTACACTTTTAACTCCAAGTCTCTCCACATATTATCAGCATGCTGCCATATGGTGTCTTCTGTCAGATGCATGGACATGCTGGGGCAACTCCTGAAAACAAGCAAATTGTCCAGTATCCAGTACAAATAAGATCAATCAGGCTTTATTGAATCCAGTTAAAATCTATCACAGAAAAACTGCTTTCATACGCATTTCGAACCAATGAAGTCCTCATGAGGTCTGAAATGCGTCAGAGGTTGGATTCAATAAAGTCCTGATTGATTTTATTTGTACTGGATGCTGGATAATTTTGTGTGCAAAAAGGTGGAGTATGATACAATCCACTATATATGAAGCAAAACTGCCTATAATTACACTCCAAGTGGGCAATTTATCAAACTGGTATAAAGGAAACCTGTCTTAGTTGCCCATAGCAACCTATCAGATTCAACTTTTCATTTTTCACAGCTCCTTTGGAGAATGAAAGGTGGAATCTGATTGGTTGCTATGGGCAACTAAGTCAGTTCTATTTTACACCAGATAAACCTCCCCCCAAGTGTCTCAGACATGCACACTTTGGGCTTAGTTCCGTGTATAATTTCTTATTAATCAAAAAGTATTAGAACTGTAGAAAAGAAACACTGGTAGCATGTAAAAGCTGTTATGTAGAAATGTTCAAAAGATTGAAAAAGGGATTTATTACTGGAGTGACGTAGGTGCAATGAATGATAGTGAAGTTATGAGTCTGAAACCCACTTAAAGTGCTCTTAGTTATTATGTTTCCAAGTGACCTTTTAATTAAGTCTACATTTTCTGTGCTTGGGATAAAGTGCTGCTACTGTGACTTTCGTTTTTCTGAAACATAATTCAGTGCGAAGAAGTGACACTAGTTTGTTGTGCTTCATGTGTCATGGCCATACTTACTGAAATACTGTAATACACATGTACTACACGGAGAGAATTTCACTGGCAATCTATCACTAGCATTTCATATTTTTTTGGTGGCGTTAAATTTCACTACATGATTGAGCGTATGGGTATATTTGGCAAATTGCTGACAGCAAACCGTGAATGCTAAACCTTTCTCCATACAACTTTTTTAAAGGGGTTTTCTCAGAATGACAACTTCTTATCTATTCAATGGACAGGTGGTAAGTGCCCGACTGGCAGGGGTCTGACCGCTGTGTCTCCCCTTTGAATGGAGCAAGGATTAAGCATTCGCACTGCCGCCCCATTCAAACTATATTGGGACTGCCAGTTGAGCACTGTCCTTGGTTTTCACAGTTCCAGACATTGAATGGTATAACAGCACATATGCCTGACCACTGCTCGATTCAGATGGAGGATAGGTGATAAGTTGTCAATATTCTGGGATAACCCCTTTAACAATTTGTATGAAGTAAATGTAACCAGTTTAGTATCACAGACTTTTAACCCCTCAGATGTCATGGTCAATTGTGACCATTGGCATCTAAGAGGTCTTTCTCCAGAAGCACTGGACTCCTGGGGCCAGAAGATCTCCCCTGCACAGAAATCGAGAGAGCTGTTTGGTTACTATGGCATCCTCAGCCCTCTGAAGGAACCAAGGCCTGCCGAAGTGAAGTCCTATGGATACCTGCCTTTGGCGAATCTCCCATAGACTGCAATGATTATTGCATGCCCGGACCCATTGGTGAGGTCCACAAGTGCGGGATTTCAGGAATAGAGAAAAGTGACGTCAGGAGGATACTGGGCTGGCTTACAGATACACAGTGGAGGAGTTATCAATGGATGAGTAACACTAGGGGGTCTGGGCACATTCGGCAATAGACAACACACTTGGGTACTTTCAGTAATAGAAGACCTTTCAGCTGTTTTTTTTTTTTTTACTTAAGTATTGCATAAAAAGTCTAATAAATGTAGGCAGGAGGTATAGGAATGAACTGAGTTCTGAAATACAGAAACCCTGGGAATACATGTTTCACTAACTGTGGCTAATATAAAGCACATTTCACATTTTATTACTATGATCACCCACATGGTAAAGACACACATTTTGAATCTAAAGCAGAACAGGCATAAAATAAACAACTTTTAGACTTTTTTTTCTCACTTTTTACATCAACTACCACATATAAGTACTACAGATGTGGAACTCACATAATGTATATATCAGACCCTTTATTTAGAAGATTAAAATGCAACTTAGTTGTAGACAACACTGAACATGTACCAGTCCAGACACACTTATTGATTTTTGGAGACGGGCTTTGGCAATGCCCTATAGTGGGCACCCTTTAACACATCCAGTAGATTCCCGCAGTGATTGCAAGGGGGGGGAGGGGGAGTCAAAAGAAGCAAACCGTTCCTAATTCTTTTTAAACAGGACTATAAAACTAAGTTCACAATTTTTTTGGTCTTCATGTTGAGTAGTACGTGCTAAAGTTTTGGAACCCCTAAAACAAATTTACTATGTTACTTGTGTTGCTTGCACAAAGCAGGTAGTAACAGAGACTCAAGTCAGTTCTTGTAAGCAGCCTAGTAATTGTAGTAAATTAGGTCCTGCCATAAATCAATTTATGTCTTGCTGGAAGTATTTTGGCACTTACCTACAATTGAAAGAATCACCACCACAAAATCAAAGATGTTCCATCCGATTGTGAAGTAATAGTACCTGAGAGCCAGGATTTTACATAAACATTCTCCAGAGAAAATGACCACAAATGCCAGGTTAATATTATACAATAAATGTTCAATGTAATCAGACTGCTCATCTGTTTCCACCATCATGGTAACCATGTTAAGACATATCAGGACCATGATGGTAATGTCAAAGGCTTGCTTGGTAGCAACGTCAAAGAAAAATCCTTGAAATTTGTTCTGTAAGAAAAAATAGAGTTCAATTATGAAAAACAGATGGAAAAAAAGTATTAATCATTAAGCATAACAGATTCATGCATATAAACTAGTGAACCTCAAGTATCAGGAGCCAATGTATAATTAACAGTCGTTTTGAGAAGGCACAAATGGACAACAAGATACCATCTGAAGTACAGGACCTTTTACATGAGTCCATGATTGGGCCAATTATCATAAGAACACTTGGTCCTGAAAACTGGCTCGATCAAAAGACCAGCTCGTTTTTCGGCTGATCCAATCATTTATGCGACAGTGATTCGGAATAAGTGAAAGTTTGTTCATGATCAATGATCGTTCTATCAGCTCGTGTAAAAGGGCCCTGTGATACAATTTTATAGATGTTGTCCCATCAAGACAACCCTGTCTGTGTGCCCTATTAGACCATTAGAGTCACCCACTTGGGACTCACCTCTATGAGCCATGTATTACAAAACACTACATTTTTGGAGTTGCCACAAATTTATCATTTGACCACTTTGTAAGTTTAAATTAATCTCCTGGAATGTGTCAAATATGCTGTATTTGGTTTTTATTATTTTCTGTAATATATTTAAATTATTTTGTTTTCTATTTTCTACCAAAGAACAACAAAATTCAGGGATAAAAAGTGTGTGCAACAGTAAAATCATGGACACTTTAACAGTAAAATTAAATCGTTATGGCCTTAAAAAGCAATAACCTAATCTTTTTACCTGTGGCCTTGGAATTGGTTTTTGGGGCTTTTTCGACCCCAACTTCTTCATAGCGTTGTAATATTTTTTTTGTTCTTCAGTCATAAAAATATCCTGACCCCCTAAGTAATGGGACAAAACAAAAATAATCATTATTATTATTGCAAATAATGGATACCCATGTGATATTGACCTGATGGAATTAGATTTCCTATTAATCCTATTAAAAACAATAAAGCCCTTCCAATTGAAAAATAAGTTATGGGTCTCAGAATATGATGACTCAAATCTATTATTTTTAAAGATTTTAATTTTTTTTTAAAACATAACATACCAAAACATAAAAAACTATATAAATTTGGTATCACCTTAATTGTACAAACTAATTTTTGGGGACTTTTTGATCACTTGTTATTGTGTTTTTTTGGAAGTGGAATAAACAAAAAACTGCAATTTTGGATTTTTGTATGCTGTTCACAGTGCAGGATAAAAATATGTTCATTTTACTGTATGGATCATTCTGGACACAGTGATATCAATTATGTTTATTTTTTTTTACATTTTTCCTCTACGACTACCTAAGAGCTATCTCCTCTGAGAACCGGAAATTCAGCATACAGTGCAAGCTCCAAGCTGCATGCCAAACCTGATCCAGCAGGATCAAACGTTAATCTTTTATCAGCCCAAAAGATGGACACTACTCTAACAGGTGGCTTTAACAAAATTAGTTGGATCAGAATTCTGAAGAAAGTAAGCCAGTCTAATGGCAACCATAAACTATCTACCCAGGGTAGGTATGGTGGCTCTTAAGCGCTTTGTTTCTTTTGGAAATTAAGTAATAAATTCTTAACCTTCCTCATCAGTCTAGGTAATGGAGATTACATTCCTCATTAGAGGAAGGCTTAGGACAGATGCTGGAAGGAGAAAAGCAACATCTTTCTACACCATCCAGGACAATCTAAGAAGTCCAGCAAACTGCATTAATGAGCATTTGTGGGCTGTGTGGTCAACAGTGATATGTCACATTATCAGCACAGAGCCTCACATATAATTGCAGTGAAGATTACAGACCAGGTAAATATGCTGGAATACATCAAAAGAAAATACTACTACTGCTACTAATAAATATGACTTTAATAATAAAAATCACTGCTTGGATGTAATGGAATGCGAGCAATCACATTATCCGGCTTTCATAATATTCCTGCTTTGGGTATATGAATGACATCCCTGTATAACAGCAGTAATGACGAGCCTGCCGGCTGTTGTGCTGTCTGTCGGCACATGTGAGCTGGTGATAAAACAGTCAGATTCTTCTAAAGGGATGTTCCCTATCTTTCTCAACCTGAGATGAATCATTACAGGAGAAGAATCATTGAAAGGTATTTACGCTTATCTGATTTCGCTTCATAAATTCCGTATTTTATGTTGGGGAAAGTTAATGTTTTATGCCAGACTCATCTGAATTAACGATCAGAAGTGTGCAAACAATACATTGGCAAAATGTATTCCACAGGCTGATATTTATAGTGAAAATTCAGAAAATGTGTATGAACGAGACAAATATGAATAATAATATTAGATAGATAGATAGATAGATAGATAGATAGATAGATAGATAGATAGATAGATAATATTAGATAGATACAGTAGATAATGATAGATAGATAGATAGATAGATAGATAGATAGATAGATAGATAGATAGATAGATATGAGATAGATACCACAGAAGAAAGAGAATGTAAAGTACACAGATGAAGTTAGATACTTATCTTTTTCTTTTGTTGATTGAAGTTGTCTATAATCACACCAATGAAAAGATTCAACGTGAAGAAAGATCCAAAAATGATGAATATAACGAAGTATAGGTACATATATTTATTGGTTTCATATATTGGCTGTTGCTCAATCTAGAAGAAAGCAAACAGAATGATAAACCCCAAAATTCAAATCAGTAACACAACACACACATACACAATAAAACCGTTTATAAGCACTACTATATGTAGCAAGCACCAGACTGTCTTCTGCTGTCTCTTGCTAATTATCATTCTCAGATAACAAGCTCAGTTGCATTAAAGTGGTTGTCTGGGCTTTTTAATGTTGGTGACCTATCCTTAGGATAGGTCATCAATATCAGATTGGTGGGGGTTCAACACCTGGCACAGTGCGTGCCGTCTACCCTTACAGCTGATCGGGAAGGGGGGGGGTGCTGGGTGTCAGACGCCCACCAATCTGATACTTAAGACCTATCCTGTCATCAATAGTAAAAAGCCTGGACAACCCCTTTAAGTCTAACAGCCTTCTCATTAATCATAATGTTGGCAAGTTGCCAAAAAAAAAAACATGTAGTGTATTCAAGCGCATAGGAAAAGTGACGTTACTATATGGAATGTTTCTTCCATTAAGGGTGCATTCACACGACCGTATAAATGGATCGGCATCCGTTCTGCAATTTTGCGGAACTGGTGCGGACCCATTAATTTCAATGGGACCGCAAAAGTGTGCTGTCCACATCCGTTGTTCTGTTCCGCGGCCCAGCAAAAAGGTAGATCATGTCCTATTCTTGTCCGCAACCGCGAATGAGAATAGGCATTCTCTATACAGCGTTGGCCATGTGCGGTCCGCAAACTGCGGAACGCACACAGCCAGTATCCATGTTTTGTGGGTCTGTAATTTGCGAAAAGCTGAGCTGTGTCTGCTTTGTCAGGGATGCCCACATAGGTAACCCCCCCCCCCATCAAGACACCCCATCTCTCCCCCCATACCTCCGTGAGCACCCCAGGATCCAGCAGCAGCACCCCGGCCAGATCCAGCAATAGCAGCACAGCTCAGTAGTGAGGAGAAGAACTGAGCTGTGTCTGCCTAGTTCCCCAGTACCCCAGTTTTCCCATCCCATCCCCCGTTTTTTTTTTATAAAAAAAAAAAAAATATATATATATATATATATATATATAAAATAAAAAAAAGTTAATTAAAAAAAATGGTAGGCTAGCGTTAGGGACCGTTGTCTCTGAAATCTAAACGGCGCTCTTTCCTTGCCAAGCCCTCCAGTGCGTCTGTACAGCGTTTTACATCCACATATGGGGTATTCCCGTACTCAGGAGAAATTGCTTAACAAATATTGTAGGACTTTTTCTTCTTATATCCCTTGTGAAAATGAAGAATTTGGGGCTACAACAACATATAAGTGTAAAAAATCAGATTATTCATTTTTACAGGCTATTTATGTGTTATTCCTGTGAACCAACTATAGGGTTAATAAACTCAAAAAATCTTGTTCTGAGTACTTTCGGGGGTGAAGTTTTTAAAATGGAGTGATTTAAGGGGTTTTATAACATGCAGGCCCCATAAATCCATGTCAAAACTGGGCTGGTCCCTCAAAAAAACAGATTTTGACATTTTGGTCAAAATTTAGAAAATTGCTACTAAACTTTGAAGCCCTGTAATGCCTTGAAAACATAAAAGTACAGAATTTTTTTTCTCTACATAAAGAAGACATATTGCTAATATGAATATATATCTAATTTATGTGGTATGACTATCTTCCTTAGAAGCAGAGAATTTCAAACTTAGAAAAATGCTATTTTTTCCAATTTTTCATGAAATTGTGGAATTTCCAACAAGGAAACACTGCAAATATCAACCCAAAGCTATTACTAAAATAATGTAGAATATGTCACGAAAAAAACAATCTTGGAATCAGTCGAATCGGTGAAAGAATCCCAAAGTTCTGAATTAATAAAGTGACACATGGCAGATTTAAAAAATGTGGCTTCGGCATTAACTGTAAAAGTAGCTTTGTCCTTAAGGGGATATATATATTTCTAACCCTTCCTGTGATGATAAGCAGATAACTGCAGTAAAGTGATCTGGCGACTATTAGGCTTAGTGGCAAGTAAGAAAACTACAGGATGTTATGTTTTTTAATATAGATTTTGACATGTAAAATTACAAAAACATCCCCAAGAATTCTTTCAAGACATGTTTAAAGGGGTTGTCTCATCTCGTTGTTACTAGGCGAGATGAGACACCATTTCCGACCACCTCCCAGACGGGAAACAGCAGAGCGCTCCGACGCTCTGCTGTTTCTGTAGCTCTCATTGCCGTGCATGAAAACTACAGAAACAGCGTAGCACAGAAAGCTATGGTGTTTCTGGGTTAGGGAAACACCATAGCTTTCTGTGCTACGCTGTTTCTGTAGCTTTCATGCACGGCAATGAGAGCTACAGAAACAGCAGAGCGTCGGAGTGCTCTGCTCTTTCCTGGCCGGGAGGTGGTCGAAAACGGTGTCTCATCTCGCCTAGTAACAGCGAGATGAGACAACCCCTTTAACATAAAAAGGTGATTTAAAGGGGTTCTGGATAGATCATCAGCATCTGATCGACGGGGGTCCGACACCCGGGACCCCCGCTGGTCAGCTGTTTGAGAAGGCAGCCGCGCTTCAGGAGCACCAGGGCCTTCTCTGTGTTTTCCTCAGGCCCAGTGACGTCACGACTAGTATCACTGGCCTGGGCGGGGCTAAGCTCTGCTCACATGAATGGAGCTTAGCTCCGCCCAGGCTAGTGATACTAGCCGTGACGTCACTGGGCCTGCAGTAAACATTGAGAAGGCCGCAACGCTCCTGGAGCGCCGCTGCCTTCTCAAACAGCTGATCGGCGGGGGTCCCGGGTGTCGGACCCCCACTGATCAGATGCTGATGATCTATCCAGAGGATAGATCATCAGTTTTAAAAAAACTTCAGAACCCCTTTAAACAATAGGTTGTTTTTTGATGACATGTTCCCTTTAAATAGTGTAGAAGCCTACATTAGGCAAAGGACATGTTTGGATAATTTTGCATGGTGTGAAAAGGGCCTAGGAAGAGATAATTACACTTCAAGGAAGCTTCATTACTTAGCTGTTCATTTAACACTCTTAGGTTAAATACATATTCAGCCATTTACAGTTCAGTTCCTGAAAACCCAACGTAAAAATCAATAAGCGGCAGTGAGCATAAATGAATCTTAAATTCTTAATGCATGTAAAAAAAACTAAAATTTTTCTGTGCACATGAGAAAACCCACTAATTCACCAAGTCACTTGATACTCTTTTGCCGGAGTCACCCATATTCTTCCTGTTTCATCTACAGTACTGTAGTACTGTCCTTTCCTGTTCAAGTTAGTGCAGGTCGTCCATTTTGTTTGCCAGGATTCCACTTTTGTTCACATTATCAGCCATCCAAACGCACAGGCAGCAAGACTGCATCAAATGTAGGATTTACCATAATGACCCATTTATAAAATATCAGCATTAAGAACTTACTGTCCCGGGGATAGTTTTCTAGGAAATTATTCAGTATTGTAATTCATTCCTTGAAATTCCTGCTCATGCTTAGGCCTCACGCACACGGCAGCTGTCTGGCTGTGCTCGTATTGCGGCCTGCAAACAGCGGGTCCGCAATATACAGGCCCTGGCCGTTCGTGCACCGCATCATGAATGTGGACCCATTCACTTGAAGGGGTCCGCAATCCGGAAGGTGTGGTGCAGAACGGAGGCGGTGTGGACAGATCACAGACCCATTCAAGTTGAATGGGCCTGGTTCCGTCTGTGGGAGCCACACAGATGGAGCCTGTGCATTGGGGACCGCAAATTGCAACGGCCGTGTGCATGACCCCTTAGGCTGAGTTCAAATTTAGAGTTTAGCTTTCCTTATTATCCACCAGAAGAAGAGAAAAATGAAGAAAAAATGGATCCGTTATTTTGAGCATCAGTTCTGATCAGTTTGCGTCAGTTTGTGTCACTTCTGCCAGGGATCAACTAGTTTCGGGGGAAGAAAAAGTCCTAAATGCAATACTTTTTCTCCTGCCAAAAATACCTGATAGCTGACGTAAGTGATACAATCTGATGTAAACTGATCATTACTGATGCTCAAAATAACGGATCATTTTTTTTTATTTTTCTGTCCTTCTGACGGATCGGAAGAGCGGAAAGCTAAACGGTGATGTGGGAACTCGTCCTTAGAAATCCAGTGGGTAGTCCTGCTTAATGACTGAGAGCTATTCTTCTATGCCCATTCACACAAGGAAGGTTGTCATTCACTGAATAGGACCACCCACTGCACTCTCAGGGCTCATGCACACGACCGTATGTATTTTGTTGTCCACAAAACACGGGTCTGCAAAAAATATGGATTCCATATTTTTCAGAACAGAACAGCTGCTCCCTAATAGAACAGTACTATCCTTGTCCATTATGCGGAGTAGGACATGTTATATTTTTTTGCAGAACGGACATGTGGACATTCGGAAATGGAATGCACATGGAGTAACTTCCATTTTTTTTGGGGACCCATTGAAATGAATGGTTCCATATATGATCCCTAAAGAAAACAGAACGAACACGGAAAGAAAATACGCTTGTGTGTGTGAGCCCTAAAGCATAGAAAGAGGGGAGATTTACATTCTTCTGAATCTTTTCTGATAAAACTATATATCAATCTGCTCAGCTCCTTCTGCTCTATAACGTGCTGCCTGAGCTTCACTTTAATATTAGCTATTTCCTATATAAAAGCTGTGAGAATTCATGTTGATGTATTTAATTTATTTTCACTGTGAAATATAAAGCAAAAATATCCGCTCCATGTGAAAATACCTTAAGGGTATGTTCACAAGAAGCAGATACACAGCAGATTTTCCACCCTAGAATTGCATGCAGATAATCCACAGTGTATTACAGTACTAGAAAAGTGGATGGGATTTAGCAGAACTCCATACACCACCAGCAGTGGTAACTGACTTAGGGCTCAGGCACATGACCAGTGCCGGCCCATGCCCGTATTGCGGCCCGCATATGCTAGGTCCGCAATACACAGGCACTGGCCGTGTGCAGCCCGCATCATTCGCGGTCCACAGCACGGACACTGACAGCGCACGTTCGTGTGCATGAGCCCTTACCGTGTAGATCTGAAATCTGCAGCATGTCCATTTATAAATAGGATGAAATAAGGGAAATCTGTGTCAGATCAGATTTTGCTGCAGCTTCACCTTTCATTTGGCAGCAGAATCATGACAAAATCCACAGAGGAAATTCCGCCCCTGTACACGTTTGTTTGAAATGGCTAATTACTACGAGAAGTGCAATGTTTAATTCCTAATTAGTTAAATCTGTATAAATAAATCACTTTATAATAATGAGCTCGCCCCAACAAGTCCAAATCAACCCACTCTCTATCATCTGGAAAATAAATTGAGGTAATTAAAACCAGGCATGAATCGGGGGGAGAAGCATATGACATGTAGAAGCCAGTTCATTTACCACTAAGAATACAATGGTAGAGGACCACCGAGGGCGTGCAAGAGACAGACACCAAATGAAAATTTAATAGTTTTACTAATGTTTTACATTTACCAGTACATTTCTCGTGCCACTATTGCTTGTAGAATATTTTTTTATTATTTAGAGGAAAAGTCTTTGGAATGCAGATTAAGGATATGGTGCCAAAACATTACTGTGGTTCACATTAATTGGATTTAATAAGAGCAACGCCTCATATTTCAGCAACTTTTTTAAGCCTTCAATACGCACAAGGAACTTCCATTTGTTTTTAAGAGGATCATCATAAGAAATAACAATGACAAACATTCGGAATGCGCTTTTATCACAGGGACAACTGTGTGGCTGGGAAGTCAATAGCTGCCATATAGGCGCTTGACCCCCAACATGCACTAGGGTTAATTTTGTGGGAAGCCACTTTGCCTATTTTTGGAGTGTGAGAGGAAACCCAAGCAAACTCCATGCAGATTTGAACTCAGGACCCCAGCTAACCCCTGAGCCATAGGGCTGCCATTATTTTGGGATAAAGCACAACCACATATCAAACCTTCTACTATGACTACAATAATTACAATATACGTGTTCAGTGGTAATGTGGGAAGTTGATTACATAAAAAGAGTTGAGTGGTTGAAATAAAATAAAAAAATATTTTTTCTAATACCCTATTAGAGGATTTTTAGTTAATCATTTAGGACCTCTATCAATTAGCCAGAGTAAAAAGCAGCTTTTTCTATCTGTGGAGGACCCAGCTTATCCACGCATTTCACAGACACACCACTGATTTTAATGGTCATCATGTAATGCCTTTTTTCTCCTGTGGCAGTGCTGCAGGGAAACTGAACACTTGCTTACAGTTTCTCCCACGGACTACAGATGATTTCCAGTAGCAGAACCCATTTTAAGGGGACCCTTCTAACAAAAAGGGATGCCTTAAAGTGGACAACCTTACATTAGAAAAGGGAGGGTTACATCAGCTGTGTGATGCATGACAATGATAGACTAGTAAAAACACAAATCCTCACACATCTCATTAGGACTAATACATTTTTTTTCAGTAAATTACAACTGAAGTAAATCTTGCGTTACTGTTTTCTATTTCACTTTATCTGTTAGGTGGAGTACAATGAAAACTGGAAGGGTTTATCTTTAAATCACCCTCTGTACACAACCAAATAGTATATATTAAAGGAAATGTGTCATCAGATAATGACCTATTGTTTAAATTAAGTTTTTATGTTAAACATATTTTAAAATGTAAAGTTTTTGGTGGTTATTTTTAATTTTCCATGTCACTATTCTATATTAAAAAAATCCTAAATTCTGCAAACATCTCCCTATGTTTGTGGGTTTCCTCCGGGTTCTCCAGTTTCCTCCGACACTCCAAAGACATACTGATAGGGAACTTAGACTGTGAGCCCTATTGGTGACAATGTGATGCAAATGTCTGTAAAGTGCTGTGGAATATGTCAGAGCTATATAAGCGAGTAACATTAATAAATACACTTCTTGGTTTGTATATATCAGTTTGTTATCTGCTTATCTGTTAGAGTGACAGATGTTAACTCTGAATACTGAAAACCAGCCCTGCACCTCACATGGATCCAGAGATCTCCCCCTTCATTGCTCTGCTAGATTTATATCAAGCTGGCAGCTCAAGGGGAGTGTCTTTTCTGCTGAAGCTCAGGGGGCGTGTCCATGCTCTCCCTATCAAAGCTCAGGAGGCGTGTCCATGGTCTCACTATCACAGCTCAGGAGGCATTTCCATGCTCTCCCTATCAAAGCTCAGTGGGCGTGTCCACTCTGCTGCTCTCTCCCTATCACAGCTCAGGAGGCAGTTAAAGGATGAAACTGAGCGTGAGCTGCCTTCTCAGTGAACCAGACAAAGAAATAAGAAATAGAACAAAGAGCAGGTGGCACTATACAGATACATTTTATTGAATAACTCAGTGGCTATGCTACATTTTTAATTACATGCAATTACAAAAGTATTCCATACTGACCATTGGGCGTGAGTCGACAGCTGCATACATGATGTCCATCCATCCTTTAAATGTAGCCTGCAAAAAGAGAGAAAATTCAATGCAATTGGGCTTTATTGCATACTTGTATTTTTCTACTATTATTGTTTTGTGCTACATTTGATGGTTGTATGCAGTGTCAGGATAGGTCATCAGTATCTGATCGGGGGTCCCCAGGACCCCCACGACACCCAGGACCCCCACGATCAGCTGTTTGAGAGTGCACCTGCACTCCTGTGAGCGTTGCAGCATTTCCCCTGCTCACCAAGCATAGCGCCATACATTGTATAGCAGCTGTGCTTGATATCACGATCAGCCCCATTCACTTCAATGGGGAAGACAATTTCAAATTTTGGATTTTTTTATACATAAAGGTGAAATACATCTACTCAAATTTACTAATGTCATGAAGTATGATGTGTTATGATGTGTGAGATGTTGCTTGGATAAGTAAAAATGTTCCAGAGTTATTGCCACATAAAGTGTCGCATGTCAGATCCGCAAAATGGTCTGGTTCTTAACGTAAAAAATTGATGTGTCCTCAAAGGGTTAATGTAAACTTTAATGTTTATTCCTGGACGAGTACTGACTGTGCATTGTTTTCCATTAGGGGGCATTCATGCGACCATATCAATTTTTATTCGCCATGTGCTTTCCATATTTTGCAGATCAGTACATCCAGCTCTATGCCGCAAAATGGACAAGAATAGGATGTCTTCTATTTTTTTTTTTTTTTCTTTCTGGGCTGCCGAACAGACATACGGATATGGACAGCATACAGTGTGCTGTCCCCATCTTTTGCAGCCCTATTGAAATTAAAGGGTCTGTATCCGTCCGCGTCCAATTCGAGGCAAAAAAAGTGGATCGGACACGGACTGTGAACGTAACCTTATTCAACTAATCTTTTAAGACCCCAACAATGCATAGGAAGCACTAGGTCAGGGATGGCCAACCTGAGGCTCTCCAGCTATTGCAAAACTACAACTCCCAGCATGCCTAGACTGCCTACAGCTATCAATGTACAGCAGGGCATGGTGAGAGTTGTAGTTTTACAAC
The DNA here is from genome assembly GCA_900303285.1 of Rhinella marina. NCBI lineage: Eukaryota > Metazoa > Chordata > Amphibia > Anura > Bufonidae > Rhinella > Rhinella marina. The sequence goes on from ONZH01009694.1 coordinate 103,077, forward strand.
AGCTGGAGAGCCGCAGGTTGGCCATTCCTGCACTAGAGATCAATGCTGAAGATCTCCGCACACCACCTACAGAATGAGATTGTGTTGTTGGTGCACTATTTCAGTATTAGGGGTCTGACTTTTAATTTTGCCCAGGACCACATTTTGCCTAATTATCAGTCACTATAAAAAAAACTGTAGATTGAACATAATATCTGACCCAATGTTGGGGTTCACATCACAAAAGATTTTTATTTTAGCACTTAATATTTAAATCACAATGGTGACCAGGTCTTTGCAAAAAAGAAGTATGAACAAAGCCTCCTATTCTGTTTTCAAGAGGAAACAGCTGTGCCCCGCCACAAGGGAGAAACACAGAACAATAAGAAATAAAACACATTGTCAAAATGCCAGCAAAGTATCACCATGTCTGCACTTTACATATTGCAGTAATTAGCACCGTTTCTGTGTCTATGTAAATAATGCATTGCTAGGGCACTATGTCATCACTGGCGTGGCTTCAGCACTAACTACAAAATCCCAGCAATGAAGTGATCAGGCCGTGATGCACAAAGCATTCCGACAGCACTGCTGACTGTTTGAGTACCAGAAAATATAGTATGAAGGTTACAAAAATGAATATTGATTAATGTGCCATGTAAGAGGATTGTCTCAAATCAACACAACAAAAGTTTCTGAGAAAAAATGAAAACACATGCAAAGCATATAAACATTGTAAATTGTCTCCACAACTTTAATAAAGTTGTTACTCGTAAAAACAGTCCTCAAATGAAACATAATAGAAATAACAACACTAAATGCATTTCTTCATCTATTGTATTAGTCTGCATTCACATGTGCTGTTTTTGGTGAGTTTCTTGCAGCAGTTTTGCCATGGTTCTTATGCACTTTTGGCAAGTATTGGAGTAAAACACAGTATTTGACTGTAACAAAAAACATAAAATAGCAAAAAAAAAATGTGAATAGAGCCAAAAATGTTTGATGATTCACACATAGTTTTATGATGCATATTTGCTGTTGCTCTAAGGCCCCTTGATGCACCTTATTTTTTGGTAGTTCTATGCAAACCATAAAAAATATAAAGGCTTATAATTGCAGTCTTATGTTACTCCACATCTTCTGCTCCCTCTCCTAGTAGGATATTTTTAACCAAGACTACTTGCAAAACTCACACATTTTGTATTTTATCTACATTGGAGAAATGAAATGTGGTTGCGAAAGTGCATACCCTGCAAAGGTTATAGGCACCTTTAGGTGCAATTGTTTATTACTACATTCTACTTTTTGGGGGCAAAAATAATTTTTAAATTGGCCTTTATTAAAAATATTCAACAGTTTTTCTTCTACAGCTTTCAGTTTCAGTGCATTTACAGACCAGCACGCTTTCTGCGTCACACTGAATTGGTCAGAGGACGCTGTTGGCTAGATCCGTAGCCCTCTGAATTCCTAACAGCATATAAACACTCATTTAAGTCATATTCTTATCATCTGATAAGAATCGAGCTATAATGCATGTTTATGAGCTGTCAGGAGTTCAGCGAGAAGGGCTACAGCTCGAGGCGGACAGCTTTCTAGTCTAACCTACAGAGAACGAAAAATATTGACACATGTCACCTGAGGATTTTGCCATGATGAATGGGCTTTCCTAGTGGCACTGTTAATATTGCTTTGGTGAGATGGTATCAGAAGCAGGCCATTTGTACACAACATAACTTCATGGGCTCCTTTTAGCTAGTTTTATGTAAAAACCCTGAAGATCTCCTTTAAGTTGAATCTCCTTTAAAGGGGTTCTCTCCTGCAGTGTATAATGTGATGGAAAGGGGACAATATGGGCAATCAATCACAATACATTAGTAAGTGCCTTTAACTTTCTCTACATGATAAATGCCATTTGCTTAAGTATCTAAAAAACTGAAATTCTCCATAAATAAGCTATGTCTTTATATTTTTCTCCCAGCATGCATGATGTATTTTAGTGGAGTTTTCCACCGAGACTCCTGGCGCCCCCGCTGATCAGCGGTTTGAAGAGGAGACAGCGAGCGCTACTTCTCCAGAATAGTGCGTCATTTCAGAAGTCTCGGTGGCACAGTGTAATTAAAAGCACTTGTAATTACACTGCACCGCTGCAAGCAAGACGACAAACAGTTTAATCTTAAACAGGAAGCAGTCCTCATACTAGTGCCACCTCCTCTTCAAACAGCTGATCAGCAGGGGTGCCGGGAGTCGGACCCCCCGATCAGATAACGATGACCTATCCTGTGGATAGGTCATCAATATGTACTGGCTGCACAACCCCTTCAATGATAGAAATGTATACCCATGTAGTAGGTCAAGCACATAAAAACTTTTGTTCAGCTTGAAGAGATGAAACCTAAAAATGCAATTTCCACTACTCCAATCAGCTAGAATGAGGAAATTTATAGACTACAATCTTTAGTTTTCTTTTTTTTTCATGGCTACTTTTCCAATCACTGATGATTCTTTTTTTTACCATAAAACAATTTTCTGATTGAGTACAGTACAAATAAAACTGTTCCCTTGAAATGTAATGTAATTCCACCCACAGCTTCCTCCTGAAATGAAAGGGAATTATACTGTGTGACTGGTTTAATCATTTCAGGCTACAAAACGGAAGAAATTAAAAGATAAATAACGGATTGACTTGTTAAAAATAAATCTTTAGTATCTGCCCTTCATAAAACACATAACAAACCGGCAGAGTAATGTGTAAGGGGTCCCTGATTTAAGGTGCATTTGCCAGGGCAGACAGAGTTCATTGGATATGAAAGCCTGTTAGCTGGTGGCTTAGACACTATGCTGGGAATTTATCATGACAGTAATATTTGAAGTCATTTTACTTAAGTCTGCGGTGATGTATCAAAAGTCACTCATTGGGGATCATTTACTATGCTCGTATATGCAAGAAACTAGTGTAAAAAAGCCTCAAAAGCTTGAGATTTTTTTTAACTTGCTAGTTTATTACAGCTAGGCATGTATACCTGAGTTAGTCTGTCAATGATTGTCAAAAGATCTGTAATTAACTTATAATAACAGCCTTGATTTATGTTCCCTGTCCCTTTCCACTGGTCCCTTAAAAGACTGTTGCTAGGATATTTCTGTCGTCCCTTTAGTGTAAACAGAAGATAGAGGTGTGGTCTTCCACACTGTATACCTGCATTAGGCTTCAGAGTGAGGAGGCATGTATCTAAGTAATTCAATCTGATTGGCTGGCAGGAAGCTGCTGGCTAAAGCAAGTGTGTATGGGAAATGAGGGCCTCAGAGAACTGGCAGAGGAGCCATGTTGATAAGACCCTCGTATTGTATGGTTCAGAACAGCCATAACTAAGGGAAAAACTCAAGAAAAACAGTGGTATGTGAAGAAACTAAAGACTGCTTCATGTATAATGCTGCAGCAGCAGTAACATATGCTGAAATTGATTTTTTTATGAAAACATGACAGTTACACTCTAAATTTAGAGCAACTGGCATTTCCAGCCTTGCCCATTTCTAAAGTGGGGTGGGGGCATGGTGTGGTTGGAGCAACCAGCCCCAGCACATTATCATTTAGACCAGGTTACTGGTGTTTGTTAAATATGGAGCATCTATAAAATATTTTGTCTAGAAATGCTATGCCAGTTGTCTTAATTTTTAAAAAGTCCCAGTGAAAAATCTCATTAACATATCTAAGAATGCCCACTTTACCACCCACTTTTCAAAATTGGAGTGACTGGTGTAAAAATGCAAAAAAGTCACAAAGGTTTTGCACATAGGGCCCCAAAAAAAGTTGCAAAAGCCCTATTTGGATTGGGACTTTTTGAAGCCAGAATTCAGGAGTTCAGAGAATAATAAATCTCTCCTTATATCTTCTAACCCTGGATTAAGATATAATCTCCATATCATCTTATATTTAAATATTGATCTGTATTGATGTATTTATTAGAGATGAGCGAGTAGTGTTCGATCGAGCCGGTATTCGATCGAATACTACGATATTCGGCATACTCGATTTCAATCGAGTATAACGGCGATGGCGCACTTAGAATTCGTTTCCCCTCCCACCTTCCCTGGCGCTCTTTTTCCACCAATCAACATGCAGGGGGGGTATGACAGGCACGCTGAGCACGCTGGCAGCGCGAAAACAGCGTCTACATGGATTGGCTGGAAAAACCATGTGACCTCGAATCATAAAAACTCAGCTCTTCCTGCTCGTACGCATATGCTGCGTGAACTTAGTCAGGGACAGAGGCTGGAGAAGGGAGAGACAGATTTTAGCTGTTGGACAGGCAGGAGCGTGATTAAAAGCCCTTATCAGGGCTACTACAGTGGACTTCAGTGATAGCTTTACTACAATATAGACTTTACAGAGAACGGCTGCTGTATTCAGGGATAGCTGCTGGAGTAGGGACAGAGAGAGGCATTAGTGGTGTATTAGGTGCTCTGCTACATACCAAACTATATTTGGCACTACTGTTCAGCGTTCTTTTAGGCTGAAAAACCCTGTTATATAACTAGTGTGTATATGCACCATCTGATCTGGCAGTATACGGCTGTGAATTTTATTTTATTTTTTTAAATACAGTTTATTTGGCTCTAGTGTTCTGGGTTCTGTGTGCCTGCAATACCCTTTTTGTATACCAGGTGTAAATACCCACCGTCTGTTCAGTTAGTACACGGCTGTGTACCTTGAAATATACAATATCTAGGCCATTTAATTGGCCACTGTACTGTGCGTTCTCTTGCTAAATTATCTCACATACCTGGTGTAAATACCCACCGTCTGTTCAGTTACTACACGGCTGTGTACTTTGAAATATACAATATCTAGGCATTTTAATAGGCCACTGTACTGTGCGTTCTCTTGCTAAATTATCTCACATACCTGGTGTAAATACCCACCGTCTGTTCAGTTACTACACGGCTGTGTACTTTGAAATATACAATATCTAGGCATTTTAATAGGCCACTGTACTGTGCGTTCTCTTGCTAAATTATCTCACATACCTGGTGTAAATACCCACCGTCTGTTCAGTTACTACACGGCTGTGTACTTTGAAATATACAATATCTAGGCATTTTAATAGGCCACTGTACTGTGCGTTCTCTTGTTAAATTATCTCACATACCTGGTGTAAATACCCACCGTCTGTTCTGTTACTACACGGCTGTGTACTTTGAAATATACAATATCTAGGCCATTTAATAGGCCACTGTACTGTGCGTTTTCTTGTTAAATTATCTCACATACCTGGTGTAAATACCCACCGTCTGTTCAGTTACTACACGGCTGTGTACTTTGAAATATACAATATCTAGGCATTTTAATAGGCCACTGTACTGTGCGTTCTCTTGCTAAATTATCTCACATACCTGGTGTAAATACCCACCGTCTGTTCAGTTACTACACGGCTGTGTACTTTGAAATATACAATATCTAGGCATTTTAATAGGCCACTGTACTGTGCGTTCTCTTGTTAAATTATCTCACATACCTGGTGTAAATACCCACCGTCTGTTCTGTTACTACACGGCTGTGTACTTTGAAATATACAATATCTAGGCCATTTAATAGGCCACTGTACTGTGCGTTTTCTTGTTAAATTATCTCACATACCTGGTGTAAATACCCACCGTCTGTTCAGTTACTACACGGCTGTGTACTTTGAAATATACAATATCTAGGCATTTTAATAGGCCACTGTACTGTGCGTTCTCTTGCTAAATTATCTCACATACCTGGTGTAAATACCCACCGTCTGTTCAGTTACTACACGGCTGTGTACTTTGAAATATACAATATCTAGGCATTTTAATAGGCCACTGTACTGTGCGTTCTCTTGTTAAATTATCTCACATACCTGGTGTAAATACCCACCGTCTGTTCTGTTACTACACGGCTGTGTACTTTGAAATATACAATATCTAGGCCATTTAATAGGCCACTGTACTGTGCGTTTTCTTGTTAAATTATCTCACATACCTGGTGTAAATACCCACCGTCTGTTCAGTTACTACACGGCTGTGTACTTTGAAATATACAATATCTAGGCATTTTAATAGGCCACTGTACTGTGCGTTCTCTTGTTAAATTATCTCACATACCTGGTGTAAATACCCACCGTCTGTTCAGTTACTACACGGCTGTGTACTTTGAAATATACAATATCTAGGCATTTTAATAGGCCACTGTACTGTGCGTTCTCTTGTTAAATTATCTCACATACCTGGTGTAAATACCCACCGTCTGTTCAGTTACTACACGGCTGTGTACTTTGAAATATACAATATCTAGGCATTTTAATAGGCCACTGTACTGTGCGTTCTCTTGTTAAATTATCTCACATACCTGGTGTAAATACCCACCGTCTGTTCTGTTACTACACGGCTGTGTACTTTGAAATATACAATATCTAGGCCATTTAATAGGCCACTGTACTGTGCGTTCTCTTGCTAAATTATCTCACATACCTGGTGTAAATACCCACCGTCTGTTCAGTTACTACACGGCTGTGTACTTTGAAATATACAATATCTAGGCATTTTAATAGGCCACTGTACTGTGCGTTCTCTTGCTAAATTATCTCACATACCTGGTGTAAATACCCACCGTCTGTTCAGTTACTACACGGCTGTGTACTTTGAAATATACAATATCTAGGCATTTTAATAGGCCACTGTACTGTGCGTTCTCTTGTTAAATTATCTCACATACCTGGTGTAAATACCCACCGTCTGTTCAGTTACTACACGGCTGTGTACTTTGAAATATACAATATCTAGGCATTTTAATAGGCCACTGTACTGTGCGTTCTCTTGCTAAATTATCTCACATACCTGGTGTAAATACCCACCGTCTGTTCAGTTACTACACGGCTGTGTACTTTGAAATATACAATATCTAGGCATTTTAATAGGCCACTGTACTGTGCGTTCTCTTGCTAAATTATCTCACATACCTGGTGTAAATACCCACCGTCTGTTCAGTTACTACACGGCTGTGTACTTTGAAATATACAATATCTAGGCATTTTAATAGGCCACTGTACTGTGCGTTCTCTTGTTAAATTATCTCACATACCTGGTGTAAATACCCACCGTCTGTTCTGTTACTACACGGCTGTGTACTTTGAAATATACAATATCTAGGCCATTTAATAGGCCACTGTACTGTGCGTTTTCTTGTTAAATTATCTCACATACCTGGTGTAAATACCCACCGTCTGTTCAGTTACTACACGGCTGTGTACTTTGAAATATACAATATCTAGGCATTTTAATAGGCCACTGTACTGTGCGTTCTCTTGCTAAATTATCTCACATACCTGGTGTAAATACCCACCGTCTGTTCAGTTACTACACGGCTGTGTACTTTGAAATATACAATATCTAGGCATTTTAATAGGCCACTGTACTGTGCGTTCTCTTGTTAAATTATCTCACATACCTGGTGTAAATACCCACCGTCTGTTCTGTTACTACACGGCTGTGTACTTTGAAATATACAATATCTAGGCCATTTAATAGGCCACTGTACTGTGCGTTTTCTTGTTAAATTATCTCACATACCTGGTGTAAATACCCACCGTCTGTTCAGTTACTACACGGCTGTGTACTTTGAAATATACAATATCTAGGCATTTTAATAGGCCACTGTACTGTGCGTTCTCTTGCTAAATTATCTCACATACCTGGTGTAAATACCCACCGTCTGTTCAGTTACTACACGGCTGTGTACTTTGAAATATACAATATCTAGGCATTTTAATAGGCCACTGTACTGTGCGTTCTCTTGTTAAATTATCTCACATACCTGGTGTAAATACCCACCGTCTGTTCTGTTACTACACGGCTGTGTACTTTGAAATATACAATATCTAGGCCATTTAATAGGCCACTGTACTGTGCGTTTTCTTGTTAAATTATCTCACATACCTGGTGTAAATACCCACCGTCTGTTCAGTTACTACACGGCTGTGTACTTTGAAATATACAATATCTAGGCATTTTAATAGGCCACTGTACTGTGCGTTCTCTGCTAAATTATCTCACATACCTGGTGTAAATACCCACCGTCTGTTCAGTTACTACACGGCTGTGTACTTTGAAATATACAATATCTAGGCCTTTTAATAGGCCACTGTACTGTGCGTTCTCTTGCTAAATTATTTCACATACCTAATTATATACCCAAATATTGTATTTGCAACAAAAAAAAAATAAAATGCGGAGGGGGGCTAGCGGAATAGGACGTGGACGTGGACGAGGACGGGGGCGCGGAAATGCTGTTGGGGGCCTTGTTGAAGCCAGTGGGGATACAATGTGTGCTGGTGAGGATCAGCCAGGATCCCGCTCATCCAGAATCCCTGCCTTTATGGGACAGTTAAGCAGGGGGCGGGTTACACCGCTGTTGAGGCCTGAGCAGGTTGAACAGGTGGTGCAATGGATAGCCGATAGCGCTTCCACACAGTTGTCCACCAGCCAGTCATCCACACAGTCTCACTCTGACCCTCCTTCCTCCACACCTGGCCAACAGAGTCATCCCACCCTTGACCCCTCCCAGGAGCTCTTTTCGGGTCCTTTTTCAGATGTGCCGGAAGAATCCCAGGAGCTAGCAGAGGAATTTGTTTGTAGTGATGCCCAAACACTGGAGTTTTCGCCATCTCCTGCTGATGTGGACCCTGAGCCAGCATCTGTTATCATGAGCGATGATGATGATGAGACGCAGTTGCCATCAAGGGAGGCTGTTGGAATGTCCAGTGGGCAGGAGGAGGAGCAGAGTGAGGAAGTGGAAGAGGAGCTGGTGGATGACGAAATGACCGACCCCACTTGGCCAGGGGTGATGTCCAGCGAGGAAAGCAGTGGAGAGGTGGTGGTCTGCGCAGCACCGAAAAAGGCAGCAAGAGGCAGAGGGATGTCCACAGGCAGAGGGATGTCCACAGGCAGAGGGATGTCCACAGGCAGAGGGATGTCCACAGGCAGAGGCATGTCCACAGGCAGAGGGATGTCCACAGGCAGAGGGATGGCCACAGGCAGAGGACAGTTCAGACAGAGAAGTGAGGCCACAGCCAGCAGGGCCGAAGCTGTTCCCGCCAGCGGCCAGTCGCGCGAAGCTCCCCCATCGAGGCCTCGTACTTCTGTGGTGTGGAGATATTTTAATGTTTGTGCGGATGACAAACTGAGCGCGGTTTGCACACTCTGCCACTCAAAACTGAGTAGGGGCTCTGAGAAGAGCAATCTGACCACCTCAGGCATGCGGCGTCACTTGGAATTCAAGCACTGGGCTGAGTGGGAGAGAGCAAACGCAATACAAACTGCGCCCGGTCTTGCTGCCACTGCCTCTTCCCCTTTGTTGTGTGCTGCCACTGCGGTCCAGACCTCCAGCCAGGACACCTCCACATCTGCCTCTGCCTCTGCTACTTTGGGGCCTTCTCCTTCAGCCTCCCCTTCCCCCGCCCCTTCCCCCGCCTCTTCGCCTGCACCTTCACACTCCTCGTCCCAACAACTGTCCATCTCGCAGGCGTTCGACCGCAGGCGGAAGTACGCCTCGAGTCACCCCCAAGCCCAAGCCTTAAACTGCCACATCTCCAAACTGCTGGCCCTGGAGATGTTGCCGTTTAGGCTTGTGGAGACGCAGGCCTTCCGCGACCTGATGGCGGCTGCCGCACCTCGCTATTCCGTCCCTAGCCGCCACTACTTTTCCCGGAGTGCCGTCCCCGCCCTGCACCAGCACGTGTCGCGTAACATCAGGCGGGCCCTGAGGTACGCAGTCAGCGCAAAGGTCCACTTGACCACCGACTCATGGACAAGCGCTTGCGGCCAGGGACGATACATTTCTCTGACGGCACACTGGGTGAATGTAGTGGAGGCGGGGACGGGGTCGCAAACAGAGACGGCCTACCTACCACCCCCGCCCAAGATTGCCAGCATGGGTTCTGATAAACCCCCCTCCTCCTCCTCCTCCTCCTCCTCCTCCTGTGCCTTAACATCTCCCTCAGCCGCTAGCTGGAAGCGTTGCAGCACTGGCGCGGGGAGACGTCAGCAGGCGGTGCTAAAGCTCATCAGCTTGGGCGACAGGAAGCACAGCGCCCCAGAGGTGAGGGACGCCATATTGCAGCAGACGGAGATGTGGCTGTCGCCGCTGCAGCTAGGACCAGGCATGGTCGTGTGCGATAACGGCCGTAACCTGGTGGCGGCTCTGGAGCTTGCCGAACTCAATCACGTACCATGCCTGGCCCACGTTTTTAATCTGGTAGTCCAAAAATTTCTGAAGACTTACCCCAACCTGGCAGAGCTACTGGTGAAAGTGCGGCGCTTGTGCGCTCACTTTCGGAAGTCAACTGTAGCTGCTGCTAGCTTAAAAAAACTCCAGCAACGCCTCCATTTGCCTGAACATCGGCTGTTGTGCGACCTGCCGACTCGCTGGAATTCCACCTATTCCATGTTGGCCAGGGTGTGTGAGCAGCAGAGAGCATTGATGGAGTACCAGATAATGAATCCACGCGTGCCTCCAACTCAGCTCCCTCAGTTTGCCAACCACGAGTGGCCATGGATGGCAGACATATGCGATGTACTGCGTATCTTTGAGGAGTCCACCAAGAAGGTCAGCAGCGAGGACGCTATAGTGAGCGTAACCATTCCGCTCCTAGGCGTCCTTAAAGAATCGCTCATCGCAATAAGGGAGAACGCATTGCACGCAGAGGAGACGGGGGTAGGAGGAGACGCAACGGAGCTACACAGTCAGACCACACTTTTGTCTGCTTCACGGTGGCAGTTGCAGGAGGAGGAGGATGAGGAGGAGGACGACGTGGAGGTGGCTGTGGAAGAGGAGGAGGATGCTGGCGGCGAGGGTAGCAGTCAGGCTGTGTGCGTCCCATTGGTTCAGCGCGGATGGGGCGGAGAGGAGGCGGAAGAGGAAGAGGAGGAAATGGCAAGTGATCCTTCTGGTGGGGGCAGTGAGGTCATGCCTATTCAGAGTCTGGCACACATGGCTGACTTCATGCTGGGCTGCTTTTCCCGGGACACACGTGTTGTCCGGATAGTGGAGAACAAACTGTACTGGGTCTTCGCACTCCTGGACCCCCGGTATAAAGATAACGTCTCCTCTTTTATTCCGGTAGAGGAGAGGACGAATCGATTGCTGGAATACCAGAGGGAACTCGTGCAGAACATGATGGAGATTTTCCCACCCACCATCGCTGGCGGCAGAGAGGAGAGGGTCTCCCAGAGTCCCACAACATCCATCAGGCCCACAGCCACCAGGGGAACACTCTCCAAGGTGTGGGACACGTTCATGGCACCCCCTCGTGCAACTTCCATCACTGCGGGGCCCGCTATCAGCAGGAGGGACAAGTATCGGCGGATGTTGCGGGAGTACCTGGCAGACCGTAACCCTGTCCTCCCCGATCCCTCGGCGTCCTACACTTACTGGGTCTCCAAGTTGGACACGTGGCTGGAACTGTCCCTGTACGCCTTGGAGGTGCTTGCCTGCCCTGCCGCCAGCGTGCTATCAGAAAGGGTGTTCAGCGCAGCCGGGGGCATTATAACCGATAAGCGCAGCCGCCTGTCAACCGACAGTGCCGACAGGCTGACGCTAATCAAAATGAACAGCAAGTGGATTGACCCGGACTTTGCTTCTCCAACCGTGGAAAGCAGCCAAAAGTGAAGTGCCATCTGTATGAAGTGCCATTTCCTCCTCCACCTCCTCCTCCTCCTTAACCGCCGTAGAATTGCTCCGTAAATAAGAAATATTTATATGTTTATGGCTCACCTCTTGGGCCTCCACAAAATGTTTAAGAGGTCTCACCTCTTGGGCCTCCTCATAATTTTTAACAGGTCTCACCTCTTGGGCCTCCACATAATTTTTAACCGGTCTCACCTCTTGGGCCTCCACAAAAGGTTTAACAGGTCTCACCTCTTGGGCCTCCACAAAATGTTTAAGAGGTCTCACCTCTTGGGCCTCCTCATAATTTTTAACAGGTCTCACCTCTTGGGCCTCCACATAATTTTTAACAGGTCTCACCTCTTGGGCCTCCACAAAATGTTTAAGAGGTCTCACCTCTTGGGCCTCCTCATAATTTTTAACAGGTCTCACCTCTTGGGCCTCCACATAATTTTTAACCGGTCTCACCTCTTGGGCCTCCACATAATTTTTAACAGGTCTCACCTCTTGGGCCTCCACAAAAGGTTTAACAGGTCTCACCTCTTGGGCCTCCACAAAATGTTTAACAGGTCTCACCTCTTGGGCCTCCACATAATTTTTAACAGGTCTCACCTTTTGGGCCTCCACAAAAGGTTTAAGAGGTTAACAGTGGAAAGCAGCCAAAAGTGAAGTGCCATCTGTATGAAGTGCCATTTCCTCCTCCACCTCCTCCTCCTCCTCCTTAACCGCCGTAGAATTGCTCCGTAAATAAGAAAAATGTATATATTTATTGCTCACCTCTTGGGCCTCCACATAACTTTTTAACAGGTCTCACCTCTTGGGCCTCCACAAAAGGTTTAACAGGTCTCACCTCTTGGGCCTCCACATAATTTTTAACAGGTCTCACCTCTTGGGCCTCCACATAATTTTTAACACGTCTCTCCTCTTGGGCCTCCACATAATTTTAATACGTCTCACCTCTTGGGCCTCCACAAAATCTTTAAGAGGTCTCACCTCTTGGGCCTCCACAAAATCTTTAAGAGGTCTCACCTCTTGGGCCTCCACAAAATCTTTAAGAGGTCTCACCTCTTGGGCCTCCACAAAATCTTTAAGAGGTCTCACCTCTTGGGCCTCCACAAAATCTTTAAGAGGTCTCACCTCTTGGGCCTCCACAAAATCTTTAAGAGGTCTCACCTCTTGGGCCTCCACAAAATCTTTAAGAGGTCTCACCTCTTGGGCCTCCACAAAATCTTTAAGAGGTCTCACCTCTTGGGCCTCCACAAAATCTTTAAGAGGTCTCACCTCTTGGGCCTCCACAAAATCTTTAAGAGGTCTCACCTCTTGGGCCTCCACAAAATCTTTAAGAGGTCTCACCTCTTGGGCCTCCACAAAATCTTTAAGAGGTCTCACCTCTTGGGCCTCCACAAAATCTTTAAGAGGTCTCACCTCTTGGGCCTCCACAAAATCTTTAAGAGGTCTCACCTCTTGGGCCTCCACAAAATCTTTAAGAGGTCTCACCTCTTGGGCCTCCACAAAATCTTTAAGAGGTCTCACCTCTTGGGCCTCCACAAAAGGTAAATAAATTATAAATTATAATTTTGGTAACATTCTCATTTTAATGTGTTCAGTCTTTACATACAAAATCTGGTACAAAATAGCATTCTCAGTATTCAAAAAAACAAAACAAGACTTAAAACGTTTTAAGTGGCTGCAGTAGCATCATGAAATCAACTCTCATATACTGAAGGCAACAGCATATACATATAAAAAAAAGGAAAAAAAATAAAAAGAATACTCCTTCCTCTGTAGAAATACTCTGTGCTGCCCTCAATACATTTAAACTGATTTTTCATGATAGTTGCCTTTATAAAATGAGTGTAACCATTTTACATTGCATGCAAATCTGTGGATAACTGCAGCCTTTAAAAGGTGTCACCTCTTGGGCCACCACATAATTTTTAAGAGGTCTCACCTCTTGGGCCTCCACATAATTTTTAACAGGTCTCACCTCTTGGGCCTCCACATAATTATACTATAAAATATTAGGCCTTATAATTGGCAACTGTACTGTGCGTTCTCTTGCAAAATTCTTTAAATACCTGGTGTTAATACCCACCGTCTGAAAAGTTAGTACACGGCTGTGTACCTTGAACTCTAAAATATTAGGCCTTATAATTGGCAACTGTACTGTGCGTTCTCTTGCAAAATTATTTCACGGCTGTGAAGGCAAAATATTGTAACCAAAAAAAAATAAAATGCGGAGGGGGGCTAGCGGAATAGGACGTGGACGAGGACGGGGGCGCGGAAATGCTGTTGGGGGCCATAGTTGCTGGTTGAATTATCTGAGGTAAATGATTCTCCTTTAGACGACGCTTTCCCTTTGCATCGTTCTGCGATTAAACCATAAATAACTCTCTGCATATTTATACCAAATGCACCCAGTACGAAAAAAGTCATAGAAAGTTTCCAAACAGAGACTGGAAAACATCAGTAAGTTGAAAAAAACTGTTCGCTAAAAAAAAAAAAAAGTTAAAAATAAAATTGGCAGTTGATAGTATCGAGCTATTGTCACAGAGAGACGCGATTACAACACCTTCATTTACATTCAGTACATGTCTCAAGGCATTGGGAGAATGAAAACAGGCCACGGCTGGAGTATGAAATGTACCACCGCTTTGTACTGTCCGATACTGACCCGGTCCAGGGTGATGTCCAGCGAGGAAAGCAGTGGAGAGGTGGTGGTCTGCGCAGCACCGAAAAAGGCAGCAAGAGGCAGAGGGATGTCCACAGGCAGAGGAATGTCCACAGGCAGAGGGATGTCCACAGGCAGAGGCATGTCCACAGGCAGAGGGATGTCCACAGGCAGAGGGATGTCCACAGGCAGAGGGATGTCCACAGGCAGAGGACAGTTCAGACAGAGAAGTGAGGCCACAGCCAGCAGGGCCGAGCGTAACCATCCCGCTCCTATGCGTCCTTAAAGAATCCCTCATCGCAATAAGGGAGAACGCATTGCACACAGAGGAGACGGGGGCAGGAGGAGACGCAACGGAGCTACACAGTCAGACCACACTTTTGTCTGCTTCACGGTGGCAGTTGCAGGAGGAGGAGGATGAGGAGGAGGAGGACGACGTGGAGGTGGCTGTGGAAGAGGAGGAGGATGCTGGCGGCGAGGGTAGCAGTCAGGCTGTGTGCGTCCCATTGGTTCAGCGCGGATGGGGCGGAGAGGAGGCGGAAGAGGAAGAGGAGGAAATGGCAAGTGATCCTTCTGGTGGGGGCAGTGACGTCATGCCTATTCAGAGTCTGGCACACATGGCTGACTTCATGCTGGGCTGCTTTTCCCGGGACACACGTGTTGTCCGGATAGTGGAGAACAAACTGTACTGGGTCTTCGCAATCCAAGTTGGACACGTGGCTGGAACTGTCCCTGTACGCCTTGGAGGTGCTTGCCTGCCCTGCCGCCAGCGTGCTATCAGAAAGGGTGTTCAGCGCTGCCGGGGGCATTATCACCGATAAGCGCAGCCGCCTGTCAACCGACAGTGCCGACAGGCTGACGCTAATCAAAATGAACAGCAAGTGGATTGACCCGGACTTTGCTTCTCCAACCGTGGAAAGCAGCCAAAAGTGAAGTGCCATGTGTATGAAGTGCCATTTCCTCCTCCACCTCCTCCTCCTCCTCCTTAACCGCCGTAGAATTGGTCCGTAAATCAGAAAAATTTTTATATTTATGGCTCACCTCTTGGGCCTCCACAAAATGTTTAAGAGGTCTCACCTCTTGGGCCTCCACATAATTTTTAATACGTCTCACCTCTTGGGCCTCCACAAAATGTTTAACAGGTCTCACCTCTTGGGCCTCCACATAATTTTTAAGAGGTCTCCCCTCTTGGGCCTCCACATAATTTTTAATACGTCTCACCTCTTGGGCCTCCACAAAATGTTTAACAGGTCTCACCTCTTGGGCCTCCACATAATTTTTAATACGTCTCACCTCTTGGGCCTCCACAAAATGTTTAACAGGTCTCACCTCTTGGGCCTCCACATAATTTTTAACGGGTCTCCCCTCTTGGGCCTCCACATAATTTTTAATACGTCTCACCTCTTGGGCCTCCACAAAATCTTTAACAGGTCTCCCCTCTTGGGCCTCCACATAATTTTTAATACGTCTCACCTCTTGGGCCTCCACAAAATCTTTAACAGGTCTCACCTCTTGGGCCTCCACATAATTTTTAAGAGGTCTCACCTCTTGGGCCTCCACAAAATGTTTAAGAGGTCTCACCTCTTGGGCCTCCACAAAATGTTTAAGAGGTCTCACCTCTTGGGCCTCCACATAATTTTTAAGAGGTCTCACCTCTTGGGCCTCCACATAATTTTTAAGAGGTGTCACCTCTTGGGCCTCCACATAATTTTTAACGGGTCTCCCCTCTTGGGCCTCCACATAATTTTTAATACGTCTCACCTCTTGGGCCTCCACAAAATCTTTAACAGGTCTCACCTCTTGGGCCTCCACATAATTTTTAAGAGGTCTCACCTCTTGGGCCTCCACAAAATGTTTAAGAGGTCTCACCTCTTGGGCCTCCACATAATTTTTAAGAGGTCTCACCTCTTGGGCCTCCACATAATTTTTAAGAGGTCTCACCTCTTGGGCCTGCGCAAAATGTTTAAGAGGTCTCACCTCTTGGGCCTCCACATAATTTTTAAGAGGTGTCAACTCTTGGGCCTCCACATAATTTTTAAGAGGTCTCACCTCTTGGGCCTCCACATAATTTTTAAGAGGTGTCACCTCTTGGGCCGCCACAAAATTTTCCATGAGCCTCTGGCCAGCCCACGGCCTCTTCCTGCCTTTTGCGGTCCTACGCATCCCTCAACATCCCCACTGCTTTACCTGCTAGACATGACACTGGGCCAGGTCGGGTGACTGACATCTCAAGCGCCAACAATTTGGGCATTTTAAGGCTTCTGCATGTGTTTGAGTTGTTTTTACATTTTAAAGAAGACATGTCTGACCACATCTCACACACACACACAATGACAATTAGGGGTGGGGTCTATTTGCTTTCCCCCTTGCCTATGCCATCTGTGGTTGTCATAGGCAACGTGATTTTAAGGGGTGCAGAATTTTATCTTCTTTTTTGTCTAGTTTGGCTTGGGGTCCATGGCAATGTTGAGGAAAGAAGGTTTCCTTGTATGGTCTCACTTTACAGAGAGGTTATATTGTGTTTGGAGTGTATTGTTGAGAGGCTGTGATAGTGGCGTAATAGTGCGACTTGGGCGCGTTATATGCACCCAGACATGCTTCCCCTGCTGTCCCAGTTGCATTCCAGCAGTGTTGGCATCCTTTTCTGAGGTTCCAGGGTGGACTTGGTGACCTCCAAGTGGTCGAATTGAGATTTCCAAGTGGCGAGCATTTTTTTCCCATAGACTTTAATGGGATTCGATATCCGGTCGAATAGTCGAATTTCGCAGTCTATTCGAATCGAATTTCGAACTTTCGAATATTTCACTACTCGCTCATCTCTAGTATTTATCTGTATTTTTAATTTTAAAATCACGTGCAGGGTTGGTTGTGCACAGTAGACCTATACAACCCTTTAGATCCCCTTGTGTGGGCCCAGAAGTGGGAAGAATACCTCCTTATGAGAAAATGTATAGATGAATACAGTGAACAATGCATATGTACTGTGAGACTGAGAGGAGGACATCCAGGTAAGGACAAGGGAAGACTGCAGAGAGGTGTTGAGAGAAGGTCACTACAATGTTCTTTATTTTGCAAGAGAAGCGAACATTTTGAAGACATACTTTGATTACAGGTATGCTGACCACTGGACCTCAGGCAGTATAGAAGGCTCTGAGTGATCAATCCACCCATGCTTCTAAAAATGCCTTACAGTTAGGTCCAGAAATATAATATATGGACAATGATACAAGATTTGGCATTTTAAAACATAATCAAGATACAATTATATAATCAGTAAGTGCAGACTCTCAGCTTTAATTTAAGGGCATTCAGATCCTAATTGGACAAAGGGTTTAGGAATTACAGCTCTTTAATATGTAGCTGCCTCTTTTTCAAAGGACCAAAGGTAATTGGACACTTATCTCAAAAGCTATTTAATGGGCTGCATGGGCTATTCCTTCATTAATCTATCATCAATTAAGCAGGTAAAAGGTCAGGAGATGATTCCAGGTGTGGCATTTGCATTAAAATAAGCTGTTGCTGTGAACCCACAACATGTGGTCAAAGGAGCTCTCAATGGAAGTGAAACAGACCATTATTAGGCTAAAAAAATCCATGAAATCCATCAGAGAGATTGCGGAAATGTTAAGAGTGGCCAAATCAAAAAGTTTGGTACATTCTGGTAAAAAAGAGTAGACTGGTGATCGTGAGAACTCAAAAAGGCCTGGACGTCCACAGTAGACAACAGTCTACCAGTATCTAAGTCTACTATAAAGAGAAGACTTCATGAGAGCGAATACAGAGGGTACAGAGGTAATGCAAACCATTAATCAGCTTCGAAAATAGAAAGGCCAAAAAACATGTAAAGAAGCCAGCCCAGTTCTGGAACAGCATTTTTGGACAGATGAAACTAAGATCAACCTGTACCAGAATGATGGGAAGAAGTAAGTATGGAGGAGGCTTGGAATGGCTCATAATTCAAAGCACACTACACCCTCTGTAAAACATGGTGGAGACGGTATGATGGCATAGGCATGCATTGCTTCCAATGGCACTGGGTCACTAGTGTTTATTGATGATATGACTGAAGACAGAAGCAGCTGGATGAATTCTGAAATATACAGGGATATACTTTCTGCTCAGATTTCACCAAATGTAGCAAGGTTGATTGAATAGCGCTTCACAGTACAGATGGACAATGACCAAAAACCTACTGCGAAAGCAACTGAGAAGTGTTTTAAGGCAAAGAAGTGGAATATTCTGCAATGGCTGAGTCAATCACCATATCTCAACCCGATCGAGCATATCCCGTACAGTGGTCCTGGAAGTGGAGCTTCTGCTGTGTTAATGAGGAGGTTGAGACACAGGCAGAGTGCTTCCTCCCCTTCCTCCATTATGGCTGATGGGACAAAAATAGGGGTATATCTTAGCTAATAAACTGGGCCAGACAGCTAAGACCTTCATCACGTCATTGATACAGAAAGGAAAATGCTAACTATCTGTGCCGAAACGTCATCGATAAATCAATAGAAGCTCCACTCCTGGGCTCGTACAATGGGATCTAAAGTAAGGCCTTCTACAGAGTTTTCATAAGTAAAGTAGATTAATAAGTTTAATTACTTTAAATTTGCAGCTCACTCAAGGACTTTTATGCTGATGGTCAACTGTGAAAACATGCATATCCAACCTACCTACAAATGCACCTGCTGGCAAATCAGAAGGGTTGGGAGGCATGTACAAAATGAGAAAACATGACAGCTAGCATATGACTGCCCACAAAGGCTACACCATTGTTTAAAGTTCCACATTGTTTTTCATCATCCCCCCCTTGTGTTTCTTCTCCTCCCAGTCTCATCTTAACACTATTAACTGTGACAATGTAGAATGAAATGCGACATAACTTACCACCTGAAGCAGGGCCAGATAACCTGCCCCAACATTATCAAAGTTGACTTTGACTTTTGTCCAGTAAGCTTCTGTTGCATTCATTAATTCACACATCGTCTTGTTGTCCACAACAGACACATCAAGTTCCGTTCTGTTCTCAGCATACACGCATTTTCCGAATTTTCCAGCAAATAAATTCACCCCCATGATGCTAAAAATTAGCCAGAAAATGAGGCACACCAGCAGGACATTCATGATGGATGGGATAGCCCCAATTAAGGCATTCACTACGACCTTGAAGTGGAACAAAATATAATTAGTCAGTAATTATTACAAAGAAACACAAAATATAAATCTAAAAATATAAAGTACTAATATTATAATACACAGGCCAGAAAGCTTGATCTTATATTCACCAAATCGAGATATCTTACAATACAGGCACTGCGGAACGACACTGTAATTGTCCATAATGCCATTTTTAAATTTATTCGAATGAGATCTAACTATAAAAAAATGTGCTGCTCCAATAAAATCAAGCTTTATGGGTCTTTGTAGTCCAACACATTTTATGATATAGATTCACTCTAGTAAAGATTTATAAAGAAAACTAAATTGATATTTGCAGGAGACAAACAGTATGCATTACTAAATGAATGTAATTGGTAGGCAATAGGTCTGTTACTCTAGGGACCATTGTCTGCATAAGACAATCCATGCAGCAGGTTTACACAGTCCAAGCGTCAGAAACATTATTAAGCGTGAACGCTACTACGAACGCTAGTTTCCAATACTCTGCCTGTGTAAATGTGCTGCCAATCGCCTGATGAATGAGCAAAACGATCATTCAATGGGTGAAATGATCTCTCATGCAGCACATTAAATCATCGTTTCTGAGCAGCAGATTGTGCTGTGTGAACAACAACCTACTGCCCAGAAATAATGCATCTGTAGGGGGACGAGGCAGTAGCCATGTAAATGCAGCTCTTACCTCCACTGGAAAATCCAGGAAAAGATATTTATGACATTGTCTGAATAGGTCATCAGTATCAGATCTGTGGGGATGTGATACTCGAGGACCCCCGCCTCTTCCTAGGCCAGTGACATCACTGTACATCAGTTACATGGCCTACTTGCAGCTCAGCCCTATTCAAGTCAATGGGGCTGAGCTACAATACCAAGCACCGCTGCTATAGGATGTACGGCACTGTCCTTGGAAAGCTGCCAGAAGCCGGCTGTGCTCATCAGAGCTCTGGTAAGAGCAGTGGCTCCCTGAAACAGCTGATCGGCAGGGGTACTGAGTCTAGGACCTCTGCTTATATCACCATTATCATTTCCCAGATAACCCCTTTAATAATTATCTTTAGATTTTTAGATTTAGTTGGTTTTAATACATACATTTATCTTCTGCAAACATTCAACTGGATGAAAAAAAAGTTGCATTCATAAGTAATCATACGTGAGAAGAGAAACAAATGACTTTAGGTCATGGCTTGTTTTAAAAAATGCAGTGGTGTACATAGAGGGTGCAGAGGTAGAAGATGTACCTGGGCTTTGGTGCGTGGGGTGACCAAAAGGATCCTCTCTCATATAAATGGACATTAGTATTATAAATGGCATATGATGGGGGGGGCAGCTGTTACAGATTTTACAATGGACCCTAGAGACTTCCAATTACGCTTCCAGCGGGAAATGTTGACATGAGGATACAGTTCTTCTGAAAACCACCAATAATGATAAGAAATTGCATACTCATGGCAGCCTATTAGAAGTGGACATGAGCCCTAAGTTAAGGTTAAGGGGAATGGATTTCAGTGTTTTTTTCCCTGGAATAACTTTTAAAAATATAAGGGGTATTCAACCTGTCAGTGGCGGGGGGCCTTTGGATAGATGATACATATTGAGGGATGGAATAATCCATTATCTATATATAAACAGGAAGATGTTATACAGTGTACAATGGAATCTCATACAGCCAGGATATTTGATTTTTCAATATTTTAATTTAATTAGGATAAGAGTAAGCAATAAGACCATAGACTAATTCAAGCATTAGTGTCTCTTCATCACACAATGCAATTCCACATGTTACAGGGACTGTACAGCCCATTGTACAATCAATATAAATATATATTTTCCATGAAAAACAGAAATATCATATAGTGTAAAATCACAAGCTGTTCATTAGAATATGTCATGGCCACTGATCAAGTCAACTTTCTCCAGCCTATCACTTGTTCTATACAGCAAATATGAAATTAGCTAAAAGGCTAACAGATCTTTGGTCTCCAGCCATGTTTGCAAGACCACTGGTAGTCACATCAATCAAATTCCTGGTGCAAATATACCTAGGATCAACCAGACACTTAGTGACCATGGCCACAACATATCCAAGAATCGTTTGTGAATGGTCTGCAGTACAAGTCAAGAAGCATGCTAATTACATTCAATTAGTGACATGGCATCTACCATAATGTTTCTTTACAAAAGTCAACTAGCATTGTCCACAGTTGGTTACATAAAGACAAGACTTACACCATCAGTTCTCAAAACTTTCACTCGGACAATCCTGAACCTTACGTCATAACTAAGACCTCAACGTGAGGGTCTGATGGCTCACGACAATGGCAACTGTATTATTGGGTATTTTTTTCCCTATAGAGAAATATTGAGGTTGCGTGAGTCACAGTAATGCTATGATTTTACTGACACTCTTGGGTGACCAAATGTCACCATGGGGTCTTGGCCTTACAAGAGGAACTGGGAAAATGGAGTACCAGAACATGTATCTATCTACGGTACAGCTGAGGATAGCTGTCCATATTCACAGTGACGCCCAGTAAAAGAGTTTGAGAGCTGTCGACTAAAACAATCATAGTAATGTATTAGGTAAAAAAGAAGCCACATTAAAAGGTGCACTACAAAGTTCAATCATTTAGACATTCATTTCATAATCCATTAAACATTAATACGTGGACACTGCAAAAGAAGACGCTCATAAAAAAGACAAGCGATTCCGCACGTTTGTAATTAGTTCGGTAAAATGCAAACTGTACTTAGATTATTGGTAAAATGTTATTACACCGTTAAAAGGTGACATTATACCCAATTCTGTTACAGAGCTCCTGGTTGCTTAAAGTGTAATTGTCGTTCCAGGTATATTTTCAGAATAAGTTGCCATGCGTGTGGACATGAGGAATAACACTACTTCTGAACATGATATGACTTGTATTTGGCATCTTTAGCTTTTAGCTTGAATCATGTCTGCCCGTACACAGGACATGGATAAAACAGGATAATCTGCTCCCTTACTCAGCAGCAGCAGTAACGGAGGACATTGCACAGCAGAACTAAGCAGTTAAGATGTAAATCCAGAAGTGAGGTTTGTATATCACTTACAAACCTGCAGCAGTCCTGTGTCTGTCTCTCTGCCTCTGCCTGCCTCCTCCCTCTTCTCTCTATAGTCTTCTATGTAATCTTATCCTTTGATGAGCAGTGAATTGAGAGATAGTGAAGAGGAGGGGGGAGCAGGAGAGGAGACTGATAAGAGGAGAAAGAAACATCTTTCTTTGATAAGATATATTACAAAGTTTCTTATATTGCCTGTACTATTCTTTTATGACAAACATGAAACAACAATTACTCTTTAAAATGGCTGTCTCACTATTACAAGTATTTCCATATGTGCATATGACCTTCATACAGGGAACTTGAGCAACCCCTCTATGTGAACAGCTACTATATTATGTCTCAACTGCTTCCATTTTGGACGACCTAACCTATTCATGTATTATATGAAAAGTGCAAGAGACAGGTATAGTGGGCTCCAACTTTTAGAAGCCAGATCCATGGAGACAACATTATACAGTTTGTTAATAACTTAAAGGGAGTCTTTCACCTGTTTTTCACCAATATAACTAAGAGCACTGCCCCACAGAAGATTGCAAACACATCCCAGACATACCTGTGTGCACTGTCTGTCTGTATTACATGTCACATCCCAGACATACCTGTGTGCACTGTGTGTCTGTATTACATGTCCAGGAAAAGCACTTTTATTCTGCAGGAAAATAGCTCCCAAGTGCCTAGCTTGCAATCTTCTGTGGGGCACTGCTCTTAGTTATATAGGTGAAAAACAGGTGAAAGACTCCCTTTAACCTCTTTATCCAATGTCATAAACGGCCCTCCCCATGTGCCGGGCCCCTCACAAATAATATACCTACCCCACTCCCTGAGCCGCTCCTGGTCCCTGTGCCGCTCCTGGTCCCTGCACCGCCGCTGCTGCTTCTCCCTGCACATAGATGAAAACATCCAGTTTCAGGGGGGAGCAGCCAATGGGAGGGGGGACAGGGACAAGCCTCCCTAGCGTCACCAGGAAATGCTAGGGAGGCTCGTCCCCGACCCCGCCTGCCATTGGCTGCTCCCTCCCGACATCGGATGTTTTCATCCGTGTACAGGGAGAAGCAGAAGCAGGAGCGGCAGTGCGGGGACCAGGAGCAGTGTGGGGATCGCGGTAAATATGTTCCCTCTGAGGGGCCCGGCACATGGGGGGACTGTTTATGACATTGAATAATCCCTTTAACTCTTACACACATCACAACATAACTGTATGTCGTTGGTGCAGTTATTCTATTCGCGACTAGTGCTGGCTGAGTAATAAAGCCAGCACCTGGCCATAGTGAACAAATTGGCTATAATGCTATAATTTAACCCCACAGATGCCACAGTCAATATTGACTGCTGCATCTGGGGGATTGGGCAGAGGGACAGGTCTCCTTCTGTTCTCCAACTGGAGCTCCCAAGACGAAATCAAGGGGCTCTGGTCAGTTACTATAAAAACCTAGGGCCTTCCATGTGGCAGCATGTGAAAATCCCATGGACAGCAATAGAATACTATTGCAGTGTATTGTACAAATGATTAGGAGGTTACACATTCAAGACCCCTAGTAATTAGCTGATTATTACCATTGAAATTCACTACAGCTCCATTCACTACACAATGGACGGAGCTGATACATTCTGGCACCAACCTGGTACCGGAAATACATCCATAGACCTATGTAACTCTAATAATGTGGCCATTCACCAGGGTGCTGCCACTGAAAAATGAGCAAGCTGCTAGTAATATTTGCTAAGGGCTCTGTAATTGATGAAATACCCATTAATTTCATGCACATAAAGAGTTATAAAGTGAATAGGGTAGGTACATGCAGGTTATGTAATATGTATCCCTGTAATATACATACATTTAAAAATGAATGGACAGATGCTCAG
The DNA here is from genome assembly GCA_900303285.1 of Rhinella marina. Lineage (NCBI taxonomy): Eukaryota > Metazoa > Chordata > Amphibia > Anura > Bufonidae > Rhinella > Rhinella marina. The sequence goes on from ONZH01009694.1 coordinate 127,544, forward strand.
TTACTAATAATACATTAGGTTACTTACTAGCTGAGATTATCACCAGACAAAAATTGACAAATATTAAGCACAATGTGGATGCCAAGCTAGCATGCAGGTTAATACAGATCTTAAAAGTGTAATCATGCAGAATACATGAAGACTATACATATAGAATGATGTCAGGAACTATGACTATTTACTTCTTCTGGATACACAGGGAATATTTTTTCAGTTCAGTCAGTAGTTAAAAATGAATAGCTGGTGGATGTTTTCTGACACTTATAATGTGTGCAACAATCAGTAATATAATATAATAATATATAATATAATGTGTGCAACAATCAGTAATACAACTAGCAAAGCCTTTGATACTGTAACATAGGCATTTTCAAGAAATAAGCAGAATTATATTGTGATTTCTACAACCAACAATTTTTACATTTTCCTTTCACTTGTGTGGCTTTTACAAGTACACAAAACAATTTGTAATACCACAGGGAATCCCCCCTTCAGGCCTTATTCACACATCAGTGTTTGGTCAGTGATTTCCATCAGTGGTTTTGAGCCAAAACCAGGTACTGGTCAAAAACACAGAACAGGTGCAAATCTTTCCATAATACAGTACCTCATATCTGTGTAGGCTTCACTCCTGGTTGTGGCTCACAATCACTGCTGGAAATCACTGATCAAACACTAACAGTATGAATAAGGCCTTAGGGTGGTTTTACAGTAAAGGGGTTATCCAAGAGTATATAACCCCCCCCCCCCTTCATGTGCCGGGCCTTCACGGTGATTATACGATTTTATACTTACCTCGGTCCCCACTCCCTGCACCTCTCCTTGTTCCTTTACTGCCGTGCTGCTTCTCCCCATGCAGGGATGAAAACATCTGTTATTGGGGGGGAGCAGCCAATGGCAGGCGGGGATGGGGAGGAGCCTCCCTGCGATACTAGGCATACCATAGATGCTTGTCTGCTACTTCATTCAAACAGGGAAAAACAGTCCCCCATTTTAATGATCATGGGGGCCTCAGTGGTCGTACCCCTGCCAATAAGACACTTATCCGCTATACTGTGGATAGGGGATATGTAATTGTAGTGTGGCACCCGCTTTAAATAAAGCTGAATTATGGGTCAGGTTGTATTATGCAGCAGTGAACACTTATAGGCCCCCAAAATAGACCTCTACACTATCTATAGCTATGGTATACTGTCCCAGTAGAGTCTCAGTTTCAAACTTTTAATATTTCAGAATGTAAGATTAAAAAATAGGTATAATGCCTTCTCCAATATGTAAAAGCTAAAGCAGCTGAAAAAAACAATAATAATATAATGTGATTTCCTATTTCTAGAAGGTTCAATAAAGATGAGCCTGCACCTTAAAGGGGTATTCCCGTCTCACAAATGTAGTTTGTATAGTTAGATATAGACATACCAATATTATTACTAATAGAATGTATTTATATAAAATTTACCGTTTAGAAGATTTGCCTATTTGTATATCCATTGTCCCACACACATCAGTCAGGCCATTGCCCCTGGTTACGGCCACCGTGGCCATGTAGTAGTGGTGGCCGGTTTGCTCCTTTTCAAACCTGCTCTGAGGTAATTGCTGTATTGTGAACGCACATTGCATGAGCATGCGGAGACACATCTTAGGGTTGTAGTATTTTTGCCTGCATTTCCAAAACGCAGAGAAATGGATCCTATTCCAAGATCAATTCATCTCTATGGAACAGGATCCGTTTATAAAGTCTGTGTTTTAGATGGTTCCTGACCATTGCGTTTTGGACTGGTAGCATCCAAAACGCAGATGTGAAAGTACCCTAAGATGTGTCTCCACATGCTCATGCAATGTGCGTTCATAATACAGCAGTTACCTCAGAGCAGGTTTGAATAAGAGCAAGCCGGTCACCATTACTACATGGCCACGGTGGTTGTAACTAGGGGCAACGGCCTGACTGATGTGTGTGGGACAATGGAAATACAAATAGGAAAATCTTCTAAACGGTACATTTTATATAAATACATTCTATTAGTAATAATATTGGTATGGCTATATCTAACTATACAAACTACATGTATGAGATGGGAATAACCCTTTAAGTTGTCCTAGATTTTTTTTAGATTGTTGGGTTTGTTCCTTTCCCTTCTTTATGTTCTCTTTACTAGATGCTATCAGTGAAATATATTGTAGAACTGGCCCATATATTGTGGTCTGAACCTCTGCGGACTAAAAACAATCCCATTGTATTTAATGCCACAGAGAGGGCTCTGAATTTCAGTATATTAAGGGTGACATATTCAGGCATCACTGCCAACTGCAGGCCTCTAGAGACTGAAGCAGGCCAAATTTTCAGGCCATTATGAAGGCACATGAATTAGCTCATTGTGCAATAAATGTGTTTAGCTCAAATGAAAAACAGTTTCATTTCTTCTTTAATTGTCCTGTAAGCATAGCCTGTTTTTGCCAGATATTTAATATGTTGGGGCATGAAATAATTTTCTCTCGAAACAATATAACATTTAATTACATATTTTATCGACTGACTTAAACTTCCAAGTAATATTTTATATACAATCTCCTTATTCAGAGGTCTTGAAATCGGAAAAGTTTATACTTGTGGTTGCTGTACAGAAAGGACTTTACTAGTGCCACATCCCGCGGCACCATGAGGAGCACTGCTCCATTAGTGAAGCCGAACAGGACTGGTTATGTAATAATTCAGAAGTACACTGTATCATACTAGGATTTACTAAAAGAAATTCTAAAACTGACCATGTGGTCTCTGGATCAAACATGATGCCATGCTACAACTAGGGTCATGAAACCAAAGAGCTGGCCATAGAGAAGTTCGCTTACGGTTGAGGCTAAAGGAGTTGTCCCACCACAACAGCAAGTGATTTTATGGGGCTACAACTTCTGTCTGTCCAATCACTGCCAAGAGTAAGGGGCTCTGAATCCCGATTCTCCGAAAATATGAGAGTAGTGAAGAGTCAAGCCTCAGTTGGTTCTTCTGTTGCTTTCGTTCACTGCTAGTGTTCTCAGTTCTGTGACTCATGATGCTATGACCATAAGGCTAATTCTCAAATTTCTCAAATGTTTTAGAGATATATCAGAAGTATGATTAATTAAGAGAAGCTAGGAGCCCTGCTAAATACTACTGAATGCTGCTACGTTTGGTTTTGAGCTTGGAGCTTATAGATCCCCATTGGGATGATTGGTGTGGGCCAATTGAAGGGGTATTTCTTTGGGTGTTGCATGACCTGGATCTCCCCACATCAAAATCCTGTTTGACACAGGTCATGTGACTTCTGCAGCCAATGACTGGTTGCAGAAGTGATGTGTCACCCATGTGTCATGTGACAAAATGGCTGTTGACATGTGGAGATAGAGGAGACCTGCGGCACTTGATGGAAAGTGATAGAGGTGGAATTGAGGATCAGGTAGCGATGCTCACCACTGCTGGTCCAGCCATGCTGGGGAATCTGATAAAAAGCACACCAAATGTGAACAACCCCTTTAATCTCAAAGGAAAAGATTTTCAAGTTAACAGATAGAAAGAAACAATGCTCACTGATCCTCACTACTGAGATCTGCTAACTAGAGATGAACAAATCAATTCTAAACTAATCAAATTCTTGTAAAAATTCAAGTTGCATCCGAATTCAAGTTTTTGGTGATCCGATCTGGGCAAATTATGGGCAGAGGGAAAGAGAAATAATCATAATACAAAAGTGAGAGACTAGAGAGAAACAATATAAGTCCTAGGAGACCTCAGAGTGTCATATAAACAAATATTCAGGCCACTTAGAGCACATTCGATTCAGGTAGAATCAATTAGGCCCCGAATCTAATTGATGGACCAATTCAGCCGAATTGAAACAAAATCGGAGTTAGAGAAATTCTCTCATCTCAACTGCTCACATATTAATACAGAAAAGTTACTTTAACTGACTCAAGTAAAATAAAAAGATTTGGACAACTTGAGAAAAAATATATATTAATCATCCAACATTAATGAATATTATATTTAAATGCTGATAAACAAAAAGTTATTTCAAACATGGGCTTCATTATAGGGGGTTATGTTAAATGGTTGTGGTAGCCCATTTGACCCCAGAGTTCTCTCATGGACAAAGATAAAAGTAATAATTGTGTGTGAACGTTGGGGACCCCCTAACCGATTTTGCGTTGGGCCCCAGGAGCAGCAATGTATGCCACTGATTTTAATGCAAGATAATGTCAACATAATTTCAGAGTGGCGAAAAAACTTTCACGGCATAGTAGAAACAAAAATGTAACGACAGCCTTGACAAACACTACATTAGTACTGTATATTATAGATTATATTAAAGCGATAATATGCCTACTGTATTGTATAGATCATAATGATCTGCTAATTTGCCATCTGTTCTTCTTCTAGCACAACAATCTGTAGGCTGATGCAATATGAATCACTGAGAACCTTCTTCTGACCCCACTGAGATTCGAAATGACATCTTCAGTCTTAATGCCGTCATGTTGACAGTTCAATCACTGATTTTGCTAACTCTTACTTCTAAATTATAATTAAAAGCTGATTTAAATCATCAAGAAGAAACACAGCATATGTTTTACAAGTGCTCAATAATATGCTGCATTAAGGAACCATTAGCAAAGTGCGGACCCAGGAAGACAGATAAATACCAGGTGCAAGGTGGTATTAACTGCTTCAGACTATTTAATGAGCAATAACTATTTACCATGATAATTTATCTGTTCAGCTCTAAGGCTGGGTTTGAACAATCTAGCTGCAGCATGCTACAAAACCCTGCCCACCTGCAGTGACCAATGGACCCATTATTTTGTGGGTAAGGACAAGGTGTTGGTTGCAAAATTGTGTGTACACTGGTCACTACAGGTGGGGTGCTGGGTGCATGCAGCAACCGCTAATGTAGGCCTGACCTAAGGGTGTCTGGGTAGATACAGTGCCTTGCAAAAGTATTCGGCCCCCTGGAACTTTTCAACCTTTTGCCACATTTCAGGCTTCAAACAAAAAGATATAACATTTTACATTTTTGGTGAAGAATCAACAACAAGTGGGTCACAATTGTGAAGTGGAACGAAATTTATTGGATCATTTAAACTTTATTGTAATAATAAAACTGAAAAGTGGGTCGTGCAAAATTATTCGTCCCCCTTGCATTAATACTTTGTTGCGCCACCTTTTGCTGCGATTACAGCTGCAAGTCGCTTGGGGCATGTCTCTATCAGTTTTGCACATCTAGAGACTGAAATTCTTGCCCCTTATTTTTTTGCAAAATAGCTTGAGCTCTTTGAGGTTGGATGGAGAGCGTTTGTGAACAGCAGTTTTCAGCTCTTTCCACATATTCTCAATTGGATTCAGGTCTGGACTTTGACTTGGCCATTCTAAGACCTGGATACGTTTATTTTTGAACCATTCCATTGTAGATTTTGCTTTATATTTGGGATCATTGTCTTTTTGGAAGATAAATCTCCGTCCTAGTCTCAGGTCTTTTGCAGACTCCAACAGGTTTTTATCCAGAATGGTCCTGTATTTGGCTCCATCCATCTTCCCATCAATTTTAACCATCTTCCCTGTCCCTGCTGATGAAAAGCAGGCCCAAACCATGATGCTGCCACCACCATGTTTGACAGTGGAGATGGTGTGTTCAGGGTGATGAGCTGTGTTGCTCTTATGCCAAACATATCGTTTTGCATTGTTTCCAAAAAGTTCAATTTTGGTTTCATCTGACCAGAGCATCTTCTTCCACATGTTTGGTGTGTCTCCCAGGTGGCTTGTGGCAAACTGTAAACGAGACTTTTTATGGATATCTTTGAGAAATGGCTTTTTTCTTGCCACTCTTCCATAACGGTCAGATTTGTGAAGTGTTCGACTGATTGTTGTCCTATGGACAGACTCTCCCACCTCAGCTGTAGATCTCTGCAGTTCATCCAGAGTGATCATTGGCCTCTTGGCTGCATCTCTCATCAGTCTTCTCCTTGTTTGAGATGAAAGTTTAGAGGGACAGCCGGATCTTGGTAGATTTGCAGTGGTCTGATACTCCTTCCATTTCAATATGATTGCTTGCACAGTGCTCCTTGGGATGTTTAAAGCTTGGGAAATCTTTTGGTATCCAAATCCAGCTTTAAACTTCTCCACAACAGTATCACGGACCTGCCTGGTGTGTTCCTTGGTCTTCATGATGCAGAACCCTGAGACTATCACAGAGCAGGTGCATTTATACGGAGACTTGATTACACACAGGTGGATTCTATTTATCTTCATCAGTCATTTAAGACAACATTGGATCATTCAGAGATCCTCAATGAACTTCTGGAGTGAGTTTTCTGAACTGAAAGTAAATGGGCCGAATAATTTTGCACGCCCCACTTTTCAGTTTTATTATTACAAAAAAAGTTTAAATGATCCAATAAATTTCGTTCCACTTCACAATTGTGACCCACTTGTTGTCGATTCTTCACCAAAAATTTAAAATGTTATATCTTTTTGTTTGAAGCCTGAAATTTGGCAAAAGGTTGAAAAGTTCCAGGGGGCCGAATACTTTCGCAAGGCACTGTATATATAAAAATACATATAATATATGTAACATCATTATAGCACTATATAAATACTACGCTGTAGATACAGAGCTGTTTTTAGACATATCTGTGAGCTCTCACTCTAACTCAGTGGTAGGCAACCTCCAGCACTCCAGGTGTTGTGAAACTACAACTCCCAGCATGAAAACTTGCTCTGCTCTTGTCATAACTCCCATAGAAATGAATGGAGCATGCTGGAAATTGTAGTGCCGAAGGTTGCTGACCCCTGATCTAACTAGTGAGATCCAACTGATGGGAGCTGCAGGGGAGAAGAAATGAATAATTTATTTAAAAAACCCACAGGAGGCCCAGAAAGACTATCTGGTCCAAGTAATGGACAATCACTGTACTCTCATTAATCTTACACGTTCCTAACTGTGCGTCGGATTTATTGGTTTTGACTTATCGGGTCATCAGAAAAATAATAATTAACCAACTGTTGGGAAAAAAAACTCATCTGTTCGGATAAACGACCATTCGGACTCGAAGAAAAAGGCCACAACGCGTGCCAAGTTCCATCATAGGAAAGTCATAATGACGGCAGTGGGAAACATATTATCCATTCCTGGACACGGATAGTCTGTTAGATAACATTGGTGTCCTTTTTAATCTCTGTACAAAATTAACAACTCCTTCACTGACTTCATTTAAAAAATAACTGTGTTAATTTATGTTCATTTTTTGATTATTATAAAAAAGCTATTTCTGCTTTTTAATTTTTATACTGCTCATGTTTAACATAAAATTAGCAGTATTGTTCTATTTCAAGGGGCTGCAAAAGAAACTGTTGACTGGCCCTCGTTTGCATTGGCCTATGCAAAGTGGATGTGGGAGGAACAATTGCTACCACGGTAGTATACCCCTCATTATATAGGCAGATATACTGATAATAATCACACATCTTTCATTCTGATTAAAGCAAAAACTAGCATTCATTTATTGGCTGATTGGCATCACGATTATACATGCCAATTATCAGGAATGAAAGATCCTATGAACACTTGTTCCCAATAATTGTCCCAAAAATGGTGCAGTGTAAAAGAGGCTTAAGTGACGACATTTCCTTCCATCTTGCCTCCTATTCATAAAAGAGCGTGCTCCTTCACTGCAGAAGTTATAGGATATATCTGTGCAACAGGCGCCATGCAGCAACCAGTGAGCTTTTACCTTATTAGTGGGGAAAGCACTCATTGGTTCACCTTTTAATGACCCTTTAATGAAACCATAGAATTCAAATAGAGTGTACTGACTGTTTATGCAGCAATACACCTTCAGTAGTGGTCACCAGGTGCTCAGTGATTCCTGGTTTCATCAGTATCCCATACAGAAGACACCAAAGCACAACATCCAGAGCAATAAGCTTTTATTCCTATGAACATGAAGTGTGACGTTTCAAGCTTGAAAAAGATCCAGCAGGGTCGAAACGTTGCTGTCGATATTCATGTGAATATAGACTTATTGCTCTACATGAAGTGCTGTGATCTGTCCCGCATATGTGTGATCAGATGCAGCTGCATATCTATAAAGGTTGCAAAGTTAGCAGTTGTACTTGGGTCCTAGGGCCTAAGCGGAACATTTTGCATTGAGTCCCAGAAGATTTAAGCAATGACTAATGAGCAACTAATTATTAATCTGTACCTTGCCGTGAGGTTGGAGTGAAACGGCAGTATATGCTCATGGAGCCTTCAGAAAGTACATAGTCTTGTATCATTCTGCTGTCTACTTGGAACGCGTCACCGTGACTTGCAATAAAAAGTAAAAGGTTATATCATAATGTTAGAGCTGGTGGAATAGCTGGTGATATGTGCAGGAAACTGCATCTTGGTTACTTGTGTGTCGGATTTATTCATTCTGGTGTGTGCCATTATCCAGATTAAGCAGAACAAAAAATGTCCAATTTGAAAGGAAATTAAGGAAAATAAACTTCCCTCTAACAATAGCTAATTACAAATATTGCTAATTGCTGTTTACTGCAGAGGAAGAATCAGGGCACTCCGCCAAGTGCATTAATAGGCTTTTAACATATGCTTGGAGCAATGCTTATTTGCCAGCATGACTGTCAACAGGCTATGCTTTTTCCTAACTCTTTTCAATATATCCCCAATGGTTAAAGACCACTGTAGATTAAACTACCAGAATCAATATAATTCCAGTATTCTGCCAAGATATACAAAAGTTCTGAGGTTTTTTGAGGACTTATACAAGTGGCAGGCAATTAACTATATCAAGGTTCCTTGGCACCTGCCAGAGGTTCCTTGGAAGTCAGAACCAACTAGAAGTGCCACTTTAAGGGCTCATTTAAACAGGCCAACTGAGTAGGCACATTTTAGGAATGAACTGTTCATTCCCGATAATTGCCTGATCGTCAGTGGAAGTGAAAGCTGCACTTACATGTATGGGGACAAGACACTGCTATTACTTATCCCCATACAGATTCCTTATTTCTGGGTAGTAGATACCTATTTACACAGGATGATCTGCTGCCCAGAAATGATGATTTTGGTGTCAACATTGGGTAACTAGGGCACCAATACTTAAAGGGGTTTTGCCATCATAGATAATGGGGGCATATCACTAGGATATGCCCCCATTCTCTGATAGGTGTGAGTCCCACCTCTGGAACCCACACCTAGATGGAGAACGGAGCGGGGAAAGTTGAGGAGGGCGCACTGCGCATGTGCAGCCGCCCTCCATTCATTTCTATGGCGTCGGCAAAGCAGTCATCAAATTTCAGCCACAAGAGCACTGCCTGTGAATGGTTGTTCAACAAACCAAGAAGAAAAAGAAAATTCAGGGGTTCCCCATGATAAAAATGTCTGGGAATCTCCAGCTTTTCACTCTCATGAAAATCATTGTGAGAACTTCTAGCACAAAGCTTTGCCTATGGTAACAAGTTTGGCGAATTAAATTGTTAGAGAGTGTGGAACTATTTCATGTGCTTTTACTGGTGTTATTAAATAGCAATTCTAACAAAAGGCTTGATAATAGCTTATGGCTGGGTTCACACCTTTTTTCAATTGAATCAGGCTGAGCTGCAGTAACAGGCACAGACCATGGCAAATGGTGGCGCTATTTCTGAAAAAAAGAGCCTCTTTTCTTATGTGAGTCAGAGAAGAAGGCATCTGCCACCAAAAAGGGAACATTTTTACTTTTACTTATTTTTTTATTTTGTTATTAAATAGGTTGTTCATTACCACCGGCTCCCATCCGTTTACCCAGGTCATATATGTCATTGCTAAAGCCGTCATGGCATGAAAATGCCTGAAGGGGTTTGGATACAGTCCTAGGAGACCCTGAAGTGTCATACATGACTTCAGGGAAATTAGGGAACGTTTTGATTCAGGTCGAATTTATTCTGACCAAAGTCAAATCTGACTGGCAATCAGACTCGAAACGATTTTTGAAAAATTCGCTCATCTCTAATTACAACAGATGCAGTAATGTGGTTCAGTGGTTAGCACTCTTGCCTTGCAGCATTGGATTCCTAGGTTGGAATCTGACCAAGGACATCTGCATGGAATTGGCAAGTTCCCCCATGTTTGCATAGGTTTTGCCCACACTCCAAAAACATGCTGAGAGGTTAATTGGCTTCTTAGGAAAACCTGATCCTACCCCATGTTGGGGAATGAGCCCCTAAATAGCTGCTGCCTACCCTCTTCTACAACTCTCTGTATTACAACAAGAATTTGCAATCTGCACTTTATGTCACGTTAGAAATGTTTTCTGTTCTTGTAGCTAAGGAGGTCTGATGTTCTCAAATGATAAGTGTTTCTTGTCAGACAACATGTCATAATTTCTAGAAATCACCTTTTGTGTAAATACATTCCGGGCCCATTCACACAACCGCATTTTCACTGCAAATAGCGGTTCGCAATGAATGGGCACTGGCCGTGTAAATCCCATACTGTGGTGTGGACCCACTGACTTAAATGGATCGGCAATCCGCACAATACGGCAATCCTATCTTATGGTGCAGAAGCATGGATCCAAAAGCCAATGGAAAGGCTTCTGAGTGTTTCCAATCCGCGCCTCCACTCTGCAAAAGACAGGACATGTCCTATCTTTGGCCATATCTTGCAGATTGCAGATCTATTCAAGTCAATTTACGTGTGCAATACAGGCACGGAGCCCTTATGTTTGTGTAAATGAGACCACAAGAGATTGTCCCATTTCGCCATTACTAAGGTGAGACTGGACTAAGCCCCAACCACTAAGCACTCACCCACTCCGCTGTTTTATCAACTCCTACTGCAGTGCATGGGAGCACGGAAGTAGTGTAGCACAGCAAGCTATGTTGTTTCTGAGTTAAGGAAACAGCCTAGTTTATGTGCTATGCTGCTTCCATAGCTCCCATGTAATGCAATTGTACCTACTGAATCAGCTAAGCACCAGACCACACTGCTGTTTCGCAGCCAATTTGTGAGTATTGAGAGAAATGAGCTTTGAATCCTGGATCCAAAGTCGCTTAGCTCAAAACTTCTGTTTAATGTTGTACTAGTTTCGCTCATCACTAGTGATCTCATCTCACCTTAGTAACAGTGAGATGAGACAGCACTTTTTAAACCCCTTTAAATTAGTTTCCCCATGAAAGAAATGTATGGCGTATTCACAGGGACCCCTAAAATAGCCCTGTGCTGGCTAGGTTGTATCCTTAACTCCCACAGACATGTCTCAATTGAATCTCCATCTGGAAACTAAAGGGGAAAGGCGGTGGCGAAGTGGTTCTCCAAGGAGATAGACCTGCCCCTCGTTGCTCTGAAAAACTCATTAGCATAAGAATAAAAAGAAAAAAGTCTTGAAAATGGCAAAATGGATTGCTACAAGACAGAGTTTGCTTGGTTTAATAGTGTTGATCATGGTGAAAGATGTTCTTTAGGAATCACACGGCTAAGCAACAGCAAACATAAACACAAAACTCGACTTCTCATTCATTATGTTCTGTCAGACGGGTGGAGATCAATCGCTAAGTGTGATTTACGATCGGTAACTGGGAGATATACATAAACGGTAACAGACGTGTTTTGTAAAGAGCATTTTGAGTAGGACGTAAAACATGGAAATGGCATGCAAGTGAGTGGGTTTTCCATGTGAAAAAAAGCAACAATGTGACAAACAGGAAAGATTAATAAGGATGAACATGCAGACCAGAAATCATAATTGGCATGCCAGCAAAAAAATCAAAAGAAGTATTTCAGAAGAAAGTATTTGCAATGAATGTATTCATGGATTTAGAACTTAAAAACAATTGGTTAAAGGCAGCACAAATTTCACAACGGGTTGTCAATTTAAAGTTCTATTGCCAGTTACTCATTGCATTGTTTGATCGATGATGTACCCTCATCTGAAATCTTTTTGCTATTTGTTTCATTCTTTGTAATGGAATTCCCTCCATTTTTGACCTTGTAATCCCCATACAGAGATGAAACAAATGTATCAAAATAGAAGAAACTACTGTATACCAAATGGTTCGAGCCATTATTGTATACAGATCTACTCACACAAAGTTCAAATAAAACGGGCCCCTTGACATGCTTTTGGTTCAAAGGGGCCCCAGGTTGCTTTTATAATCTTACCCTCATCCCTTCAAACCGTGATAAAGCCCTTAACGGTCTCAAAGCTCTGAGGGTCCTAAGAGATTTAATAGGACCAAATTCGGAGAATCCCAGTGCAGTTGCTATGAGGCTTATTATAGACACCTGAATGGAGACACAAAGCAGAATCCAAACTGTTAACTCACTTTGGTCATCTCCCTTGTTACATTAATGCTGGAGAAGGTGAACCTTGGACCTACAAAAAGGAAATATTGTTAAGCATTGGAAAGGAACTGCAGTCTGAAGTGATTCAGAATCTGTTCAATGTGCTTATATTTTGACACTAATCGTGTGACTATGAGCATGCCCCTATGTGAAACCATTAGAATTACAATAGTCTTGAACGGTAGACATTGAAGTAAGTTCTGCCACTCAAACTGCAGCTTCTTAACCAAAAGTACATAGAAAAAAGAAAAGGTTATTTCCTGTAAACAAAGAATTCATTAAAGAAATACATAGAACTTTTGTGATTTTTACCCTTACCCTCATTCCTTCAAATCTGGATAAGGCTCGTAGAGGCCTCAATGCCCTCAGAGTTCTGAGAGACTTCACGGAACCCACTTGGCCTTGGCCATTCCCAAAAGTTGCTATCAGACAAGCTACTGAAATCTGTATAGATTGAATGAAATGTAAAATTATTGATCAGAGGCAAGCAAATCAAATTAGAGCCCGTCTGTTGTCTGCAGTCATTGTCTGGTCTTGTCCTAGGTTTCCATTGGGGGAAGCGGTGATTTTACAGATTACGCCGTGAGACACATTTTAAAAAGTAATATACCGACAATAGTTTTAATAACCCTTTATCGATCACCAGCTGCTTAAATGTTATCACATTTGCATTGACAAGACCTCAACAAATTAAGTGCTGCAGAAAGATAACCACATCATACATCGAGTACATTGAGACATACGCAGTGCTCCATCACTGGGGGTTCTCTCATCTGGGATGCGAGATTAATTCAGCCTCGGTTGTTCCACTGGCCTAATAATCTCCTTTGTAGTCCACAAATGAGCTAATCAGTGTGATTTTCGTCAGTCCCCCTGAGATAATGATCGATCCTTCTCTGCCAGTGTTTACATACCTGCTTATTTCGGGATTGTGAAAGCCAGGTGATGAGGACTAATAATGGAATTTGAGACTTGAGGCTTCAAAGAATCATGATTAATCCTAAAGTGTAACTGCTAGATGATAACCTGTAAATATTCACTTTGTATTTTTACTGGATTAACAGGAATACTATTACCTTTTAGGATTACTCTTTACTGCTCATTTTTATCTTCTTATTTATGTCAGACCCTGTTAATACCTCCTTTTTTTTTTTTGCTCTGTATATCTCTGCAAACATCTATTACGCTTTTCAATACAATGAGAAAAATGTACTTTCCAAAGTTAGGCTGTGTATGGACATATTAGGGAAAAACTAAGTGTGAACATAGCCTAATTCGATGTAGCCAAACGTCATTGCCTCCAAGAGCTGCATTGGAAGGTTAGCTTTCAAGGATATTAACGGTTATGTACACTTTTGGGGGCAATTTTTTATGATTTTGGGCTAAAAATTGTTTTTTTAATTGGTCTTTATTAAAATTATTCAGCTGTTCTGTCACAAATAGTTAGTTGTTTAATGGAATCTGACAGTAGCTAAACATTTTCATTGATTTTAATTGGATAATAGCTACTTGAATCTTATAAAACTCCTTTTAATTTTAAGGGACGCTTCTATCAATTTTTTTTATCTCATGTTAAAGCACTCTATGAAACTTAACTCAAGTAAAGAGAGGTCAATTTATGTAATGCTTCCATTGGGTTTCTGAGTAAATTCTTTCCAAGAGTGATATATCATATGAACCTCTACCCATTGGAAAAACCTTTAATATGCCGGATTTCAAAATGGTGGCTGAAAACGTTTTCATGAACCAATAATGCACTGCAGCTTGATTTGCAGCAATCTTGTATATGTGCCCCAATTTACACAAGTCTTAAGCCCCTGTGTGCCAGAGCGAGATGCTTCTCAATACATTAGGCAAATCTCTGACCCTCTGTGTGCAAAAAAACTCAAATCTACACCAGCTAACAGCTGGCATTGACTTCAGCTATAACACTTACTGCAGTTTTTGGCGTAAGATATAGTAAATTTGATGGGAGGATTCAACCCCTCCTGCTAAGCCCTGTCCCTTTTCTAGCCACTTTATATAAGTGATGAGAAGCTAAAATGTAGCAAATTATGACAAAAAACCTGGCATGTACAACACTGTGAATTTTTAATACCTCAAAAGTGAAGTTAAAGTATTAATAAATCTCCCCAAAAGGTTTTTTAGACAATTTTTGCCCCAACTTTGTAATCCTATTTTATGCCAAGTTTTGCTGTAGTTTTAGACTGTTTTGTTTCCACATGCTTTAGACAACAACCATACTAGCTTCTAGTTGATATAAAAAGAGGTGTATAATTCTGACAATATAACGCCCTATGGCACAAACAGTGATTATTTGTGATGCATTGCATCACATCTTCTCGTCCCCTCTTTCTTAAACAACATCACATATATATATATAAACACTTTTAACAATTGAAACCATAAATTTGGAGTAAACTAAAAAATTCTGGCACAAATAAACCTACCTTAATACATTTAAGCTTTAAAAAATACCCCTTTTGGATGGAAGTGTCCCTTTAACTTCCAATGATATCCTGTGCCAGGCATTACCATACACAATCCTTCCCACCACATAGCACATACAGATCAAACAATTCATTTTATTAGATCAATGACATAGATATGCAACATATGAAATGGCAAAAGCAGAACAGCACTACAGAGAAGACTGGCATGTCAATCAATATTTCATAAGGAGGTGGCTTCTGACGAAGCTGTATCATGCAAAACCCATGTTGATGTGTGGGGTCTTGGTATATATGTGGGTGAGGAGTTTTATATCCCTTTTTGTTACTTGTTATTAATATGCTCCTCTTTTCCTTGTAGGCACATCACTATGAGTATACCTTGGATTGGAGGCTTCTAGTTTAATTTATGATATATTGATTGACGAGCCAGTCCCCTCTGTAGTGATTTTCCACCTTTGCTATTTTATATGTTTGTTTTTTTTATCTGTGTAATTGATAGAATAAAGTAAATAGATTGATCAATATGTGCTTTGACCCTACAATTTGTGTATGGTAGGACTGAATTAAGAATTTTGATGTACATGGTTGATCGGTGGTAACTAATAATTACTATACACAAGTAGAAGTCTACTAGAGTGAAGGGTGCGCAACAACTACATCCGCTGCCTGTCACCAGGTAGCCCTGACACATGTGTACTGGAATGTGTGAGCCTAAGACACGGTGTGGTAACTAATATTTTAAGCAATATGCACAGAACCAAGAAACAACTGTAACTTGTTACTGGTCTTCATCAAGAAATGATTTAGTAAGGTCCAGAGAGTGCCATATCCTGAATACTGAACCACTACATGAGGGAAGGATAGCGATGAACCATTTCATATTCTGCCATTGTCCCAGGATCCACTTCACTACAGGGACTGTTTAAAAGCACACAGCCCAATTCTAGGCAATGAGTGGCCCAAGACATGTCTTCTACCATGTTGTAACAAATATAACTGTCAATTAAACATAAGGGATATTTCAACTGTATAAGATTATTATTGCACTCCATAGTCTTACCACTCTAGACATCTACCCAACACCAAATGTAATTTTTATTTACGACCAGTGACAATCACAGGCTTTAGGTCAGACCTTCCGCTTCTTGATGCAGTCTTGGGAAGCAAAGGTGATAATCCCACTTGATCCCTGGATTTAAAGATGTAAATCCCACCTGTTACACCCACTCCACAGGCAAAGGAAACTTAAGATAAATGATTTCCCAGCTGTAGAGCTAAATGACAGCACAATCTATGTGTCACTGGAAAGCTGCTCCTGTCACAGCAGAACATACTTTCTACTCACGTCAACATTTTATCAACCTTCACCCAATATAATTCTGGATGGTTTTTGGTCCATTTAGATGTCACTAAAAGGATAAGACCCTTGGGTCTATTCACCACAGAGATGCATCAGATTGAAGGCCCTGGAACCCACTAGAGAAAATGATTCTGAGGACCCACCTTATGTGTAAACTGGACATGTGCATGTCCACATTAATCGTTGCACTTGAAGGACTTACTGTACCAATGAGATTTAATAGGATATCTGGTTCAGACACAGATTGCAAAGGGTCCCTCTGCAAGAAAAGTATGTGGCCCCTTAATATATATCAGTAAAACCACTGACATTAGTTAACAGTTCTTTATTTGCAATGAAATAAACATTGGGAAGACTTGGTATGATGGTGGTGGGACCCTTTTCCTACTGGGCCTCTATGCACATATGGTGTATCCATGAGGGTGTATCCATGAGTGTGACATCAGCATGAGGGTCTCAAATTGACCCTTGGGGCCCTGCTTTATTAAGAGTCCATTCTTGTGTCTGAGCTTAGAACAAACGGGAGGATACTCTGGTGGCCCAGTCTGACCCTGCCACAGAGTAAACCCAGTGGGTGTTATGGGGCATCTCAATGATTCAGTGGTGGGGGGGGGCTCTCCCTCCATACAATTTCCAGCTTCCCTATAGAGAACTGAAAGAGGAACAAATAATTATCAGGGTCTTCCGTCATTGAAGCGATTGTGTCTACGGGCACACAAATGCACATACTCATATCACACTGGTATGCTACATTAAAATGTTCTTCATTTTCGTCTCAGTAAGGTGATATGGTACGAAAAGAGAGCAGATCGAAATAATTAGGATGTAAACAAGCTTCAGCTAGTTGAGAGTGGATGAGTCAGACTCTTTTTGTATCCCATAGGTTGCCATAACCACCAGAAGCTGAACCCTACAAAATATTTCATGAAGCAGCTCCTAAAAATGTTGAGCCACTTAAAAAAACTGCTGTAAGTACGTAGTAAACATCATTCTTTATCCTGAACACCGAACTATCATATAGAATTAATCCAAAGTACTGAAGCAAAATGCGTAAAACATGTTTCTAGTCTTCTGGATAGAGTAGCAAAACACTAGAACATCATAAAGAAAGATTGACTCCAAGCATGACAGTGATTTAAAGGTTCAGCAAAAAGGAAGATACAATACTTGAGTATTATGCATAAGAAGACCAGAAAGCATCGTGCATGAGTCCTCAGTAAATGGGCACTAGGTATTGAAATCTTTTCAAAAGACAGAACATAGAAGAGGCTTTTACGGTAGACATGGGAAATACATAACTTATTAAGATGTCAAAATTGAGTGAAAAAGTAATATTAACGAAATAATGGCACTTAGAGGAAGCTTTCTTAACTCGGACTTAGTATCACAGTCTCAAGTGAAAACTGTTTTGGATGAAGATTGACATCCTACGAAGTCTTTTTAGGACAGACAGAGGGGTTGATCTGGTACTTTAAAGCAGGGGTTCTGGCATTAATAAAAAGGGAATATTTAGCTATGGCCGGCAACTGAAAGCCTTGTACTATACATAACAAAATATACTGGTTAGATTTGAAGGATCGTAAAAATATGGGACACTGAGATGGAAGACTTAAAGTCGTACTCCCACAAAAAATGTTATTCTCTGATCTGTTAGAAAGGTCCATGATGTAAACTGTAGTGATGGTACTTGTGAGTTATAACCTCCCTTCTGTTCCTTATCTGTGTCATGTGACCAGCACTCTGATCTCCAACTGACACAGGACAGGAAGTCAGTTACTTTTCTATTCATTCCTATGAGACTAAGGCCTCATTCAGACGGCCGTAGTGCTTTGCTGGTCCGCAATTTGTGGACCGCTCATTGCTTCAACCATAATAGAAAATACCTATTCTTGTCCGCAATTGCGGACAAGAATAGGACATTTTCTATCTTTTCCGTGGTGCCGGGGAATGGAACCACGGATGCAGACAGCACATGGTGTGCTGTCCGCATCTTTTGCGTCCCCATTGAAATGAATGGGTCTGCTTCCATTCTGCAAAATAGCGGAATGGATGCGGACTCATTCTTATGGCCATCTGAATGATCCCTAAGATTCAATGGGAATACATAGAGAAACTGACTTCCTGTCCACACATAAGATGCTGTGTTATTTGGAAAGTCAAAACGTTGGTCACATTACACAGGATCAAAGGATCATAAGGGAGGGGATAACTCACTAATACAGTCAATGATAAGAAAATTACCTCCACTACAGTTTACACCATGTACCTTTCTAACAGGTCAGAGAATAAACCACTGAAGGGAGCAAGGGAGCCAAAATGTATTGGTGGGGAGCAGGTGAGTAGTATTTTTTTTTTTTTAAACTTACAACAGGCTTTACCAATGTGTGAGATGGTTCGCCCATCTCAAATATTGGTGGCATATTGTTAGGATATGCCACCAATGTTAGATAGGCATGGTCAGCTATTTCCAGAACTCCCACAGAAGAATAGGAGAGTGCACTGTACAAGCTAAGACACCTCTCCATTTACCTCTATGGGAGTTCTGGAAATAGCCGAGTGCCAGTTCACCCTTGTTCACTTTGGGGGCCCTCTTCCAGGTATAGGTGCGGGTCCAAAGGTAGGTCCCACACCTATCTGACACTGATGGCATATCCATATTGTGTATGGGTGCGTGTGCATTTATATATGTTTTATATATGCATTTGTGTCATATAATATATGTGCATATAAGGTGTTTGTACATCCAGCCATCCTCATAACTGCTACTATGATATCACTAAGACCGTGAACAAGGTCTATGGTAGACTGAAACGTTGGCCAGCTATCTGCTATACATTAATTTGGATGGAATAAATCATCTGCATGGCAATTCATTAAGTGCTATGGTCTTTCATCAAACTAGATTTGGTTAATGACATGACTAGAGATGAGCAAAGTTAGGAAAACCTTGATTTGGCTGCTTTGCTGAATTTCATAAGGAAATTCGGTTTCTGACTAATTACTTTTCCACGAAGCGCATTTCTTTGTGAGTAGCAGGCGCAATGATGGGGAACCCCCTCAGATACCACGTTCATCGCTGATTGTGGCATCTGAGATAAAAAAAACTAGGGCTTGTCCCAGGAGAACAAATGTCTAGCTTTATCTCTGACTTGAGTTTTGATTCTTAATAATAATCATAAGAAGAGGAATAAAACTCATCAAATTATGTCTGCAAAGCTAAAACAGCACTGAAAAACAATAGCAAAGAATTCCAAATAGTAACAATGGAAATATTAGTTTAATAGTAATCTAATGATGTAATGACATTTATGAATTTTGCATATTGTGTTGACTCCCTGGTGCACAATAGAGCTGAGGCAACAAACTCACAAATCCTCAGAGGTCTCATAAAGGCTGAGCAACCAGATCCTGTCATTAGTGGATTTGGAGAAACAAATACCCTTATAACTGTTCCACAACCCATGTGAATTATGCTATTATGTTATAGATGTGTTTTATAGTCTTTCACAATATTCGTATTGTTGTGTATAATCGTAGAAATCTCATTTATTTTAAGTCTTCGAAGTTATTTTAACTATACCACAATGCACACTCAAGATGTAAGTTCACCATGTGAAAGGGACAATGGTTGACTTTTAAAGAGCTGAACCTGGCCATACCCACATTTTCACCTAGGCAGGCCCTGTGATATGAGCATCGGTGCTGGATCGCACAGGGAAAGGGATTCTTTGTTTGTGTTCTTACACGGCTAGGTGGAGGCTCTGACCTGAACATTAAAGGGCTTGTCTCATCTAAGACAATGGAGGCATATTGCTAGGATATGCCCCCATTGTCTTATAGGTGCGGGTACCACCGCTGGGACCTGCACCTATATCGAGATCGGAGGGGGGAGCGCACCGTGCATGTGCGGCCACCTTTCCCATTCATTTCTATGTAGCTGACGGAAATAGCCGAGCGCTGGCTTGGCTATTTTCGCCAGCCCCATAGAAATGAATGGAGGGTGGCTGCGCATGCACAGTGCGCCCTCATTCACTTTGGGGGCTCCGTTCTCGATATAGGTGCGGGTCCCAGCGGTGGGACCCGCCCCATAAGACAATGGGGGCATATCCTAGTGATATGCCCCCATTGTATACGATGAGAATAACCTTTTAATAGTATTAATGTATATGATTGCAGTGGTGACGAGGTTTATCTATGTGACTACTTCCTTGGTTGTCCGGGGCTATTCCCACTTCTAGGCAGGAGCTAAAGAGTAGCTAACAACTTCAGCATATGTGCAGATCTACTTTGAGGCTGTGGACTAGAGATGCGCAAATCGAATCCCACGAAGTGGAATTCGATATGAATTTCAGGATAAATTTGATTTGCCTAGAAGCCGAATTTCCTCGTGCTTCGTGGCAGAGAATCGATTTAACCTGAAATAGTGTAAAAAAACAAAAAAATTCCATACTTACTCATTCCATACATACAGTTTCATTGCAGCTAAGAGTACAACATGGCATGGATATGCAGCAGCTGAGAATCGTCCTTGGTGACATTCAACCAACTCATTTCAAAATGATTGTTTTTTTCACGGCTGTGCGGTAATCCACAAAATCTTTAATACTGGATAGTGAAATTACAATCAGGTTGTATCTAGTTACCTGAATACTGCAGGACGTGTGTCTCGTGACCATATCCAAATACCTGTAATACTACACAGCAATTAATATTCAAACTTCTTTTAACCGCACTGAATTGGAAAACTGTACCAAAATGCACATTGTACAGTTTCAGCTGCATTGCGGCCATAACTTGTAAGCATAGCCAAAACATCACAATTTAATTGTCTTTTGAGAACCCCTTTAATAAACCCAAGTACTTTACATTAGTAATCCCATGCCTGCATTCAATATCCACATCTATTAGCATAGATGTGCACAGAGATATGAGGAATGCCCAACTGACACTGTGGTAGGCAGTCTCAGTCTGCAACAGTGACACATTCCTGCTGTGCATGTGCCCCCCCCCCCTCCCTCACTGGTATAATTCCATTGCTGGAAGTTGTGAATGTCCCTTTTCTGTTCCATCAGCACATAAGCACACTTTGCAGTGAAAGAGAGACATTGCTTCTGCTGCACCCTGGACCATAGGGGAGTGGTGGAATGTTGGAGAGGATAAGAGTGGTGGCGGTGGAAATAAGGGTAGCTGTAGTCCCCCACATTGGCTAAACCCTCTCTCTAGCGCTCCCTGGGCTGTGCGTGCAGTGAGTGGAGTGCACACCCTTTCTTCCCTAGACTTTTTTGGGGCTCATGCCTGGTGGTGGCTGGGGTATCCTTAAAGATAGGCGAATGAGTAGCAGGGTGCAAGGAAGGAGATCAAGTGAAAGGGGTGGCAGATGGATGATGAGTCAATGACCCCTTTGGTTAGAATAAATAAAGTCTCTCTATTTACTGAGCAGATTATCAGAGTTACAGTAGAAATGCAAACAGCAGGGATAATCCTTAATAAAGTTGCTTTCTGGCCTTTGTCCGCCTTTGTTCTCAGGAATGGTTTTTTCCTGGATAAGGCTTCTTTTTAGGCCTCATAGAAAGCAGCAACTCAAGCAGGTCTTGACTCTAGCCCTGCTTCCTAGAGGCTCCCTACTCTACAATCCACAGAGGCAGGAGCAGTTTCTATCCCGGCAACCAAATAAAGACTGCCAGATTAACTTTATCATCACAATAAACATTTTAGTGTACTGAACCTGAGTATTAACCCTTTTAACAGTGGATCACAGAATTAACCCTTTAAGCAGGGATCCAGAGGGTCACTGCACTCCTGGAACAAAGGAGGGATGTTCCTCCTTCATTCTTCGCCACCTGCAATTCCTGTCAGCCCTGTGTCGGGATGAATTCAGAAATGTTGAACGGCCGCATGTATGTGCTGTTTGAAGATATGCTTGCTCCCCTGCTAGAATTATTATATTAGAGCTGGTGATGCCACATTTACCAGTATAGTCGATTACCTTTTTAATTAATTATGATATCATAATGTTTAGGCAATGACTGAGTACATCAGAATTACAAGTGATGACATCAAAATAACTTGTAAGACATGACATGAAAATGACTCACGTGATGACATCAGGAGTATTCAGTAATTGTACACTGTAAATGTCTATTGATGCCAGCTATTCTTTAAAGGGGTATTCCAGAATTTTACTATTGATGGTCAATTAACTGGGAGTAGCGTTGCCGTAACCAGCACTGAATCCAGCTCCTCTGAAACAGCTGATCGGTGGGATGTTGGTCCCCTAATGATCAGATATTGATGGTCTATCCTCTACAGTAACATCCTGGAGAACCCCTTTAAAGGGATTCTCCCAGGACTAATTTAAAAAAAAAAGAAAATCAGACATCATATAGGACATGATAATCTATTTCTAACAAAGCTAGGACCAGCCCTGTACCTCACATGGATCCAGAGATTTACCCATTCAATGCTCTGCTAGATTTATATCAAGCTGACACACCTAACATAGAACAAATAAAAAATATAAAAAGATTTCTCAAATTGCAAAAGGAACAGAATGCTACTAATAAAAACAGGTATTCTGTGTGAAATTGATAATCCGTAGGTGACCGCCATGGGCTGCCTCTTCAGTCTTGCCAAAAAGCCTTATTTTTACACATGCTAGTTGCAAGTGTCAAAAGACTTTTCATTTTGTCCGTTGCTTTTGCCCAGCATGGCTTCTTTTTTTCATTTTTTTTCTTTATGTGACTATAAAATGAACAGTCAGGATTTGAAAAGGATTTTAAAATGGGCTCCAATTTTATAGCTGCTGTTCACTTCAAACAGCACAGGGACTTTACTCAGCGATTTCATTAAGATACTGAAAACACTTCAAGGATGGTGATGTTGAGAAACTCCACACAAGACAATGCACACATCCTGCGCATAATTACAAGGAATCCAGAGACTAGAACTCCCTCAATGTAATTGTGGTTTTGTCTTTCTTGGAAAAGACAATGGAGCAGGCACATAAATAAACCAAGCAGCACAATGAGAAACATCTCTTGCCTTCCTGCAAATGTTAGTATCTGCTGTCAAGATGTGAGGGATCCTTGTCACTCAGATAAATCATAAGTATCACAGACGTCTACCATTCATGTGGTGTAATGGATAAAGTATGTGTATATTGTTTTCTATATAGAAATCATATGGATTTTTACAATTAGGTTCTGCCTGGAGGCACAGAAGATGGATAAAAAGTTTTGACTTCTTCTTTAGCAATCTTTTGTTGCTTGGACAATATGGTAACCGATGTCTGCGGTGTATCATGCTGCAAGTTTAATGTTTTACACCAGGGGCATTGCTAGGGTCTCAAAAGATCCGGGGCCCAAGCCCCAATGAATATGGCTCAGTTCTCTATGTAGACCCTCAACCCACCCCTGCTATACAGGAGAACATACTTCACATCCAGGGCCTCCAGGTGACGTCTCCTCTGATGTACATCTTCTCTGTCATCATCTTCTCCATTTGGTCCTGACAACTTCTCTCAGCCGCCTCGTCTCTGCAGAATGTGACACACAGACATCTTAGCTTCCTCATATTTCTATCCTCATCCCCCAACCTGGAGTCCCCATAGCCTTATCCTGCTGCTCGCTGTGCCCCCCAAAACCTCCAAATACTATCCTGGAGAAATAATAGTGCCCCCATAGTCCTACCAGTAGTAATTCCCTCATTAGTAACACTGCATCCTACAGTGACCCCAGTACTGATAATGCTCCCCAAGATTGCCACCATTAGTAGAAGAATCATCCAGAATTAATAATGCCCCCACAGAGCTCCCAGTAGTAATAAGGTCCCCTATTGTTCTCCCAGTGGTAATAAAGCTCTGTACAGACCCCTCAGTAGTAATAATGCCCCCCATAGTGCTCTTAGTGGAAATAAGGCGGATCTATAAGTCTCTCCTATAAAGCCTCCAGTAGTAATAAGAACGCCTAATGTCCCCTGGATTTATAATACCCCTACAGTGCCCCCAGTCCCTCTACTGTTATAATGCTCACCCTGAAGTGCCCGCTGTAGTTATATTCCTCCCTTTAGTGTCCTCAGAAGACAGAATCCTAAGTAAATAACATCCCTCTCTATCTACAGCCCCCTCCAAATACAGTCCCATGTAAATAACATCATTCCCACGCATAGCCATCAACATACAGTCCTATGAAAATAATATCACTCCCTCCGACAGCCGCCTTCAACATACAGTCCCATGTAAATAACATCACTTCCTTCCCACAGCCACCTCCAACATGCAGTCCCATGTAAATAACATCACTCCACCCCACAGTTCCATAAACATAACATAAACCTGCACTCAACCACCTCCAACATGTAGTCCCATGAAAATAAGATCACTCCACGCCATGTCCCATGTAAATAACAGAACCCTGCCCAAGTCACCTCCAACACACAGTCCCTTAATAACATCCCTCCCTTCTGCCCTAACATAAAGTCCCAGTTAAATAACTACAACACCCAGCATCCCTCTGCTTCACCCTTCACTTACCTCTTCTGGTGTAGCAGAGCTCACTGCAGCTTCTTCCCCACAATTCTCCTTTTCAGTTTAAAAGACAGGGGTTGAAAAGGACCTGCGATGATGTCACAGTCATATGACTAGTGCAGGATTGGATGGCACTGATCACATGACCTGTGATGTCATCACAGGTCCTACATATCTTGCAGTGTGTTAGATTCAATTGTACTGCCGTCCTGAGGATGGCAATACAATTGTATCTGTCTAACAGGCAGGACATTCGGGGCCTGGGAGAAAACATCAGGGGCCCAGGCCCTGAATGTTTTAGCCTAGCAACGCCCCTGTTTTACACCCTTCCTTTCAGGATTTTACAGCAGTGAAAATTTGTGTATATAACTGAAAGCCTGGAGCCACTTTTGAAGTGGGTTAGATACAGCTCTGCAAATTACAGCACCTATCAGATGCCTTAATTACAGTGGCACCGATGGCACCGAATGGCACCGAATGATCCACCGCCCACATTTCAGGGTGCACATACTATGTTATTAGCCAAGCAGGATTCATGTCAGGGTTCTACAACTCACGGAAGGGGTTTTCAGAAAAAATTATCAGCTGTGATCTTCTGACCAAGAGGACAAGGTGAAAAACTGCTGGTTCCCCATTGGGTGTTTAGGGCACCCTCTGTCTCCAGCTTTCTCTGTTCTGTTGGCAAGTTATTACAGTATGATTAGAGATGAGCGAAGTATTCAAAAATTAGATTCGGCTGCCTTGACGAATGTCACAAAAAAATTTGCTTCTTGACTAATTACTTTGTCACGAAGCGCATTTCTTTGTCAGTAGTGTGTGCAATGACAGGGGGCGGCAATTGCACTGCTCCCCGTCATTTTACCCCTCAGATCCCGAATTCATAGCTGTAATAACACAGTGTTAAAAAAAAATAAATTAAATCATACTTACCTCATCCATTTGATCATAAAGAGCCGGCTGTCGCCATCATCATTGAAGATCTAGCGCAAAATCTTGTGCGGCCCGTATTGACATAATCACGTCAGACAACATGACACTTGCACAGGATTTTGTGCGAGATCTTCAATCAAGATGAAGGGGTTGGAACGGGGTTGTCTGATCACAGGATAGAAGGAATTTGACTGAATGAACCAGCCTAAGCAGAGGGCCCATTCCTTCTGTAAGAGGACCCAACTTGGGGGGCATAGACTGTGTGACCGTGCTTTAATTCAACAGACTAGGCTCAATACAGTCCACTGAAATATTCCCAGTCATTTCCCATGGACACTGTACTCAGTGTTAGCAAATGTCATGATTGCTACCTGCACAAATTATCCTAGGTATCGTATTTTTAGTTGCTACATGTTGTGCATTTGCTTGCTGTAGTTAATGATTTTTTTTCAGATCTCTATTATACAGTACTCCATAGCAACCATTTCTGTTTCAGTCTTTAATGAGCCAAGTTTCCAAGATTTTGAAAGTTGCTACTAAAAGGCCTCAATTTCGTGCCACTTAAACAACACATTGGTTATTTTCACCTGTTCAAACTGTTTCAAATTTAATGAGATTTTGTTCTACCATATCCCTGGTTCGCAGATTTGCCTGGGTTGGCTTCGTGATACTGGAGTAAGCATCATAACTTGTTAGTGATTAGGAATGCATTAAAAATAAGCACAAGATGCCACCCAACTAGCAGATAGTATATTCTTCAACAGCAGTTTTCTCAAACATGTTAAGGATAGAAACATAATAAATGTTCATATGAACTGCATTGACCTCCAATGTTTTTTTCTTTTCAACTGGATCCTCTGACTCATGGGCTGGGGTACAATTTATGGATTAAAAAAATAAGAACCAATGCTCTGCCTACTTCTATAGGTATCTGGATAGGTGGTGGTTGGTGAATCGGTGAGGTTGAATATTAAGGACTGGCAGAGAAAAGGTGGGGTGACAGGGAGTACAAAGAAAGAAAGCTTTGGTCATTACACTGGATGATCTCTGGCCAAGCTCTTCAAAAACAGGAATTAGACTGTAATGACCTATGATACACTAAAGATGACCATACACATTAGATAGAAGTTGGTTGATGGTTGAATAGCAGTTGAGGAAACAAACTGGTGAATGTTGATTTCACAGACACACCCATGTACATTTTAGTCCAGTTGTTCACATTGGCCATACATGTTCAATGAAAACGAGCAAAGGACAAAAGATCTTTCTGGGAACATTCCTTCAAAGAAATATCTTTCACACATGAACAATCTTTCTTTGAATGAAAGATCTTTCATCTGACTATTCAACTAAAATATTGAACATGGTTGACTTTTTTTTGGTCTATCATTAATTGGCTCAAATGTTCGTACTTTGTTATTATTTTTGGTTATATTTGTCCATTTTAATCAACTTTAGATTAATGTGTATTGCCATCTTAAGGGTAGGCAGGTATACAGCTTACTCAATGCTGATTACTTCAGATAATAACACAGCTTGTACTACATGAACACCCATCAAGGATGGGACAGCACACTGCTGTGCTTGGTGAAGAAATCCAAGTTGGCCTACATTGCCAGCAATAGACACTGAACCTCTATTCTTGGGATGGGCAAAGGCTCCTCCGCCATATAAAACAACTGGTTGTCAGTCTCTCTCTGACCTGTGTTGAGCAATTTTTTAGCTTATTTATGTTCAAATCAAAGTTGAACGTTGAATTGGACATAAATCAGCTTAGAAGATCACATGGTAGAGGTCAGAGAGGGCAGTTGACCAAGACAGCTGTAGTCTCTGACAGATTTATCACAACTTTCTGCAGCTGCTATATACTGTGAAATCAATGAGATGCAGAAGCCAAACTGCACACTTTTATTAAAACCTACTACAAAAATGGTGTTATCCTAAAATACATCTAAATCAATCATATAAAAATAGCTTCAAAGGTGTCCATAGCCTTTGACGTTTTGCGCTGGCACCAGGTCACACCATATTAAGCTGTGCTCAGTCTAGTACATAGAACTTTTCCCTACAGTTCCCCCTGAATTTTGACCCAGAAATGTTATTCTGTCATGTGATGAAAAATAAGAGATAACGGATCAGCTAAGACAGTCATGGAAACACCATACAAATATCACGTGAAGCAGCACTTAAACCTTTCGTTGTACGGTAACTTGTTGAAGGTTAATCAGTTTCTTAGTGTTAATCCCTCTAACACCAGTATATATTAGTAGGAATGATTTGCCAACAACATGAGATTAGAGCAGCACACTGATAAAACTGGAATTACAATTTTATTTTTTTAAACCAGTTTCACATGCAACATCATGGGTAATTCAGCCAGTAAGGGTGAAAGAAAATGCTTAAGGGGTTGTCCCACAACAATCTTTTTTTCTTACTTTACAGCCTGTCAATCAGACTGAATAAAAAAGAATGTCAGATAGGTGCAGTCCCTATGGACACCACTGTTGTTGAGAACAAGGTGTCCAAGTATCCATTTTCTGCCAAGGAGTAGAAGACACATTGGAAAGATTGGAACATGTCTCCCAGCCTCCCCATTCACATGGACGCTTGGTTTGGCCACGTGCAAATGCGTTCTAAATGGGGAACGGATAATAAGCTTCTGCCAGACACCTATCACAAAATGATCGGACATGTTAACATCAACATGCTTGGTTCTTTTTTCTACTAAATCTGCCAAACGTTGGCCAATGCACATCAGATATTTGGCTGGTCCTGCCAAAATTGGAGGTTTTGGCCAACATTAGTCAAATGAGTATGGGCTGAGCTTCAGGAGGTTAAAGTGCAGCTCTTCTCAGACAATGAGAAGTAAAGCTGATAGACTTGGCACACGTTCACTTACTTTAACTGCATCATTTAATATAGTTATACCACAGGCTTTTGTTTTTGCGCACTTCTAAAAGACACTTTGTTACCATCTCAGTGCTTTACCCTGAAGGGAGATTTCCGGAATCCAGCTTCTTTATCTTTTCAACTAGATAATGCTGGTAATTTTCTCTTCATAGATTTAAGTTTACAGCATTCGACAGATTGTACACGTAAAATGCTTTAGCAAAACAGCTCAATCAATGTGAATAAATAGATATAAATAAATATGCTCTGGGATGTCTGACAAATTTCAGTCTGTCAGGGGAATCATATCTTAACAAAGTACATTTGGCAGAGCTCAAGCTATAAAAGGAAGCTTACAGTGGCTTATTTTAACGAATGTATTATCTTGCTTCACTACCTGAAGTCTAAAACAGTGTTTGAAAAATGATGGTTCGGTTTGTTTCTCTAGGCTATTACATAGAATATATTAAGATTTGGCTCTAAAGAATGAAGATCATACACTACATGATGTGCGATCTTTTATCAGATAACAGTGCCTGCTAATTTGTCTCCTGAGCCCAGTGTAAAATTAGAGGGGTTATACAAAAAATATGTCTACTTTCTTCAAAAAGCCAGTGCTACACATGTCTAGAGGTTGTGTGGTAGTACAGCTGAGTCCCATTAACTTCAGTACACAGGTATGTCAGTGAAGTAAGGATAGGTCCTCAGGATAGGTCATCAATATGAGATCATTGGGATTCCAACTTCCGGCACCCCCATGGTCAGCTGTTTGAGGAGGCTGCAGTGTTCCCATGAGTGACGCAGCCTCCTTGCAGCTTACCAAGCACAGTGCCGTACACTACATAGTGGGTATACTTGGTACTGTAGCTTAGCTCCAATGACTTGAATGAAGCTCAGCTGCACCGAGGCCACGTGACCAATGAACGTGACGTCACATGGGGTAAGAAAAGACCTAAGCGCTCTTCATACAGCTGATCAGTGGACTCCTTCAAGGCCTTATTTAAGGTGAAAAGCATGGCTGATAACATGAGAACTAGACATTTCTCACTGATAAGACATATTACAAAGTTTCTTGTGGTCACATGTATTATTAATTTATGCAAAGTTGTGTGAAAAGTTAGTGACCATTTAAACCATATGTAGTAAAAATGTATTCATTTGCATTTTCATACTTGTCCCTCACAGATAACAGCTGTTTAGTGGTTCTGTGCATACTGAAAAAAGGCCTCACTTAGAACTAGTTTTTCAGGTGTGGAACACTTCACACTTCATACAAAAAAATGTATGTACTGTGTTTTATCAAGAGCATGACCTTAGTAGTAAATGACATAGGGATTGAAGGGAGTCTATAACCTCATTTTCACCTATGGACTGTGGTTGACAAAAGCAGGATGTAAACCATATCTTTGGATCTCTGTGCTGTCTTTTTTGCCACAGAAAATGAGGTGTGAATTGATATACTGTACTAACGAGGTGCCAAGGCCTCTGCTGTTAACCAAGCCTAGATCCTCCCCATTGCTTTTGATTGATAGAAATCTCTCCTGGCACTTCATGCACAGAAACACAGCAAGTGAAGTATAGGTACAGATGTAGCAAGAACTAACACAGTGGCGTAGCTATAGGAGGTGCAGAGGTACAGTAGCAGTTGCTACTGGGCCCAGGAGCCTGACGGGGCCTAAGACACTTGTGGTGCATGGGAAGCTAAACCAGTACCACACGCTGCTTCACAGCTCACCTTTGTGAAGGCGCTGTACTTACCTGCTACATGAATATTGGGCTCCTGATGATATTTTATTGTAGAAATGCGTAGAGCCAGTTAATACTGTGCTGTTTTAATATTTGCTTCAGGCAGCATGAAGGCTATCTGGTTCCCTGGTCACAAAGCACTGAGGGAAGGGGGCCCAAGCTGAACTCTTGCTCCAGGGCCCATGAGCCTTTAGCTACGCCCCTGGGTTAACACATTATCCCAACAGCGTAACTGGATACCAACTTTAAGCTTTAGAAGCTTTGCACATTGTTAAACTAATTTAGTGCAATAAGCTTGTGTGTTAACGTGCCAGGAATTACTTTAATGCCAACTAGATCTGTATGGTTCACATGCTGCTTATATCAACTACAATGTGTTAGGCAGTGGTGGAACATTTATTTTCTTGCATATTGTAATTTGTGCTCCCTTACATTTAAAGATGGATGGTGCCCTAGGCAGGTGCCTACTTTTGCCTAATCCTTTGTTCTGACCCAGATGTTAGGCAAAACCTAGATTTTTGTTCTTTGAAAAGAAACCATATAGGAGCAAAACATAATAGATTTTATATAGACATAATTAGTTATGATGACTTTAATGCTAAACCATGCTAGGAAGGATCTGTTATTTCAAGTGTTACTAAACATTTCCATTTGCAATAAGAATCCTCTGTTCCTCTACCTTGAGGTGATTGTACTGGAAAAGAATGTAACTTTTGTTACAGGAAAGTTGCCAAACAGAATGGACATCATATGCTGTTCGATATATAACCAAAAGGATAAATCTTTTTTATCCATTCATAATGACCTCATAGAAGATAACATACAAAAAGTCACACATAGAGAAGAATCAAGAGGAGATATTCTGAAAACCAGAAGACAAAATCTCAAAGACAAGACCCAATGCAATGTTCTGATTTCCAGGAAAATAGTTACTTTCGTTTGTACAGAGATTATAAATAACAAATTACGTGTAAATAAGACTTGGAT
Organism: Rhinella marina; assembly: GCA_900303285.1. Lineage (NCBI taxonomy): Eukaryota > Metazoa > Chordata > Amphibia > Anura > Bufonidae > Rhinella > Rhinella marina. The sequence goes on from ONZH01009694.1 coordinate 158,777, forward strand.
TTTTGTTATTTTTTAGGTGGTGAGGGAGGAAATCAGAAGACATTTTGTAATCACCAAGGCTAATAACTAATTAATAACTAATTCATCCATCTTATGGTTCCATAAATGTCCATCAGAATGTTTAAAGGGGTGATCCACCATAATTAAAAATCTTAGAAAAGCCCTAACAAGACTTAAAATAAAATCATCTTACACTCACCTCATTCTACAGTGCCCTTCTCTGCGACACTGGTCCGGTTCTCCTGCCACTGGTCTCAGTGGTCTAGTGCTGTGAACCATGATTGGCTACAGCAGTGACGTTCCTCATGCCTGCATGTCACTGTACATGTCACAGTGTCATCGAAGTGTATAGTGGATATGATGTGTGACCACTGCAGCCAATCATTGTCCTCAGCAGTAGACCACTGGCTGCAACAGTCATGTGCTGTATTGCAACACATTACCGCTGCTGTCTGTAAACAAGCAGCAGCAGAAATATCGGACCAGTGCCTCAGAGAACAGCGCTGGAAAAAGAGTATAAGATTATTTTTTTATTTTTTATTTTAAAGGGGTTCTCTATATTAAGAAGGTCTCTGGCAGCCTGTCCTAGGAAGTGACTAAGACAGACTGCCTCCATTTTTTATAAAACACACTTAGTGTCTATAAAAAGATGAATGGAGCCACTGAAGTACTATGAAAATATGAAATTCTTTATTACATCACATAAAATAAATAAAAAAATTCATGTTATAAAGGGAGGGTGACAGTGCATGAAAACACCATCCCTAGCCCATATATGAAAGACCATGCCAATATGTTAGACAATAATATAGAGGTGAGCTACAATCAAGTATAGAAAAAACGGGACCAGGCAGTAGATGTATAATATTAAATACCTATAACAAACGTACAAATGACAGCATCAGAAACAATAGCTGACACGTATAAGTTACCAAAAGATCACATGTAGCCAAACTTGATGAGTATAAAATACATAAATCCAACAATGTGGAACTTATCAATATGACTAACAAGCACTGCTGCTGATCTGGAAGAGGTCAATACAAAAGGATATAATAACCCCAAATAATACAAGAAAGACTGCTCACCAAACGTAATGTAGACCAAATAAAGGGCCATGGATGGCGTTACCCCGACGCGCGTTTCGCCGTACCTCCCCTGGATGAAGGTACGGCGAAACGCGCGTCGGGGTAACGCCATCCCTGGCCCTTTATTTGGTCTACATTACGTTTGGTGAGCAGTCTTTCTTGTATTATTTGGGGTTATTATATCCTTTTGTATTGACCTCTTCCAGATCAGCAGCAGTGCTTGTTAGTCATATTGATAAGTTCCACATTGTTGGATTTATGTATTTTATACTCATCAAGTTTGGCTACATGTGATCTTTTGGTAACTTATACGTGTCAGCTATTGTTTCTGATGCTGTCATTTGTACGTTTGTTATAGGTATTTAATATTATACATCTGCCTGGTCCCGTTTTTTCTATACTTGATTGTAGCTCACCTCTATATTATTGTCTAACATATTGGCATGGTCTTTCATATATGGGCTAGGGATGGTGTTTTCATGCACTGTCACCCTCCCTTTATAACATGAATTTTTTTATTTATTTTATGTGATGTAATAAAGAATTTCATATTTTCATAGTACTTCAGTGGCGCCATTCATCTTTTTATAGACACTAAGTGTGGTTTGTTTCTTTGGGAGCTAGTACTATTATTTTTATTTTTGAGCCAGTTGATTGCAGGTGGCGAGGTGGTTACTACCAGGCTTGGACTGGCCCACAGGGGTACAGGTGAATCCCCCGGTGGGCCCCTGAGCAAGGTGGGTCCCAAGTCTCCCACCCCCTGCACAAGTGGCACATAACACAGTAGACCTACTTCACTACATACATATATTCAATGTACAGCACCTCAACCAGCCTATGTTCATATAAAAAAACTTGATATGTAGATTATTAAAGAAACTCCCCAGTTTATTATTATGGACACGTCAGAGCTGAGATGACTTCTAGGTATAGAGGAAAGCTGCCAGTGTCCTCTTCTCCCCAGGACCTACCGTCTCAAAGCTGCTGCAGGGACCCTCATAATCAATCATCTGGTAGCATCTTTTTGCTGTGTGAGCAGGTAATATTTGAAGGTATCCGTATGGTGGGCCCCCAAAATACATTTTACTGGTGTGCCTTAGGCAGCCCAGTCCGACACTGGTTACTACTATCTATGATATAGACACATATACATATATTTTGTGCCCCGCCGCCCATATTGCATAGGGTTGATTTTTTTTTATGCTCCATTTTTTATAGCTGCTTAGGAAGGAGTGAGGGGGATGGGACCTCACTACACTGCACTTCGATGCTGCTGCTGAAGTCACTTCACAGTGATGAGATGTGCTGTTAGGCTGCTCAGCGTGACAACATGCCTCATGTATGATCGCTCCAGTACTGCCTATTATAATGCAGGAACTCTGCTCTACAATAGATAGTAATGATCCGGACAAGAATGGAGAGCAGGATCACATCCCTCCTCCTTGTTTCTTCCAGACTTCTCAACCATGACAGAGGATCACATTGTGACTTTTGTAGAGCAGAGTCCCTGCTGTACAATAGTCAGTACTGGAAATATCGCACATGCGATATGCTGTCAGGCTGAGCAGTCTGACAGCACATCGGATCACTGTGAAGAGACTTGAGTGAAGGCCCTGTACACTCACCACCTCTAAACAACTGTAGAAATGGAGGCAACCTGTTCTAGTCAGATTGAAGGATGGGTTTTCCAGAGTCCATCTTGATACATTCTCAGAGGATCCCTTTAATCTATTTTAGAGCTTGTCTGACATTTTTAATTATCTTGGATAACTCCATTCAGGATCTGTAATATTCCAATGCTATGCATATATACATTGAAACACCTGACTGAAAATATGTGGGCGAAGTTGATAAATTCATCTGATAATTTTTTTTGTAAATCTGTTGTAAATCTGGTACATATAGGTGGAACATTTTGCTGTAGTACACACATGTCCATTTCTTGTATGTACTATTTACATTGTAATGAAATACCACTGATGGTGGCAACTGCTCCAAAGCACCTCACAACCAAATGGATAATGCTTCTGACCATTCTCAGGAGTATAATTTGGTATTTATCATAGTTGACTCACCCCAAAATTATCTATACACAGTAGATGCAAACGCTAACTAATTCATCTGACCACAAATAAATCCAAATCTCCAAAACCATGAATGAACTGATGCTTTCAAAAAATTCCACAATACTTACACCAACTATGAAGAAATCCAGCCAACACCATGCATTGGTGAAGTACTTCTTAAAGCCATACGCCACCCACTTCAGAAGCATCTCAAGAACAAAGACATATGTGAACACTTTGTCTGCATATTCCAAAATAATTTTGATAGCTTTTTTCTGGTCGATATAAATATCTTCAAATGCCTGAAAAACAAAAAATACAAAAAGCTGTAAGTATTCAAGACACAACAGCGTTCCGCAACATACAGTTGACATGAATTATGAACTAAAGTCCTGATTTTTTTCATCCCCATGGCAACACAAAGAGTTTTTGCTAACTTGATAACTACGTAGTGTTTTCTTTTGACCTCAAGCTGAATTATGACTAACTGGGACAACTTTATAAAAAAAACACCTGCACAGTAATGATGCACAGTAATGACATTTATTACTGTACCACTAACATGGAGTGGAGTGGGCGAAGGTTGCACAAAAAATACAATATGAAAGAAGCAAAGACATCAGTTATACAAGGTACATTGAGAAATAAATTACAGGCCAGTCTCTTCCTCCGAACAATATTATTTCACTTGGGTTTCTCTAATGCAGGTTTAGAACACTATCAATGCCAGCAATCTACATGATCATCAATGATCCCCTACGCAGCAGTATACAGAACTACTAAATATTACCCACAGAGAGAGATTATCTTTATACCAATGACTGCTCACAACGCTTTAAGGTGGTATGATCTATCTGAAGGAGGGAAAAAGAAGACTGTACTCATACTTACTATACGAACATGATAGTTGGTACATTGGGGGCATATAAGCTACTCCCATGGACACAATCCAGACTCGACCGGGAGCACCCTCCTCTGGGCTTAGCTTAATTAGCCCCACCCAATGTCAGCCTGAGACAGCCATAGAAGGCCAGGACAGTCTCTGGAAATTAAGGACAGACCCTGCAAATTCAAGACAGTTGGCAACTATGTGTGTTTAAAGACTATGGACGCTTTTGGGGACATTATTTTTTTATTATTGCATTCCACTCATTTTGGGCTAAAAATATTATTTTCAATTGATTATTATTTAAATTTTTCAATAGTTTTTCTTCGGCAGTTTTCACTTTCAGTGCATTCACAGATTAGTAGGCTTTCTGTTCTACACAGAATTCATCAGGAAGCTGCTCTGATTTCCTGGTCTATAGCCCTTACCTCTGAACTCCTGATAGCTTATAAACACTCATTATAGATAAATTCTTATCAGTTTGAAAGGAATTTTTGAGTGTTTATGAGCTGTCAGGAATTTAGAGATAAGGGCTTCAGATCAAGACATCAGAGCAGTTCCTTGGTGGATTCGATATAAAACAGAAAGCCTGTTAGTCTACAAATGCACTTAAAGGGAACACTGTAGAAAAAAAAGCATTGACGTCCAATTGAAAAAATGAGCCTACAATTAGTAAAATGCAATTATAAAAAAAATTTCCTCAAAGGTGCCCATATCCTTTAAATACCTAAGTAATAATTTGGAGAGGGGTTGTAGCCACAAATATAGACTATACCTACTGAAAACAGATAACTGGATGGTTCACTACCTAATTCTAAGGGGTATTCCTGATTCAGCTCATAACTGAGAATAATACATGAGGTTTCTGTATCAATTCAACACAAAATTCATAAAGATTTCTGCTTGTAGTCATTGAATGAGGACATTGTGAGCACAAATCTGTCCTGGTCAAGTGATGGACTTGTTAGAAGACAAAGAACTGATACATATTCTGGAATCAGTCCAGGACCAGTAAACAATGAACATTTCTAATGAATTACAGTATAAAAAAAAGGTTTTACTATAAAAAACAAAAAAAGAATAACATCTGGTGCAATACCCGTTTCATTTTCGGATATTGTCAATTTGCATTATGCTGTCAAACTCTGCAAAGTAATTTGAGATCAAATGAACAACCTAGGTCCCTTTAAATGGTATTAGAAAGAAGGGGCTGATAGAAATCATTTGCCAAACTAAACATGGTTATTGTGACCTGTTACAGTAAAACATGACATCATTTAGTCAATGAGATTACACCCATGCTGTGCAGGAAGGATGTCTAATATGATCATATCTGTGTCACCCTATTACTAATGCCCAGCCATTTCATTTCTACATCCAAACAGGGATCTCAGAAGACAATAGAGCTGAAGGGAAAAAATGACTGCAAATTATTTCTACAGAATGTAAATCATATTGTGCAGGTGCATCTATTTCTGTGACTGTGATGAGGGTGTAATAAACGGCAGTGGGTTAAAGGGGTATTCTCATCTCAGACATTGGTGGGATATTGCTAGGAAATGTCACCAAAGTCAGATACGTAGGTGCGGGCCCCAACTCTGTGGCCTGCTCCTATCACCAGAGCAGGAACCCCAAAGTAAACACAGACCACCTACAGATTGCCACAATGGGATCTGCGAAAATAGCTAAACTCCAACTTGGCAAACTCCAGCAGTCCCATAGCAGTGAATGGAGTGGTGGCCCCTTCTCCATTCACCAATATGGGACTTCCAAAAACAATGCTCTCGCTCAACAATTTTCAGAAATTTTCAGTGATGAATAGAGAGTATGCTGCTCATCCTTCCCTTTGGGGCCCCATTCTGGAGACAGGAACAGGTCCTAGAGGTGAGATCGGCATCTATCTGACATTGATAGCATATTCTAGTGATATGCCACGAATGTATGAGATGTGTTTTAACCCTTTAACAAGACTTATTTCCCTTGAAGAGGAATGGACTATTCATAAATTTATTAATAATATCTCAATCTATCTAACATAGGCCCTGATACTCATAAACATTCATGCCAGTCCATGTCCTCAGTATTGAGGACGATCCAGATTCTCCACCTTGGACATAGGAAGCCAAATAAGTCAATAAAAGATTTTCCAAGGAAAAGACTTGATAAAAGAGTAACACGGATTAAACAAGACATCAAAACAGGACAATACATGTCCAGCATTAGAACATGGATGTCACGGGAGGAAGAGGATCCCTGACAAGTTATTATGTGGTCAATGATTCCACTGAAGAGTCACCATATAATTTTGCCTAGAAGTGTGCAAGAGAAATACGTCCACTGCATAAGTCAGCTAGGGCAACCTGCTATAGAGATGAGGGTGTCCAGTTAAAATAAGTAAAATCAAAATATAGAGGAAATATAATAAAGCTAAGTTCGGCACAATTCATCTGTTACACAGTGATACTTACTAATGCTCCGCTGCTGAGAAGAATCATGAAGATGATAAAACTCTCGAACCAGTTGTGTTCGACTATCCTATAGCAAGTCTTCCTCATTTTCCACCATATTTTACCAATTCCTTTTGTGATGTCAATCTTACAGCATCGACAGTACCGTAAGCAGCCTAAAAAGTAAGAATATCCAGTGAATACAAGCTGGGAATGTACAATATGGCGGCATAGTGACTTCATTTGGTTATGGCTATTTTTTTATTGAGTATTGTTTTAGGAATCATCTGGTGGTGCTTGTTTTGCCTACATTACACCATCTACAGAAGGTAAGAGAGCTGCTAAGCATGTGGTGTCAACATACAGTTTCAAGATGACTTACATGCTATTTCTTGCATTCACTAACACAGTTATTGACTTGTAAGAGTCCTTATGCTGTCCTCGTGCAGCAGTGCTGGGCCAGATATATTACACACCAGGGATAGTGGTCTTAGCTTAGTCACATACACCGTTGCTACTGATCAATATAGAATGCGTCTAGAGCCATGACAGAAATTGTTTTGGACTGCAAATAAGACTCTCCTCACACCAACATTGTGGCTCCTGTTGTTCACAGAGCCATGACGACTATGCTGGATTGGTTGTGAAATGGATACTAATGGATCCCCGCTGGATCTATTGACTTTTCTTGGGTAAATTATTGCTCTATCAGGTCTCAATTTTCTTTTTATTGGACAAAACAGAGCAGCGGTTTACGCTATTCTTGAAATCACAAAGAAATAGAAACTTGAGCATGGGGATAGCCTGATATCATTTTATACAGAATAATAATAGTTTTAGGGTCTAGTAATATTCCATAATCCAAAGAGATTTTTATTTGATTTTATAATTTTCATTTCAAGTCAAAGTCTAAATTTACTCAGAACAGCCTAATCTCCTATATCTGCTATCATTACAATGCAGAGAAAGAACTTGTCTATTGGAAATGCACTTTTGACATGTGATAGGGGCATATCAATAGTTTTGATCAGAGGGTGTCTGGGTGCTGAAACCCCCACTTATTGCTAAAACGGGCAGCAGAAGGACTCAGCTGAGGATTCTGTCCCTTGGGCACTAGGTTGGCCCTCCTTGGAAAGTGAAGCAAGCGGTACTGGTTCATAAAAAGTCTATGAGAAGATTTATCAAAACTAGTATAAAGTAGAACTGGCTTAGTTGCCCATAGCAACCAATCAGATTCCACCTTTCATTTTTTAGAGCTCCTTTTGAAAATGAAAAGTAGAATCTGACTGGTTGCTATGTTCAACTAAGCCAGTTTTCCTTCATACCAATTTTGATAAATCTCCCCTATGAGTCCATACAATGCTCGTTCAGCTCTACAAGGAGATCCAGTCCAATCAGAGCCAAACGGGCAGAATGTTCAGCTGAGCCCTTCTGCCCCTTCATTTTTAGCAATTGATGGGGGTCTCAGAACCTGAACCCTCTCCAATCAAGACACCTGAGATGTCTCCATGACAGTTACAGTTCAAGGAACACCAGTCACCTTTCTGTTTTGTGTTATTCGTCTTATTTCTGTATCTGTGCTAAATGAGAGTAAAACAGAGAAGAAACTGAGTAGGACAAATTCTGCTTTTAATGGATCCACAAGTGTTAAAGGAGTTTCCTGGGATTAGGAGTGGGTTTTTTTTTAATCCTAGGAAATCTGCAGAAAGTAGAGTATATTATCATGATATCCTTACTGACTCAGTACCCCTCCAAAGACTTGATCCAGCAGTGTTACTAATAGACTGACACTCCATGCTGTCACATAATGTTCCTTGGCTATGGACAAAATATCATTGTAGTCTACTCGTGATAGAGGACCTGCGGATATCTCCTGATATGTCTGTATTAACAATTATACTGCACCTGTTCTTTTGAATCCATGTGGTGCCAATCTTTTATTATTTGCTAGTAGTTTGCAATAAAGGTCCATATGGGTGTTTCCAGTTGGCAGTGTGTCCCTGTACAGTCTGACATTGTCAGTACTAACTGGATAGTGCCAGGGACACACTGGTGACACGCATTTGGACCAACTGGTAGCAATTCATTCATAACTACTAGTAGGAATAATAAAGTAAGAAAATAAAGCACATCATGGTGTTACTGTATAAGCATGGATGCTCCACAATAGTGATTACATGGGGAATGCAAGTAGCTACTAAAACAGACATGTCTGGAGAGGTGACTTCCTTTTAAAGTACATCACTAAATTATTTAATATAAAAACACAGAACTTTAACCCCTTCCAGATAGGCAAATGAGTTCCTGACCAGTGCTGTACTTGTACGGTGCACTGATTGGGCAGGCAAAGGAGCTGAGCTTGCCAGATGAGTAGCAGGGTCCTGGCTGTTACTGACAACTGGGCCCCTACTGTAACTGCCAGCATTGGCGAAAACTCCAAAAACTAAGCCTCTCTTCTGAACCCTGCAGTGTTTACGACAACATATGGGTTGTTATTCAGGAGAAAATGGGTCACAAATTTTGGGCTCCCTTTTCTCAGTTTCCTCTTGTGAAAATGAAAAATCTGCAACATTTTATTGGTAAAACTAACATTTTTCATTTTGTTTCTAATTTCTTTGAAACACCAGTGGGGTCAAAGCACCTCGATAAATTGCTTGATGGTGTTGTATCCAAAATGAGGTCAATTTTTATGGGTTTCCACTGTAGGGGTACCTCAAGGTCTCTTTAAATGTGAAAAAATAAAATTTTATATTTTTACAGCCAAGTATCTCTAAATTCTGTTAAATGCCTGTAGGGTCAAAGCGTTACATAAACCCCTCGATAAATTCCTTGAGACATTTCCAAAATGGGGTCACTTTTTTATGTGAGCCCCTCAAAGTGACCAAAGTCAGTTTTGGAAATATTTTTTGTCATTTTGAAAAATTGCTTTTAAAATTGGAAGTCTTCGAACATGCTAAAAATTAAAATGATCTCAGAATCGGTTAGAAAAGTAAAAGTTTTCCAAAGTTATTACCATATACAGTATAATGACACATGTCAGATTTGCAAAAGAAAGCTGGATCAGGAAGGTGAAAAATGACTGTCTTGAAGGGGTTACGGTAACACTCCAGAGGACAACATGATCCTTCAGTCATTTGGTTAACGGAAACATTAGTCCCTGAAGCCTTACAAATTATGTAGAACCTTAGCCCAATGTGTAATGTCTCAGTTAAATAATGCAGTACAAAAATCTTCAAGAACACAAAGTTATGATTTATGCCTGTGTGCACAATGTGTAAAAGCTCTATTGCTTTACATCACAGCTTACTGCTGTCATACTTCACAATAAATTTCAGCTAGAATTTTATCACTGCAATGAACAGCAAGTGCCACAAGCTGATAGCTTTTGGGAGGCCAGACTCATAAGGTGGGCTTACCTTTATTTATTTTACTCGTTTATATAGCGCAGACATATTCTGCAGTGCTTTACGGACATTATCATCTCTCACTGTCCCCAGTGGAACTGACAATCTAAGGTCCCTATCAGTATGTCTTTGGAGTGTGGGAGGAAACCGGAGAACCCTGAGAAAACCCACGCAAACATGGGGAGAACATACAAACTCCATGCGGTTGTCCTACTTTGAAATCTGTCTTAAACAGGTTTTCTGAGACTTTAATACTGATGAACCATCATAGGTCATCAGCATCTGATCGGTGGGGGTCCGACACCCCAACCGATCAGCTGGCTGAGAAGGCAGTGGCGCTCACAGTAGCGCTACGCCCTACTCTCAGCTCTTCCTAGGCCGAGTGAAGACATGATCAATGGTCGCATGGTCTAGGCGCAGCTCAGCCCCATAATAGTGAACGGGGCTGAGCATGATGGCAAGCACGGCCGCTATACAATGGACGGCGCTGTCAGTGGCATAACTAGAGGTCTATGGGCCCCAGGGCAAACTTTGAATTTGGGCCCCCCCCTCCCCATCTGCCAAATATAGGTTCAAATGCGTTGTATTTTTTCCCCCCTCTGTATATATTCTATTTTTGCCCCTGTATATATATCCATTTTTGCCCCCTCATTATATTTTAGCCTTCAATAAATATATATTGATTTTGTCCCCGCTCTGTATATATTTCATTTTTTAAAATCTTACCCCTATATAATTTCATGATTTGTGCGGCCCCCATATGGCCAGCGGGTGCCCCCCCTTTAATAATCCATTGCCAGGTGCCCCCAGATGTGCACACAGTCTCAGACAGACACACACACACAAAAATACTTACCTAGGACGCCTTCTTCTCCTCACCTAACCCCGTCGTCCCGCGTACTCAGCGAACATCCGGTCAGCCAGTGTGATCCCGCGAGACATGTGACCCAGCGCCAGGTCTTGCGGGATCACACAGTGGCCGCTCACAGAGACGGGATGGGGACGGGGCGGGCCTGCTGTGTAGTGCAGTGTGTAGCGCTGTGCACTGGCGTTGCGCCGCTGCCTAAAACAGAGAGGGCCCGGGGCCAACTGTCAATTAGAAGCACTTGCGGGCCCCGGGCCCCCTTCCCCAGCTGGGCCCGGTCGCGGTCGCACCCTCTGCGACCGCGATCGTTACGCCCATGGGCGCTGTGTTTGGTAAGCGGCAAGAAGGCCACTGCACTCACGGGAGTGCCGGAGCCTTCTCAAAGAGTTCATCGGGGGGGGGGTCTCGGGTGTCAGAGCCCCACCAATCAGATACTGATTACTAGACATGAGCGAATTTTTAAGAAATTCGATTCAGCCTTTGCATAACTTTGACAAGAAATTTGATTTGTTACAAATTAGTTTGTCACAAAGCACTTTCCATTATATGGAGCGGGTACAATGTACAATGACGAAGAACAGCGATTGTCCCAGCCCAGTCATTTAACCCCTCGCCGCAAATCCTTTTCCAGGTTTTCTTCAATCACTGTAGCCTCTCTCCAAGCAAGTGGATGAGGTGAGTATCTATTTTTTTCAGCCATCACTTTAGGAAAAATGTATTCGTTACCACAAAGCGCAAGGAAATTCGGCTTTGTGACGAATCAAATTTTTCCTGAAATTCAGATCAAAGTCCACTGTGGAAACTTTGATTCGCTCCCTACTACTGATGAACCATCCTGAGGATTAGTCATTAGTATTAAAGTCTTGGACAACACTTTAAAGGCAAAGGTTTAGTGAAACTCTTGAGAATATTCAGGATATGTCTTATAGATGACCGACCAGTCACCTCTCCTGATGTGTGTATTATAGTAAAGACTTGTACTTCCAAAGATACAATCGCCTTTTCTCATTGTTCTGCCGTTCCTCTGTAATTTATGAACTGAGCAGGGGTGTGAGGAGTGTGTCTCTGCACAGTCTGACACTGTTAGCACTCACTGGACACTATGACTGCATAGGGACCAACCCCCCTCCCCCCAACTGGTAACATCCTATTGTCAAGTTATTCATACATTTCCAGGAGGAACTGCACACCACAGAGTTTTAAGAAAAGATGCTCCAGAATTTTTATTGTATGGGGAACACAAGTATTTACTAAAACTGACATGTCAGGAGAACTGACAGGTCTGTATGGTATGGCAAGTGTTGTAATAATAAGATGCAGAGCTGCAAGACATCTTTAAATTCCCTGCCGCTGGAGATGTGTAACAGCACATTAGGGAAGCCAGTGACTGATGTTAGGGGAAAGAAGGATCTTGCATATTGGATTCCCTCGTGCCTAATTCTTGGTACCCCAATGATATAAGCGTTGTGAGAAGTGCCTAGAAGCGGTTTATCTCCTTCTACTTATGGCACTAAACTTCAAGGTGCCCACTTTTGAGGCCATCACAAGAGACCACAACTGGTGAACATTTGATTGTCAGCTGCAACATATAGGCTGTGAATGAAGCAAAGACTATAGGATACCTGAAAAAAATGGGATGGCAACTGAGAATGCGATCAAATACAAAAATGCAATATTTGTGAATTGTCCTTTAGTCAGTTATAAATTCCCATGCGTATCTTTTAAGATGGAGATAACCATATTGGCCAATCTTCCCAACAGTTTTCCACACGAATGTGTGTCATATGAAAGAGTCACTGTACTTTCACACAATTTCATTAAATTTAATAGAAAAACCTGAAAATTTATACACCACTTAATTTAAAAAATCTACCTGCATCCACCTAAAATAAAGCTGTAAAGTCAAGGGCACTAGGGGTCTCACTGACACCTAAGTTGCAGTCTACTGCCTGTTATCAGGCAAGATCAGTCACTGGTAACAGAGACTCAGAAGATGGCAGAGAGGAAGTGGGGGCATGTCAGAGCTAGCTGAGATCCTGATCCTGAGAAAACAACTGCTTCTATACTGCTTCTGAACATCACAGGAGCGTCCTGTGAGTATGTAAGTGCGATTTATCCCTTCTTATCTGTTCTGTGAGCTCTCTAGAAGAAACCGAACATAGTGGGAAGTAAGGGAAAGGACATTGTAGCAACAGTGCTAGCAGGAGGGAGACATCACCTGCTTCTGAGTGAAATGCATCTTGCTGTGCAGACAAATCTGGTAATAATATGGCTGAAAAGAATTAGGAAAGCCCAAACATAACTGTTTATTCGCAGCTATGATTATACAGCCATTAAACAACCTTTTTTTGGAAAATTCAGGTGTGCTTTAATGCTTACATGGGCAAACCAGTCTACATTTTCAGTTTTAGAATATTGATGGAATCGCTGGCTGAAAAAACAGCCAAATGATATAAATGATAACCCTCCCAAAAAAAAAATAAAAAATTAGATCAGTTCCTTTAAAGGGAATGTATCATAAAAAAACTATTGTTTAATTCAAGTTTTTATATTAAACATGTTTTGGGTTGTTGTTTTTTTGTTTGTTAGACTTTTTACTTTTTCATGTCCCATTTATTTTTTAAAAAATAAATCCTAAAATCCTACAGTTTTCACACTGGCCACTAGGCTTAAACTATGTTAAGACTTCCTGTCTTTTGAGAGCACTTACATGGACTATAGACACAATGGAGAGGAGCTGACCACATTGACTTCCGTGGGAGACTTTTCTATGCACGTTCTGTGACCTGTGCAGAGATCAGGAGGTAGTAGATAAGCTGTGAGATCACCTATTGTGAACAGTGGATTCCATCTTATCTCTATATAGGTGTTACTGGTCATTGTAATTCCTCATGTGATCATAATGAAACGACTACTGAAAAGTTACCTAAACAGAACAGGAAGTCTCGACATTTTATTAGGACTAGTGGCCGGTGTGAAAACTTCATGATTTCAGGTATTTTTTTAAGTAGAGATAAATGAAAACAAATTCTAAAAAAACATACATAGTTTAACATAAACATGAGATTTGAACAATAGGTCATTTTCAGATGACACATTCCCTATAAGGGACAGTTTGCCCTTATCAGAGACGCATGCTGACAGCCATGAAAGGTACCTGGCTAAAAACGTCAGCACAAACCATGAAAGTAGTAAATTATATGGTCAGCTCGCCACCTTAAAGGTCATTCTCCTAAATATTAGTTCATTACAGCACATGCATGTAGTTCAGCGCTTTCTGTAGGGTGAAGGGTAAATTACAATTCAGGTACTAAATGCTTCACTGTGAAGGTGACACGTGATATTTTTGCACAATGCCGTGGCAATGATTATAATATGCTGAAGGAATTACATCAGTTGGAAAACAAAACTTCCCTATTAACCCAAATGTAATCCTGATGTTCTGCGCCCGTTGTACGGAGCCCGTTGCGTTATTAGATTTCACCTTTCTGCCTCTTGTTAATAAATTAAATAGGTCTGACATTTTCTCTTGGAAATAAGCCTTTGAGTCATTCAACGCAAGCTGAAGAGATAACAGCAATGTGCAAAAATAAAGAGTTTGGTGCATTAGCATGGCACTTTTAAATAGCCTTATGAATATAGTTAATGTCAAAAATGGGAATTAGGGGCATGTGCAGCTGTTTGGTTACTTTTCGGAAAAGGTCACATACCAAATGGTTATTTTATTTCAAAGCGCTTACAAAAGGATTACCTGGAAGGTTCTGGAAGTTTTTATCTACAAAAGTAACAATTATATGAACAAATTAATATCTATATTCCATGTGATTTCAAACAATAATCGGCATTTATAATACAAAAGATTTACCTGCCAAACACAACACCAAAAAAACGCAGGAAAACTCCAGGTGTGAACATAGCTTATAGAGGGCCCCATACTAATCTACAGCGTATTTATGAGATATTTCAGGGGGCTCGGTTTTTACAACAGATTGAATTGAGTATGCACCAGTTTTGTTAATGTGTCACCCATTGACATCAATAAAGACCATGATAATAAGATAAAGACTGATCATGATTGAGATACAAAAAAATTGAGGTAAACTGATATAATCAGGGACGTAACTATAGGTGGTGTGGAGGTAGCTGATGTGTCCTTCCATACCATTCCTCCTGGATCGACAAATCCAGAGATAAGTGCAAGATGACCAGCTATGAAAAAATCATGTGATGTCGTGATACTCTATCAGGAGATGTGTATGCTGTATGGTTTTAACAGTGGCCACCTGGTGGTTGTGATATGAACTGCATTCTGTAGAGAATTTTACTAGCATGTGTTGAGAGTGCATTGAATCTGCATTGTGAGAAATTCATAGAAAACTAAGGTTAAGAAAGTGAGCCAAGAATGGACATGCTTATCAACTTGGATATTAAAGGGTAGCCTGGGATTTTGATACTGATGGCTTATACTCAGTCCAACTCCAGGCACGCCCATTGTTCAGCTGTTTGAAGAGGTCACACCACAGCCTCTTCCTAGGCCAGTGAAATCACATTCATCAGTCACATTGTCTAGGTGCAGCTCTGTTCCATTCATGTGAATGGGCCTGGACTCCCATACCAAGCGCAGCCACTAACCAATGTATGGCGCTGTGCTCAGTATACTTTGAGGAGGGCATAAAGCTCACCGGATTACCATGGGTTCTTGAAGCCGTTGAATCGTTGGGGGGCTGGGGAGTTGGACCACAACCAGTCAGATATTGATGACCTATCCTGAGAATAGAACATCAATATCAAAATTCCAGACGACCCTTTTAACCGGGGATCGGTTAGACAGAATGAAGTTTACCTGTAAGGGCAGAAGATTCATAACAGGGTAATTGGGGTTATTTTTCTTGTGTCATTTACACCAGTATTCCTCAACTCCAGTCCTCAGGGCCCACCGGTCATGATTTGAGAATATCCCACAGAATGAATACCTGTGGTAAGTCCTGATGCACTGACACTAATTATATCACCTGCTCAATACTAAGGAAATCCTGAAAACATGACCAGCAGCTGGGCCCTGAGGACTGGAGTTGAGGAACCCTGATTGACACCAAAGTCGGGAATCACCTACTCAGTTTTTGCAGGTTTTAGATGCCTGTTTTTGAGGCAAGGCCAGGTGTGGATCCAAAAGAGAGGAAGAGTTGTAAGGAAAGTCTGTTACTTCTTTCAGTTGGATCTACTTCTGTATTTGTCTCAAAATCTTGCATCAGAAACTGCAACAAAACTGCAAACTGTGTGATTCCAGCCTAATGATGGTCAGTGCATCTTTTATAAATATGTATAAAGTGGAATTTTTGTAAGTAGACTGATGACAAATACAATACATAATGCAACCTGATCACGACTACTGATTTTAGAAGAGCTGGTGGGAGGTGGGTTGGGTCATGCAGGAGAAGACTTGACATAGTGACAAATGGTGCAGACCTGGATAGCGTGTCTTTTCATTTTGCTCGCTGTATGTAGTAGACGGTCCTGATTTGTCCAATCAGACCTTGAACATAATCCAGAGGTGCAATAATTCCCAGTGGACGCTATTACCTATTGACTTAGCCTGCCCCAGTATGATTAATACCTCAACTGGCTTACCCTCAAACGCTCTGCTCCATGGCTGTTATATTTAATATTCCTGAGAAAATAGCATTAAGAAATAACTACGGCAGGTAAAACGACTAAGTAAATGTTTTTACAGCCCATGCAGGAGGAGGCCTGTGTTTAGCCTTTCTGGAATACAAAATTGAAGTGTTTTCTCCCTTAAGAGCTTTTCAAGTCATGCATCAAATATCAGTGAGCAAGTGGAAGAAAATTGCATTAGCCTGTGAGGCATGTATTTCCATTACTGCCATTTAAACTGCACCAAATTATCTTATTACAGCACAACCTAAAATGGACGTGTGGCGCCAAAACACTGTCGACCTAATTTGTAACGACCCTGATGCTTTTTGTGTGTAAAGGGGGAGGAGAAAAAGTTAAGTGACTGGAAAATGTCGGTACAAGGTCAACTTGTGGTAGTTACAGTAAACATCGACATAACTAATATGATAACTCGTTTGGCCACCCCCCCATACACATACATGTCCTGCATGGTAAAGCATGTATGTGTTTTGTATAGGAAGATGGGAGTAAGCTGTTGCCAGATAACCAGATCACATTTTTCTTTTTAAATGGTTGACTATGTATTACACTGTGTTTGGATAGTGACTATGCGCTCTGGCTCATAATGGGGAGTGTGCCAAGAAGAAGACCCCCCATCTATGATCTCCATATGCCTATGAAATAACCCTTGAAAGCTGTGAATAAAGTTATAACTGTTATTATTGAATGTGCCATGCATGTATCTCCTTCTTAAAGACCTACTAGCTATGAGAAGAGGGTACCCTCCATTAGTTACGTCCAAACCCTTGAATAACACATTTTGCATGAAGTGACAACGGGATAAGCTTTCTCATTCAGCTTAGGATTGTCTAATAACTCTTATTTTCTTCAGATATCTTTACATCAGTTCTTATTTTCTGTTGGGCATCTTCTAATACAGGGATCAGCAACCTCCGGCATTCCAGCTGCTGTGAAACTACAACTCCCAGCATGCAAATTTACTTGGTTGTTCTTTTAACGCCCACCAAGGTGAAAGGAGGATTCTGAGACTTGTAGTTACAGAACAGCTAGAGCGCCGGAGGTTGCTGATCCCTGTTCTAATGCATTGAAAATGCATAGTGTTAAATTGAAAAATTCAGTCTGCTTGTAGCCACCACTAGGGGGAGCGTATGACATAACTGCATACTGTGTTATCATGAAGTTCAATGTAACATTGGGCGGTAAGCTCCCCCTAGTGGTGTCAGGATATTATCATTTATCTCTATGGCCCTACAGAAATTAACAAGCACATTCAGCCAATCCAAGGGTGCTTCTTTATGGAGGAGTGGAAAGAAAGCTGTTTAGCTGTCAGCTATATCACATTATGGCTGGCTTTGGCCAATTAACTAGGTGAGATAGTTTAGTACCATTTCATTAATAAAAATTGCATATGAAAATGTAAAAGATTGAATTGCAGTGTTTTTAGCTTGAAAACAACTCAGAAGTATTTTTTAAGATAAAGTTTATAGAGAATAATTCACAGATAAAAACACGTTGGTTTATACCTACTACACTGCACGTTCCCTAAAATCAAGCTTTCCTGTTTTCCTTATGTGGGCAGCAGATGGCGCTGCAGACAACACTATAGGATGCCATAGCATTATACTATATAGATAATCATACTCTAAAAGAAGCATTTGTCTGCTTTAGTTAATACGGCTGCAATGTTTTCCTGGCACTTAATGGCCATTGTTTTACTGTGCAGTTTTATACATAGACTTTCAAGAAAATAATTTAATGTTTAAACCTAATAACTATTTTACTACACATTTTTGTATTTTTTTTATTTAGAAAATATTCATTTGTACTTAAATGCAATGGAGACTATAAGGCTGATTTTAATTAATACATTTTTTTATTTTGTTTTATATAAATCTGGTAGCTCACACTGTAGGGAGAGCTCTCAACTTAAAATGCTGCCCTAGGTAAGGTCAGTATATTACAGTTGGAGGTTGTACTGCTAGAAGCCAAAACAGCGCAACAAATGTTCTGACATTTCTTTACTAGCATCGCTGAAAGAATGCACCTGACACATAATGTGGGTCCGGTGGAATTCATGAGCAGGGCATTCATCCTGCTGGCCCCGCCCCTCACAATAGGGAATGACCATGGATACACAGCAGCGTGTCAACCAATGCTCCGAAGGAGACACCATGAGCGCTCTACTTATCAGGGGTGGATTGACCGTAGACCTTACAGGGAAATTTCCCGGTGGGCCGATGCCCAACCCCCCATCTCTGCCTCTGGCTGGTTACATAATAAGCTATCAGTGGTAATTATCTCTGTAATCAGGTACTCATGTACCTGGCCAGCGACATGTCCTCCTGAATTCAACTATGTCCCGCATCTCACCTCCTAAGCTCCATATCTTAATCAGAGAAAACTGGATGAGGAGGAGAGAAAATGGCCTCACTTGATGGCCAACTCAGAGGGACAGCTATTGGGGCAGTATATTGTGCGGCACTGTGGTATGTGGTATTTTGTGCTATGGTACTGCTGACCCCCCCATACTTTTGTAGCCCTGCCTCCTGTCAATTTAGACACTCCTACAATATGGAGCCACTTTAAGGTATTTTTTCCAGGGCCTCTTTAGGTTCCCAATAAGTCCTTGCTAATCACCAACACCTTGCGTATAGTAGTTGCCTGTAGCAACCAATCAGATTCAACCTGTCATTTTTCAGAGCTCCTTTGGAAAATGAAAGGTGAAATCTGATTGGTTGCTATGGGCTACTAAGCCGGTTTTCCTTTGCTGCAGTTTTTATAAATTTGCCCCTATGTTTTTGGTATATCTTTTTCAGCGCTGCCAGCGGCAAAACAGTGATTTTGACTGCTAGTAGTACTGACCTGTAACTATAACATTATGCCTTTAAAATAGGTCAGCTCTAATATACTTCCACTTCTCAGTGTCCTGCTATTTATTTATCCACTTAAAGGGGTATTCCTACTCAAAATGGCTGAAATTATGTAGGTTGTATACCAGAGGCTGCAGAGATCATAGGAACAACCAAGCTGGCTATGTTACACTGTTTCTGCAGTTCCTATAGAAGTGAATGGGAGTTATGGAAACAGTGTAGCACACCTAGTTCTGCTGTTTCCGTAACTGCGGCCACCTCGGGCCACCACATATGACAGGTACTTCAACCTCAGTCTTGAATGGCTTGGATGGGAACACAGTTATCTTATGAGGGCAACCCCTTTTTTAAATAAAAGCTGATACAGCAATCAGCTACATTTACAATTTCTGTATTATGTATTACTTATAGTATCTAGAAAGATAGAATAATGATGGTAGGAGAAGACCATATGGCCCATCTAGTCTGCCCTTATACAGTTAGCTACCGTTGTGCTATGTATAAGCAGAAAATGTAATACACTCTAAGGAAATATGTCCTCCAAAATATGGATTGTACCAAAGGGCATAGCAACATGGCTTGCAGACGTAACGATTACATGGGCCTACAGTAGTAGGTGGGTGTCATTTTACAGATCACATTGAGGCCTTCAAGCTTAAAATTTCACATCGGATTATACTTCTCATTATTGATGGCAGAATTGATTCCCAAAGTTCGAGACTCCAAGTGAATGGATTTGCAGAATAACCAGTAACTAAGTAAACTCGAGGGGAACAGCCTGCTTAACTGAGAAAGCTCTGCTATATACCTTCTGTAAAGCACTCTTCTGGTTCCATACTTTCTTCAGAAGCGTCCTGTGGTTGCTCAATGAGTTCCCGGGACTTTCTTAGATCCACCGTGCTGCACTCTGAAATGCTGTCATCTTGTTTCTGTATTAAAAAAAAAATTACATTTTCAGTTTACTAGAAACGTTCACAACCTTCAGGGTTCTGTAGTATCTGATATAAGTATCCATTAACAGCGTACAGTGTAAAAGTGTCCACACTGATCATTAGGGAGGGACGAGACTGGACAGGTCCTTCACTTCAGTTCCTCTAGATTCCACGAAGAAAAATAACGCAATCAAATTCAGGCTGAAATGACTGAAATGCTCCTTGTGACCAATTACATTTTTAGATCTACTGACAGATCAAATATCAGAAAAATACATAGATTTTTTAAAATTTTAATGTTTGCATTAGGTGCCAATTCACTGAATATTTTTCTCTTTTTAAGATTAGATGATTTTTTTTTAAATATACTGTATTTTATGGCCGTAAATTCCACACTTGGAGTTACACTTCTTGGCGCTATCTGTCTGGTTTTATCCCTTGAAGAGCGTATTGATAACCCTCCTTCTCGACGACCCACTGTTTATAATTGAGAACAGATCATCATTTCTAATATTTTCATATGTGCACTAGTAGAGCATATTCAAATTATAGGGGATCCCCCTACTTGATCCCCCATCAATTAGCAACCATGCAGAGCCATTAACAAATAGCGACTCTGGGCTGCCCAGTGCATCTATGTATTACATGGTCAACTGTTCATTTGAATGGCTGAGATGTAAAATAGCATTTTTCCATGCTGCAAAAGGCAAAATGTATGGCCAGCCACAACTAGCTCTGACAATAATGGCTGATCTTCACTGATTTCTGATGCTAGACTTCTGGCGATCACTTTATCACCAGTCAATCTGACAAGGAGGATATCTTCATGAGAAGATGAATATTTTTCCCCTGAACCCTAGGATTTGTTCTGCATGTCACCTTTATCAAAAATATGGAGGGGATGAGAATGTATCATTTGCAGTAGTTTTGGTATCAGTGTTAGGCCAGTTTCATACTGGAGTTAACTCGTTCCAGCAGAGCAACAGTATGACAGATCCATACCACAGTGTACCCCAATGTACTGCTGGAAGTCCGCCGGCCCCAATCATTATAATGGAGAGCAGCATAATATTCCGTAATATGCAGAGAGGCAGCCAGACAAATACCACTGCAAGGTAAACACCAAAGTGAAAGTAGCCTTAGGTCAGTCTTTGCTTCGTGAGGTTGCACCAAATTTATGAAAGTGTGCACAGTAATGATATATTTGACACAAGTGCAATGTAGTGTATGCCTTTCTCTATGTAAGGCACTATTTATAAAAAAAATCCCACCTGTCTCTTTCCATGCCTAAAAGAAGAGACGTACAGTATTCTGTGAATAAATATTAATCTTGTTATAAGTAATAAATATTACTTATGTTCCAAATTATTACCCTAACCTCAGTAAAATTGCAATAAATACTCATTTTTGCTAATTGACCTGTCTTATAGTCAGTTCTGTATAGCTGGAGATAGTCAGCAATGTCTGAAAAGCCGTGTACAAAAATATTCATGATTGCTGAGCACCGGCCCCACATCACTGGTATAATAACTGCACAGTCATGACTTATATCAACATACAAATCACGTATTACACTGCATGATTTAATAAAGAGAGAAAAAACAGATGCAACACAGAGATAGCAAGAAGCAGGGACCGGCTGTCTGAAAGGAATTATGTTGTGACACACAAAATGTATGGGGGAGATACCAAGGGAGGGCAAGGTCTGCGTACTGCAGTTTAATCACACAATGATATGCCTGGCGGCATTTATTATTCATGC
Source organism: Rhinella marina (assembly GCA_900303285.1). Taxonomy (NCBI): domain Eukaryota; kingdom Metazoa; phylum Chordata; class Amphibia; order Anura; family Bufonidae; genus Rhinella; species Rhinella marina. The sequence goes on from ONZH01009694.1 coordinate 180,752, forward strand.
CCATCAGACTCTCAAAGCTGCTTGTAGCTGGCAGACCATGGAACTTTTTGGAGGAAAGAAAGTGGGCGCAATAAAAAACAAGCGCCTTGTTCGTTTGTGTCGTTAATTGTGAATAGACAGTGACTTTTGCGAAAAGACGAGCAGTTTCGTGATATATGTCATATTTTTCGGCTGCAGGGAGGTAATTGCGTGAAAAAAAGAAAGATTAAAGGGGTTCTGTAAAACTGATGATCTATCCCCTGGATAGATCATCAGCATCTGATCGGCGGCGGTCCGACACCCGGGACCCCCGCCGATCAGCTGTTTGAGAAGGCAGCGGAGCTCCAGGAGCGCCGCGGCCTTCTCTGTGTTTACCGCCGGCCCAGGGACGTCACGACTAGTTTCACTGGCCTGGGCGGGGCTAAGCTCTGTTCACTTGAATGGAGCTTAGCCCCGCCCAGGCCAGTGATACTAGTCGTTTTTACATAGGTAAAGAACTACAGAACCCCTTTAATAAATGGGTGCACCGAGCCTTTCTGCTGCCTGAGGCGAAAACTGAAACAGCACCCCAATGCCAATTTCTTAACCTACCCCCTTCCTTCCAGCCCTACTGTTAAAGACATACTTGGAAAACATGACATACAGAACTACAAAACATACAGTATAAAACAGCGCCACATACTGTGCCCACTGTGCTTCCCAATACTATACTGCCGAAAAAGATAATCCCCCTTCTGCTGCCCCCCTCTTGCCCCTACTTGTGGCTGCCTGAGGCAATCGCCTCACCTCGCCTCATTGGTGGTGCACCCCTGAATGGAAACAACCGTGAAATGCAAATGCTTATATTTTATATCGCAGTCAGTTTGGCTCTGGAGACCCCAAGTACATATTCACCTTCTATGTAGGTAAGGAAATGACCCCACTCAACACCAAATCATGGTTCCAGTACTTACATTTCAAATTGTAACAATGACTACATTACAGAATTAGAGCATGTTTCCTCATCAATTACTGCAACTGTAAATTCGGAGAATTCCCATTTATGTGCAAACAATAAAATATCTCCATGCAGGAGTAAAAAAAAGCAATTATTGTCTACGAATAAGTGGATTTATAGAAAATAGTACAGGTCAAGTTAAGCGGTAGACAAGAAAAAAATTTATAAAACAATGAAAAAAGTCAGAGGCTAGAGAGAAAGCCCGCGGAGACCTCAGAGTGTCATACACAAATTGTTTGGCCAACTGGAACACTTTCGATATGGGTAGGATCGATTCGGACCCACATCAAATTGATCAACTGATTTGGCCAAATCGTTCCAAAATTAATATTTAAATATTATGTTAAATAATTTTTCCAGGGTTACCAAAAATATCCCTGATATTGTGAAATTATCTTTTGTATAAAGAGATCTTTTGTATATTAGGAATTTAGGTAGAATATTCCATCTATGGGTGGATACAAGGTGAATAAACATACAATCCCACCCCCCATACGCAGTCCCCAAAATCAGAGTCCAGAAGCCAAATTACAAAGACTATAATGAAAAATATGAGTGCATTCAACAGTTAGGTTGAATTCACACTTTGATCAGTTATTTCCATCAGTTTGTGAACCGACACCAGGTGCGGGTCAAAGACGCAGAACAGGTGCAGATCTTTCCATTATACCTTATCTCTGTGTAGGCTTCACTACTGGTTTTGGCTCACAATAACTGATGGAAATAACTAACCAAATACCTGAAGTCTGATTTTCATATATTCCTGGGAAACCCTTTAAATGCATAAGAAGCAATACATACTATACAGACAGAGGTGAATACGAAACACAAGTGCCATGAAGCTGTTTACCTGACAAACGTCTTTTATTGAAACATGCATAGGTAGTGAAAGGCGGACCTACCTTTTTAAACGATGTATCAGACTGGTTAAAGGCAATGGCAGCAACGGGCAAAGACAAACACACAATTATTGTGATATAACTAATTAATAGTAGTAAACCCTTAACTCCTAATATTAATAGTAGTAAACCCTTAACTCCTAAAGATTCTGATTATAATTCTTTATAATAATTATTATAGTAAAATAATTATTAAAATGCATGATATCCAACATAAAATAATAACCCACACAGTACATTATATCTAATTAACCTTCAGTCATGGCCACAGAAGATACAATGTATCAAAAGGAAAGCCCAAGTGATCTGATACTTTGGTTCAGTGCGATGGTGTCGCTTTAAAGGAGGAAACCTGATGACTCCAGCCGTCTACTAATTTCAGAGTGCAAATGGTCTTCCACATCCCCTAATAAATTACAGTCATTGAAACATGTCAGCACTTAAGATGTTGCTACTTTTACATGAGCAGTCTAAATCATGTAAGACAAGTACAAGGAGCTTCCAGGGAATATTTAGACCCTCCATGGGTCTCCTTAGAGAACGTAGATCATTGTAGATTTCTAAGAAAAGTTATAGGGAACCTGTCATTATGAAAATAAAAGATAATCTGCGGGCAGGATGTTATAGAGCAGGAGGAGCTGAGCAGATTGATGTATAGTTTTATGTGATCATAAAAACGTGTATCTCATTCATTTATATTCCTGCTCATTCTGGGCTTTGAAGTCAACGGGGCAGTCCTATCAGTGATTGACAGTCTTCCCTCTATGACTGTGTATACAGAGATAGCTTTCACTGATAGGACCGCCTCCTGGACTTCAAAGCCCAGAATGAACAGAGATATAAATGAATGAGATGCAAGTTTTACTGAATCTTGTCCCATAAAACTATATATCAGTCTGCTCAGCTCCTCCTGCTCTATAACCTGCTGCCTGCAGATTCTTCTTCATTTCATGGTGACAGGTTCCCTTTAAGCTCTAGTAGCAGTCGTCATAGCGAGCCTAAAATACTCCTGCCTGACACAAACTTAATTTGTAATCTTCATGTCTGACAATTCAGGAAACAAAATTTGTTGGGACATTGTACATACATACAGGTTATGGATTTCAAAAGGCAATCAGGTGTCGATATATTACCTTTCATTCATGCTTAAAAATATGGAATCACTTATCAAACAGATCTATGGGCAGATATAGACAGTGACGTCAATTTTTCATCAATGGAATGTTTGCATTTGTGTTAAATGTAAAACAATGGGGATCAACAGAGGGATACGTAACTATACTCCACGGCCCTGGTTTTCATGGATTTTGTGTGGTCTCTATGCCAATCATTGCTGTGGTGTTTTTTTTTTGTTTTTTTTACCACACTGAAAAGTCCTTGTGTGATCCTAGTATAATTGCTTAAAAAATGTATATCTAACACAAAGTTCTTGTCATTGGTGTTAAAACAAATTTTAATGGCAACTTATGGGGAGTTTGGGTCATTTATCAACCATTTTATGCTATGGCATCAAAAAAATTGCAAAGGTTGGTGCAAAATTATGATTTTTTGGGAGCTTTCAGCCCGGTCACTACTTTTCCAAAAAGCAGGCAGAGCAAGGTGGGGAGTGGTTGGTATGGAGAGTGTCATATCCAGCCTAGTACATTTATTATCATCTACGCTAAGACAATAGATTATACTTGAAATCTATAGTAGCTCCCTTACCGCCATAGATTTCCATTATGGCACATCAGACGCCAGTGGAGGATGATGTGTAAAATGTGATTAGCATAATAATATCCTATAATTACACTAAAATAATTATTCTTCAAGAGTAGGTGACCTGTCGTCCTCTATTTCACCAACTCTTGAAGAATAATTATTTTAGGGACGACGGGTCAATGGATCTCATGAAAAGTAAAATTTCATACTGGATTCCTGAGGCACATGTTGTATCATGGTGAGATGAAGTCATCATGAAATGTGCAGAATGAGTGGCATAAACAAGTAGGTGATGGAAGGGGACCTATCAACACTGTCAAAAGACTTCAGCACTGCACTCACATCCCACAGCAACGTCTCTAATGGAACAGATAGCAAAGTGTTGGAATGGAGTAACATAAGCTGCTGTGAGGAAGCTGCCAGACAGGTGTGTTGAAAGAACACTACAGCACATTACAGGTAATCTACTATAAAAAGAACATGGAGGTGACGAAGAGCGGAGCTGGTTGATGACCATTCACATTTCTTCTAATACTAGTGACAAATTTTACTTGTATAAGCTCTTTGGAAACTTTTACCCAGTTATAAATGCAGTGATTTCAAAATGGGTAATGTAAGTGCGGTTTTTCTGGGTTCTCCGGAGTGGTGTTGTTTCAGAATGCACTGAAAGTGAGTGTAGATAATAAGATGGTGGTGGGAGTGCAAGAGGTTTCTTATAGAAGACAGAAATACAGTCGGTGATCAGAAATACAGTAGGCTCAGGCAATCAAGGGGCAAAGGGGAACCGTGTAGTAGGATTAAGGACAGAGGTGTTGCGTTGGCTCACCTCCTTTGTGGACCTCACTGCAATGGCCTCCCTTGCCTAAAAGGTAGGCACACCTCTTAGATATATTTGATCAGTTTTCTTTTGATGTTGCCTTCACACATGGTTCCACCTAGGGTACCGTCTATATCTGGTAACTGTTATTATTGTCCTAAAACATTCTCACCCTGGAAATGACAAATGGATTCTCCTGACGACAACTCCTATCAATATGCTCCACAAGGGCATACATAAATCATAGAGGGGTTTCCAATATGGGACCCCTTGTATAAGCCAGACTAGAGGGCCGTCCTTGTATTGCATGGGTGACCATTCATTGAAGCCAACAAGGCATTTCCATTGTGGCAATGTGTTCTCTCTGCTATGACTGTTTTACTTAATGGTCATACCCTGGTGCCCACAGAAAACTATAAGTAAATTAAATGGAGCATATTAAACTGTCGTCAATACCCTGTAGGTGATATAAACAGTTAACAAATCTTACCTTTCTTTCATTTTTCTATATATTACATGTTCAAAAAAACTAAGTTTCATCATGCAGTATATGATAATGAATCTACAAGTGACCAGGGTCATTTCCAACTGCTGAAGACCTTCATTGATAGGTGCTCCCATGTCTCACTGTAAGATAGCCTAGTGTCCTTATGTCACAGTCTCTGCTCCCTAAAATCCCACTCCAGCTCACTTCACCGCTAGACCCCGGCACGCTCCATACACTACCCAGTGTGGGCAGCTGCATTAATGAACTGACTGAGAATGCCAGGGCCCAGAGGTGAAGTGTGCTGGCACAGGGCATGGGCACTGGAATCAATGGGAAACACCACTAGGCACTTGCAAACTCATTAGCATATCTCATCAAACTTCGTTTTTATGAAGATCAGATAAATAGAAACGGGAAAGTAGGGTATGATTTGTCAACTGTTCATATTACCTACAGGGCAATGATGGCAGTTTAATACGTGTAAAGTTGCCGAAAGACTCCCTTTAAGGACTTCTTTTCAATGTTGAGTTAAAATGTATGATTATAAAATATGGGGAGAATGTATCATTGTAGATGTGTTTGCAGTTAGTTTTTAGGTTGGAGTTACTCTGCGCACCTGCACCAAATTTAGGAAAATGGAACACGATAATAATAAATGAAAGTACAATGTGGTTGTGCCTATTTCAGTAAAGGTATGCCTAGGGAAGCTTTATGTGGAGTCGCAACTTTTTAAAAAGTCACACTTCATAAATGTGTCACAATAGTGATCTACTCTGAAATCTGTGGATGGTGCTGGAAGGCACAATACTCAAAATCGCATATTGCTTAGGGCAGTGATTTTCAACCAGTGTGCCTCCAGCTGTTGCAAAACTACAACTCCCACCATGCCCTTCTGTAGGCTGATAGCTGTAGGCTGCCTGGGCATGATGGGAGTTGTAGTTTTGCAACAGCTGGAGGCACACTGGTTGAAAATCACTGGCTTAGGGCAAGTGATCCCAAAAAGTTGGAAAACCTCCACTTCTGACTTTTTGAAGCCAGAATTCTGGCATGCAGAGCTTGATCAATTCCCCTATAAAACATATACAAGTAAATCCAGACCGAATCAATGTGTGGCTCCATTTAAAAAGATACCATAAACCGCAATCAATGAAATCCGACTTCATTTCGCGGAGTGTCATTAAAATACAGATTACTAAACACAGCGATAAATTCTTCTATTTGCCTTTGTTTTATTAATGAGCAGATATTTTGCAAGCAAGGCAAATATTACTGTCTAGAAGGTTTACCCTGTGTTTGTGTGAGTTTTTATCCGGATACTTATTCTTCTCAGATACCATGTTTAATGTGACAACTTCTCTTAAAATCCTTTTTCCACTGCAAAAACTATGCTCTACTAGCCCATGGTGCATCCCTTAGTTCTTGTAGAAAACCCTCTAATTTTGCGTATAAGTCACCTTTCTTAAGGCCTAATTCAGACATCCGTGGAGCACAGTCCGTGAAAACCCAACCGTGCTCCTTCTGAGGGCAGGAGCGCACTGCGTCATTGGTTGCTATGACGCCATGCACTTTGTGAGGCCACCGCTGTACAGTGATACAGCCGCTGTACACTCGATATGAACCAATGACGCAGTGCGCTCCTGCCCTCAAAAGGAGGTTTTCACGGACCGTGCTCCACAGATGTCTGAATTAGGCCTAACTGTTTCTGGCTTCATGGCCTCCTGCCCAGCTGTCTCTCAGGTCCCTCTGAAAGAAATGTGTCATCAGAAAATTATTTTTGTTTAAAACTAGTTTTTATGTTAAACCTATATTTTGTTTAACATGTTATTGTCTATATTCACAATAATCCAGAAAACGTTCAACTTTCTTACTGCTCACTGAGCCTAATAATAGGCTGACACTTCCTGTTCTGTAGAATTTTCAGCAGTCATCTCACTATCATCAAATACATAATCAGAATGAACAGATAATGCAGGGTTCACCATTCACAATAGGTGCTCCTTATAGTTACCTTACTTACCCCTCCCTGCACAATGACCTCTGAACAGCATGCCCACAACACCCTCAGTCAATAAGTCATCTCCAAACTACAGGTTTCTATGGTCCAGTGATTGCTAAAAAGAATATCTCTGAATGCTATTAACAGCAGCTCAGGCACGATGAGCATCTCCATAATCATGTTCAGAAAAAAGACTAAAAATATTTAAAAAAATCATTGCAAACATATGTGTTAGTATCTGGTATGAATATAGGTGATACACTCCCTTTACAGTGTTGTCTGTTAACAAAACTGTTCTGTCTATTAGGAGACGGGCTCAGTGGTCACTGAAACAGGAAGTGACATAATTTGATTGACATGTAAAGACAGGATGACATCCTATTGATAAGAAGGGGGCATCACACTGGAGAACGACTACATGATCTTGAAGCTACAGAAATCCTATAACAATACACTAACAACAACCAATGTATAGTCATATAAAATGTTTACAAAAACACCTCATTTCATGAATCTATCATCTTCAAGAATTTCTTAATTTATTGGAAGTCTATGTATTCTCATGTAATAATCATACAAATGGAATATAAATAACAGCATTGTTAAACATCTGTCTGATAGTCAGCAAGCATCCTAACCGGAGGCTGAGTCATTGTTGTGTAAAAGAGCCGAGCATGGAGCATGGAATCATTCACAGCGTCAGGGAGAATCTGCCGACACAACAATAGGACGAGCATAATTCTCTACTGTGACTCATCGGAGCAATATTGTCTTTACAATGAAGGTGGTTATGATAAAGTCAGGGACGGCAGGTACCGAGCAGCTGATCCGTTATCCTACATCACTATAATTAAATGCTATAGTTCATCTTGATTCACGGTCGGAGTTTCTGTTTTTGGCATAGACAGACAAATCCGTGATGACGCAACACAGTTATCCTTAATGCGCCTCTTATGATGCTTATCACATTGATAACTAAAGCACAGGCAGCCATGGTGGATGGCGAATAAATGGAAGAATTTAAATAATAGTCTATGGATGCAAATCAGCTAGGCGGTATTCTGTCTGAACTATATCAAGCAGGGCTCATTTAATTATCTGCTGTATCCTATACAGGCAGAAGCCAGGAGTCTGGTAATTCATATAATGAACATTAATATTGGATTGGTTACTGTAGGTCACAGCAGATGTACTGGAGAAATAATATAACATGTTTAGCACAGAAATACCATAATAATGTTCAGAAAATGAAGGGTGATTTAATATTAGTAATAAAAGGGCTTGGTGTGGAAGGTGTATTTTACTCCACAGTGGTTTAAAATGGGCTAAAGGTTGTTCAATCTTGGAGCCAAACCCCCTGGGATTCTTCCTTGTCCCCTGAACAAAAAAAACCCACTCACCTGTCCACACCACGTTTCTGCTCCTGGCCGCTTCTAGTTTCCACAGGATCAGCAGTCACAGCGGCTTGAATGCTAAATCAAAAGCCATTGTGACTGCTGAGGCCTGTGACTGGCTGCAGAGGTCATTGGACCAGACCGTTTTCTGATCCTGCGGGGACTTGAAGCGACCAGAAGCAGCGGTGGGACCATGGACAAATGAGTGGATTTTTAATGTCCAGGGACATAGGTTAGGACCTTGTGGGTTGTTGGCTCTAAGGCGGGACAATCCCTTTACCAAAAGTGAAGACATCAAGGCAGAAATTAATGCAGCAGAAGTTACCATCTATGCCTCCAGATACAGATGTGTCTAGCCTAACTTATGTTGAATTAATTTACAGGGTTTTTTTTTCCTCTGTATAGGTCATCAGTAGCTGATCTGTAGGGGTCTGACCCCCAGGACCCCACCAATCAGCTGTTTGAGGAGACACCGGCACTTGCAGTAGCACTGCAGCCTGCTTGCAGATTTGCATAGGCCCTGTGATGCCAGGTTCATCAGTTGCATGGCCTAGGTGCAGCTCAGCCTCATCGTTGAGCTGCAATATCAAGCACAGCAGATGTACAATGTACGGCACTTTGCTTGGGGGGCTCAGAGAAGGCTGTGGCACTATTGCAAGCACTGGTGCCTTCTCAAACAGCTGATCGGTGGAGGTCCAACACCCTGGACCCTTGCCAGAGGATAAATTATCCGTTAAAAAATCTCGGAAAACCCCTTTAAAGGCTCCAATTTCTCACAATATCATAACATGCTAGCGCAACTACTGCAAGACTTCAATTCACAACACAACCACTAGATGGCCGCACACAGACTCATACAGGATAGACATCTCTTAACACACAGGCTGCTAATCTTGCATTACACATTTGGGGATATGTTGAGCCAAGAGGAAAAGTAAGAAGGGGCACATCTATATGGAGCCAACAGTGCGCCTTTCTGAGAGGAGCCTTGGCCATGGAATAATAACATAACGGTGCACTGCTCCCATCTTCCCTACTGTCTTCACTTTTCTCATAGGAAAAAAGTCAATGTGCTTTTGATTAAATTAAAGGTGCTTTCTGGGAGTTCGAAGTTGATGATCTATCCTCGGGATAGGTCATCAATATCTCATTGGTATGAATCCGACCCCAGCACCCCCACCGATCAGGAGACTGTGGCACTCCAGTGAGTATTGCAGCCTCTTTTGAGGACAGTGACATCACCTTCATCAGTCCCATGGCATAACTGCCACTCAGTCAAGTGAATGGGCCTGAGCTACATCAATACAATGTATGGGGCTGTGCTTGGTAGGCTGTGAGGAGGCCACAGCACTCGCCCAAGTACTGCATTCCTTCAAACAGCTGATCAGCAAGAGTGTTGGACCTCCAACATTCAGATACTGATAGCCTATCCTTTAAATGTCATGAACACTGTAGTAAGGTACACATCTCTGGTGATATATTATACTTCCTTAGGACTCAAACATGGACCCTGTGTAAGTAGCAGGACCCGCTGTATGATGCCTCCAAATGGCACTGTGTCCAGAATACATCAGTTGATAATACCTGCATAGGGCAGCACGGTGGCTCAGTGGTTAGCACTGATGCCTTATAGCGCTGGGGTCTTGGGATTGAATCTGACCAAGCACAACATCTGCATGGAGTTTGTATGTTCTCCCCGTGTTTGCCAAAATGTTGGTGTAAAAATCTGTCTCCAAGTAAGCCAACCAATGGTCAGAGAAAAGTGTCTCTCCTTGCACCGGTGATAGATCTGGTGCAGGTCTACACAGCTTGTCTATGCTTATGGGCTACAGGCTTAGTAAATCTGGGCCATTATGTGAGATTTCTTATTCTGTGAGAAAACTGGTGATTTCATGGAAAACGGCGGTTCCACGTCTGCACGGAGCAGATATGAGAACCCCTATGATGCTTGTTTACTCTCATTTGTTTTAGCTCCTCAAAGTGAAGCAGCTGACAGGATGTATCCTAGATGAAACAGCACACCTGCTGCAAGGAACACAAGAGACTCTCAAGCAGCCATATCAGGAAATAGTCCGCTCGTCTCTTGTTCCGTGATGAGTGGACGCACGGGAGAGATAGAAACTGAAACCCACTTCTGTCATGAAGTCCACCCAGAAGTCACACACACATTCAGGGTCAAGGTCACAAAAGGATCTTCTCCTGTGATCACACGTTAGAGTCTCATAGTATTGTATCCTGCATATGGTTTGTCTCAATATCAAAAATCCCTAGCTGGGAAAGTCCACTGATTAAACAAGCAACAGAAGCTGTATCCAACAACACAGCTGTTTCACGGATCACCCGATAAGGGAGGAAATCTTCTGATCATCGAACGGTTGTCATGATATATAGACTTTCAGTGCGTTCTGTCACTTTACTAATCCTGTACACAGGAAACCCTACCGAAAGGCAAACCATACATATCTGTAAACTGCACATTAATTCCACAGCTAAGTCTTCATTCACACAACTGTGTGCCATTCGCCTTTTTTTCTCCTTTGTGAACCCACCCTTAGAACACAATGTATGACATCTGTCAGCGATTTCCATTAGGCTGCGTTCACATCACATTTTTGCCCCACAGCAGTGTTTCTCACTCTTAAAGGAGTTGTCCCCCTAAAAAAAAAACAATTCTACATTTTTCAAACCAACACATTGATCGGATACTTTTGTAACTGCATATAGCACAGATACTGAGCTATTTAATCTGCATAGCGCCACCTGCCATTTGTTCTTTTCTTCATTTCTCTGTCCTCCACACTGAGAGGGACGCACATGCTCAGTGCCATCCTTTAACTGCCACCAGCTGTTAGAAGCTGTGATAGTTATAGGGAGAAAACTACAGCAGAAAGCAAATATCGCCTGAGAGAGGACAAGCCTCTTGAGCTGCTAGTCTGAGGAAAATCTAGCAGAGTAACTGGAGTTATTAATGTGGAGATCTCCGGAACCATGTGAGGTACAGGGCTGGTTCTAGCTTTGTTAGAAAGAGAATGTCAAGTACTATATGATGTCTGATTATCATTTTAAAGTTAAACTAATCAAGGGACAACCCCCTTTAAGTCAAGTGCCCCTATTTACATAATCAACTCCCAAGGGTATGATAGTACACTATGTTGTTAATAAAGACATTGCAAATACTCTTTTTAGTCATGGTAAGTACCCCTTGAGATACACAAACCACAGGTTGAGATCCTAAGGTCTAGAGCAGAAATGCCCAAACTGCGGCTCTCCAGCTGTTGTAAAATAACAACTCCCACCATGCCCTGCTGTAGGCTGATAGCTGTAGGCTTGTCCGGGCATGCTGGGAGTTGTAGTTTTGCAACATCTGGAGGGCTGCAGGTTGCACATGCTTGGTCTAGAGTATAAGCAACTGAGCTTAGAAGAAAACGACTGGAAAAAGTTACAGCAAATATTCGGGAAACACAGGAATATTTTTACATCTTAGCTAATAAGATGCTGGTAGAAGTTTTGACCTTACCTCTTTACCATTCTCAGCATCCGTAAAAATACTTTGCTCATCATCATCATGATACTCCACATCTGATTCACCCATAGCAATGGGAACACAGCCGGAGAGACGAGGGTTGGTCATGTAATCATCACATTCACTAACGACATATTTTTCACCATTTTTGGCGATGCCACCATTGGTGTTACTCCCATCCATGTAGTCATCCTTTTCTTTTCCAGTATTGGACATGTTGATATGATTGTGTGGATTGATGTTATTTTTGTTCCTATTCTTTCCAGACAGACTTGTTATAAAAGTGTCTCCACTTTTTTTAGGCTTGGTAAATAAACTGCGGACAAAATCTATGACGCTTTTTTTGGCAAAGGAAATACCTCTTTGTATCCTAGCAATAGCTATCTGGAGATTGTTCATTTCACCATCTTCATCCGGAGCGGACAAGTTATCGGCACTGAAGGAACTCAGTAGGAGAGCCAGGAAAAGGTTCAGAACCTGTCAAGATTTAGAAATACGACAAAATAAATGGCACATAGTCATATAGTGATATGCAAGATAAAGTAATCAGAAAATCCAACACATTCGGCCAATCAGTCACATTACATCATTCAGGGGGTTCGAGGCACAGCCGCGCTGAGGTCAAGTACCACGTGGCCAGTTAGGCTGCAGCTACCTCTTATTTATAACCAATGAAGTCCACACTGTATAGCCAGTCTGCGTTGTTAATGGTCACACTGTACTGAAGGTGCCGCATGGCCATTAACAATGCAGACCGGCTATGCAGTGTACAGATGTAGCAGGATTACCACACAAACTCTTAACTCAAATTTCTTAAGGCCTTACTTACATGCTCCCAGCATGCTCCACACAGCACAGGAGGACGGCGCGCACATAGGAAGATTCCCCACAGCGCCCTCTGCTGGAGGGAGAATCTTCCTATGTGCGCGCAGTCCTCCTCCTCCACCTGCGATGTGCGGAGCTGCTGGGAGCATGTAAGTATGTCTGTGTATGTGTATGTCTGTGTGTATGTCTATGTGTATGTCTGTGTGTATGTGTCTGTCATGTGTGGTGTGCTGTGGACAGATCCATCATGAACTCCATTGAAAGTCAACGGAGGATGGATCCGTTTACTGAGTGTGGCACACTGAACAGATCCGTCCCCATTGACTTGCATTGGGGGTCATGACGGATCCGTCTTGGTGCAGATGCCCAGGACGGAGAGCAAACCGCAGTATGTTGCGGTTTGCTCTCCGTTCTGGAGACAGAACGGAATGCTTTCAGGAGCATTCCGTTGTCTTCAGTTCAGTTTTGTCCCCATTGACAATGAATGGGGACAAAACTGAAGCGTTTTATTCCGGTATTGAGCCCTGGAACTCAATACCGGAAAAAGAAAACACTAGTGTGAAAGTAGCCTAACTCATTGCGCAAACAAACAAAAGCCATTGAAAAGCAATTGAAGGTGTTTGCTTAACGCATTTAGTTTAGATAACACGTCTCAGAAAGCATGTGTGTTAACTCTACTACATCCCCTAGTCTTTAATAATTTAGGCCAAGTTCACACTTCAGTTATGTGGTCAGTTATTGCCATCAGTTATTGTGAGTAAAAACCAGGTGCGGGTCAAAAACACAGAACAGGAGGACATCTTTCCATTATACCTAATCTCTGAGTAGGCTTCACCACTGGTTTTGGCACATAATAACTGATGGAAATAACTGAAATTACGCTGGGTCCGCAATACACGGGCACCGGCCGTATGCACCCCGCATCACCATTCTCAAGTGAATGGGTCCGCAATCCTGGAGATGCGGAACGGAGGCACAGATCAGAACCCCACGGAAGCACAAAGCACTGCAAAAAAAGTAGTGCATGCACGTGAATAGGTCCACGATCCGAATGCGGCGGCCCCACTGTAAGTGCCCGTGCATTGTGGACCGCAAATGTGTTGGTTTATGCAGGCTCCGAGCCGCATATTTTGTGGCTCAGATCCGAACCCATTCATTTCCATGGGGCCGCAAAAGATGCGGACAGCGCCCAGCACAAATTGCGGAACGCACATGGGCCACAATACACAACGGTTGTGTGAATGAAGCCTAAATAAGAAGCAGCTGATATCTAATTGGCCTCGACCGAAGCCCGGCCATGCCCTGAATGCCCTGAAATCGCGCCATGTAGTTATACTTTAAGGGGATGTCTAGTATAATTTTATACCACCTATTAGTTGGCATACTTTGTGCCACAATTTTGGTGCACATGGTCATATCTTTAGCCATGCCCCTTTCTCACTTTCCCCACATCTGCTAATCCTTGCCCCCTTGTCAGACTTGCGGTGTCCAATAGCCACACAATTTTAAGGGCAAAGGAGATTTATCAAACTGGTGTAAAGTACAACTGGCTAAGATACCCATAGCAAGCAATCAGATTCCACCTTTAATTTTTCACAGCTCCTTTGGAAAATGAAAGGTGGAATCTGATTGGTTGCTAGGGGCAATTATGCCAGTTCTACATTATACCAGTTTGATAAATTTCCCCCCTAGGCTTTACCAGAAAATTGTGCAGCCATTGGCAACTACGGAAGGGCAAGGTTCGTTGTCCATAGCAACCAATTACAGTTCAGCTTTCTTTCCTTAACATGCTTTTGAAAAATGAAAGCTGTGCTATGATTGGTTGCTACGGGGAACAAACTAGTTTTTCTTTTAGACAGTTTCCAAAAATCTGCTATTGTATGTATCTAAGCCAGAAAGCTGGGAAAATATACATTTATAAATCCGTCCCACTGAGTGCAGAAAAAGTGAAGCAGTTTTCCACAGTAGCCAATTGGATCACGTCTTTAATTTTATAATTAAAGACGGGAGCACTACAAACTGAAATCTGATTGGTTGCTGTGCGTAGCACCATAGTTTTTATAGTTCTTGTATATAACTTTAATTCTGTACTGGGTAAAATATTCACATACGAAAAAAAACTTCCTGAACTTCCTGAGTTCCCCGTACACCTACGGCATTGATTACTTTGTATTCTGTATAAGTTTTCTCTTAGATTCCTTGCATTGACAAATGCTCTCTTCATACTTTGCCAGGGAACAATGCTCACAAAACATTAAGTATAATTGCAGCCGCCACAGATAACCTTTATTGTAAAGCGTAGCTGCGCAAAAAAAAAGACAAGTGAGGAAAAATTGAATGTTACAGAATCTCTTTATAGCTCCAATAGCATGGAATCACAAAAAAGCCGAGCCATTGTACCTACTGTGGCCACCAGCTCTGACATGTGGCCAGGTAAGTGTTCTTGATTTCTGTTCAAGAACAGGTCGAACAAAGCCTTCAAAAAATAGACGTGGCCAAAAATAGAACCGGGAGAGGAAAAATATATTTAATGTCACATGTTCGTTTTCTGTACGCGGAAGCAAGTAACAAGGCTGAGAACATATTTTCGTGGTGCCACTCTGAGCGAGTGGGAGTGAGTATTCAGAATGAACAAATGGTAATAAGAGAAATGTTTCAAAATGGAGGCTGCATGCTGCTTTCTTTGATCCATAATGCACTGTGCCCCGTGAAGTCTTAATCTGCGGTATTGTACGATAAATTGCTAGGGTGCAGCATGGGGCTTCTGACCAACTGTAAGCATAACTACAGCTTTTTGAAGCTTGATACTCATGGGTTGAGTGGGAAATTTACATTGTAATTTTTTTTTCTTTCCGTAAAAAAAAATCCTCAGGTGAAAAGCAGGAAACGCTGACGTACAATTAACATCAGCTCCAGATATCTATGGATTTGTGAAAAGGTTCCAGAATACATCATTATTGGTGATATTAAGGATTGACAGTCTTTAAAATTTCTAATGATTAGTATAATTGCACTATGTTATGCGTAACGCTTCGTACCCCAGAAGATGTTGTGTGAATGAGGACTAAGGTTGCTTTCACATCTCCGTCGGAAGAAACAAACAAAAAATAAATGAAATACGTTCTCCCAAAAGGAAACCTAACAGATTCCACTATAGTCATAGGGATCTGTTAGGATCTGTTCCTGTCAGTTATTTGCTGAATCCGGCACTTCCGTTATTTTTGTTCTTCTGCTCCTATATTGGAGGAGAAGAACGGAAATAATATCGGTGATGTGAGAGCAGCCTAATAGGCCCCATTCAGACGACCGTGTTTCACGGCCATATACGGGCCGTGAAAGCCCGGCCTGTGCTGCACCAGAGGACGGGAGCGCACGGTGTCATTGGTTGCTATGACGCCGTGTGCTTCCTGAGGCCGCCGCCGCAACCGTCTGAATGGGGCCTAAGGCTGGATATCTAGGCCAGGTGAAGGTATTCTCGTGCCCTACGCAGATAAGGATTATAATGCACCTCAAACTATGAAATGTATTCATAGGCTAGTGATTGGGTCACTGGAAGAGGAGATGTTAATACAACCTTCATTAGTGGTCTATATGGTGTAGCACACTCTGAAATTGATAAAGACCCCATACCAAATAGATGCCAAAATAAGTACAGATCTATAAGTAAATACTGAATATCGCCAGGATACATCCAAAAAATACAGATCAGACCCCAGAACATAGACCCCTGAATAACTACCCCAATGATAAAAACCATCCTAGATTACAGACCACTAAATTAATACATACCAGGCTCCGACTATACCTCTGAATAAATATCTACCCCATAATAAATACTGACCCCAGATCAGAACTAAAATAAATGCAGAAGCCCAAAATTAACCACAAACCCCACACCAGGTGCCAAGACAAGACTGCAGAGTAAAAACACAGCTCAAAGCCCCAAGGTACGGTAAATACGGATCATAAAATTACTAGCCGCTCATTCAATGGAGGTGAAGCGATGTATTTACATGCAACGATCACCTCCACCATATGAGGATGAGGGATCGCTATTGCAATCTCTAGTCATCATACAGCTGCCTGCTGTGCCTGCACGAACGCCGGGACCACCCGATGGGTCATCAGTATCTGGGATCCCCGCCAATCAGCTGTTTGACAAGGCACCGGCGCTCCTGTATACACCATGGCCTTCTTTCAGCTCACCAAGCACAGCACCATACATTGTACAGAGGTTATGCTTGGTGTCGCAGCTGGTAACCACAAAATACAGTAGCACAATTGTATAGAAAAATGTGGACAGTATAGGAAAAACGTGGGGAAAAAGTACCGCACATGCACTTTAATACATCGCTCCAAAAACATCTTAATGTTTCCTAGAATCGATTTGCCAAATATAGAAGAGAATGCAAACATTTTTTACAAATCAACTCTTTCCACATTGTTCATAGATATGTTATACATACATTCCCACATTCCTCTGAAAGATCAGCACTCAGTATTAGGTCCCATTCACACAAACGTGGGACCGCCGTTTCCGTGTTGTGGGTCAGCAAAATGCAGGCATCGGCCATGTGAACTCCGCATCGCAGTGTGAACCCATTGACTTCAATGGGTCTGTGATCCACAAGATGCAGCGAAAGATAGGACATATTCTATCTTTCATGTGTTTCCGTGTGCTTCCAGGTCCTTGCATCCATGCTGCAAAAGATAGAACCTATTGATGTCAATGGGTCCGGACTGTGATTTGGTATTTAAAGGGCCAGTGCCCGTGTTTTGCGGACCTGCAGTTTGGGGTTCGCAACATGGGCACGGTGGTTCGCACAACATGGGCAAGGTCGTGTGAATGGGGCCTAAGGCCAGCGTTTGGACAGTGATATCCATTATTGTGAGCCTACACAGAGACAAGGGATAAGGGAAAGATCTGCTACTGTTCTGTGGTTTTGACCTGCTCCTGGTTTTGACTCACATTCACTGATGAAAATCACTGACCAAACACTGACTGTGTGAAAGCCACCTAAGAGACACATGGGGTCATTTGCTAAGATCTCCATGTCCGTGCACCAAAATTTTGTTGCATAGGAGTTTTCATTGGGGACTGGTGGGGCTGGGCCATTGGCCCCGCAAATTTGCTAACATTTACGCTTTTTTCAAGACATAAAACATGCCTGAAATCTACGGCAGTCTGGGACTGCAGTAAATTTCAAACTAGGTGCACGGACTGCCAGAGAATGCACCTAATTTTAACAGAGATGCACGCCTCCTCAAATATTAATTTCGTTGTATGGCACATGTATGCATCATCTTGTAAGTAGTAACTAAAATAACACTCCAGGCCCCTGGCTGATTGCTGGTACATTGGTGTGACTATATAAATAGCATATAATTATTGTGTAGAATCGTATAAAAATGGATTGATAGAGGTTAAAAACTTTCACTCTACCATTCACCATGTTGAACATAATTGCCTTTGAATAAAATGCAGGACAAAATTGCTTCCTCTTAGCACTTTTTGTCACAGCGACACAATTAATGCAATCTTCCAAATGTCACTAATTCAAGGATGTGCATTTTTTCTCTTCAGACAGTGACTCATATATTGTTGTGGTGCATTCAGACACCAGTATCAAAGAAGTTTCAAGACTTCAAACGGAAGAGGTAATAACTGTTCTTAGTTATAACTCTTTAAATAGATTCCATCAGGGGTCTCCTACTCTTCCAATTCTAAAAGAAAAATTGAAACCAAGCTTTTAAAAGAAATGATAGTTTTTGGTGGAAAACTTATTAAAACTATAATTTTAGGTGGCTTTTCATGATGAGGTGTTGTGTATGCCTATGAGAAATATCACTATATCTGGCCATTATAATAACTTATATTCTGCATATTTCACCAGTTTCCCCTCTGCATGCTCCATCTCTAATTGTCACTTTTCAGCCCCAGAATGGCCAGAAACTAGCTGATCTCTCCAATAGACAGCACACACAGAGAAAGGGAGAGCCTGTCCCTCTACAGTATCTCTCTGTAGCAGCAAGGCAAACATTATACTATAAAATTATACAGTAGCAATAAATAGAGCACTATAGCTGTGAACCCTGCACTGGGATATGATACAAAACAGAGTTAAAGGCTATGTACACCTTGCAATTTTTATTGCATTGTACTCATTTTGAGCTAAAAATTATTTTTCCAATTTGTCTTTATCAAAAATGTTGAACCATTGTCTTTTCGCAGCCTAAAGTTTATCTGGTAGCAGGATCAGAATTTTCACTGTGTTCCACCAGGCAGCTCAGCTTATCTCTGACCTTATAAACCCTCATTATAGCTCAATTCTTATCTTACTAATAAGAATGTGGCTTAGGGTACTTTCACACTAGCGTTTACAAATTCTGGTATTGAGCTCCGTCATAGGGGCTCAATACCGGAATAAAACACTTCAGTTTCGTCCCCATTCATTGTCAACTCCAAAATGCATTCCGTTCAGTTCTCTTCAGTATACAGACCAGCGAGCAAACCGCAACATGCTGCGGTTTGCTCTCCGGTCTGTGCATCCGCACCAATGACCCCCCAATGCAAGTCAATGGGGACGGATCCGTTTGGTGTGACACAATAGTAAACGGATCCGTCCTCCATTGACTTTTAATGGAGTTAATGACGGATCCGTCACCTGCACTTTTCCCCACAGCTCCCTCCCCCCTCCAGCAGAGGGCGTTGTGGGGAATCTTCCCTTCCTTTGTGCGCGCCGTCCTCCTCCTCCTGTGCTGTCCGGAGATGCTGGGGCCTCTGACAACCAGAAGCCACCAGGACACCGGGAGCCAGTAAGTATGGCTTACAAACAATAGAGAGACTGTGTCTGACACGTTTGCGGCCGTAGCGCGGTTCCGGTTCCTTGAGGATTCTACACACCTTAGTTATATTGTCTCTGACATCCTGATTTGGGTCTTATGACAGCCACTGAACTTGACAGTACAGCCCTATGACCTTTTTTTCTTCTTTTGTAGCATCTCCCCAAACTGACAGTCCATCTCATATCTTCAGATGGATTTTAGGACAAATGATTAATGTAAGAGGTAGGGGGAGAAAAGAAGTAGCTGATAAGTGAAAACAGAGGCAGTTTTTATTGTAAGTTTTAAATATCCTTTAGTACTAACACATTTAATTAGTAGCACTCAGACAGTTGACAAACTACGCAGTTTCAGGAATACTGCCTCCCTTGGCTCAAAAGCCAATAATCATCCCTTTTTGCAACTCTGATAAATTGTCCCTTTGACCCATGACAGCAACGAAGGATATGTGTGCAGACAGTAGGGGCGTTCCTAGATTAAAACATTCAGGCCCAGAAAGCACTGTCTGCTAGACATATACCATGTAAAACTGAATTATTGCGCTGCAGCGCTACCACACTGAATCAATTGCCCAAGGCCCCCTGCTCAGCTGGGCCACAGATACTGAAAATACAAGGGTGACTACTAACCAGGATACACTGCGGGAACTCAAGGACTTGTGATGACCTCACAGTCAGGTGATCTGTGCTAGAGGCAGAGCTCATTGCTAGACAAGGACCTGCGATGATGTCACCATCGTGTGATCAGTACAGGAGAGCTTGGCCCTCAGCAGTGAAAAGCAGGGTCCTGATTACTGCAGAGGGCTCTATAGGAGTGCTTATAGATTGGCTTTATTTTTAAGGAGGGCACTATAGGGGGCCTTATTACTACTGAGAAGGCTATAGATAGCTTTATTACCACTGGGTGCACAATAGGGGGCCTTAGTTCTACTGGTGGCTCTGCAGGAGCATTATTAATATTGGAGGGATCTTCTACTAATAGGCACTCTTGGGGAGCATTACCATTATTGGTGCACTGTAGAGGGAACTATTACTAATGAGGGCACTCTAGGAGGGAATTACTATTGGTGGGACTTTGAGGAGAACTATTACTATTGGGGGGGGGCTGTCTGTATGGCACTATTATTTCTTCAGGGTAGTATTTGGGGGCATTTAGGGGCACAACAAGCAGCAGGATAACACTGTTGGGCAGGGGCAGACTGGGAACTCAAAGTGGCCATGGAACAAATACTAAAAGTGGCCCTGTTTTATAGTCAGGTCCAAATTGATGGAAGGCAGGGCCAACAATACCATACTGTAGCACATTATACCACCCCAACAGAGCCAAATATCACAGTCCATCACAAAATACTGCCAGAAGCACATAATACACCCCCAAAAACTTCCACTGGCCAACCGTGAGGAGGGCTCAGGTGGCCCCCTGGGCATCGGCCCATCAGGAAATTTCCCTGTAAGGTCTATGGCCAGTCTGCCCCTGCTGTTGGGACTCGAGGTTAGGGGAGAATGATCGAAAAGCGAGGAAACTAAGATGCCTGTGTGTCAACCTTTGCAGAGACAAGACATGGCTGAAAGAAGTTGTCTGGGCCAAATGAAGAAGATGATGACAGAGAACATTTAGATCAGAGAAGACGTCACCTGTGAGGCACTGGATGTGAGAGGTATGTGGTGCTGTATAGTCTGTTATGTTTGGTAGTGTCTATGCAGCAAGTAAAGCCAGTAAAATGTCTTAAATGCTAGTGTAGGCAGGAAGGGGGAGGGGAAAGGGTGTCAACTTGGGCCATATGCATTGGGGCTTGGACTATGGATATTTTGAGACCCGAGAAATGCCCCTGGCAGACAGCCTATTGCACACCTTATATACCTACCAAGCCAGCTCATTTATGAGCTGACATCAAAGGTACTGTAAGAACTGTTTATAATAATTGACTCCACTGTGTATATAAAACTGACAGAGATGTTCCCTACAGTACAATTTTCTTTGAGATTACCTGTTGGAACATTAAAGGCCCTATACACATTAGTGTATTAGAGAACAGCGGGTTCAACTGACTGTTTAATGTTATAAGGGAGCTCCCAACACATCATTTGTTGGTGGCGAGAAGGATCGGACAAAATGATTATTTTCACGCCATCGTTTTGCCCACTCAGGAGAAAAACTCCCACCAGAGGTGTCTGTCTGTGGCTTTCTCCACTCTCCCCATTAAATACACATGCATGTTTGGCCACACCAAAGGATTCAGGAGACACAGCTGTTGACCAAACCATCATTTGGCTAACAGCTATTAAACAGGGATAGCCACCTTAAAGGGGATGTCTCATCATAGAAAATGTGGGCATATTGTTAGGATATGCCCACATTGTCTTATAGGTGCAGGTCCCACCACTGGGACCCACACCTATATCGAGAATGGAGCCCCACAAGGTGGTGGCTGGTGGACTCATGTGCGGCCACCACCAAACCGGCCCCCAATAGAAATGAATGGGAGTGTACCGCGCATGCGTGGCCCCCGATCCCATTCCTTTCTATGGGGGCGATGGAAATAGCCAAGCTATTTTCGCCGGCCCCATACAAAATGAACGGAAGGCGGCTGCACATGTGCAGTACACCCTCCTACACTTGCTGGACTGCATTCTCGATATAGGTGCGGGTCTCAGCAGTGGGACCCACATCTATAAGACAATGGGGGCATATCCTAGCGATATGCCCCCATTGTCCATGATGAGACAACCCCTTTAACACTAAAAGGGTCTTTGCCACCATAGACATTTATGACATAGTCATTGGGACCAGCTCTAGCACTCCCATGTATTTGGAGAGTCTCACTGGTATGGGACTGTGCTACAAAACCAGATGCAGTCAAAAGAGAAGAAAGGTGCTGTTTGTGGAAAGAAACAGACCATTTTTTTTAACAGCTTACACCCCTTTTACATTCCAAAATTTACTTGGTATTATGGGTTCCCTAACATTTTTAATCCAAATCATAGTGTACTGCTAAATTACCTGAATACATTAAAGTTCTTCATTTTTAAGAAAAGGTTATATTCACAAATGTCAGTTCAATAAAAGTAATTCTCAACCAAACAGAAGTAGGCGTCAGAAAGTTTATTCTGGCAATGTACAAATACAAGTACCCACTAGAGCAGGGGTCCACAAACTACGGCCCACAGGCCGCATGCGGCCCCCTGAGGTCATTTATCCGGCCCCCCGCCGCACTTCTGTCTTTTCCTGGCGGATAAAATAAAAAACTCTCTTACCTCTCTTGCGCTGCGGCTCCGCTCTGGGTCCGGCGCTCCTCTGTCTTCTCTGCCCACGCTGCACTGTCCTAACCGCGTACAGCATCAGGACGTAGTGCGCGCACTCTGACCTGACGCTGCATGCAGTCAGGTGACAGTAAAGCGCGGGCAGAGGAAGACAGAGGAGAGCCGGACCCGGAGTGGAGCCGCGGCGCAGGAGAGGTAAGAGAGTTTTTTATTTTATTCTGATGGGGGCAGAGTGGTCTGATCTGAGGTCTGATGGGGTCACAATGGTCTGATCTGAGGTCTGATGGGGGCACAGTGGGCTGATCTGAGGTCTGATGGGGGCACAGTGGGCTGATCTGAGGTCTGATGGGGGCTCAATGGGCTGATCTGAGTCTGATGGGGGCACAGTGGGCTGATCTGAGGTTTGATGGGGGCACAGTGGGCTGATCTGAGGTCTGATGGGGCACAATGGGCTGATCTGAGGTCTGATGCGGCACAATGATTGTTTTTTTACTTGAAAATAAGATATGTGCAGTGTGCGTAGGGATTTGTTCATAGTTTTTTTTATAGTCTGGCCCCCCAATGGTCTGAGGGACAGTGAACTGGCCACCTGTGTAAAAAGTTTGGGGACCCCTGCACTAGAGAGAAAAGCAATGTATTTCAGAAGATTCTTATGAAACTTAGATTTTAAGTTACATAGGCCATTTCTTGGCATAAGTGGTTTGTAGACCTCCAAGACATGTCAATTAGGCAAGTCAAAAGAGTACCAGAAGTGATGGTCTAGAATAGGGAGTGGGGTGGTGCCCTTCTTTATCTGAGGACTCTAGGTCTTGTGTGGAAATTACTAATTCACTAGGCAGTACAAGCAGTACCATATCAGACATCCCGAACTTTTATAGTTTTTTGTTTCATTCTTGACTGCAGGGTCCACAATGAGAACGTCACACTCTGTAGTCATATCCCAGAAGGCGTTACATGTGCATTTTTATATCCTACCAAGTAAGCAATTTTTGCAATAGATCACATACTGTGATAAGCAATTATCTTTCTGATCAAATCAATCCCATAATATACGCTGTGTCGCATTACTCCAGGTGCCATCCTTCTTTTTTTTCTCCATAGTTAAAAAAGTAATTCCATTTTGTCTGAGTAGTTGCATAAAGCTGATCACATGCATAGGAATAACATAGCCAGTAACAGAAGACTACTGAGTGAGGATGGTATGCAATAAAGTTAGGAGGAGGCAATGTACTGTAAGTCGGATGCATATGGCGAAGAAAGCCAGTTGGGCTGCCCAAAAATATAGAAAACTGAAATCTTTTTGCTCAAATTTTTACAGAGCACTCACTGTGAGTCTTAAAAAATAACAAAAATATAGAAAAACTTAAACTCTACTACAAATAATATGCTGACGTCCAATTCACCTGGTGGGGTACAATTCAAAATCTTATTAACTGCAAATTAATTTTTGCTCTACATGCAAGTCAATTATTCTGCTTTGTTTCAGCCGCCAATATAGGTAGGAGAGTAAATACAAAGCCCAGGGGAAGAAAGGAGGCATTAGTCATATAAATGTAAGCATATGCAAGGTAGCAGGGGAAGCCTCTTTTACTGACGTGTAAGCCATTGGCATGCTGTGGTTATTCATTAGAGTGTCCAACAGGCTTATCAATGGGAGATTGTTTTGTAGGAAGAAATAAATACTCAAATTGATCTTGGGCTTTTTTGAGTACAGTAGAACCGTCTGTATTTACCAGCTGCCAAGTAGAGTTAATCTGGAGAAAAGTCTTTGATAAAATAGGATGCCCAAGCGGTAAGCCTCGATCGCTTTTCATGTGCAATATGTTTCACATCTGTTATTGGCAGTTCTGTAGGTTTTCCATTGTGCTATTATTATTTTTTTAGTTTAATTAGACATCCATTGGTCTCGGGAGTTTTTGGGATTAAAAAGAAATTATAGAATGGAAAGTAAATGAAACAAAAAGTTTATGATAAAATAAATTCTGACCAACCATGGCTTCAAACATTTATTGTGAATAGCATCCACTTACATATCTGCCATGAGACAGAACATACACAGAGAAGGTCACTTTAAAAAAAAAATTGTCCAAGATTACAAAAAAATATGGCTGCTTTACTTCAGAAATAGTGCCACACCTGCCCATAAGTGTATATCGCAATTCAGTATCTTTCATTTCAATACGTACAGGTACCTACAATGGGTGGATAGGCATGGCACTGTTTTTCAGTGAATGGAGGGGCACAACCCTTCTTCATTTTGGGACACACTGTGGACTTTGGGGCCACCTGCCTGCTGGTGGCTGGGGTGCCCTTGATGTTAGGTATTTGGGTAGCAGAATGCAAGGCAGAAGAACAGGGGCCTGGGTCAAATATGGAGACCTATGACCAGACCGGCTTGGTTTACTGAATAGGTGATGGGTGTCACAATGCAAATGAAAGTACTTAATTAATATGGTTGGCACTCCTCCGTATACTTGGTTGGTGCTCTGTGATCGGGATAGACCCAACGTACAGTGGATAATATAATCACGGCACTCAGACAATGTACTTGCAGGGTTAATGCAACTGAAAGCAGTAGGCATATTTCTCAAGTACATACATCATTGAGTAGGCTTTTCCCAAAGGCTGTATGTAGGGGACTATGATGTGGTTCTCCATTTCTATAGATACATGCAAACTTGCCAAAAGACAAAGGCATAATATTTCTCTCAATATTTCTCAGCAATGCCTAAGTGTGCTAGATCAGTCCTAGATCCTAGATCAGATAGCCAGTCCGTCTCAGTTGAATGATGGGTGCCAGAAGCTACATAACCCAAACCAGATGCACTAAAATCTACAGCTGTATGTGTGCGTTATCTTTACTGTCTCTGTCCAAGCACTGTCCCTTAAAAGCAATTCAATGCTTATTTCCCTCAGAAGTTGTTTTTTTGCAAAGTTGCTCTTCTGACAGATTTTGACCAACAGGGATGGTGTTTTCCTGTAAAATAATTATTTTCTCCTACTTCAGCTTGTCTGCATTACACACTAACAGCAGAATACACAACCCTACTCTTGGCCCTCTTGCCCTCTTTCGCCCTCTTGCCAAAAACTCCCATACTCATCCTTTTGAGATACACAGTACATAGTAAAATCACATTGGCCAATTGTACCACTGAAATTGCACATCTCAGTAACATCTCAGTAAACATCCTGTAAACCATAACATATTATTACATTAAACCTTAAGCATTGAAACATAGCATTAACTCTTTAGCAGTGAACAAGAGGGTCACTGCAATAGCAGCCATGCTTTTTTGATGCTGTACAACCCCTTTAACATGTTCACACTAGTATTTGGCAGCTCTTTAAGGTTTTCTGGTGTTGTTGACTGCTAGAATAGCACCTTCTGCATTAATCTGTCAAAAATAACATACAGACGCATCCATTCTTATTTGGTCTCTTGATGCACTTTCTGTATAACACTGGTCGGTTAAATACACTCTTTCCAAGGCTTTTCAATGGTTTTGTTGTCTTTCATGAACAGAAAACGCACTACGCTGGCTCACAGAGACCAATTAAAGGTACCTTTACGCAGGATGATACAGCAGCACATTATCGGGAAGGAAGTGTTCCTTCGCGACAATCGCCTGCTTGCTGGTGGTGGAGACCATTGCATTTACATGATAAATGAGATGGGCCTGCCAGCCCATCCCCTTCCCCACCTACGCCATGCCCCCTTTTTTAGACCAGACGTCATCAGGGAAAAGTGTCAGATTGTGGCGCAAATGACCTTTGCGCTCAAATCTGCAACAGATATACAAGTATATCACTTAGTAAATAACCCCCTATGCCTTTCCTTCACCCAAGTTCTGGGGGCAACACCATTGAGATTTATCCCTTTTGTATTCCATCATTCTATTGTTATACTGTATATCTACAGGTAGAAATCATCTGAATTTAGAAAACATGTATAAAACAAGTTCAGCCGTGTTGCTGTAGCAACGACTATTTCCCAATGAAATGTAGAAAATACAAAGTCTTTTGTCATGGAGAACTAATGCATGTTTTGGATTGTGCAGAGTACTCAAAGGTTGATTAAATGCTTTAAATATGTATTATTATTGCTGAGTTGCCCATAAACTGTGACGTAGCTAGAGGATGCAAAGGTAAAAAGTTTCACTCCAGTCTTGCTCCTCCTGCTTCCTCTGCCAACCTCTTCTTCTTGATTGACAAGGCCAGGTCTCTACATAGTCATCTCACTTGGTCATGTCAATCAAGAAGGAGAGTTAGAGTCCGGCAGAAGAAGGAGGAGGAGCAAGGGTGCACAGAGTGATTATTTCAGACCCACCTCTGGTGCATTTAACTGCTCATTTGCCTAATGATTAAAAGTTCTTTTTCTCCAGATTGAAACAATGGATTGCTAAGTGAAAGGTATCATCACATTCAGCTGAGCTAGTCCTGAAAGGGATTGTGCTTAGTTTAGCAGTGAATATTCTGACTCCCTTTACTACAGTAACTGTCAGACTGACAACTCCACAAGCTAGGTAAGACAAGTACATGGTAATTACAGGGACAGCAACTTCTGACCTCACCTGTATCACCACAGCCACATTCAGGGCTACCTGGCATAAATACACATGCAGAAAACCTGAAGAAATACACTGTGGATGGAATATCATCAATTACAGTGCCAACTAAAAGGTGAGTATAAAAGAAAAATCTTGAATTTCACATAGCGGTTCAGTTAGTTTCTGGTATTTGAAATTATAGCTATGCTTTTCTGTAATTGTCTGACGGACCCTAGGAATAGAAGTATTCTAGTTGACTGTGACAGGTGCCTAGAAAACAGTCACCACTAATCTACTCCTATTACTGCAAAACACATTCTATGTACAGCCATACGGGTTTACGCCACCAATGGCGACTTACTGCTATTGGAGAGTAGTTATATAATATTGTGCAGTAAGAAGCGGCATATGGTGAGACATGGACTGCTTATGCTGGAACTCCATGGGGTGGAATTTATCATTCTAGGACCCACCAGTAAAATTCAGTTTGGGGACTCACTGTAAAGTTACGTGCAAATATTATCTACTCACACTGTGGCAGCAGTAGTAAGACACTACAAGATGATGGATTATGGGGGTCCCTGCAGTGACGTTGAGAGGTCCCTGGTGAAAAAGGATACTAGCCGGCCTATCTCTGTAGAAGCCTTCTCCACCACCCGATGTGTGTACAATAATAAACTGGGTAGCCTGTTAAATAATATATGCAGTTGTATACAAACACTATCTGTATGTAGTGCAATCAGTCTACTGTCCCATGTGCCACTTGTGCAGGGTATGGGGGACTAAGGGCCCACCTTACTCAGGGGCCCACCAGGGGATTCACCTGTTCCCCTGTGGGCCAATCCAAGCCTAGCTGCACACCAAGCCACCCCCCTAATTACCACTGGTAACAATCTGTGAGGGCTACAGGAATAAAATCCCTCCTGACAGCCAGTGATTTCCAGGTTTTATTTAAATCCTCCTCCTTCAGAAAGAAGTGATATTGAAAGGAAAGATTTGGGGCAAAAAAATAAAAAATAAAAATGAAAGGGACTGGCCTTTGGGGAGGGAGGAGTCTAACAATGAAAGTAAAGGCATCTCCGACAGTACTTGTATAAGGCATACACTGGTACAGTGTATATGTTGCTGAAAGGCAACTAATTCACCAACTTATATATTTATTTCCTTATTTCAATTGTATTATTTTCCTACATTATGTGTTGTGGTGCAAAGTCTTACCGCTACTGAAAGAACTGAAAGAACAAAAATGTGGAAAAAGTCACATGTTAATGCATGCAGTTTACTGCCTTCTGTCACAATTGTGAATTTTCTTTCTGTTCCTACTTTTAAGTCCTCATGCACACGACCGTATGCATTTTGAGGTCCACAAATTGTAATTTTTTCAATTATTGTGCAAAAATATAATTATGTTTTTACATGCAATTATTGTGGGCACACATTACCAACAACAGTAAATGCTATTCGAATAAGCATGTGCAGAATAATCAGTTTCACTATCATCAAAACAATGTCGATGCCACAAGAGCCGAAGATTGATTCAAGATTTTGTAAAAATATTGCTACTTACCACTAGATTTCCTATAACCATAACAAGCATGAAGACAAGGATGCACAAGGGTTGGCCGCTAACTTCCATGCAATCCCACATGGTCTCAATCCATTCTCCGCACAAAACCCGAAACACAATGAGGAACGAATGGAAAAAGTCATTCATGTGCCATCGTGGTAACTTGCAATCATCGCTAATCTTGCAGACACAATCCATGTAGTTACGTCCAAACAACTGGACTCCAACAACAGCAAAAATAAAAACGATGATCGCCAAAACAAGGGTTAAGTTCCCGAGAGCCCCAACCGAATTTCCAATGATTTTGATGAGAGTATTCAATGTCGGCCAAGACTTTGCCAGTTTGAAAACCCGAAGCTGAAACAAGACAAAATAAGTTTTAGTTTCCTGCATGTAATAAAATAGATCCAAAATAATACCACAGGCAATGTATGAAATGGAAAATCAGATCATAACTATACACTACAGGAAACAGTATAGAGCTTACCAAGCGGAAAGAACGTAGAACTGACAGATTTCCCATACTGGAGAGACTGGACAAACAGAATTCCATTAAACTGAGCGTTACAATGATGCTATCAAAAATATTCCATCCCTGCTGGAAATAGTAATAAGGATCTAAGGCAATAATTTTGAAGACCATTTCAGCTGTAAAAATGCCAGTGAAAACCTGTAGACAAAAAAAGGAAACAACTCAGAAGACATTTAGTGAAAGGACATGGCAAAGCAAATTCCACATTGAAAAGGAATGTGTGATCAGAAAATAACCATTTGTTTAAATCATATTTTTATGTTAAACATTTTTTAGAATTTTTGGTGAGTTTTTTTTTATTTTTCTGTGTTAACATACTCTAAAAAATGTATATAATCCTGCTGCGTTTAAACTGGCCTGAAATATGTTAAGACTTCCTGTCTTTTGAGATCAGCTACATGGACCAAAGACACAAAGGACAGGAGCTGACCCTATTGACTTCCATGGGAGAGTTTTCTAGGCATGCTCTGTGATCTTATCAGAGGTCAGGAGGGAGTAGGTAAGCTGCGATATCACGTATTGTGAATGGAGGATCCTGTCTTATTTATGTAGAGGTGTTGCTTGTCATTGTAATTCTGCCTGTGGTGCTAATGATAATGGCTACTGAAAAGTTACCTGTGCACAACAGAAAATCATGACCTATTAGTAGACATAGCGGCCAGTTATGTACATTTTTATAGATAATGACATGGAAAATAAAAATAAAAAAACTCAAACCAAAAATTCAAAAATCAAACCAAACCAAAAATTAAAAAAAATATATATATAAAAACTTGTTTGAAACACCGGGTCATTTTCTGATAATGCATTCCCTTCAACAAGAGCATTGAATAAATTATTTCTAGTTTCATATGTGTAGACTTGAAAGTCGCTAGATCAATTTTTATATTTTTTTGCTATCACTCATATCTCTACTTTTATTTTTGTAAGTAAGTAATAATTGCAGTTACAATTGGACTCTTTTATTTTAAGAAATTCATTTTAAATCTACTTAGACAACAAAAAAGTAAAATGTTCAGAGGTTTACACTTTAGGGGGTTGTACCCTAGAGATGCATTTTAATATTTCTGAAACACCCAAATCATCTGCAAGTATCCACGGCAATTCTGCGGCAACAAAATCTGCACCAAATGTTGTGGATATTGTTGCTTAATGCATAATGTAAATGCTGTAGTTTTACAGCAGAGTTAAACCTCTGAATTGCATTGGAAAGGGTGAAATCTGCTGCACAAATTCACAACATAAATGCTGTGATTTTGTTAAATTCTCATCCAATTTGCTGCTACTTTAAATGTGTGGATTTTCCAAATGCAGTTCCACTGTGGAAAATCTGCAGCGTACACATAGTTATCGATTTTGCAGTTGGTAAATTCAGGATAAATATGTCCCCCCCTAAGAATGGCCCCAAATAGTACCGGGCCAACTGTTTTGGTGATTTTCAGCACCATCCATTTTTGCCAGCTAGGGACTGTCGCCTTGCAAATCCCGGACAATTGGCTAAACGTGCAGCCATGGTTGGATTTGGGTCCTTGGGCCCACCAGAGGAAATTATTCTCAGGGCCCAACTCAGGGTTTGATACAAAGAAATAGACCTTTGTTGCAAGCTATTGGGTTGAAAGGCAGCTCCAAATTTAGAGCCCGCCATGGTATCAGAGCCTGGCCCACAGGAGGATCTCCTGGTAATCTGGTGGGCCAGTTGACCACTGTGTGTGGCCGTATCCTACAGGTGTATTTCCATATTTCTGAAACACCCAAATGAACAGGACTATATAAAGGTTTTGCAACGTGCACACGCTCGTCATTTACAGTAGCAAAGGTGGTCATACAGACTCGCGTTCTGTCAATCTTAATTTTCTCCTCTACACATTCAGTTCGCAGAAGATTTCACTATTTAACCTTTGGGTTGACCTGAAAAAACATGGCACCGAAACCTAAATGAATATATCATTGATTTATTAAAACAGGGGCACAAATGGGTTCACATATTGGTTTCCCTCTCTCGTACTGTATGCATTGGCCTAGCTGTTCTTATGCCAGGATATGATGTAATTCCAGGCAACATCATAGATATGGCAGTTCCCAGAGGAAAAGCAAAGATGCTTCCAAGGTCTAAATAAAGCTGAACGAGCCTAAGAGCAGCTACTTATTATATGAACTTTTGAAATGTTGCCTGGAACAAGTTAAGTGATGTGTTCCTTTAAGCTTTTTATTCTCCTTCATCTAGATAATGCATTGTCAATAACAAGTCTGCCCTTCGATCGCTCGCGTTTTAAATGCAGTTTACAATTACTGTAAACAAGCAAGAGCCTCTGGGAACACGCTGACTCTAGGGTGTACGTATCCTAACTTCCTTGGCACTGTGCTTGTATTGTACACAACAACGTGTCATACATAGTCATTTCAGGTTCGTTTTTTTTTATCATAGAAACCTTCAAATAAGTGAAAATCACTTAGACCAGACCAAAAAAATCTGGTGTGGACAATGTCTGATAATTTTTTATATATTTTTTTATCATGTTGCCCCATAGGAGATCACTCCTAGGGGGCAACATTCAATTGTATCCTGTGTCTATCTCTTCCATAAGAAAAATAATCTCTTTCATATTTTGATTTATTTCAGCTATTCAGTTTAGTCTTATTGGATTCTTCATTCTCATGAGTCCATCATAGGCTATCATTATGTACTCACAGACAAAAAAATAATAATAATAATAATAAAAAGGCACCATTAAGGAGTTGTTGGTATCAAATTACACTTTCTATGTGTGAATGTAATGAAGATAACTCTGTAGGACCACCTCTAGCCAAGATACAAGATGAGATTTGGTTGGGCATGGATGCATACAGGTTCTGTATGGTATTCTGAGGAACATTTGCCCACAGATGTTGCAGCCAGGCCTGTAGATCCTGCACACTCTTTACTTGCCAAAGCTGGTGTCCCAGCCGGTGCCATAAATGCTCGATTAGTGAAAAATCTAGCAACCGAGCAGGATTAAGAAGTATAAATCTGGAGTAGACATTCCTGAAAAACTCATGATGTGTGTGGATTATCCTGCTGAAAATGCCAGCTGGAAGCCCTTCCATGAAAGGCAACACGTGACAGTAGGATGTCCTGCACATATCACTGAACTGTTAGTGCCCATCATATCACTATTAGGGGTGACCAACTGTTGTATTAAATGGATCCCCAGATCATCACACCAGCAGTTGGGGCAATGTGGTGCTTCACAGCAAATGCAGGTTTGAGGCACACTCACCATGAGACATACTCAAACCCAACTGTCATCGGCCCCCAACTAGAAACTGGATTCATTGCTAAAAATGACAGGGTCCCAGTCCAAAGCAGTCCAGGTTTCTCATAAACTACATCACTTCAAGCAAATGCGACGGTGGTCCCAGTCCAATAATGCCTACTTTCTCAAAGTCTGTCAACTGGGCAAAATGTCTTTGAGTGGGTTGTAGAAGCATGTCTACAATCTCTAACCAAGAGGTCTGCTACCCAAAAGTAGCCTCTGAGATCCATTTTATAGGGCAACATGGGAAGCACTCTTAAGCTCTCTTGTGACAAGACCCGGTGTCTAGTCAGACCACATGTAATCATTTACATATCTGCCTGAGATATAACTGTATGTTATGTTTTGCAGCAACCCAAAATTTCTATCTGGGTGCGTTATGTTTTTTTTTTGTCAATAACGGAAACCGGACGGATCCATTATGCTGGTCATTGACTTCTATTATGACGGAATGCATAACGAAATGCCTCTAAAGGTAAGGGAATCCCTAATGCAATTCAGTATATACCCGAACTCGAACTTCAAAACTTGAAGTCTGCTCTTCCCTACAAGGCATTGTGTCTGGTTTAACCATGAATTTCCAAGTGACAGCCTTCCTTTACCCTTGTGTACTGGGGGTGTAACTTTTATAGGATCAAAAATGACAAAAAGGAGGATTACAAACATAAATATGCATCTGTGCCAGAATTTGGCATAAACTGTGTCAAAAATTGTTGCAAAACCATGAAGAAATATCTCTTCTTATGTTGTGCTCATCAAAAAATGTAAAAGTGAGCATGGTCAATATGGAGTGGACCTGGTCTTAAGACAATTTTATTAAGTTGAAAGAAAATGCAGTGTTTTTTATGCAAATTTACGCCTGCTTATAAGTTTCTTTTTTTGACTTTCAGGCACTTCACAATGTCCAAATTTATCAAGAGGTCTTTATCCTCTTATCTTTGGATAAAGACCTCTCCAGGTCAAAACGTCGCTATTTGTGTTTGCTGAATAAAAACTTTGAGAATCTGAAGACGTTGGAGTGCCACGGCATCTTCTTCCGTTACTATACTTGGGGGCCCAACAGGCTGGAGCCCAACGCTGTAGGCAGCACCGCTAAATGGCTTAATTGCATGGCAATACAGGGGAAGTGCTGTCCTACCTTCCTTTCTTCCAAATTTATCAAGAGGCATGTACCTTTTGATAAATTTGGCACAAACCAAACCCCAACGATAATTTAGCAAACACTGGTATATGAAATGTCAGTCTTAAAGAGGCTCTGTCACTACCTTCTAACCTATGTATTAAAATACATAGGTGGGTAGTGGCCTCACAATGAATTCAAATCATACCTGTAATTCCCTTGTAGATGCAGCGGTTGATGTGTAATTTGAAGTTTAAAAAGTATGCAAATGAGCCTTCGGAGCACCGGAGGGCGGGCTTTTCCCTTCTGAGCACCATATCTTCACCGCCCTCCTGGGTCCTAGGCACGCCCTCCAGTGTTTAGAAACTCCCCTATCCTTTATGATTGACAGCGCTAGACCGTTCGCTGCATCTGAACGATGTCCCAGGCATGCGCAGTAGCGCTTGCAGTGCCAAAAACTGCAAGCGCTTGGATTCAACTGTGCACGCACCGTCACTTCGCCGAGCTCGCTCCCGGCTCCTCTCAGCTGATAAGAAGCGCGCCCCGTCACTTCCGGGTTTGGCGAAGTGACGGCGCGTGCGCAGTTGAATCCAAGCTTGCCTGGGACATCGTTCAGATGCAGCGAACGTTCTAGCGCTGTAAATCATAAAGGATAGGGGAGTTTCTAAACACTGGAGGGCGTGCCTAGGACCCGGGAGGGCGGTGAAGATACAGTGCTCAGAAGGGAAAAGCCCGCCCTCCGGTACTCCGAAGGCTCATTTGCATACTTTTTAAACTTCAAATTACACATCAACCGCTGCATCTACAAGGGAATTACAGGTATGATTTGAATTCATTTTGAGGCCTCTACCCACCTATGTATTTTAATACATAGGTTAGGAGGTAGTGACAGAGCCTCTTTAAAGGTGTTCTCCGTGCTACAGGTATTGATGACCTGTCCTCCGGATCAGTTCCCATTCCAGTGCATAGGAGAAAAGCTGCAGTATACAGGTCCTGGAAACTACACAGTGGATGAAGCCCTCTGCTTCCAATACGTACACCCTTGGCTTCCGGCAATACAGCCTCCCAAGCTGATCAGTGGGACTGCTGAGTGTTGGACCCCTACTGATCTGATACTAATGACCTATCTAAGGGATATCAATAGTATATCAATACTTGCTGCCCAGAGAACCTCTTTAATAAGTATAGGCCATTTAGCCTCAGTTAGCAAAACTGTGTAAAAGAAAACCTAATCTTGCTGCCAAATAAACCAGGGCCAGCACGGCTTTACTATTCCCAGAGCAGTTTGGGAATTTAAAGCATTTAAGCTTATGGTTTGTACATATGACCAAAATGTCCAGTTCTTCAGTAATATGGCCCATATTTACTAAGACTGGTGTGATTTTTGCCAATTTTTTTCAAAAAGCTCACGTCTCTTAAAAAATCATTTTTAAGGTGCCAAATTAGTCATGCATCATAATTGGTGCTATTTCCCATGTAATAAATGTAGCTTAAACTACTTCTCCTTTGGTGACCAGACCACAGCCACTTTTCTCAATGCTCACCAAATTTAGTTAGCAACGAGAAAAGGTGCACGTTTTGCTGTCACCACTTACACCATTTTAGCGCAACAGATGATGATAAATCTAGGGGAAAATGGGTGAAGAAATTCGGGCCACTGTGTGCAGGGAACATCACATTATCCTAATGATCACCAGAAAACACATGAAACTGTCTGACAAACCAAACATTACACAGCTTACAGATTTGAAGGATTACTTACATAGTTGCCAGTAGCTAGCATTTTTTCAAATTCATCAGTCATCTTGTAATGTTCCAAAGCCATGAAAAGGGTGTTAAGCACTATGCATATGGTGATGGTTAGATCAGTAAAGGGATCCATGACTACAAATTTCACTCCTTTCTTGATTTCTAACCATAGAGTACAACAATCCCAGATGAGGAACCTATGGGCAAAATGATACCAGCAAGGAGGACATTTCTGGCGAGATTCTTCCAATTCTAAAAAGACATTGAAATACAGAATAAGTGTTTACTGTGTCTGGACATATATACGTTTTAAACATTTTACATCTAAGCTTAAGGTGGATGTTCACTTTTTGATACCAAGTTATGTCCAAAATTGTGTGCCTTTTCTGGCCTTTTTCCATAGGCAACGCTTGAGCTATGGCTTGTGGAGCAGACATGACCAGATATGTGGATGATCTCATATACAGCATGATATGCTATAAAAATTATCATTGCATTGTCTAGATAACATTTGCATTAGGCAGTTGATATTTAGGCAATGTGTCAGCTGGTTTCAAGCATTGCTTGTATTTCAATTTTTTTCCACAGGGCCTTTTTTTACTTTATTTATCATTCATGAGATTGAAGTCTCCATGTCTGAGAAGTGGTCAAACTGCATGGTGTTTGGTTTTATAAACTCTTCATAAATGCACAGACTTGT
Source organism: Rhinella marina (assembly GCA_900303285.1). Taxonomy (NCBI): domain Eukaryota; kingdom Metazoa; phylum Chordata; class Amphibia; order Anura; family Bufonidae; genus Rhinella; species Rhinella marina. Next base: position 216,981 of record ONZH01009694.1, read on the forward strand.
CAGGTTTTTAACCACAATCACAATTTGGATCAACTTGCAGGAGAACAGGATGAACTAGATGGACAGATGTCTTTTTTCAGCCTTACAAGCTATGTAACTATGTTCTCTATGTATTATAAAACAGCCATGGCTATCATTGATGGCATACACTTAAAGGGGTTGTTCACCTTTGTGACCTTGTAAAGACTTTGCAGAGTGGCCAAACCTGTGGTGGTAATCATACTGATCAGATACCCGCCGCTGGGTTCCATCACTGTCTCGTCGGCTCTGCAGGTCCCAGGTCTCCATGTGACTACAGTGACGTGTCACCCATGCAGTATGAGACAAGTCATCAACTGCGGTCAGTCACGTGCTCCATGTCAAACCTGATGTTGACACGGGGAGACTCAGGTCAACTGCAGAGCCGGTAGGGTAGTGATGGAGCCGGATTCCAACAGCGAGGATCAGGTAAGTATGATCAGGGCCGCTTCTGCCATGAGGCGAGATGAGGATCTCACCTCAGGCAGCAGTTTTATGTAATTCTGAGTGGCGGCATCCACACAGCGGTTAAACACTGCTGGTGGATGCGCTGCGCTCCCCATCAGCTTCTTGTGCCCCCCTCAGACCTCAGATCAGCCCACTCAGCCACTTAAAAAAAAATACTTACCTGTCCTGCGCTGCCCTCAGGTTCCGCACTCCACTGTCTTCATCAGGTCATAGTGCGCGCCGGAAGGGAAGACAGTGGAGCGCGGGAGCTGAGGGCAGTGGCAGCGCAGAACAGGTAAGTATGTTCTTTTTAAGTGGCTGGGTGGGCTGATCTGAGGTCTGAGGGGGGCACAAGATGCTGATTTGAAGTCTGATGCGGGGCACATTGTGTTGATCTGAGGTCTGATGGGGGCACAAGACGCTGATCTGAGGTCTGATGGGGGCACAAGATGCTGATCTGAGGTTTGATGGGGCACAAGACGGTGATCTCAGGTTTGATGGGGGCACAAGACGCTGATCTGAGGTCTGATGGGGCACAAGACGCTTATCTGAGGTCTGATGGGGGCACAAGACGCTGATCTGAGGTCTGATGGGGGGCACAAGATGCTGATCTGAGGTCTGATGGGGGCACATTCTGGTGATCTGAGGTCTGATAGGGGCTCAAGACGCTGATCTGAGGTCTGATGGGGGCACATTCTGGGGATCTGAGGTCTGATGGGGGCACAAGACGCTGATCTGAGGTCTGATGGGGGCACATTCTGGTGATCTGAGGTCTGATGGGGGCACAAGACGCTGATCTGAGGTCTGATGGGGGCATAATTTGTTGATCTGAGGTCTGATGGGGGCACAAGACGCTGATCTGAGGTCTGATGGGGGCACAAGACGCTGATCTGAGGTCTGATGGGGGCACAAGACGCTGATCTGAGATCTGATGGGGGCACAAGACGCTGATCTGAGGTCTGATGGGGGCACAAGACACTGATCTGAGGTCTGATGGGGGCACAAGATGCTGATCTGAGGTCTGATGGGGGCACAAGACGCTGATCTGAGGTCTGATGGGGGCACAAGACACTGATCTGAGGTCTGATGGGGGCACAAGACGCTGATCTGAGGTCTAATGGGGGCACAAGACGCTGATCTGAGGTCTAATGGGGGCACAAGACGCTGATCTGAGGTCTGATGGGGGCACAAGACACTGATCGGAGGTCTGATGGGGCACAAGATGCTGATCTGAGGTCTGATGGGGGCACAAGACGCTGATCTGAGGTCTGATGGGGCAAGGGAAGGGGGCGCCATTTCATTTTTCGCCTCAGGCAGCAGAAAAGCTAGAAGCGGCCCTGAGTATGATTACCACCACAGGTCTAGCTACATGGTAGGGCCTGTACAAAAAGTAATAAAGGTGAACAAATTCTTTATGTAACATGGACATAATGGATATAAATTGGATATAAATTGTCAGCTACTGTATCTCACTGTAATTTATATGCACTTCAATTTACAGTCATTTTGTACTGTAGTTGCATTAAATAGAGTTTTTTGTTCCCTTTAAATGTAACCTGTAGCTTTAGTAACCTCATTGTGCAGATGTTTACCTTCCATGGCATTGGTGAGGACACTGACAGCACTCACTGCCCGCTGTCTCTGAAATGGCACATCCATGTATTCTACGGAGAGTCGATGAGGCATCAGCAGCTGCATCTTACTCATTTCAAGGTCCGAAGGAGACATCTGGTAAATAAAAGAGTGATTTAGAAATCTGCTGCTCAACAAAAGTGTTTATTATATACCGGTACATTCATATTGTTCTATCTGCTTTAAGGGGCAGATTTGTCTATCAGTTTTGGTCAATGCTTTGTAAGCATGACGAACCTAGTACAATTAAAGTGATATTGTTAAAGTTCCTACGCACCAAACATATTATGTGTCTCTCATCCGTGCTATCAAATATGTTATGATTTCTTAGAACTCTGAGCAAAAAAAAATTCCAAAACACCCATCATATTATCAGCGCACTCAGACGGGCATGGAGAGCTTTCAAGTGTGATGCAGAATTCAGGGGACACCAGGCTAAATATTTCTAGGAATCAGATAACGAGAGGACACAACTAGTAACGCAAGCATCTGGAGCCACTACCAGTGTAGGATGAGGGCGAAATCGTCAAGTGTTTACACTTAAAATGAACTACGGGTATATGATGATCCTATTTATTGAGTATCTCATGGATTCCAAATGTTTGTGACATTATGTACAGCCCTGACTTTGCAGTTCTATGTATTATTTCATTTACTGAGATATTAGAATAATAATTATTATTATTTATTTCTCATAAAGTTCCATAGGTTGAACAAGACACAGGTCCATCAAGTTCAGCCTTTCTCAAATCAATGATACAACATAGTTAGATCAGTTATATTAGCATCTAGTACCTGACATCACTGTCACTTTGGGTAGGAACCTCCATAGGTTGACTGCTCTAAAGAATCCTTTCCTATATTAATGTCTAAATTGCCTTTCCTCCACATGTAATTAATATTGCCTGGTTCTTGGAATTAATAAATCCTCTGCCAGTTCTTTGTACTGATTGTATGTGTACTTATATATGTTAATGAGGTCACTTCTAAGGCCTCTTTTTTCCCAAACTAAAGAAGCCCATTTTTTAATCCTGTCATTATGAGACCTTTCATCTTATTTAATAATCTAGTAGCCCGTCCCTGAAACCTTTCCAGCTCTTCTACATACTATAGCGCATATGCAGCCCAAAACTGAACCCTATATTCAGATGTGCCAACTAGTGTTGAATAAAACACGAATTTCAGAGAAAATTTGATTTGCCACAAAGCCAAATTTCCATGTGCTTTGTGGTAACTAAACTATTTTGCCTGAATGGTGGTCATACTTACCTCATCCGGTTGAGTGTGAAGAGCCGGCAGACTCCATCTTGATTGAAAATCCTGAGCAAAATTCTTTCATCGAACATTTCACGCTCGATCTTCAATGAAGATGGCGGACGCCAGCTCTTCATGCTCAAATGTATGAAATAAGTATGATTTTATTTATTTTTTAAATTTTAATGTCAGATGCCATAATCAGCTATGAACGTGCTATCTGAGGGGTACAATGATGGGTAGCAGCGATATTGCTGCTCCCTTTCATTGCAACCAGTACTTACAAAGCAAATTTTTTGGTAAAATTCCACGAACCAGCCAAATCAAATTTTCTAATACTTCGTTCATCTCCAGTGCCACCATATTCCACCACACTGTAAACAGATCACATGCATCTGTCCCCTAACAATCGGATTTGTCCTATATCACCCATGCATGCTCTACAGTCAGTTATGTACAAAGCCAATTAACCGATATGCTTTCTTAGAGTGTGGGAGGAAACTCAAGAAAACTGAATGCAGGAAGAAGATGCAAACTCCATCCAGAGGTTGTCCTAAGCATTAGCACTTGCACTTTGTGGTCACTGAACTCATAATTGGACAAATACTGAACTCATAATTCTCAGCACATGAAATAAGAAATCTAATATTAGCTGTGATCACAATATCAGACTGCAATCTAATGTAAACCTAAAGCCGTGTACGCCATAGAGCCCTGTGCCATAAAGTGGTTGGCCCAACTGGACCATACTGTACATGGAGCCCATTTAAAGTAATGGGTGACTGTGAAATGTGCTAAGAGGGAAGGCACTGTTCCCCCCCCGCAACTGACTGCCCTTTCTAATCCAGTGGAAGTACTGTTCATTTGTAAAGCTGACATGTAATGGGGAGAGGCTCTAAACCCAGTGCAATTACTGTAAAATTAAAGGGGTATTCCCATTTGAGACAATGGGGGCATATCGCTATGATATGTCCCTATTGTCTGATAGGTGCGGGTCCCACACCGAGAAATGGAGCAGAGAAGGTGGTGTCCGGAGGACCTCGGGTTTTCCAGGGTCCGGCCACTACCAAGCGCTGTCACTGTAGTAGAGAATGGGAACGCACTGCGCTTGTGCGGGCAGCGCTCCCATACATTTCTATGTGGCCAACGGAAATAGCTGAGCCAGCGCTCGGCTATTCTCAGTGGCCCCATAGAAATGAATGGAGGGAGGCTACGCATGCGCAGTGCACCCTCCTAACTTTCCAGGCTCTGCTCTGTAGGTGTGGGTCCCAGATGGGGCATATCCTAGCGATATGCCCCGATTGTTTGAGATGGGAAAACCCCTTTAACTGTGTTCTCACTGAAACCAATCCAATTAAAATGCCAGTAGTCTGGGATCAGAGATGAGTGAAAAGATTCTGTGATTAAAAAAACTAATGATTTCAGTCAGATGAATTTTGGGGAGAGAGAGAATGTGAATAATAAAAAGAAAGAAAAATGTGACTAAAGTTTTAGGAGACTTCAGAGTGACATACGCACATTTCCAGACTAATTGAAGCACTTTCGATTCGCGTAGAATCGATTCAGACCCTAATAGTATTGATTGAACAAATTGGCCAAATCAAACCCAAATCAAATTGTGAATTTTGCTCATCTCCACCTGGGATATAAAAGCCACCTGACTTCATAATCTAAGAATACCGTATATATCGTATGCTCACACTACCTGAAGGGGCACATGATTACACCGCAATATCATAAATACTCTATATCCTTTTTTTAAAAAATTTTTTGAGTTTTTGAAATATTATTTTTGCAAAATATATTTGGAGCCCCAAAAGATAAGACGGTAAAAGGCTAGTAATACAATAATATTACTAATAATAATATAAAATGATTACTGATGATGATGGCACAGGTTGTCTTGCATGTTCTGAGTGGTCACTGGGTTCCTGTTCATAAAGCTCATGAAGCACTCACATGGCCGAGGCAATGCATTTTGTAGCTGAAGTTTGAATGTAAGCTTCACAGTACGGCAAAGCAGGTGGCGGAGAGAGCTAGACTTGCATTATGCATTTGTTTTGTTTAAACATTCCTGCTCGTAGGAGGGAAATAGCTTCCATTCTAAGCCAGTAGGGAACATATGCTGGAGAGAGCCGCACTCGTGTCTGTAATCAGCTCCCACCTTCCTAAACAAACACACAAGGCTGGATTTAAAGCACATGCATAGGATTAAATGTGCATCCAGGTGGATGACTGGGCTTCTCACATTATATCTAAGTGGCCTCTAGAAACTGCTGCGAAAATATTGACAGAAAATCGCTGCTTTGTATATGGCAATAAAAATACAATATTGAGAATATAAATGTTTAATGGGGGGAGATATGGTGTTTGCTTAGTCTATTCACGCACAGTTTCCAGCTGTTTTTCGAACTGTTCTACTTAGAAATATGAGGAATACCTTACTAGTTTATATAAGACATACATATTAAAGTATAAAGTATTCTTTAATGCAAATATAATATTATTTAAATGCCACTTTTTTGTAGGATTATTTTTCATCAAAGCTTTCAGTAGGACGCACAGTTTATTCAGCAAGGTGTAAAGACAGATGGAATGACAACACCCATACATTTCTAGGAGGAATAACAAAAGATGTTCCAGAATTGTTACTTTATCGGGAACTCAACTAGTCAGGAATGATGTCGACCCCTCTTTAAAGGGGTTTTCCCATCACAGACAATGGGGGCGTATCGCTAGGATATGTCCCCCATTGTCTGATAGTTGCGGGTCACACCTCTGGGATCCACGCACAAAACGGAGCGGGAAAAGGTTGTGGAGGACGCTCAACGCATACGCAGCCATCCTCAATTTGTTTTTACGGGGTCGCCAAAAAGAGACAGCTATTTCTGTTGGCCCCATACAAATGGATGGGAGCGGTATGCTCCCATTTACTTGTATAGGGAGAGTGCTTGGTGGTGGCCCGACCCCAGGAAACACAGGGTCCTCCAGGTGCAGCGCTCCCCGCTCCGTTCTTGGCATACCTCTGGGACCCGCACCTATCAGACAATAGGGGCATATCCTAGCTATATGCCCCCATTGTCTGTGATGGGAATACCCCTTTAAGTACACCTACATCTCAGTATGAAATCAGGGGCATGCAGTGAGGCCTCATAGACTTTTACAGGTGCAATTTTACAGGCCCATGTGAGCAGCCCTAACATAGAACCCTTATACAAAGAGGTGTAAATAGCATTCACACATATGTATGGAAATGTCCTTGGAGGTTCTCAGAACTGGACACATCTGAGATAAAATAGTCATTATAGGTTCTTGTCAGTAATCCTATCAAGGAACAGTATACTGTATTCAGCCTGAATACAGTAGCCTGAATTGTCAGATACATATAATTACACAAATATTAGAACTAAAATTGATGTTTGATTTAGTTTCCCTTTAAATCCGTACAACACAATAAACAGCTAAATCACATGGGAAACACGAAAAACAAGCAATACTCAAATGATAAAAACAAGTCGTAGAAAACGGCATTTCATACAGACAAATAATATGAAGCTCTGAATGGAAGGCTAGGTTACTATTCTCACAATTACCAGAGGTGAGAAAAGCCATAAAATTCTCAGCTGCTAAGATAAGAATCTTGGCTTCGAAAAGCTATTTTCTGAAATATAATAATTACTTTAAAAAGGGCAAAAAAAATCGAAGAACATATTTTGTCACACAGAACCAAACCCATTCTTGTGCCTTGCAGAAATATCCTGCAGACATCTTGAGATGGTGAGTATTATGGATCGACACGGGGTTCTGCGCTTTAGCCAATCCAAGAAAGGTCCCTTGACAATACAGTAAGCTGATTACAAAGTGTCTCCCTGGTGGTGGCACCACCACTATCAACTGTAATCTGTGAAGAAACCTGCAAGTTAGGCCTCATAAAGAAGCAAGATATGCGACTGCAGATCTCTGTGCCATTTTTTAATTGTGCTCCATCCTTGATCATTTCAGCACCTCTTACAATATAATAAGGGCCAAAACACTCATAGTTGGGAGTCTACTGTGTGCCTAGTTGAGTCTCACATTGCAATCTAGTCATAGGTCAGAGACATGACCTTGACTTCTATCCTTCCTCTGAGACTCTACATAATAGCCTCAAACCCCTCAGGAGCAAGCCTTACCTGCTCAAGGCTCCTGTGTGGTATACCTGAAAAGCCACAGGTGCTTTTCCATCTTCCCTTTTGCCTGTCAAGATCCCTGTCCAGTTGTAGGACAGACATGCAGCCACCCATTGCATCCAGCTTCCTCATCTGGACCTCTGGGCAGCACTCTTGAGCCTTCTGACCAGAGTATCTCCAATCAGGATAGACTCTGCATCCAGCGTTAATTTCACTCACCTTGTCTGCCAAGCAGCTGTGACTTGAAGGCAAGAGGGGAGCACTTTATTGGTCACCATAACTAACTCATTTCAGTCCTTACAGTCTAAACTTACTGCCCATGTCGCAAAATGGTCGACAAATTGGGCAACTAAACTTAGTAGGATTCCATGAGTTGATCACTGCCATGAGAAAAATCTAAGGTGTAAACCTGCCTGCTGCCATGAGCCTTGCCAAGTGGAAAGAGTCCACAGAATTGGCCCTGAGAGAGACATGTTGTCATGGAACCACCAAAAAAGACATACAGCTTGTAAGATGGTTGGAAATCAGCCTTGTTCCTCTTAGAAGGACAACCATATCCTTTAAAGTAACTGTTGCTATGGGTGTCCATTTGACCATCTAGTTGAGCTGTCCATCGCATTATTTTATGTTTATACCTGCTATTATACTGTATCTCCCATCACTTGAGTGTGCCATATATCTTGCATCACGGTGATATGCCATTATGATGAAATTAAATTTACCACGTAATGTGCCTTTAAGCTGCCGTCAGACACCAGCAAGGTAATGATCAATATATGTGCACTACTGAAGGGGATGTCCTTTAAGTATTGAAACCATGGTGGAAATACATCATGATAATGTCAGAGGCACTAACACTCTGGGAGAATCATATATGTACCTTGGGTAGGATATGATGGACACTTCAAAGACCGCACTGAAAATGTGTGCATTGTGTGATATTAGATAAATGCACTGAACGTATAGGTGTTTAGAAGAGCCTAATATCTGCACACCGCAGTTAGCTTCCCTTTCCACCGTTGGAGTCTAGTGCGTCATCATTTTTAGCTGCAGAAAAATGTGCTGCAAATAAAGGACACTTCTTCTGTAATTTACAAAGATGTTCCCCTTTGTCTATCGATGGCATAATGGTCATGAAATAAGCTTCTGTCTTCTTACAGTAGGTTTAGTCAGTGAAGAGATGATGGAGCATTAGGCCACTAAAATAAGAGACCACTTAGAGCTAAAAATATGACTAATGACAATGCCATCGTCAATCTTTAATATGTTTGTTTATCATTTTGCTTCTGATATTACCCAGAATAGAAGCAAGGCAGGCAACGGATAATTGACATTATGACTGAGAGATGTAGCGATGAGGAAGAGCTCAGACAAATGGGGGAGACTGTCTACAAGGTGACTTGAGGTTAAAAGGAAATTCTATCAATAGCACAAGTTGCTGTCAGATGAGTCTGCACCGTCCACACTCAATATTCAAGCCTTTGTCCCTTAAAAGAACCTAACCTACATCTATTGACTGTGAATATGTCCAGTAGAGGTTTATGGAAAGGGTGGTCCTTTCTCCTTTCAGCTCAATCCAATTCAAGGTCTTTCTTTTCTACAGACCTGGGTGCCTTGGAAAACAAGGGTAAGGGGAATCGATATGAGGCACTTCCCCCGCTAGGCTTGTATATCCAGTTATAACCACATAAATCAGGAATTGACATTAATAGAATAATAATTCACGGATAATAAAACTAACTAGTAGCCTTTAATATAGATAACCTTCACATATGGTTTGCATAAGGTAGAGTCCGGTGATCATTACAGCACCTTCCTGGCTTCATATGTTCATTGTGATCAATATTATCGAGAAATCACTAATGCACAGAATGAGAGGGAGGACTCGATGAATCAGGGTACACGGTCCATAAAACTCACTCAACAGTTCTATTAAGACCTGTCTGCAGCAGAATATATTAGGGATTGAGATGGATTCAAAAGTTCACAATGTAAAAGCAATCTACCTACACTGCACTGGGACAAAAGCTCCCCACCACCGCTAGCAACCCTGGCTAAAATCTCCTCACAACCACTGTTAAAAAGCTGAAAATATTTTGGTCTGTAATTGACTAACAGCACAAATAACATAAAAATATACAGTAGATAAATGAGTAAAGGCTAAAAACTAAAATGTTTGTATTTTTATTTATACTTGTAGCCACATTAACCTAACTTTTTTTTTAAATCTGATACTTGGATATTATCTTATACTGGGTATATCTTTGGCTTCATCAAGGGTTAGGGTACGGCCACACGGTCAGGTTTCTTGGAGGCCAAAATTAGGAGTGGATCATAAAAGGAGAGAAAGTATACTGGACAGATATGACTTTTCCTCTTTTTTGAATTCACTCTGGGGGTTTTGGCTTCCAAAACTGCATGCAGAAACCTGAACATGTGGCCATTGGCGTACATAGCAAGGATCAAACTAGGCCCCCCACACAGGACAGAAGGTTTTCCGCCTAAACCCTTTTCAATGACCCTTGGGCCATTTTTCCACTGCCTCATTTGCTAAAAGTAGTTCCTTTAGAGGGTAGAGTCCTGACCAAGTTTTCACCCCCAGTAGATGAGGAGATAATCCCAACTAAGACTGAGCCCCCCCTCGCCCTGGGCCCCCCCTCTTGCCCTGGGCCCCATAGCAGTCGCATGGTCTGCCGCTATGGTAGTTACGCCCCTTCATGTGGCTGCACCTTAAGTCTACACTTGATGCAAGGTTCCATATTACTGAGAGGAAAATTTTCAGTTGCTCTAGAAGTGGTATTTTATGTATCCTTTTTTCAATGGAGAATAAATTCATTAAAAACCACATCATTTGTAAAGATTTAGTGGATTGTTAATTTCAATCAGTGCCAAAAAGTCAAAATGTGTCATATTTGGTACCAAATTTCAGTTCTTATGTAGAGGGGTAAATGGTCTGTCTTCTGAAGTCCATAATGTTATCTACACTATTATATACATGCTATTGGATGTGATTTGTCACAGTACACGGGAGTCACTTTCCATTTTAGTAATATCTATGTGTATTCTTTGTCCCTTCATTCAAGTCTGGCAGTGGAGAAAAGACCAGCTCCGCGTGCCATACTTATGGGAGGTATTTTGTATGAGTAGTAAACACATGTAGCATGGTTGCCAGGGATGCTCCACAGACTACTGCCCTAAAGGATATCAGACCTAGACTGCTAGTGAAAGATATTGTGCCAGGTAGAGTTAGGCTGGTAGACCATAGACTGCTTGTCAGAAAGTAGTCTGGACTCAACTTATACCACAGCTGCCTCAGCAACCATTTGGATACAGAATCAGTGTGTCCAGCGTTAGACTGGGGTTCCTTGGGCCCAGTAGAGGAAATTACACCCAGGGCCCCACCCCTATCTCATCGATAAAGTCTAACTGATTCAAAACCTAGGACACAGACCCAAGTGGACAGTCAAAAGGCAGCTCAAAATACAATATTTCTATTGGACCTTTGAGGCCCATTATGGCTTCACAGACTGGGCCATCCAGAGGACTCATTTTGTTGCTGTTAACCCTTTGTGGTTGTCAACATTAAACTATGTGCGTCCTAATACAGAGGGATTGTAAATTGTATTATCATATGGTGTTTCGCCACTCACAATATACGGCACTCAAATTCTTAGAAACCGAAACCTTCTTTTGTGGTATTGTGAAATGTGTGTTTTTCTGTATATGCTTGAGTGCAATTCTGATCAGCTTCATGATAATACAGTGGGGGCTTATAAAAGAATACCTAATTATACCCTGGTTAAGAAATTTCTCTCTGGAGACAAAGAAAAGTGAGTCAAGTGTAAGAAGACAAAGTGCCAGCTCGCGGTTCACACAGCAGATGGCAGGTATATTCTATATCAGCTCGCACTCTCCCATAGAAGGTCTGATCTCTTCACTAAAGGATTAAGATAATTCTGCTGATATTTATCGCCATGGGCTTAAATCTGATGGTACCAGTGCAGTTTGGCTTGTCATACAATTATACTCTAAGTTACTTCTGAAATAATAGAAAGGGAGTTAACTTTAGATACTTTAGTCTAAGAAAATACTAAGAAACTTTGCAGTATATCTGCTTGGAGAAAAATACCTCTTTCTCCACTTATTAGGCTCCTTTACTCCCTCCCCCACTTCCTCAACTGTTCACTTTCTCTGAATTCACTGGTAAACCCATCTTCAGATATTAGACGGATTATCAGATCACTAAGGGATTAGGTTACATGCTGCCCATGGAGGATATGCTGTAGGGAGACAGAGGCAGAAAGACACAGAGAGATGCTGCTGATGGTAAGTTTTCTATCTCACTGCAGTGCTGGAATCACATCTACTCGGTTGGATAGATGATATTGGGCAAGTGATAAGCAGTGCCTGGTTTCCTCCAGACATGACGCTTAGAATTGAGGCCAAAAAGTTCAACCTTGGATTTATCAGACCAGAGAATCTTGTTTCTCACAGTGAGTCATTTCCTTTAGAAACATATTAAAGATGATCAAAAGAAATGGGAGCCTCCTGGGCTAAATTTCAAGTATCATAGCAAAGGGTCTAAATGTTTATGTTCTGAAAATGTTAGTTTTTCCTTCTTAATAAATTAACAACAATTTCTAAAACTCTATTTTCATTTTCTCATTATGGGGTATTGAGTGCAGATTAATGGGGAAAAATTAGATTTTTTTTTAGCACAAGCCCACAACATAATAAAATGTGAAAAAAATAAAAGGGAATAAAGACTTTTCGAAAGCATCGTAAGGTTTATAATGAAAATCTAGTCAGATCTATTACAAGCGGCTGGTCCTTTCTCGCTCTCCAAGACTAATGTATGTTCAGCTTTTGTAGCTGTAAAATGACACATAAATAAATGGTGGTTGTACTGGTGATATATGACTTGGGTATAGCCACTGTCACCTGTTGTAAACAGTTTGGTCAAATTACCTATGTTCAATCACTGTCTTCCCTTTGGGTAAGCGTGGACAGATAAGAGGGGTATTGCATTACATCAAAAATTGAATTGTATGTTATAATATCAAGGCTATCCTCTTATGATAAACCAGAGGTCCTTTTCAAGAGCTCTGCTGTTAATCCATGGGTAGACTATCATGGCTTGTATTTCCTACATGGAGTGTTAAAAAAACTTACAAATCTCTCAACATTTCTAATAGTGAAGGAGAGACATTTATAGATCAATGTTTGACAGAACAATTCTTTGAAAAATGGAGGTCAGACATCTGTGTTAATGCCAGAGAGAGGCAGGTTTTCTATTCCATAATTCATAGAGCAAGTGTTAACACTTACTGTACATTTTGTACTCCTTCTAATCTGGGTCCGGAATAAGCAAGACTTTACAGCCTCTTCAGGACTACATAGCCTTCTAGCACTACTAATCTTAGGCAAGATAGGATTTCTGATGGTGAAAGTGTAAGGTGGCTGAGGAGCATATGGCACCTTCCCGGGAAATTTTTTTGAGGTGTGATATTTTATTTCTGCCATGTTTACAGTGTCCTGGGGAACATCCAGACAAGTTGTTGAAGTTCACTAAAACCCCATCTACAGGTACGCTGTTTGGCCATCTATATGTGGTGGGACCTTGTTATCAAAGGCTATTGAAAATAAATGCCAGGGCAATTTTATCTCTATTAAATGCCCAGTCACCATTTATTACCAGGGAAGGTGTGTGCCCCAGCTTCAAGAAACCAGTGTGGTATTGTGTTGCCCATGCCAGCTGGGTCTAAGTTATAAAGGGTGGAGTTTTTCTAACGAGGCCAGTCACTTAACAGAGCATTCACTGGAGTCGCTGACTGTTCCGGTGTGGCTGGGGAGCTGGAGCCTGCAGTCAAGTGGAGATGGCCCATCACAGAAGATGCCAGATCCTGCAGTGTAAGTGTGGAAGGAAGCATGGTCATCCTGCAAGAAGAATGTGAACCTGCTCTTCATTAAACCAATCAGAAAAACTTTTACACTGAAAGAGTTAAATGCCACTCTGCTGTTGTGTGTGACAGAAACCTTTTAAGTGTAAGTGCCTCTTCCCAAAAAGAAATGTGATATATAAAGCTGCTGCAAATCTTCAAGAGTACTGTCTCGTGTGTTTCTCCTCTGTGGTTTTTCCACCCTTGCATCCTTTACACGATTACAAGAGTAAACAGCAGGTGCAGGGCACAGTATAGAACTTTTTGTGACTGCGGAAGCCAGCTTAGACCTTCTTACTAATGCTGAGAAATGTCTCTTACCTGCTTATAGGGGACTACAGAGGTATACTTACCAACCTTAGTACTGACAACTTTGGGGTATTTAAGTCCCACCCTGGGGAATACCCCAAACCTGTGCTGAAATGCCCATAAGAGACAGGCCAAATTAGCTGAGATTGTCTCTTTAAATTCTGGAAAATCCTAGTAAATTCGGGATTATTGACAATTATGTAGAGGATGTGGAGGTTGTGGTTGCACTCAGGCCCTGGAGCCTGTGGGGCCCAAAGGTCTCAGAGCTTTATATGGTAAGACAAGTATTAGGAACGATGGATCATAGTTGGTAGTGATGCTATAGATTTTGAACTTTGCCTGAACAATCTGGTTCCTGATCATAAATATATATATATTTATATATACTGTATATATATATATATATATATATATATATATATATATATATATATTTAATTATTTGAATATTTATATATCTATATAAAGATTCTAAAAAAGAGATATAAAGAAATGTAAATTAAATGTACCTGTTTTCAGAATTACAGAATAGAATGTGTTATACTGTCCTTTCTATCTACCTTTGTATCCTGTCTCTCTTTAGTGTATTACACCCTCTTACATATACTATATTAGTTGTATGAGACACTCACCATTCAGGTTAAGGACAACACACTTTATGTAGACAAGTTCCTATGAAATGTAGCCTCTGACATAACTGCAGGATCTACACAACGTGACAATAGACTACGAATATGTGTAGCACGAGGCACATGAAATGACTCTAGAAACAGCATTTCTATATTTACTTCCACATAGTTTTGCTGGTGTTGTGCTGCCCTTCTGCTGCCTCTTCAAAATGAATGTGAGACAAAGGGCTCCCTGCCACTTGGCTTTCAAATCCAGAACAAATTCTCTACATAGATTAGATACCAAGCCTGTTTAGCAGCCACATCCTTGTCATTGCATCACCAAATGAGTATATGTTGCCATGGTGCTTTGGAGATATTTCCTAGACAACCATGATGCCACCATTAACATCAGCCACTTTCCATTCCTCATCTCCTTGTGACCTAGTCTGATTCACGTAAAATATCCATTATAAGTTACAAAGGGAAGAGATATAGAAAATCTTTTAAAGTCTCCCTTAAAGGGGTATTTCCATCTGGACATTTATGGCATTTCCACAGCCCAAGAGGTGCAGATTCCATCTTTCCAGAGAGCTGGCAGACCCTCCTTAAAGGGTTATTCCCATTTTGACATTTATGGCATATCCTTGAGACAACAGAAGCAGAGAACCCCACCTATCTCAAAAAGAGGACCATTTCTCCTTTTCGCTGGGAAATGGAGAGGTGGACACCCAAACACGGCTCTCAACATCCCATTGAAGTGAATTGAAAGAGCATGAATTGAATTGAATTGAAAGTGATTCAAAACCCACTGCTCCACTTTCAGCAGCAAAAGATGGGGCCTGGTTCTCAAGATAAGTGGGACCCACACTCATGGAAAATCCTGTGGATATGCCATAAATGTCCAGATGGAAATAACTCTTTAAACAGGATCAGTAAGCTCTCTTGAAATGTCTTAGTACAGTACTTGCATTTTTCATGAAACAACAATGCCAAAGCTCTGTGTTGTGCCTTTGTTCTCCTATTCCTCCTAAAAATGTAAAAACAAATTGACGGCTACCAGTTAGGGATGTGCCCTTATACAGTGTGACACTGTCCAATCAATGCTACCTACTGTACTGTGTAGGAAAACACAATTCTAACAAAAAGCACTCCAAGCTTCGAATTTTATTCACCCAATACTCAAGCAAACATGCACTGTATTTGCACAAGTAATGTCTTAGTCCCTTAATGGAACGATGTGCAATGGTTCCAATCAGAGACTGAAATTTGCTTGTGCAGGATGAATAAAGTTCACATTTAGTTGAAAACTTGGAGTGCTGCTTCTTCTCCTTGGATTTGTACTACAGATATAAAGGTTCGAGGTTCAATCTTTCTAACGCTTGCACCCACTGCGACATATTGGCTGCTCCACTGCGACTGATTATCTAGACCCTTTGACAAGGGGATCGGTAACACCTAGTCATCAGTTTGTTCATAAATATTAATGCAGGGTCATGAGAAAATATTCTCCGGAAATTATATGTCATAAGGAATGTAAGTGTTTACTAAAACATACATATCAGTGGTGACAGGTCCTCTTTAAGTCACTTTGGATATTAACGCAAAATGGACCTGTTTGAGCCCTAAATCTTTATTTTCCCACTGACTACATTACCGCGTTGCCAAAAGTATCGTGCTGTGCCAACAAAAAAATTATATATGAGTGACAATTATTTCACCTTCTGCCATGTCTAATCCATGCTTATGGAACACAATAGGTGTGATACATTAGCCAAAGCTTTTTACTGTTCCAGGTCCAATTGCTTTATTTCTCGTTCCTGTTTGATTCAAGTTATCTTAGCAGGAATCAAAGTCTCAAAGAGTTTCCTCTGTTTCAGCCAGCATCATATAATAAGTAAACACTGCTTTCACAAGACCTCTCCGACAATCAGAAGGGGAAGGTTTCCACTCTATTGGAAACCACTTTGCTTTGCATCTGTTTACCCCATGCAACGTGTGGTGATTAGTACTCAGCTTAGGCACACAAAGAGCAGCAGACTGGCACACTTAAAAGGAAAAAAAGAAAGCACTTACATGGAGATTATCTTGTAGTGACCACTAGTCAACATCATAGCACAAGGTCTGTTTTACCAAACAATTGCTGAATCGGTCGTATTATATGCTTAACGCATGCTAATTCTTAGTGACAAAAATCCTACATTTCTTGGCAGACCAAACTCAGAAAATTGAGCTTTGTGGTGTTCGGCCTACAAGAAGACTTGGCTAAAGCTATGAACGGTTTATCTTGCCTCAAATGTTAACAAGATTATGTGGGTTCTGAAGATATTTTTATATCGGCCATATGCAGTCAACATACTGTAATTTAACTAGGTTCTTAAAGAGATTTCCATGTGAAGCCGAATGTTAAGAGCGTTACCTAGTAGTTTATCAACTTCAATTTCAAATAATCTATCGGAGCATTCTGAGTTAAAAGATGAAAGGGGAGATTTATCAAAACTGGTATAAAGGAAAACTGGTTTAATTGCCACAGAAACCAATCAGATTCCACCTTTCATTTTCCAAAGGAGCTCTGAAGGAAGAGAGGTGGAATCTGGTTGGTTGTAAGGGGCAACTAAGCCAGGTTTACTGTACACCAGTTTTGATAAATCTTCCCCAAAGATTCCTTAAACAAGGCCCTTATTAATTAGGTGTAGCAGCTACAAAGAGGTTGACAGTCTCTGAAGGACCCAGCCTGGATTACACAGACAGCCTCATGATTTCTATGGGAACCATGTAATATTTAATCTATAATGAACACTTGCGCCAATGTTTTTCCGCATATTACAGCTGCTGGACACCCTATTATCACCTTATTTTTCAGGTGCCTTCAGCAAAACCAGGCTGTCCTAAGGTAACAACCCCTTTAGGCTTTTGAGATAATCTGGCACAAACTCACCCAGGAACTTACCTAGTGCCTAGAGTGGCGACTGGAGTTTCCCATTGCCCTTTGCATGCACGGAGACACCTCATCTACCCAACACGGTATATAAAAAGCATTCCTTGCTCTAGAAACTGTAATTTTCAGCCTTCTTGTGGATACTGTGATAAGTGGATTTTTTCAGAAAATGGCAGAGGCCAAGATATTTCTTGCAGTCAAGTGTTATGATCTGGAGGAGTTAGCCACTCAAAAGTTTCCACATGATAAGTAAAATCTTAGGCGGCTGATCTCAGAATTTTCAGCTTTTGGCTGATATAGTCATAAAAGGGGTATTCCTATCTTAACCACATATGGGATATTGGCAAGATATGTCATAAATGTCTGACAGATGTGATTCCCACCTCTGTGGCCCTCACTCTATCTAAAGTATGGGGGCCCACAACCCTGATTCTTACTGTTTCCTACTATTTAATTGAAGGTGGAAATAATCCCTATGGTGCTAGGATTTTGAAGCAACTCTCTGGCAGGGGGTTAACTACTATAGCGGCCTACTATGCGAGTTCTATGGGGCCCAGGGCAAGAGAAGGCCCAGTCTTAGTTGGGATTATCTCCTTTCTACTGGAGATGAAAACTACCCTCTAACAGAACAACTTTTAGCAAACGATGCAGTGGAAAAATGGCCCAAAGGTCATTGAAAAGAGTTTAGGCAGAAACCCTTCTGTCCTGTGTGGGGGCCTGGTTTGATCCTTGCTATGGGGCCATTACTTCTTTATGTACGCCACTGCTCTCTGGGTTTATCTTTCAAGACTTCAAAATTTGAGAACAGGTACAGTTAAAACGTATCTTCCGTATTCCATCATATTAAAACATACAGACATGACATAGGTGACTCATTTTACATATTTCACGGGGTGGTCTTAAATTAGAAAACGTAGATATAAATGTATAAATTACAAGTTTTACTGAATCTTTTCCCACAAATAGATATATATATATATATATATATATATATATATATATATATATATATATATGTATATATATATCAATCTGCTCGGCTTCTTCTGCTCTATTGCTTCTTCTGCTCTACTGAGACTGCAATGGATTCTTGCACCAAGATGGAGGAGGTGAGCTGGCTTCCTGGATTATTCTCTTAGACTACATGAAGTTTGAAGATAACCCTGCCTCACCCAGCAACTGTCATCTACAAATGCCTTTGACTGGCCATAAATATTATACAACCCAAAATACAGGCTTCTGTATTCAAATGTGACATGGAGTTTTTATGTGAATGTAGGAATGTCAGCTCTGCATTCATAATCCAGGGAACACCTTTCATCACTTCTTCTAAATACTGTATTTCAGACATGCAGGCAAATATACAATTCGCTAGCCGTTGTACATGTAAAATAGTAGAAAGCTGTCTCGGAATCAGGCTATAATTGATTTTAATTGCAATCATTATCAAAAACATGAAAAATAGTGTTCGGTAAAATCACTTATGCTTCTAAATTTATGATATTTCATCAATTTTGCAGAAATGTGCTATTTAAGAAAGACAGCTGTAGCCATGGAAAATGTATTTTGCTATAATATTTCCCAATCAAACAAATCAAAGAACATCTGAAGTGTCCTTAAGGCCGTATTCACACGACCAAGGTGTCACCGTGGTTGTGTTGCGTGGTGCGGACTCATTGACTTCAATGGATCCACGATTCGTCCAAGATGCAGCGAAAGATAGGACATGTTCTATCTTTTGTGGCATGGAGGCAGAGACCCAAAAGCTCATGTGTGTTTCTGTTGGTCTTTAGGTCCACAGAAAGTGACGACAGCAGGAAGTGATGTTAGTCTAATACAGACAGTGAGTGTGAAAGCAGCTAAGGTGCAAAACTGTGCAAAGAAACAGCACATGTGCCGGCCCTCCAGGGAAAGAGTTACTGGATGATACACAGTGTAACAGTTCTACAAGTGGTAGTGCAAAGCGTTCTGTCAGAGATGATAGATTCCTGCATCTTGTCTACAGACTTCCCTGTATATAGGGAGTGAAGACTCCTCCCTCAGTACTCCACCCTCCTCTGAACCAGTTTAGACCAGCGCTAAACACTGATCAAGTAGCAAGCATGGCTAAAGAGCTGTGTCCCAACTGGAACCAGATGGTCTTTGGGGACGAGTTCCCTGAACCACCTCCTGCTACAGACATCAGGGTGTCACACTCTGAAATCAAGAGAACCCCAGCTTCAGTGCCCTTGTTTTCCTTACCGCCTGCTGAGCATCGTGAGGCAGTTCGTCGTGAGGCGGCTGGTGCGGCTGCTGTGGCTGGTGCGGCGGAGGCGGCTGGAGCGTCCACTTCGCCGCCCAGGAGGAGATCAACAACACCTTCCATAAGGCAGAACCCGATTGTGCTAGCATTGGTGACGGCCCACTCGCAGACCCTCTGGGACTACAAAAATGACGTGGAGGACTGGGTGATCCAGGTACTGGACCACCCTAGGCCAGGAGATCCTACATTGAAACGCCGAAAGGGAACTGTCCTGTGGTTTTCGGTCGAGCGAGGGTCTGGCTTCCTGGCAGACGACGAGAACAGAAAGGAGCACTTTGTGGGCCACAGGTCAGTGAAACGGCTGTACCTGCCACAACCTCGTCACATGGCATCCCTGAAAGGCCCCTTTGCTACTGGGTTTACCCTCTTTTCTAAGCCCCTGGTACCTACATCGGAACCATAAGTGTGGCCGGATGAACCACCAGGTCCAGGACGCTTGCGCTGCCTTCAGGAGTCCATAGATGGCGTCCTCCGCTTCAGGGAAAAGCCACAGCCTCAGCCGGAGCCTCTGATCCTTGGACTGCCAGCACCACCACCACCACAGTCCTTTAAGCTGGGTCAGCTGACAACGTCATCATTTACGTTCCAATCCACGGTGATCCACCAATACCAGCTGCCATGGAAGATGAAGTCAGCAGCAGCCAGGGAAGCTGGGGCTTCTTCCCTGGATGCAACCTTGCCGGAACCGCTGCAGCCGGAAGTCCTTATCCCTGCTGTCCCGGATCAAGCGAGGAGGACTTCAGGTCCCTCATCTAAGGGACTCAACTACTGGCTGTCTCAAGGACACTTCAAGAGGACCTATGGGAGCCACACCATGGACTGCACCTGACGGGTGAGAGCTAGTTGGCACTTTTTGTGTTTGTTAGTTTAGTATGTATTGCCCCCGTTTGACTCTCACCCAGATGGACATGGTTGTCAGGACTCCCCCCATTCTGCAGAAAATTCCCAGTTGCTCCTAAGTGCACCTATTTTCCCTTTTCCCCCCTTATCAGCTTATTTGGGAGCCCCCTTTGCAAAAAGGGTTCTCTATTTGCTGCTATTTTCTATTATCTATGTGGATTACACATTACCTGTTTGGATTACAATATCCTCACATGGATTACAATTGAATTTTGGACTATGTGTTCCAGACAGTGTTTTATCATGCCAAGGAGCCACGAGGAGAGACTCAAACGTATATCTGAGCCTTTTTTGCTTGCAAATGTGAAATTGATAGCATTGAAATGTTTGGATACTTATGTATTTTGCTGTATTTTAGCTACACTGTTTTTAATGGTTCAGCACTTTAGCCCATTGTGTGTATTCTTTTTCTGGTACTGCAATGTGTCCTATTATGCACTTATTTTACGGTGTTTTTAGTAAATTATGCACTTAGCTGGATAGCTAGCAGTGAGCACCTTACTTTTCTACCTCATATGGACTGCCTCTAAAGACTGTAAGCCGCACCCTAGCCTCGTGCGTATGACGCATTCGCGAGTAAATAGTACGCTAAGGATTCGTACGCACTTTTGTGCGCTAATGCTTACGTATTGCGTACTTTTAACTACGCTGACTGTACGTTCGTAATTTGTGCAGGAATGTTCGCAAAACAACAATTGTTTTTTGAACGTATATTCGACTGAATAAATTCGTATTAAGAACGAATCTTGTCAGAAATTCATCGAACATTCGCCAAAGCGAATTGTGGATGATTCGCTCATCTCTAACTGCCTCCTATAAATAGTCTGAATAAATTGCACGTTAACTGTAAAGACTCATCAATGACAGCAAAAGTTGAACATAACCTGTAAAGAAAGATTTTGCACTGTAATAGTGCAGATGCTTGTACCTGAACAAACACATATCAAATTATCCACATCTTTTATGACTTAGAAATATGAAAGTGTGACCATTTATGTTATGGAATTTATAATAAAAAATATAAAAGCATCCTAATATTGTTTGACTCTATTTTTCTGGTTGTATTGCAATACTGTATAATCCCCATGTGCTTGTAGGTGTTGGAAAAGTATTGATTGTTCTTGACAAAGCTCCTAAAATTGGTCTCTTCTGTGATTTTCAAAAACAGTATTTATGGTTCAGCTTTGTATCTGTATTCTTCAGCCAGATAAATACAAGCTTTTGGCTTTCCAAAAACTGAAGCTGTGCAGTATTTATCATGCTATGTGTAACTCTTTTCAGTGAAGCTGATTTTTTTACATAACGAAAAACCACAGAGATCACCCAAAAAAGAAACTGGCTGTGTATGATAAAGCCTTGTCCACACTTAAACAGAACCTGTCACCATGAAATGCAATGCAATCTGCTGGCAGCACATTATAGAACAGAGGGAGCTGAGCAGATGTCCCCATAGTTGTATGGAAAAAGATTCAGTAAAACTTATAAGTCATACATTTTTATCTCAGTTTTTTCTGACTTTATTGTTAATGGGGAGGTGTTATCAGTGGCTGATAGCAATCTCTGTGTAAATGTGTATACAGACATAGCTGTCAGTCACTGATAACACCTCCCTGTGAACAATGAAATCAGAAATAGCAGAGATATAAATGTATAAATTACAAGTTTTACTGAATCTTTTCCCATAATACTATATATCAATCTGCTCAGCTCCTCCTGATTTATAACCTTTAAAACACATGACCTAAGATCAAAATGTCCTGCAGGCTGCTTCAGCCACCTGACAGTCGCCAGAAATCACCTCTGTTGAATTTCTGCACATGCACTATCATTGTGCACAAATAGCAGTGCAACATGTCTGATCTTAATGTCACATGGCCATGAGTCACTCTGAAGCTCTAGCCTCAAAATAATGAAAAAAGAGAGACAAGATTGATTAGGTAGGCAAAGGAGCGGTTAGTGAAGCAAAGGAAATGCATGGGTCCAAATAGAGGCTGCAATACTAATAATCTTTAGATTTTTTTTGACCTCACTCATTTTTTGAGTTCTTAGTAGAGTCAATCCCCATATATGCAAGTTAGGCGGCCACATGGTTAGGCCCACTTGTGGGTACTGAGAGGGCACAAATAGCTCAGTGGAAACAAACAATGGCAAGGGGGGTAAATTTATTCAAATATGGGCAACTCACTTTACACATAGAAAACCTGAATTTCCAGCTGTTTCTCTTAAGACAGTGGCATTTTGTATGCTCTTGGTGTGTTGGACTTTTGTCCTGCCTATCATTGACCACCCTGCCACTTTAGTGTTTCAGTATTCGGTGTTTACACATTCCTGCTGTCAAAATTAATTTTATTGTACAAGTACGGCATGGTCTGTACTGCACCCTGTAAGTGAATGCTCTGTGCTATATTTGTAGCTACATCACATATAGCTGAACATTTCCGTAAAAAATACTGTGACCTCTCCTAAGCAAGATTCTTTCACAAGACATGGTGGGGTATATACAGTGCATTCCAAAAGTCTTCAGACCTTTCACTTTTTTCACATTTTATGTTGCGGCCTTGTGCTTACAAAAAAAAAAGTTTTCCCCCATCAATCTGCACTCCATACCCCATAATGAGATAGTGAAAACAAAACTTCAAAATTGTAGAAAATTTAGCAAATTTATAAAATAGTAAAAATGAAAATTTCAAATGGGCATAAATATTCAGACCCTTTGCATGACACTTGAAATTTAGCTCTGGGAGTCTCCCATTACTCTGTTCATCTTTGAGATGTTTCTACACCTTGACTGGAGTCCACCTGCCTGTATAGCTATAGATAGGATTGTAAGGAGGAACAGATCTGGAGAAAGATACAATACATTTTCTGCAGCACTGAACGTTTCCAAGAGCACAGTGGCCTCCATAATTCTTAAATGGAGGAAGTTTGGAACAACCAGAACTCATCCTAGAGTTGGCCAGCCCACCATACTATGTAAGAGGGGAGAAGGGCCTTGGTATGAGAGCTAACCTAAAACCCAACGGTCACTCTGTCTGAGCTCTAAAGATCCTGTGTGCAGATGGGAGAAACTTCCAGAAGGTCAACCACCACTGGAGCGCTCCTCTGAGCAATATGGCAGAGTAGCCAGAAAGACACATGGAAGCCTGTCTTGAGTATGTGAAAAAGCATCTAGTACTCTCACAACACTGAACTAAAGAGTTACCTCATCCTCCTCTTTGCTCTGCTTGTCAAGGATTATAATCCTGAATACAGCTGATAAGATCTTTAGCCAAATCTCTGTGGGAATGGAATTCATGAGGAATCATGTCCACAGAAGATGGACAGGACAGATTGTAGTGATGTGGGACTGTGGTAATGGATACTATATGCAAGTGCTGCTGCTCATTATCCACATCCCCACCTCCTCTCTGTACTTCATGTCTACTCATAAACTCAATTCCTACAGATATTTAGCTGAATATCTTTTCAGCTGTATTCGGAATCATAATCCCTGACAAGCAGAGAGGAGAATGATGCAGTTCTTTAGCTCAGTGGTCTAAAATAAATTGTCCTGCTGTGTGGTTAGGACAGGTTTTGTTTCTACTAATAGGACGGCGGCCATTTTATCTTCCCTGATGATTGTCTCCCAAAGAAAATGAACCATTATAACTAATGAAACTTTCTTGGGAATATATTTATAATAAAGTACTATATAAGTATTTTCAGTCATTTTATTTTCTTAATTCCTGGAGAACCCCTTTAACATCCATAGTGATCCCACAACCATTATGGCCAAAGAACCCCTTGATATGAACAGTCTTTCTTTTTTATTAAAGACCTGTCTCTTGGTTGAACTTGATGGACTTATGTTTTTTTTCAACCATGTTAACTATGTAACTATGTAACAATGCAAACAAAATATGTAACATAATTCCCCTAAAAAATTACATTAAAATAATCAAGAGAGATATGAAGAGGACTTTGTGAAAATGAAGCTGAAATTCACAGTACACAGAAGTCAGCAGAGATTTTCTCAGAAGAGAATCAAACTATACTAGTTATCTGAGTTGCAGTATATTAATAGATTTAGAAGACAGTAGCCAGCAAGGAAAGCACTATAATAATTCGGGAAGACTGAAGAACCATTCACACATCTCCCCACACACATTACAGGTACAGCTGGAGGTGACAGAACCACCAAAATCTTTGAAACTAACCATTAACACAGGAAGTAACAAAGACCTGGTACTGTAAGTTAAACGGTCCAACAATTCAGAAAAAAGGTATTTAACCTCGAGTGAAGGCACACTGCGTAGGCAGAAAGATCCAATAAATACTTTAACAATGAACATAGCATAGTATTAAAAAATAAAAACCATCTGAGATCTTTTTTCTTCCATAAAGTCTACTTACATATTAGGGTTTCTCACCTGCTTTGGGGCCACCAAACTACCTGCATGTTGTCATACAGTTTGGGTTTAGAGTCCCAAACCTGCAAACCCATCCATCAAGGTAAAGAATAGTAAATAAAAATTGAACATACTGTGGTAAGAGTTTAAAGGGAACCTGTCAGCTCTGAAACACCCTCCAAACTAGAGTAAGCGGTGTATAGTGTAAGTGACGTTGAGTCTGGTTATGTAATTTTTATCTTCAAACTCACTTCCATTCTGATGTTGTGCTCCCACAAACCTACAGTAAAATGCACTCAGTGGACTCCGGTGTTCACTCACATAATGGAGAGGACTCAAAGATGAGTCCAGTGAGTGCATTTTACTGCAGGTTTGTGGGAGCACAGCGTCGGAATGGAAATGAATATGAAGATAAAACTTACATATTTGAATTCAGCATCATTTACACTATACACCGCTTACTCTAGTTCAGGGGATGTTTCGGAGATGACAGGTTCCCTTTAAGGCTGTTCTCCAGCAGCACCTGGTGCATGCGCAGAGCATCTTTGAAGCCAAGAACAGGAAACCACAAATCACTACATATGTGCCAATGTGCAGTACATGCTCATTGAAGGGAGGTGTACCATATTCGGCTTCATCTGCTCAGGGCACATAAGCCAGACTATGGGACTCTTCTCCCGGTAAGTTTATTTATGATTCTTTGCGGGAATGTCCTAATATACCGCCACTGATCAGTTATCATTATTAAAACAGTTGTCTAGACTTTACTAAGTGATTGCCTATCCTCAGGATTGGTCAACACTAGCTGAACGGTGCCATTGGACACCTTGCTTCCCTCAATGAAGTCAATGGAAGCAGCACTGTAGTAACCAGCACCCCACGCTATAATGTTAACGGAGCTTTGTAGCTCTAGGGCCAAATTCCAGTGATGAAGCTGTGTGTGGGGGTGGTCAGAGCTAGTGATGGCTTATACTGAGGATAAAAACCCTCTAAAGGGGATGTTTTAGTAGCTTTTTTTCATCTACATAGCCTGAAGCATTTGCACTTCTTTTCTCCACAAGAAAACACAACTTACATTTTCTTCTGCTCCAGTCTTCTCCACAATGACTGCTGGCAACTGTAATCCTCCAGGAGATGTTGGATTTGAGTACATGCCAGCTTCTCCAACCAAAGATACCACTCCATTACAATCCACTGAACTGTTTCTCTTGCCATTCTGTGTGAACCCCGGTGTATTTGGATAGGAGTTGGCGCTTGTTTGGCTCTGTATACTTTGGCGTCTTCCTGCGCGTGGAACGAGTAAAGATCCTCTGTGACCATAACTGGTATTGCTCACTTCATCATCTGCAAATTCAGTCTCTGAGTAAAGGTCTCTAGCACGGAAATTAAATATGTTTCCATTGCTTTTCCTTCGTCTACCAGAGATAGGTCCAATACCGATGCCAAGTAAGGACTAAAAAATAAAATATAAGTCAGTGGCATAATAATAATAATAATAATAATGTATAATTCTCCATCCTGATAGATTTGTACTGAATAATGCACTCTCGTGTATGTACGATGACCGGCCTGTCTGATTCATGTAAGGACATACAATGGTGTATATACTTTATAAGTATAAAATGTTCGGAAGAGGAGTCAGCTATTTTCTACAGTGTAACTGCTGTTTCAGTCCAATCTTGAAGGGATGTGACACCTGTCAAGAACTTGGAGAGTGCTCTTTAATCGGCTCCAAATTAGCTACAAGCAAATAGGTGTAGAAAGAAATGACATTTGCTTTACTTGAAAGACTAGCACGGTGGCCACTTCCTCCCGTTGAACATGAACAGGTGCACTGAGGTCAAATTAATTTGCAAAGATGAGTGATTTATGAACTAAAGAGATCTTCAAAGGAACATTTAAGTAATTGACTCACTGCCCAAATTTGGATTGAGCATGGTCAAGGGTTGTGGACATGACTAGGGGCCACACTGCTCCGCAACTACACGTAGCAGAAACTGTTTTATTTATAGTATATAGTGTAGGCATGAAAGATTGGTCTATCTATCTATCCTCTATTATCTATCTATCTAGACACATGAGTCATACAATTACCGGCTTCCGTCCACTCTCTTCATCAGATTCCCCCCTGTTAGTTCTTATATCATCGTTATACTCATCAACCTCTGAAGATTTTTTTTTCTTTCTTCGATTTCTTCTTTCTTTTGCACTTTTGGAACTGAATGGTGACATTTCACAAGAGCTATATGATCCAGCATCTGGTCCTTTATTAGCCAGCGCCTGCTCAAGACACATAAAAAGCCACATATGACAATTACAGCTCATGTTTCCCCTGAAAATAATACCGGGATAAAAAACCCTCCATTCAAACTCCTCCTCCCGTCTAGGAGGATCTAATGCTTGTTTGCCCCTTTTCCTATTTTTCCATCATCCATGGGTTAATTCTTCACTGCTTAACTTTGCTAACCTTGTCGGGCCTGTCCCAGCACATTATTACATCCATTAAAATAAGCTTTTCACATGGGCTGCCTCTATGGTACACACATCTTTGCTGCAGTCCCACAACCCAACCAACTTATAAAATGTCTAAGCGTCATTTCTATTATATTTTACATCAGAGATGTTACAGAGCAGTCGAGAACATAGACAAACAGACTATGAGATGAAGAGAAGCTGTAATCTTATGTCTGCGTGGGACTGTCTGTCATTGCCATAATATCTCAACTGACATCAATGCTTCAATATAATGTACCAAGTCATTAGAAAACTGAATCAGTAATGCATAGTATGAAAGTATCACACATACAAAGCTTGGGCTAAGCGTAATGCACATTTCAACTAACCTCTTGTTCCTTCTTTAGTTGCTCCATAGCTTGTTGAAACTCCTTTTCCTTTGCTTCTGCCTCGGCAATGCTGGCTTGGTTCTGCTCTTCATAAGCCATGGCCACCACAGCAAGAATCAAGTTCACCAAATAAAATGAACCCAAAAATATGACGAAGACAAAAAATATCATATATGTCTTCCCTGCTGCTCGTAGAGTCTGCAAAAAGAAAAAAAGAAACACAAAGCCACCAGTTAGAAATTGCATTTTTGAGCAATTTTTATTACCGTCAGCGTTACTCAACTATTCAATCAAACTGTGAATGAAACATGATTAAACCATGAGTACAACAAACTCTACATGGTCCGCTAATTATACTGACTTTACATAAAATCCTTTATTTCATCTTTAATAGGCAGGAACAAAAACACCCCAGATGAATGGATAAAAACTGCATTAAATGATTTCTAAGCCTCTACCTGTTGATACAAGTTTTCCCAAAAGTCTTGTGTCATAAGTCGGAAAAGAGAGAGAAAAGCCCATCCAAATGTATCAAAGCTGGTGTAACCATAATTGGGGTTTCTGCCGACCTTCAAACAAGCAAAACCTTCAGGGCACTTCCTGTGGACAGAGCAAAGACAAGTGTATTAAGTATATTTCTCATTTGTATTGTTTCTTTATACTACATCTACTATATGGTATATCTACTGCACATCTACTATAGAAATCCATAGATAATAAAGCAGATGAGGTAAAAAGAGGAATAAACAGTCCTAGATACAGTGCTGTGCAAAAGTATCAAGAAGGTGTGTAAAAACGCCACAAGGTAAGAATACTTTAAAATAGAAGCGCTAGTAGTTTATTTGCGTCAATTAACAAAATGCAAAGTGAATGAACAAAAAGAACCTAAATCATCTCAATATTTGATGTGACCACCCTTCAAACAACATCAGTTCTTCTAGGTGCACTTGCACACAGTTTTTGAAGGAAGTCAAGCATTTCCAGTGCTCTTTCCGTAGCCAAATAACTATAACCCAAGATTAATTTCTACAATTAAGAAATTTTTAAAATAGGTTGGAATGTTTAATTGGCTATTGTGCGCATTGTATGGCCAACCTTTATTGTAACTATTGTGAAATTCAATTTACGCAGAAATGTAGCTTCTTAAACCTGTATTATGCAGGTGACTACCTGGAAGGAAGCGTTCCTTCCTAGCAATCGCCTGCTCGTTAGCAGTGGAGACCACCGCTATAACATGCAGCGATCTACTCCACAGTATGGGGAGGAGAGATCGCTAATGCCATCACTCATCCACATACTGAATCACTATTTGCCGGCAGAAGATCGTGATTAGACAAGTTGACAGATTTGGATTTCCTAATGAACGAGCGTTTGCTTGTTGTATAACACTGCCAGATCATCGTTCATATGAATGCTCGTTAGCGATGGTCTAATCCATCCTATACTCCTATAGAATCTTGTGTATATATGTACGTGTATCATTCCCAGGCGTTAAACAAACCCTGAACCATTTATTTCAACTTAACACATATTTAATCCATGGTGAGGGTGATTCATCATGGTTTGTTAAAGGCCGTAAATCAAAGATGCAATTGGCAGGGAATCAAGGCTACAATACAATTAAGGATACAATAGATAACACAAGGAGCTTTGTGCTGCACCCCCTAAGATAAGTAAAGCAATGAACACCTGTAATTGTCAATTAGCATACATCACACTGGGCCTCCATTCCTATCATTCATATTTCTAATGGAAATACACAGTAACGTTCAGTCTATGTGTTTAGCATTACTCAAGTAGGTTAATCTCTAACATAGGAACAAAGATCCTTCATTTTACATTGGGTTCATTTGTTCTAAACTAATAAAAGCTTGACCGTTGATTGGCTGGTACGGTTGGCTTCCCGCGGCGTTGTCTTCCCCCATGTGCCACTTGTGAAATATATTATATTGGTACAGTTCTAAAGGATATTGTTCCCTGTGTTGTAAATTGTAGATATATTACAAGGCACCAAGGAGCGCAGCAGACCTATAAATTATGAGGCTGGAGGCATATACTGTAATTACTTCTTTCTTTTCAAATATTTTTTTATTAAGTTTTGTCATATGAAGACACACACAAGTTACATAACTGACAAAAACATTACAAAAATGACTTCTTATACTGTTGAAACTTTACTGTATGTTCACAAGAAGGAGATACGTATGCCGCAGATTTATAGAAATCTACGGCGGGTCCATTCTTGCTGAGCATTTTCACCATGTTTTTCACCCCTTTTGATAAAGAGGAGTGAAATTCACAGTGAATCCAGAGCACAAAGGAAAAAAAAAAGTTTGCTTTGGTGTGCCAAAGAATCTGCGGCCCACGTGGACATACTTAAAAAATTCAGCTTAGAGCTTAGCTGTTGCTTAATTTCTTCAAGAGTGAACTGGATAGATGTTTCCTTCTTCATTAAGATAGACCTAAACTGCTGTGCAAAAAGTCTTTGAGAAGAAGAAGCGGCTTTAGGTCCATCTGGAGCAATGTATCATACAAGATAAAACACACTTCAGCAACTACAGAACCTCTTTTAGGCCTCATGCTCACAACCGTATCCATTTTGCGGTCCACAAATCTTGGATACGCAAAATATGGATGCAGTTCACGTGCCATCTGCGTTTTTTTTGCATTAACTTCAGTGGGTCTGTGGTCTGGATGATGATTCATGTGCTTTCCTCATCCATACGTCCGTTCTGCAAAATGATAGAACATTTCCTATACTTGGCTGCAAAATGCAGACCACGGACCACTGAAGCCAATCCACAAAAATGTGGATGCCACGCGTACAATATGCTTCTAAATTCTCAAAATCTTTTGTATGTAATATAAGGCATTGTCAATGGGTTTAGTTATAGCGAGAGTCAAATTCATTCAATCTGATTCCCTGCCAGCCATTGTGAATATGGCTCATTCATTCTGTCCAACATAAAACTACATGCTACCATAAAAGAGGAGATATCTGCTGTTAGAATGGGAAGAATGATTCTGATGGAGGAAACAGAAGGAGGTGTCTTGTCGGAGAGGAAGGTGTGCTGCCAGAGTGGGAGGTATTCTGCCAGTAAAGGGAGGTGTGCTGCCAGAGTGGGAGGTGTTCTGACAGTAAAGGGAGGTGTGCTGTGTGAGAGTCATATATGTTGCCAGTGAAGGAGGTGGACTGCCAGAAGAGGAGGTGTGATGCAAGAGAGGGACATATGCGGTCAGAGAGGATGGTGTGCTGCTAGAGATGAAGGTGTGCTGCTAGAGATGGAGGTGTGCTGCCAGAGAAGGAGGTGTGCTGCTAGAGATGAAGGTGTGCTGCTAGAGATGGAGGTGTGCTGCCAGAGAAGGAGGTGTGCTGCTAGAGATGGAGGTGTGCGGCTAGAGATGAAGGTGTTGTCATGCTACGGTGTGGGTGGGTAAACTCCACACCGAGCATACACCGAAACACTACAGTGAGTTGAGGACCGGATCAGCAGGTAAGAAGCCAGTGGCAAGGAATACCACTGAACCAAGTGCACTGGAAATACCAGGAACCAAATCCACAGGGCAGAAACCCAGTGAGCCCCGTTCTTCACAGAGCCCCAGATGGTAGGGATGCACTTATCCAAAACTCACTGGCTGCACCTCCAGGATGGTCCCGGTGCACCTGGCAACTTTCCTGCAGAGACTGCTGGAAGACGCACCAGCAGCCCACACACCAAAGACTGGAACCCAGGCACATGTACTAAAACCCAAACACCTAACAGGACTCAGTACACACAACACACCCAGGAACCAGCTCACCAGCAACAACTCACAAGTTCGCTGTTCCCCCTCCGGGGAACCCTGGAGCCCTCTCACCGAAGGCACATACATACAGGGAATGTCTGGACTCCATGTCAGAAGACACATGACAGTCACAGACCAAACACCCACCCGGAACATAAACCACACACCACATAACCGGGATAAGGGAAGGGGATGAGAAGACCTTGGGAAGACCTCGATGACATATTAAGTGGCCACAAGGACTGGGCAGATAGAATCCCAGGAAAGGTGCATAGCTCCAGCACCAACGGAGGCTGGAGCACAACTAACCCACCAGGCTAGCAACAACAGAATAAAAGCACCTAGTGACCACACCCAGGTCAATATGTTAACCCCATGAGAACCAAACAGGGAAGGAGGGAAGTATACAATAAGAAGGGAACATACCAGCAACCAAAACTACACGTTGCCCCTGGCAACTAGCAACCATGGAATACTACCGCAGCCAGAATGCCAGGACACAAACATGAGCAACATGGAAGCCGTGTCACGGAGAACAACCGAGACACCACCAATTTACACGTTGCCCCTGGCAACCAGCATAACCACATAAAGTATACCAGGGCACAAACATGAGCAACCAGAAACATGTGTCACGATAACCACACGGTACGTGACAGGTGTGCTGCTAGAGATGGAGATGTGCTGATAAAGATGGAGGTGTGCTGCCAGAGAAGGAGGTGTGCTGCCAGAGATGGAGGTGTGCTGATAAAGATGGAGGTATGCTGCCAGATAAGGAAGTGTGCTGCTAGAGAAGGAGGTGTGCTGATAAAGATGTAGGTATGCTGCCAGAGAAGGAGGTGTGCTGCCAGAGAAGAAGGTGTGCTGCTAGAGATGGAGGTGTGCTGCCAGAGAAGGAGGTGTGCGGTGGGAGAAGGAGGTGTGAGATCATAGAAGGAGGTGTGCTGCTAGAGATGAAGGTGTGCTGCCAAAGAAGGAGGTGTGCTGCTAGAGATGAAGGTATGCTGCCAGAGAAGGAGGTGTGCTTCTAGAGATGGAGGTGTGCTGCTAGAGATGGAGGTGTGCTGCCAGAGAAGGAGGTGTGTTGCTAGAGAAGGAGGCGTGCTGCTAGAGATAGAGGTGTGGTGCCAGAGAAGGAGGTGTGCTGCCAGAGAAGGAGGTGTGCGGTCAGAGAAGGAGGTGTGCGGTCAGAGAAGGAGGTGTGAGATCATAGAAGGAGGTGTGCTGCTAGAGATGAAGGTGTGCTGCCAGAGAAGGAGGTGTGCTGTTAGAGATGAAGGTGTGCTGCCAGAGAAGGAGGTGTGCTGCCAGAGAAGGAGGTGTGCTGCCAGAGAAGGTGTGCTGCCCGAGAAGGAGTTGTGCTGCCAGAGAAGGAGGTTTGCTGCTAGAGATGGAGATGTGAGATCATAGAAGGAACTGTGCTGCCAGAAAGGGATATGTCCTACCAATAAAGGAAGGTGTGCTTTGTGAGAGTCACGTATGCTGACAGAGAAAAAGATGTGCTCACAGAAGAGGAGGTGTGATGCTAGAGATGGAGGTGTGCTGCTAGAGATTGAGGTGTGTTGCCAGAGATGGAGGTGTGCTGCTAGAGTGGGGGGTGTGCTGCCAGAGATGGAGGTGTGCTGCCAGAGATGGAGGTGTGCTGTGAGAGAAGGAGGTTTGCTGCTAGAGATGGAGATGTGAGATCATAGAAAGAGGTGTGCTGCAATAAAGGGAGATGTTCTGCCAATAAAGGGAGGTGTGTTGCCAGAGAGTTAGGTATGTTGCCACAGATGGAGGTGTGCTAGCAGAGCAAGATGTGTGCTTCCAGAGAAGGAGGTGTGCTAGCAGAGCAAGATGTGTGCTTCCAGCGAAGGAACTGTCCTTTGATGTAAGGGAGTTGTTCTGCAATAGAGTCTGGTATGCAGTCAGAGAGGAAGGTGTGCTTCCAGAGAAGGAGGTGTGTTGCCATAGAAGGTGGTGTGCTGCCACAGTATGAGGTGTCCTGCCAGAGAGGGAGGTGCGCTGCCAGAAAGGGAGGTGTGATTCCAGGGAGGGAGGTCCGCTGCCAGAAAGGGAGGTGTGATTCCAGAATCTTAGCAGTCTGCAGTAAGGGTACAGAGGGGTGGTAACTAGTTGGGGGGGGGGGGGTGCCAGCACAGACTCACTCTATGCAACCAGTGCTGCCATTTTCAGACTGTACCCCCAACTTGTTACCACCCTTCTGTACCCTTACTGAAGACTGCTGGCAATTCATTCATAACTTCTAGTAGAAATAATAAAGGAATGGCACAACATAGTGCACCTGTACTAATAAATTAGAACGCAGTATGTGTATCATTTACATCATTTTATCTTATCCTCCACCTAGTTTTATGGGTTTTGATTCTTGGCACATTGACCGTGATCTAACGCCAAAACACATAGCTCATCATCAACCAAAGAAATCTACAACTGTTCCCAGAGGGGTAAGCAAAAAGAATCAAAGGTTAAAGCCTGCAGCAAAAATATTGAGTTAAGTAGCAGGTACTGTATAATGCATTAAATACCCTTCAGAATGATGACTTAATGTAAAATCCCATTGATCTGTTGACACTCCTTCTCTGCATATTAGTTATTACACTGACAAGGACACCTGACCCTTCATCATTTAGTGGATGAATTAATATTTTTAATTTCTCTACTGATTGCAGGAAAGAAGACATGTAAAAAATCAGCACTATCATTACTAGTATTAGATTGTGTAACTAATGTTACATACAGAATAAAATCATCTCTGATACAATGAGCACTTCCATCCTAAGAACACAGTATTACCAGCAACGTGTACTGGATTAAGCAGATGATACATGTAATATTAAAAAACAATAAATAAAAAGCTTTATCAATAAATCAGCAGATAATTGATTATATACCGAAAAACCATTGGCAAGTATGCGTAATCCATTTCCTAGTAAATAATCATTCATGGCTAATAAGATTTGGTCAATGCCACCTTTTATGATCATGTTATTTTTAGTTCCTATATTCTGTGCTGACTCATTTTTTAACATATAGCAGGTGACTGCTGCCACTAGAGGGAGCAAGGGAGCTTACTATGTCCACGCAGGAGACTTCTCTATCAAGATACATTAAAAAAATAATTATTGCAGAATGTTGAGCCTATTTAGACAAAAAAATACAAAAACAATGGCATTGAATGGTGCAAATTCACAGCTATACAACTCAAAATATTTGACTTGGACCCATTCATTTCGACAGGGTGTATTGTAAACGGTAGTAGTTACATTTATTAGTATGTGTGTGTATATTCTTTTGGACGGTCCACAGCATTCATTTATATTGCTTCCTGTCATCACAGGACACACAACAGTAATCGGTCTTAGATATTATCTGTCACTTGTTAAAGGGGTTCTCCGGGAATTAAGAAAATGAAAATATTTAAATATTACTTTATGGTAAATATATTCCCAAATACCTTTCATTAGGTAAAATGGCTCGTTTTGTCTAGGGAACAATCATCAGGGGAAATAAAATGGCCGCTGTCCTATTAGTGCACACAAAACCTGTCCTAATCACACAGGAGGACAAGTTACTTCACAACATTGTGGTAAAGAGCTGCCTCATCCTCCTCTCTGCTCTACTTGTCAGAGATTATGATCCTGAATACAGATGAATCTCTGTGGGAATGGAGAACATGAGGAGACATGAGAGGATTGTGAGGTGTCGCTATAGAGCAGCAGCAGTATGCAGTCTCCACTACCACAGCCACAATCTGCCCTGTCCATCCTCTCTGTACTAAATTCCCCAGAGATTCGACTAAAGTCCTTATAACCTGTATTCAGGATCAGAATCCCTAACAAGTAGAGCAGAGAGGAGGATGAGGCAGCTCCTTAACTCAGTGTTGTGAAGCAACTTGTCCTCCTGTGTGATTAGGACAGGTTTTGTGTGCACTTGTAGGACGGTGGCCATTTTGTTTCCCCTGATGATCGCTCCCCAGACAAAACGAGCCATTATAACTAATGAAAGGTATTTGGAAATATACTTATTATAAGGTAATATTTAAGTATTTTCATTTTCTTAATTCCCGGAGAACCCCTTTAATGATCCCAGGTACATCAATAGGACGTGACCAATCATGAATCCATGAATGTGTTAGATTGTTCACATTGTACATTGAGAAGGGATTCACCTTTTGGAGCCATCTAAATTCTGACCAAGTAGAACTTCAGCCCTGACCCTAAGCTTATAGTGTAGCACAATACATATACTGTTTCTGGTGAAACTAGAGCTTCCTACTATAATTCTTCATTGGGGAGACCGTCAGACTCCCTAAAGACCAAGCTTGTCACTGATGGTAATTGCCAAGAAAAGCTTGATAATGTTCCAGCCATTGCATATCACAAGACAATAGATCCACGTGGTGAAACTGCTATATGTCCACATTCCTGTAAATCACTGAAATTAACATAATATATGTATTTATATATACTTTTTTATAAATGAAGTTGTAGAAGAGAACCAGGAGAACATATTGTCTATCTACTGCTGAGTTACTTTAAAATGAATAATCCTTCCAATAACATAAGGCTTGGCCAAACATATAGGTACTCCTATGGGAATGGTGAGCAGCTGCGAGAACACTCGACTGCAGTTTACCTTGGAAGCAAACAATACAATTGGCCAACAAAAAGCAAGCCTGCTAAGATTCTCTCCCACTACTGGTACAATAGGCCGGGCATGTTACATATCCAACTGTGGAAAATGATGTAGTAGTGCCCTACACAATCTCTATAAAATGTTCCTCAGAAATGGGCATACTATTACTTTCACTCACTTGGTCTGCAAACACAAATGCATTATAAGCTCTGTGTGAGTATGGTAACATAATATATCATTATAATAATATGTCTATACTTCCATGTGTTACTTACCCAGCATCACTGCTATTCCCACACAGTAATGGGTCTTTTGTTCCATTCTTTATGTAGATATTTTCTTTAAAATATAAAAAAATTCATTTGTGACATTATAAATGACACAGGATACATGATATAATAAAAAAAACAGAAGATATCACGCACTAAACAATACAATATGTATGACAACCCAGTATTGCTAGAGTAATCACACATTATTCATTCAACATATTTTTACAAAGTGAAAAAATATTTCCCTTAAAGAAGTTTTCTGGGATTACAGATATGCTCATGGAATTGTTTATGTCCTGTACATTCTCCTCATGCTTTATTTCACTTTGGACTCTCCTGACCCTTTTTTGCCATCTAAACAAATCCCATTGGTTTGTTTCCATCCTGAATGTAGAACTTCCTGTTGCTACATTAACCAAACCCATGATGCCCTTCTCCTTTCTCTGCCTCTAACAACATACAGCTAATTTATAGCCCCTCCCACCCAGTTACATAGACACTCCCCTATCACTGCCACTAAAAACTCCCAGCTAACCTATAGCTCCTCCTACGCAGTTACATAGACACTCCCCTATCACTGCCTTTGTTGTTGATTTGAGATACCCATGGACAAAACATCACAGGAAATAAGAAAGAGCTGCATGGACATGGTCATGTGACCACAGCCCAGAACTGGAGTAATAAGGGTAAAAGAAGTACATTACAAAATTACAGCTACCTTCATAATACTTTTAAAGAATGTGAATGAAAACCCCTTTAAAGAGTTTGCTTCCTCACAGACAGCCCCTTTTATATGGTAGTCACAGCGATGAAACAGCTGATTGTGCCACTGGAAGCCAGAGCCAGCCAGAAATTTCAGCAGCAAATTTCTGCCAGAGTAAGGCCCCGCAAAAATACGCTAGTCTGAATGGGGCCTAACAGTAATTTTTTTTAGTGGCTCCCGATCTGAGAGAAAGAAAAGGAGTACTGAGTAGGAGAATCCCAATGGCATTTCCCATTGCGAGTTAACCCCTTTAAAATGACTACTATATCATTGGTGCGAAGCTAAGAAAATATATAAAAATAATACTGTAAACTACATATACAGCGTAAGAACCCTCTAGTGACATGGCAACCCTCTTGGGGTGTACATACCACAGATGAGAACCAAAGCCTTAAAGGGGTTCTCCGAGTTATATATATTGATGACCTATCCTCAGGATAGGTCATCAATATCAAATTGGCGGGGGTCCGACACCTGGCACCCCCGCCGGTCAGCTGTTTGAAGAGGAGGCACGAACCGTATCAGCGCTGCCTCTTCTTCATTGTTTACATGCTGGCCGACAGGGGGGTAGTGGTGAGTAGGTGTAATTACACCTCACCGCCCCATTCATTTCTATGAGAAGAATCGTTTCCATAGACTTGTATGGGAGCGATTCTTCCCATTGAAATGAATGGGGCAGTTAGGGGTAATTACACCTACTCACCACTACCCCCGTGTCGGCCAGCATGTAAACAATGAAGAGGAGGCAGCGCGCCTCCTCTTCAAACAGCTAATCGGCGGGGTGCCAGGTGTCGGACCCCCGCCGATCTGATATTAATGACCTATCCTGAGGATAGGTCATCAATATATATAACTCGGAGAACCCCTTTAAAAGGGTTTTGCCATCACAGACAATGGGGTTATAATGCTAGGATATGCCCCCATTGTCTGATAGGTGTGGGTCCCACTTCTGGGACCCACACCTACATGGAGAATGGAGCGGGGAAAGTAGTGGAGGGTGCACTGTGCATGCGCAGCCACCCTCTATTCATTTCTATGGGGCCCGCTAAAAATAGCCGAGTGCTGGATCGGCTATTTCCTTTGGCCCCACAGAAATGGATGTGAGCGAGGGCCGCGCATGCGTGGTGCAGTCCCATTCACTAGTATGGAAGCAGCGGGGAGCTGCGCCTGGTGGTGGTCGGAAATCCGGGGTCCTCCAGCCACAACTCTCCCCGCTCCGTTCTCGTTGTAGGTGTGGGTCTCTGAGGTGGGACCCGCACCTATCCTAGCGATATGCCCCCAATGTCTGTGATGGGAATACCCCTTTAAGCCTATATTAGACGGAGTAAATATTGAACCGCATGTCGTTAATACGAACGAAAAATTTAATGACCCGTGCAAGATTTAATGATTATGAATGATTAAGCAAAGGGTGAGGAATCACTTATTTCTCACTAGTTGTGATCCTTCATCCTGCTAAAAGAATTATCGTTCCTCGGTCACAGATCCTTTTGTATAATATGGAGTCGTCTACTCGCTTACAGATGACATAGAGGCGTTCAATCAGTGACGACTTTGTAGCGAATGATTAACAAGCGAAAGTACGAACGAACATCGCTCTATGCAATAAGCGATCTTTGGTTGTTAACGAGTCAAAAAATCAGCAATCTATAATCGTTATTGGTAAGACATCTGCTGGTCTAATACAAGCCTTAGGGCAGTATTACACTTCGCATGAACGCTTGTTGGCGATCATCTTGCAGTGTAATACTGCGGTCGATTGCCCGATGAACGAGCAAACATGCTTAAAAATCAGCACTTGCCGGTGGCAGATTGTGCTGTCTAATAGCGAACTGCCACCAGCAAACCACTAGACAGTATGGGGACGAGCGATGGCATAGAAATCGCTCGTCCCCATGCTGAGGAGGAGATTGCTGCATGTAATAGCAGTGGTCTCCTCTGCTAGCTAGCAAGCGATTACCGGAAGGGAACGCTTCCCTCCCGACAATTGCCTGCTCAATCGACATGTGTAATACAGGCTTTAGGCTGAATACAAGCTGCGATAAACATCAAGCTGTATTCTGCTGATTAGTCCTGCTCTATTATCCCTCATGCTCATAAAAGGGAGCATCTCTGATAAGAAGGAAATAAGGGACCTCCTAAACATTCATTCATTGGACCTAGTAAATATGAGAAAAATGGTTGCATCTGGACAACAAATATAGATGGTAAACTGAGCAACCCTGTGTGAAACCGGTACACTGCATGGTAAGGAAACACACACATACACTCGCACCTTCCAGAAAAGCTCATTTTCTCAGCCCAGCTGGAAGTGATATGTAACCTGAGATGCTAATGACCAAGCCGTGTTTGACTTGTGATAATATGGAAGTGACGCTCTCAGGAGACTATAATACTTTAATCCCTCCATACAGCAGATCTTCCAGCCCGTTCCTCCTAGAACTTGCCTGGTTACCATCCATAGGTAATCTCCAGTCACCCACACTTCAGCCCTGATGTGCCTTTCCCAAGCGTGACTGTCATATTTGCTTAGCAATGTCAATACACGTGCGTGATAGGTGATACTCTACAGGAGCATGTTAGAGATACAAATGAGCACTTACTCAAAAAGAACTCAGCCATTCAAATCATTATTAACCTCAGCAGAGCACGCTGACTCAGATTAAAATTGCACTTAACTATCCGGGGCGTTTCTACATGAAAGACTTGATGTTACACAGGGTCATGTTATGTACCATGAGCAGCTGGGATGTTAGGAGGAGCTGAGGGGATATAACGGACAAGTTTACAGGGTATTCCCCCATAATAATTCATGATGGAGTCATTCAGACATCAATGAATATCATTTTTTACCTCATTATTTGCTAAGCTGATGCCCAATATGTTAAGGCACCGGTTTGGTATCCAGCAGGTGACACACTCTGATCTCCATGTAAACATTTGTGGCACATGCTAGCGGCTTGGATTGGCTCTTTAGGACCAGCACAGTCTAAGAGCTGGTGCATATGGCCATATCATCCATTTTGGATGGTGCTTTAAAAATAATCTGTCAGTAGATTTGTATCTATGACACTGGCTGACCTGTTACATGTGCACTTGGCAGCTAAAGACATCTGTTTTGGTCCCATGTTCATTTGTGCCCGCATTGCTGAGAAAAAATATGTTTTATTATAAGCAAATGAGCCTCTAGGAGCAACGGGGGTGTTACCATTACACCTAGAGGCTCTGCTCTCTCTGCAACTACAGCGCTCTCTCCACAGCTCCAGGCTTGATGATGTTTCCTCTGCCTGGTCCTTTCCATCAAAGTGGAGATGGTGCGGCAGTTGCAGAGAGAGCAGAGCTTCTAGGTGTAATGACAACGCCCCCGTTGCTCTTAGAGGCTCATTTGCATTTAATACATCATTTTTCTCACCAATGCAGGCACATATGAACATGGAACCAACACAGATCCTTCAGCTGCCAAGAGCACATGCAGGTCAGCCACTTTGTCATAGAGGTGTACCTCTTTATACCTCTCATTTCATGTCTAACATGCTCTCCACATACCAAATATTATGGGCACTTGGGACTCACCACTGATTGCCCAAATACCCAATTATTTTACCTAATAAACTTTTTGAGAAGCTATTTAGTGGGAGCAATTTCACCCATGAGGTGAATGGCCAGAAGATCAAGAGGACTCTCTATATTCTACATTTGTCTTTTTAGAAACTGAGAAAACCTCATCTAGCAGTGAATCTAGAAGGAAAGATCTCTATTCAAACTAGTGAACCGTGGGACCCTTGTGGAACCCTTTTCATGGGTTTGTCAGTAGTGTAACATCCCAAATACTGCAACTACCCAAGGGATGAAGAATAACTTACAGTGGCAGTTTTACCTATACAAAAGTCAATTATCAACTCACCTGTCACATGCAGACCTTGCTCTGTGCACAGACATTACGGGAGACAGTCCAACAATAGTAATAACAAAATCTAGTGCCAGGTTCAGTTCTTCAGCTAAAAATCTTCAAATGTATTAAAATCCATTGATAAAATCCACAGTAACACCAGCGCATATCAGACTACAGATCATCCTGACTCATCACCTCAGTACCCATGCATTTTGGGATACAAATCGTCTTACTTACATGATGAGCAATGTACTCAGGTATGGAGGATCTGTAGTCTGAATTGCGTTGGTATTTCTGTGTTGGATTTAATAAATTTGAAGATTTTTTTTTTTTTACTGAAGACCTGGAACTGGTGCTGGATCAAGTCTACCACCTGTCTCATTCAGGGACATCAGTCAGGTCACCAGTGCTACACAAGCGTCTTCCAGGGTGGTTACCCCATGGAAGACTTGTGCTGGTTTTATGTTTTTTATGTTCTGTATTCTGCCTATAACATCTATAACTATCCAACCTTGAAACCTGAAAATTCACAGCCAGCAGATGACTCAAGAAGTAGATGGATCTTTCAAAAATTCTGGAGAATATTCAACTATAGGAATTTTTTCCTGTCTTTCTGGAGTTCTCTCCAGAATGAAATGGGTTACCATATGTTTTGGTGCTCTAAGGTGTTACTATGTTGACAGGATCACCGGCTATTAGTGCATTACACAGCCCAGAACTTTATCATCACAGCATAGGAATTTTCTGTCAAAGGCAGGTCAGCAGTCAGCCCAGGGAAGATAATGGGAGCGAAGACTATTTCAGCTGTGCTTCTCTCTCTATTTAGGCACAGATCACAGTGTACAGAATCTGTTTTTCTTCTAGCCTACTAA
The DNA here is from genome assembly GCA_900303285.1 of Rhinella marina. Classification (NCBI taxonomy): domain Eukaryota; kingdom Metazoa; phylum Chordata; class Amphibia; order Anura; family Bufonidae; genus Rhinella; species Rhinella marina. Next base: position 258,951 of record ONZH01009694.1, read on the forward strand.
TCAACTATAGTGCTCCAGTATCTGAGGCAAGCGTCACACGTGGGTGAAGTCCATGAATAGATGTCAAATGTCAAGTAGAGTACGCGCTCTCTACATAATGTACCAAAGCAGGATGTGCTGGAATCACTGCTATTCCAGAGATCAAAAGATGAAAGGGATCACATATTTAATTAATGTTTTCATTGGACTCAAACTAATTCATTGAAATATTCTGGACATATAAATGATCACACAACAAGTCTAAATGGTCAATGCTCTGCTCATTCATACTCAAAGTGTTCACATCTCCATAGAGGTGTAACAGGAACAAGGCATGTGAGTCAGCAGACCACCCATAGTCTGAGAGAGGGGACTGCTGGTTGGCATGTCACATAAAAAGGACATAACTATAGCTAACTATACATATTAGCATAATATCAGCCAACCCTACCAATTTTTGGCGGGACTGATTGACCATCTCTTCTCTGATGGCAAATGTTGGGGAGATCGGGAAGATGGATTCGCCACTAGTCCACCAGAACCATGCCCAGAAGCACCAGTTCTTTTTGTAGGGTTCTATCAATTGGATTCATTCCACTAATCATAGAACTGTAAGGGGCACATCTATCATACATCACTAAAATGCACTGACCGTGAAGATGAAATACTACAGAAATCCTTTAAAGAGTATCTGTCAGCAAGAGCAAACCCATGGAACCAGCCATACTGCTTGGTAGGGTTGATCTTGCTGATGAAAATAATACCTGTTTTGTGAAAATCGGTTGTGGTGTTTAAGAAAAAAAAGTCTTACTTTGTTTATGCAAATGAGGGCTTCAGTGCACAGAGGGGTGTGACTTAGCTACAGGTCTGATTTTTACAAGAAAGATATCATTTGTATCAGGAGAATCAGCCCTACCAAGAGTTGATTCTGCTGACATTTGCTTAACATTTCCTTAATGACAAGCAAATTTTTTTATTTTTCATTTTTGCCATAACTTTTTTTTAATTTTTTTTTTTACTGACCTAATTGTCTGAGGCCTTTTATTATTTTCTGCCAATGTTTGGGGGGGGGAGTACATAAAAATTATATAGATATATAGCCTTGGGGTCTCTTTTAGGTCCTCAGGGCTGTCTTTGACTGGGTCACTGGGAAACCTGGTGACAATGTACATGGAGTGCAGTCCCCTTTCATCTTGCCGTAATGGTAATGGTTTGCGGCAATCAAAGGTTTATCGGCCAGGAACAGAGCTTCTTCTGACCCAGGCTGGGAAACAGGAGCCTGCACTAACAATATGTGCTGTTATTAACGCTTCTGAAGCTGACAGCCCTTCTTGTACTGCAGCGGTGCGAAAAGATGTGGCTGCAGACTGAGAACATGCACTGGCCACGGTCAAAAGACAGTGAGGTCATTAAGGAGTTAAAGAAACTATGATTTAAAATTTTACTTAAAATGGAAATATTTGTCAATTTCATCCAAAAACAGTGTCACAGTTGTGCACAGGTTGGGGATGGTATTGCCAATCACAAGTCTCAGCCTTGTGGCACTGTTTCTGAACAAAGACTACCACATTTTTTTAACATGCACAGCTTCATTAATCTTGTGTTTCCTCAAATGCAAATAACTGGTTGTTAGGAGCATGACTTATGTCTACAGATTGTGACAATATTATTGCGGTGTCAGAGCAGATTTAAATTGAGGATATTTGTAACAGTATATATAATTATATGATAAGTAGTCATTTAGAATATCAAGCTAATTCGATGTAGAAATGTGCCTGGCAATACACGTCTTCCTCCTGGAGATTACACTGCTGTATGTATGCATCTTACCATGTGTAAAATAGAGACTATATTGCGGTGGAGGTATATGCTAGAAAAGCAGGCATGGTTAACATATTGATGTCTACCTGTCTACTCAACATAGGATGAGATTGAGAAAGTACTAAAGAAAATGAAAGATGATGGATTAAATAAAACTCATCTTAAAGAGGGTTCTCTGGGAATTAATAAAATAAAATTACTGAAAATACTTAAATATTAATTTATTATAAATATTTCCCAATACCTTTCACTAGTTATAATGGCTTGTTTTGTCTAGGGAGCAAAATAAAATGGCCGCTGTCCTATTAGTACACACAGAACCTGCCTTAATCACACAGCAGGACAAGTTACTCCAGAACACTGAGTGACACTAAAGAGCTGCCTCAGCCTCCTCTCTGCTTGTCAGGGATTATGATCCTGAATACAGATGATAAGATCTTCAGCTGAATCTCTGTAGGAATGGAGTTCATGAGGAGACATGAAGTACAGAGAGGAGGGTGGGGGAGGCTATGAGCAGAAGCCTTGTATAAAGTCTCCATTACCAGAGCCTCACATTACCACAGTCTGTCCTGTCCATCCTCTCTGTACTTCATGTCTCCTCATGAACTCCATGACTACAGAGATTCAGCTGAAGATCTTATCAGCTGTATTCAGGATGATAATCCCTGACAATAAGGGCAGAGAGGAGGATGAGGCAGATCTTTAACTCACTGTTGTAAAGTAACTTGTCCTACTGTGTAATTAGGACAGGTTTTGTGTGTACTAATACGCTGGCAGCCATTTTATTTCTCCTAATGATTGCTCCCTAGACAAAACAAGTCATTACATTTATAATAAAGTAATATATAAGTATTTTCAGTTATTTTATTTTATTAATTCCCAAAGAACCCCTTTAACTTCAAATTGGGTAGACCAACTTCCCCAATTTCTCATTATTGCAATACAAGTGAAAGGCAACAGACCTGTCAGTCCAAATTTAAATATTAGGTGGCAGACAGTGACCCTGTCGAAGCTGAACAGGCCTCGTGTTCCAAGAAATAAATTGAGTGAGGCGAGTGGTCTTCAGAGACCATTCAATGAACTGTTCTACCTTATCCTTGATGGCAGATGGTAACATGCTCAACTCTAGCAGACACAGCCGGCGCTGACAATTTATAGTGTTGTGTAAGGAACGATTAAGGATAAGCCTTATCTTTATTTTGCAATTCCCACTGAAGCTGTGCTTTAAGACCAGTTACAAAGTAGGTGTTTTATGCGGCGAGCGCTGGCCTTTGTGCATTGCTTGGATTTATACAGGAGGTCTTTTTTCAAAGCTTTTGTGTATTGATTTTTACATAGTTTTACATTTTATGCTCAAAGGAACTGATAAGCAAATGGTCTAATGGCTACATAAACACTGCCATGAGCAAGTAACAGAATACTTTCTATGGGAAAAGGGAGGGACCTCTCAAAGGAAACCCTGGTGAGAAATATATGATCCGGAGGTCAGGTCTTAGCTACACAGCAAACTTGAAAAGCCTAAAGCTGTCCATTTGAGATGAGCACATTTTTTAAAATATGTTTCAGAGGCGATTCTAACTAATCAGTCAGCAGAACCGATTCGGGTCAGAATAAATTCGACCCAAATCAAAAGGGTCACAAAGGCCCCATGAAGTCATGTATGTTGCTCTGAGATTTCCGAGGACTATATTCAAGGCCTATAACGCAAAGACAGCATTATTAAAGGGGTTTTCCCATCTCAGACAATAGGGCCACTGGGACCAGCACCTACATCAAGAAAAGAGGCCCGAAGGTTGTGGAGGGCAAACTGCACATGATCAGCTGCCACCGCCCTCCACTCATTTCTATGGGGCTGGCCCCATAGAAATGAATGGGACCGATGGCCCAGCAAGTGCGATGCACTCCCATTCACTGCTTTGGGGTCCTCTGGCCACCACCTTCCCCGCTCCATTCTCTGTGTAGGTGCGGGTCCCAGAGGTGGGACCCACACCTATCAGACAATGGTGATATATCATAGCAATATGCCCCCATTGTCTCAGATGGGAATACCCCTTTAATGACGAAGTGACAGTCACCTATATAGCTATGGGATGGGAGCCAGTGGTAACAGCCTGTTTAATCACTCACTCCGCTGTCTGATTTTATATGTATATTAAAACATGGTCTATAAATTATCCTTTTTTGGCAGATGTTTTCTGACCTGTAAAATGGTCTATGTTGCTATGAGAGATTTTTCATAGTGGTTAAAAGATTCCGATTCATCTAAAATCTGACTTTTTGGGAGATTCTAGATGAATTTGTTTAGAATCGGTTCACTCAACTCTACTGACCATACATTTTACAGCAGTTCAGCCGACAGTTATCTCTCCTGTCTTCCCCATACACATGCATGCAGATTCCAACGATTGGGGTGGTCAGACAGCCCCTTTTATGAGCATCTTCCAGCAGGATCAACTCTATCAAACCAGGCATACTACGATGTAACTAGTAGGGTAACCCAACATTAAAATCTGTATTTTCTATAGATTAAGGGGATCAAGTACTAAGACTGGTGTTTCAGACCCCTGTCTTAATAACCCCTGCGCTGGTGGTGGATCTGTCAAAGTTATGTAGAGGCGGCAGCATCTAAATGTCAAGCTTCCTTGCTGGCTTACATTTAGACCATTTTCTATGCCTAAAACAGAAGTAGACCTGGCGCGAGCAGGGAAAAGTCGCAGATTCACGAGGAAAGAACCCACTGAACGTATTCATACATTTCTGGTAGCCTAATGGAAAGTTCTGCGAAAGATGACTCAGAAGACAAGTACTTGCTAAAGATGACAAGTTAAGATGGTGGACAGGTCCTCTTTAAAGGATTACAAAACCTAATTGCAAAGTGATTCTGAAATTGTGTTTCTATTCAAGCCTACAAGTGAATCTCGCAGTCATATTAACACTTCTAAAATAAATAAAAAACTGGTGTTCTGCTCAAACTCGAGACCCTTGGAGTAAGTAGCAATGTGGTTCCCCTAATGAATTCCACAGCAGAGTCTCCAATTCCGTCTGTTGAAGTTGCAGACAATCTGTCACGCTAGACGGATCAGGCAAACCGCTCAGCTGCTAACACAAAACAGAGCGCTCTCTTTGGAGACCTACGTGCTGTCACTCCTATCAAAGGGAGTGAGGAAGACAAACCGCCACAATGCGTAAAAGGGTTTTAGAAATATTTTATATCAGCCAAACAAAGGTTGGGAATGCTTTCCAAAGAAAGCCTACTGTTTGACTTACCAAGACATGACGTTCACTGCTACCTACTTTACATATCTCTGAAGAGAGCACCCGCAAAACTATGCATAAGATAACAGGCTTGTTGGAGAAAGTTGACAATAATAGTAGCCGGGCTGAAGGTTGCAAACTCCTTCATTCCCCAGTACAAAAAGACTACACAACGTACTCATAAGTTAAAGAGGTTGTCCCCACATATTAAAAAAAATATTCTACATTTTATTTCAAACCAGCACCTCGATCGGAATATTTTGCTTTTGCATGTACTTAAAAATGTAGTATAGCCACTGAGTTATTCAATAAACTGTATCTGTATAGTGCCACCTGCTGTTTGCTCTTTTCCTTATTTTTCTGTCCACCTCAGTCAGTTGGATGCACATGCTCAGTTCCATTTTTCATCTGACACCTATTAGAAGCTGTGAGAGTTACAGGACAAACCCCCTGAGTTGCATTTGGAGCAATGAATGGGGGGATCTCTGGATCCATATGAGGTCCAGGGTTGGTTTTAGCTTTGTTACAGATTTACTATATGATGTACAATTTTCATGTTTTACATTAATCATGAGATAACCCCTTTAAGTGACTTATTGTTTGGACATGTCTCTGTACTGTGTTCCTCAAGAATACCCTCACAAAATGTTAAAGGTACTGTGCCCCTTCATTCTGAGGAACAATGGTGTTTCATCTGTCATGCCCTCAATGAACTGTAGGTTGTAGCACATACTAAAAATATGTAATAACTTATGTTGGTGGGAAAACACCATTGGACCACATTAGCCATGGTAAGGTCCCTGTTCCAGAGACAGTAAAACTATCTCATAGGGGTACATCACCTTTCACCTTTTCCTGTTACCAAATTCAGAGATTTAACATGGATTGTTCTCAGCTCATTCTGTCTTCAGCTCTACCAGTTCCTCCAAACAGCTTGATAGGTAAAAAGTCCTATAACTGTACATCCTCTTTAAACTATATCTAATCTATGTAATCTGAAAAACACCTAAATTAGGCATATGTCAGGAGCAGATAGTGGCGCAACTAACCACAGGCCACCATCTACAACTTCTCCCCGCTTATGCCAGGTCTAAAATTGTGGGCATGCCGTGGGTATGGAAGGGGATGGGCCAGCAGGCCTTTCTCATTCACCATGTTCTACGTCTGTTTCAGGTGTAGATTACATTAAGAACTGGCGCTGGATGCGCCGAACTTATGGAGAAGCCTGTGCCTCTTCATAACTTTGACGGACCCACCACCGGCTATGGGGCTTTATTAAGACCAGCGTTTTACATGTGCCCCTATATTTTTGAAGGTACACTTAACTACTATAAAAAAAAATCTCATGTCTTGTCTGGATAGTGCTGGAAGGAACTGTTCCATCTGCAGTCCTCATGCACGAAAAAGCATGAAATGTAATATAATAAAAGTTATCACAATCATAATAATCTAAAAATAAGATATATAAAAAATGTAATCTTCTAAGGCCTCTTTCACACTAGCGGCAGTCCGGATCCGGCAGATGAAGGGTGCCGTCGGATCCGGACTGCCGCAGGGACATGTGTGGGGCTGGAACCGCGTTCCGGCCCCACACATGTCACACAGTACCATATACAGACATACACACACATACACACAAACACATACATACTTACATACTCCAGGCAGGCAGGTAGGCAGGCCGCACGTCTTCACGCCCAGGAGGCGCGCAGCTATGACGATTCCCCACAGCGCCCTCTGCTGGGCGCTGTAGGGAATCGTCATAATGGCGCGCCTCCTGGGCATGAAGACGTGCGGCCTGCCTGCCTGCCTGGAGTATGTAAGTATGTATGTGTTTATGTGTGTGTATGTATGTCTGTCTGTCTGTATGTAAGTATGTATGTGTTTGTGTGTATGTGTGTGTGTATGTATGTATGTATGTCTGTCTGTCTGTATGTATGTGGTTACGGATCCGTCCTGAACTCCATTGAAAGTCAATGGAGGGCGGATCCGTTTACCATGTTGGTCACACCAAACGGATCCGTCCCCATTGACTTGAATTGGGGGTTATTCCGGATCCGTCTTGGTGTGGATGCCTGGACCGGAGGTTTATTCTTCGGTCTGAAGACGGAATGGAATGCTTTCAGGAGCATTCCGTTGTCTTCAGTTCAGTTTTGTCCCCATTGACAATGAATGGGGACAAAACTGAAGCGTTTTTTTCCGGTATTGAGCCCCTATGACGGAACTCAATACCGGAATTTAAAAACGCTAGTGTGAAAGTAGCCTAATAATAACTCAAATAAACATGTGAAATCTAATACTTTATCTATATTGAGTATTGCCATCACCACTATTATCTACAGAAATTGGAATCCCCCGTTGCAGGTCTGGTAATCACAGCGCGTTCATGTAGAACACAAAGCCGTACTGATAGGATTACACAACTAATGTGATGCCTTTGTAAGTAATAGACATCTCATCCTGATATCTTGCCCCCTATTATTCTGTGCTTGTAAATCAATTTCTGTTGAAACAAGCATTGCTTGAGAAAGATGTGAAAAAGAAGAATAGATCACAATAGGAAGGAATACTCGGGAAAAACAAGGTGGTAATAGCACATCCACTACAAAGCCGCTCATTTCTAGTGATTAGTCTCCAGCCTATGTGTATACGTGAGAACGACCGCTCCGTAATGAGCCCTGGTATATTATTCTCAGCACTCGAGGAAGTGCAGCCCAATAGCTAATCACTGCAATAAGTGCACATCAATGTGTCTCACCTCCCTGGGCCTGAACATGTGCAATTACTTCAGCCTGCAATCACAGTAATACTATACCAGGAGGTATTACTCTCGGTGTCCTTTATTATCATATTATATTTGCCAGTATAACATGGAAGGTCAATAAAATGATTTATTTTGTTTGCTTTTTCTGTTATTTGATATCAAAACTGCAATTAGACTGCAAAATGTTAGAATACAGCCATATAGATAGGAAGCCCCACAGCAAATATCACTCTGTCACCCCCATACTTGCTAATAGAGATGAGGGAAGTTTAGAAAAATTTGATTTGCCAGCATCGTTGAAGTTTGACAACAAATTTGATTTGTTACTAATTAATTTGTCATGAATCGCTATGTTAAAACCCTAATCAGCCTATCAATCAATGAGATCGTTTTTAACGGCCGCTTAGACAGAAGTGCACCCGTTTAACACCCAGTAATACACTAGGGCAATAAGGCCTTTTGGGTTTAAAAAAAAAAATCACTCTCCTGATCCAGGCAGTCCGCTCCTCTCTTGATTGAAAAAGGACCTGTACTGAGCGTGATGACATCACCAAGTGATCACTCTGGGAGCGTGCAGTAACATCATCACAGTCAGCAGATCTTTTTCAATCAAGAGAAGAGCGGACTGCCTCTACACATGGCTGTGTTTTAGGCAAGACTGTGAGAGAGCCGATTCCCTTGGCTGAGAAGCAACCCCACACATGAATGGTTTCAGGATGCTTTACAGTTGGCATGAGACAAGACTGGTGGTAGCGCTCACCTCGTCTTCTCCGAATAAGCTGTTTTCCAGATGTCCCAAACAATCGAAAAGGGGATTCATCAGAGAAAATGACTTTACCCCAGTCCTCAGCAGTCCACTCCCTGTACCTTTTGCAGAATATCAGTCTGTCCCTGATGTTTTTTCTGGAGAGAAGTGGCTTCTTTGCTGCCCTCCTTGAGACCAGGCCTTGCTCCAAGAGTCTCCGCCTCACAGTGCGTGCAGATGCACTCACACCTGCCTGCTGCCATTCCTGAGCAAGCTCTGCACTGCTGGTAGCCCGATCCCTCAGCTGAAACACTTTTAAGAGACGGTCCTGGCGCTTGCTGGTCTTTCTTGGGCGCCCTGGAGCCTTTTTGGCAACAATGGAACCTCTCTCCTTGAAGTTCTTGATGATGCGATAGATTGTTGACTGAGGCGCAATCTTTCTAGCTGCCATACTCTTCCCTGTTAGGCCATTTTTGTGCAGTGCAATGATGACTGCACGTGTTTCTTTAGAGATAACCATGGTTAACAGAAGAGAAACAATGATGCCAGGCACCAGCCTCCTTTTAAAGTGTCCAATGGTGTCATTCTTACTTAATCATGACAGATTGATCTCCAGCCCTGTCCTCATCAACACCCACACCTGTGTTAATGGAGCAATCACTGAAACGATGTTAGCTGGTCCTTTTAAGGCAGGGCTGCAATGATGTTGAAATGTGTTTTGGGGGATAAAGTTCATTTTCTAGGCAAATATTGACTTTGCAAGTAATTGCTGTTACGCTGATCACTCTTTATAACATTCTGGAGTATATGCAAATTGCCATTATAAAAACTGAAGCAGTAGACTTTGTAAAAATTAATATTTGTATCATTCTCAAAACTTTTGGCCATGACTGTACACTAGAAATCCAAAGGACCAGGGGCACATATTAGTCCAAATTGATACACACATAATAGGACTAGTGAGGGTGGAGAAAAAGGAACGCAACTGTGGCAAGTGTACGCGGAATCAATACACAGGATCCGCTGACCACAGTAAGGGTATTAAACTCAACCCCTACAAACTCCAACCCTCACAAAACAAAGGACACAAGCAGTGGCGTAACTAGAAATGACTGGGCCCCACAGAAAATTTTTGAATGGGGCCCCCCACAGCAACTTCTTTGCAACCCTCTTCTCCCGTGCAAGACCCACTCCTGTGGCTAGTCAAAATAACTCTTTTAACGAGACTCCGTCCGTTTTTTATAGTGTCATTGTATAACACTGTTGAGGGAGTGCAGACAATAAAATCTTTTAGTTATCCTTCTGGGTGGGCCCCTTATTAGTTTGGGCCCCAAATCAGCCGCTACCCCTGCTTCCCCTATAGCTACGCCCCTGGACACAAGACAGACAAAAACTAAAACAAGAGATAGCCACTCAGACTAAGCACTTGCTTCCCCCGCCTGGAGGTTCCACCAGACGTTAAGGGGGGTGGGGGTCAAATATCAACCCTTAATGTGCATAAAAAAAGATGAGTGGTCTATAGACAAACGGGCCAGAGGAATGCAGTGGGGGCGCTAAAGGCAAACACTGCAGGTAAACAGTGCTAAAGCCGCCACTTCATGCGCACATTATCCCCTAACCTGCAACAATCAGGCCACAGCATTGACAGTCCAGAGCTACCTAAAGGTTATTTTGATATGTTAGATGTCTATCATTCTAACGCTTGTATAGTGCCCTGCTAAATCGCTCAAAGCGTCTCGCCTCATCACAGGCTCATCAGGAGCCACAGGAACCCACTCACAAGACACATAAACATATAATCGCCAACCACCTCGTGTGGTAAGGTGGCGGCATTCGGTGCTAGGGAGGCCCTGAGGCCACTGCTCACCTGCGCTGCTTAAGTCCTGGAGGCCCCTCCCCTAGGCCGGGTTTCACTGTGGCTGACCAATCAGGGGTAAGAGGCGGAGCCACGGGGGCGTGGCCGGATGGCGGAGTGAGCGAACGCGTCTGAACTAGCTCCCGCTGTACACATCGCCGAATCATCCTGAAAGCCCGACTTACCGCAGCGTGTATAGGCTGAAAGCTGCCCAGAGGCACTTCGTTTCCCATCTGTTGTTCCCTAGCCGGTTTTACGCCGCTCACCATGACAAGAGGCCGCAAAACAGGTCAGAAGGGGGAAGAAGCGGCAATCCAAGATGGCGCTCAGGCACGCAGCAGGATAGAAGAAAAACAGAGGGACATCGCTGCTAGGCTGGAAAAGTTTGCTCTCCATCCCTCTGATGCAGGTGAGCCTGGTGGGCACAGCGAGACTCCTTCCCCAAGTATGTGGGGAGAAACACCAGATAATGAGCGGGGAGGCCCAGATGCAACCCTAGAGACGGTTCCCGCCCTAACAGGCAGGGCAGCAGGTCATGAAGTTATGACGGAGGAGAACGCTGCTCCAAGTGAAGAGCTGCTGCAACAACAGGAGCCCACTATCTCTGATGTGTTTGGGGCCATAAAGCTATGTAATTCTACACTAATGCAACTGACTACACAGGTGTGTAGTATAAAAACTGATCTGACCTTTCTTAGGAATGATTTACATAAAGTGAATGACAGAATGAAAGCTGCTGAACAGCGCATTAGCGATATGGAAGACAAAATGGCGCCATTGGTGAGGGTCACAGGGAGACACTCCAAGGAGATTTCAGCTTTATACGATAAAACGGATGACCTAGAAAACCGCCTACGCCGTAATAATGTGAGAATCCTAGGCATCCCTGAAAAAATGGAAGATCAAAATCCGTCACAGTATTTTGAGAAATGGCTCAGGGCCGAGTTTGGGGCCTCTCATCTCACACCGTTGTTCGCGGTGAAGCGTGCTCATAGGGTTCCTACCCGCCCACTTCCACCAGGCAGCCCTCCAAGACCGGTGCTCGTAAAGCTGCTACATTACAAAGATCGCGACATCATATTGCGAATGGCTAGAGAAAAAGGCGACATTACAGTGAATGGGGTCAAAGTTTCCTTTTTCCCAGACTACTCTGCAGAAATACAAAAGCGTAGAGCGCAATTTATGGATGTAAAAAGACGCCTCAGGAATCTACTGGTCCCTTACTCCATGATTTATCCAGCGAGGCTCCGGGTTTTTGCACTGGGGAAGACATCTTTCTTCAATTCACCTCAAGATGCGCTGGACTGGCTGGACGTCTCAGAGGATCAACTGCGTGCCCAGCGAAGAGCTTCATCTCCTAGACCGTTGCAAGAGGAGGCAATATCGTGAACAAGATGGACTTTTTCTGTGCTTGCTTGACAGGAACTGTCTCTTTGGTCCGTAAGTCACTACGTCTAGATTGCAGCTTGTAGGACGTTGCCCATATAAGTATATTAGGCTGGTGGTGGACTAATCGTTCCGATATCTGAAGTATTTTAGTCTGGATTGTACTTTATACGGGTGCATAATTGTTTTCAACAGCGGGAGGTGATGCTAGCTCTAGTTTTGCAGGACTAGTGAGAATAACATATTTCCCAGTTGTACTGGTTGTCAGTTGATATTCTAGTTTTGGCCACTTTTTGCCCCGCTCTCTCGTCCTTGAGGGGGTAATGATTTATTGGTTGTTTTGGGGTTTTGTTTTTTTGGGTTGGGGTAGGGGGGGTGATCCTGACCGTACGGCATGGCTCTCCTTACGGCGTACTGCGTATGGGGTAATTTTGAACGTTGATCAAAATCACTGTTATCATGGGGGCTAAATATTCGGTAATCTCCTGGAATGTGCGAGGTATGGGGGAACCCAATAAAAGATGGGTCAGTCTTTAACCAAATCAACAAATACCAACCGGCTATTGTTACATTGCAGGAGACGCACCTAACGCCGAATAATGTGCAATTGTTACATAAAGCATGGGTGGGTCATAGCTTTTATTCTACTCATACCGCACATTCCAGAGGGGTAAGTGTGCTGGTGCATAAGGATATCCCGTTTCTATGCCACTCCAGTGTGGTGGATGCGGAGGGCAGGTATGTCATTGTGCACTGTACAATATGTGAAAAGGAAATGCTGTTTATTGCCTTGTATATATCCCCGCCATATTCTGCTAGTGTTCTCAGAAATATGTTAGCAAAGGTTCATACCCAGATGCATCTCCCGAGCTTTCTAATAGGGGACTTTAATATGTATGTAGACGCCTCTTTGGACAAATTTAGAGGATCCCATTTACAAATGACTAGTCATATTACTACTTTTGGGCACCTGATTAGAGAACTAGCTCTTGTTGATGTATGGAGGTTGAGACATCCAGAGGATAGAGGGTATTCCTGTCAATCTAATACTTACGGTTCACTTTCCAGAATAGATCTCGCCTTGAGCTCGGATTACCTACTGCAATATATATCTGAAGTTAAATACCTTCCGAGATCGCTTTCTGACCACTCTCCGCTCTTAGTGGTGTTTCAGGAACCGGCTCGTTGTGAGAAGGGGATGTGCTCTTGGTGAGTGAATCCGTTTTGGTTGAGAATCATACCTAGAATTCTTATTGATCATATGATCCGAGAATTCTTTGATATAAATGTGGGGTCTGCATCGCAATTAATGGTCTGGGACTCTATGAAGGCCTACCTAAGAGGGCTATTCATCAAAGAAATCTCCCGTATAAAAACTAAAAATATGAAAATAGAAGTGGCCTTAAAAAAAGAAATTGCGGACTTGGAAGCTGGGTATATTAATGACTCTTCTCCCCAGATTTTGCAGGCATGGAAACAGAAACAGGATGCTTTAAAAAATCACTTGATAACTAAGGCGGAAAATAAACGATTTTTTCTAAAGCAGGCATACTTTGAGGCAGGTGAAGGTACAGGCCGCCTTTTAGCCAAAATAATCCAGGCACAACGGGGATCGGCACATATTGCGCAATTACGAGATATTGATGGGGTGGTACGTACAGACTCGAGGGATATTTTAAAGGTATTGAAATCCTACTATGAGTCCCTTTATGCCTCCACTTTAAGAATCCCGCCAGGAGAAATAGATACGTATATTGCTGGTATAAGGCTCTCGAGCCTCTCCCCGGAGCATAAGTCTTATCTAGACTCTCCACTTAAACTGGAGGAACTTGAAAATGCTATTAAAGCTATGCCCAATGAAAAAGCACCAGGTCTAGATGGGCTGCCCACAGAGGTGTATAAACTATATGGCACTGCATTGCTACCGCATATGCTGAATACGTTTAATGCAGCTTTGCAGGAAGGGACACTTCCGCCGTCCATGAGGGATGCTGTCATTGTAGTTCTTCCCAAACCAGGAAAGGACCCATGTGCTCCTGACTCCTACAGACCTATTTCCCTTCTCCCTACTGATGTCAAGGTCTTGGCTAAGGTGCTCTCAATGCGCCTTGCCAGGGTTATTGCGACTATAATACATCCAGACCAAACAGGTTTTATGCCCAACAAGTCTACCGCAATAAACCTTCGGAGGCTGTTTCTAAACCTACAGATAGCTCCAGAGAATTGTGGGAATAGAGTAGTGCTGTCGCTTGATGCCGCTAAGGCATTTGACAGCGTGGAGTGGATTTATTTATGGAGTGTTATGAAACACATGGGATTTGGCCCTGTCTTCATTCAATGGGTGCAGTTGTTGTACACCTCCCCAAGAGCCTGTGTACAAGCTAACGGCTCAGCGTCAGACCTCTTCGGTTTGGGCAGGGGCACAAGGCAGGGGTGCCCTCTATCTCCCCTTCTTTTTGCGATTGCTCTGGAACCTTTGGCATCGCAAATTAGATTGTCATCTGATCAAAGGGATTTAGGTTTGGGGATAGAGAGGAACGCATAGCCATGTATGCGGATGATATGTTATTATTCTTGGCTGACGCCTCGGAGTCATTAATTAGCACTATGACTATCATCCGCACTTTCGGGGACTACTCTGGACTCAGGATCAACTGGGAAAAATCTGTGATCTTGCCCGTGGATAGTTGGCCGAGGGAGAGGGGAGATGGGGTGGGAGAACTGCGGTGTGTGTCTCAATTCAAATACTTAGGCATTACAGTAACCAATAACTGCAGAGATTATATCTCTTTGAATGTAGTCCCTTTACTGGATAAATGGCAATCCAAAATCAGAGCCTGGAATGCCTTGAAACTGTCTCTGGCGGGACGGGCTAATCTCATTAAAATGGTGTTAATGCCGCAAATGCTCTATTTAGTACATAACTCTCCGTGTTGGCTACTAGGACATGTTTTCAGTAAAATAGATCGCATGTTTAGATCTCTGCTTTGGAAGGCTGCTGTACCCAGAATAAAGTTACAAAAACTGCAATTACCGATTAATAAGGGAGGATTAGCGGTGCCAAATATGTGGCTATATTTCCTAGCATCCCAGTTACAGCATTTTGTTGGAGGGGAGGATAGCACAAATCCAGACTCCAGATTCTACCTTATCAGATATAGAACAGGTCTGAGTAGCTTGTTTTCTGCCCTGGAAACAGGGGAATTCCTGCATTCAGGAGGACAGGCCCCCATCTTTCAGCTCATGTACAAAGTGTGGGATAGAGGCAAGATTTTATTTAAACTGCAGGGTAGCGTGGAATGCACTCCGTTGTGGTCAAATAGTAAGCTACCGGAATTGGCAAAGCTGCAGGTCCCCCCCAGTTGGCAATTAAAAGGTATATCAATGCTTAAACATGTCTATAAGGATAATGTGCTAAAGTCCTTCACGCAACTGGAGGAGGAGTATGGTATCCCAAAAACGTCTTTCTATTTTTATCTCCAGTTCAGGCATGCCTTGCAGGCTCAAAATAAACTTGCTAAAGTGCTTCCGGTAGAATTTCCCATATATAACATTCTGAGAGTGGCTAGATATACTGGTGGAATAATTTCATTGATATACAGCACTTTATTACTCAAACAGGAGGTTGATCTGGGAGCGAGCCAACAAGCATGGATTGGAGATATTGGCTCATTTTCCACAGATACTTGGAATTGGATATTGACGCAAACACGAAAGATGTCCATTAGCTCTGCCTACAGAGTATCGCAATTATACTTAATACATAGGGTATATAGGACCCCGGAATTCCTCCATAAAATAGGATTACGGCCGCACGCTCGGTGTGTCAGATGCTCTAGATCTCCGGCAGACCTGATGCACATATTTTGGACTTGCTCCAAATTAGACACATTTTGGGACAGGACCCTACATAGAATCTCTGAGGTATTTAAAATAAAAGTGCCAAGGGAACCTTTAAATTGTGTACTGGGGTACATAGAACTCCTACCTTTAGATGACGTGGTGAGAATGGCAGTGTCAAAGGTGTTGTACGAGGCCAGAAAATTGATCGCCTCTTTGTGGTTGGATCCGACCCCCCCTACATTTGAGGCCTTTCTACAACGGGTGCACAATATAATTAAACTAGAAAAAGGAATATATACTAAGAGGGGTAGCCTCAAAAAATACAAAAAGCAGTGGTCTGCATGGATTGAGTTTCACAACTTAGTGAAGCTTCGAATCGATGACTGTGATGGCTAACATACTCCTATTTCTTACACATGGCGCGCCTGATCCCTTTACAAGGAATGGATTTCTAACATAACTGCCTGAATGGGTTCATCGATATGACATATCTATTATCTCATTGGGAGGAGTCATGCCGTACGGGTTAGCCTAGTTTCTTTTGGGTGGGGGGGGAGGGATAGATGGGTGGGTAGTTGGGATGATGTTGCTTTCTTTTCACTCCCATGCTTGGGAGCATATGGTCCAAATCTGGTAGGCTGTATATCCTTTAAGCTATGTATTTCAGCTCTGCTTTTCAAAAAATGACACATGACTGTTTTTGTATTGTTATGTACTTTTTATTTTATTGTAAAACTTCAATAAAAAATTATCTGATTAAAAAAAAAAAGAGGCGGAGCCAGGCATTCTTCCCTGTAATGTAAGCCACACTATGCGCTCTACACCCAAACCTCTCATGTAAAACATGAGTGTTAATAACAGGGACATAGCGGCGGGTAAATACAACCTATAGGCAAAACGGGAATAGCACTGAAATATGCAAAAGAGGCCAATAAGCTCAAGAACAACCCATGATCCTGTAAATGGCCACTGTGGACACAGAAACAGCTAAATCCGCAGACCATGATCGGCCAAATGCATGATGTTGTAACAATATCAAATAGCCCTAGTGTCATATGTGCTATGTATAAGGGTAGTGATATTATACTACAGATGACATAAAAGCACTCAATACATGCTGTCTATAGATATTGGAGGCATGCTCTAACACCTGCAGATAACTTCATATTAGTGTGCATCGCTACCAGAGGACCATATCATGCATTGCACGTACTGGTGGTGCCATACAGCTCCTACCAAGGTCAGGCAGGGGCATCATTACAATTATTGGAACAGAGAATAGAGGGATATAGACCCCTATAAGCCTATAGGGTTAATTAACCTAATGGACGATCGCATCCATGGTAACAATCTGAAAAGCTGACAGAGTACACATGAGAGAGACCCCATTAACACCTTAGCATAATCAGGTAATAATCATAGGAAACAGACAAAAGAAATGTGATCATTTAGACCTTCTGGACGCACAGTTCTAAGTCTGAAGGTCCATTGTGCCTCCTTTTGCAGGACCTTTTTATCAAAGTCGCCCCCCACGTGGAGATCTTCTAATGACTTCAATTCCTTGAAAGCTGATCTACGCGGCCATCATGCTCAATATTTATATGGCAGGCAACAGAGGTATCCGCATTGTTCCGAATGTTGTTTAGATGTTCACCGACACGACGGCGGAATTCCCTAATCGTCTTCCCGACGTATTGTTGCCCGCATCCGCATGTGGCCAGGTAGATGAGCCCTCTGGTTTTCCAGTTAGTGAAAGATGTAATAGCCGTACTGTCTATTTGTATTGGTACTCATGAATGTGTTGCCCGTTTTAATGGCCCCACACGCCACACAACTGCCACAACAGAAATTACCCTTTAGATCTCTGTGGAGCCATGTGGGGTGAAGGGGAGGTTGGAAAAAGCTGTGGACAAGTCTGTCCTTAAGGTTGCGTCCGCGTCTATATGTAATAGCCGGTCTGTCACCGACAAGTAGACCGACGTTGGGGTCAGACTTAAGAATCTCCCAAAAGTACGGCATCATGCGCACCATCAAAAGTCGCAATTATGCGAACGGTTATTTACAGGGTTCCTAGATTTGGGTTCTAGGAGCGTATCCCTGTTAGTTGACATAGAATGGTGATAAGCTTGCTTAAGGACACTACGCGGGTAACCTCATTGAAGAAAACGATCATGGAGGTCATTTGCAGCCACCCGAAAATCCGCCAATTGGGAGCAATTCCGACGTACCCGTAAGTACTGCCCTTTAGGAATGCCCCTCTTCAGTGGACTCGGGTGGCAGCTGTCCCACTTCAGAAGGGAATTTGTGGCGGTTGGTTTCCGGTACAAGCTTGTACCGAGATCCCCCATCAGATTCCTGAAAATGGTAAGATTCAGGAATGTGATTTCAGTTTCCTGGACTTCCGAGGTGAAAAAAAGACCTAATTGATTCTGGAGAAAATGTTCAAAAACCCCTCTAAAACACCAGGAAAACATATATGTGACACCAGTCATGTTAGGGTGTTCATCACCTAATAGTAAAGGGGATGAGACTAACAATCTGCGTCCCTTCTCTCTATGAGTTCTACAGCATCTGCACTGTGTGCCTCTATGGTACGTACATCTGGGCAAAAAAAACCCGCAACAAAATTCACCAAAACCTCTCTAAAATACACACAAAAAAAAACATGTGTGACACCAGTCATGTAAAGGTGTTAAGTTAAAGGGATGAGACTAGGGATTAGCGAACCGATGGAAGTTCGGTTTCCCAAACTTGACCCGAACTTCGCCCCGAACCCAGACCCCATTAAAGTCAATGGGGACCCGAACTTCACTTTATTATTTTCCGTTATAACATGGTTAAAGCTGTGCATGGAAAAAGGCTCAATATTTTTAATAAAGACCAAAAATTATTTTCTGCTCAAAATGAGTACAATACAATAATAAAAAACAATTGTCACCAAAGGTCCACATAGCCCTTAAGTTATGTACTAGGTGAAAGGTTCCCTTTAAATGCTGTGTTAAAAAGTAGAGGAAAATAATTCCTGTGTGTCTGGTTTAGGAATAACTGTAACTGGTGAAATGTTCAGGTACAGAAATGTCTTCTATAAAATCATTAAAAATGAAAAGCAAGGTCTGCTCCAAACTTCTCATAATAGGTGTTGCTAAAGCTGTCTGTTCCTGGAGTTCTGTACTGTTATATCATCGAAATGACTTGTTCAATCTCGAAATATGTTATTTGTGTTATCACTGTAATATAATAGTCTATCGTACAGTGCCTACAAGTAAAAGTTGTATTTTCCTGCAAATAGGACTCATTTGTATTTAAATTACATTTCTTTTTTTCTAATCTGAATATTGTATTTATTTCTTCACCGTCAATCCTTACAATCTTCTGTTAAAGCTTGGTACGGCCTACTGGGGGAAGATATGCTGCAGATTTTTTTGAAAAGGAATTGTGGGCAGAAAATCTGCGGCATTTACAGTAGCATCCACACATCCTTGTGCAGTGTAAAAATTCAAGTTGACTACATAGCAGAATAGACAAGTGGTGTGGGTTTTAAAAAGCTTCTGTCACCACAATCAACCCTATTAAACCAGGCATAGTGCCTGGCAGGGTTGATCATGGTGACTATAATGACCCTTTTCTCTCTGTCATTGGTATTACCAATGCACAGTAATTCTTATTTTCAGTTATATGTAAATGAGGTGCTCAGAGCACCATGGACTTGGTCTAAGTCATTGGAGCACCGCTTCACTTCCACCTCTCCCTGTTGCTACTGCCCCTCCCAATGAGTTTGAAAGGGCCAGCCACCCTCACTGTTCTTATACTTGGCCCTGAAATCCCATGCATTCACCAGCGGAGTAAAGATTTCTCAAGGTCACCCAGAACCTCACTGCACATGCACTGTTGCATACCCAAAACTTCAGAATGGAGCATCAGAGCAGTGAGGATGCCTGGGCCTGTCTTTTTCATTGGGTGGAGGAGGTTAAGCGGTTCTCTGAGGGGCTAAGCCCTCCCCTCAGAGCACCTAGTTTGCATATGATTAAAGATTAAAATTTCTCTGCATCAGAATGCTTGCTTTAAAAGGGTTGACCATGGTGACTGATACTCTGTAAATCTGATGCTTGTCATTTTGCAATTCACAATGCAAAAGGGTGAATTTCCTAACAACTACACATAAAAATGGATGGCAAATCCACATGTACCCTAAACATCTGTCAACCGATCCCACTGATTTCACCCGGAAGATCCATCAGCCAAAATTAAACTGATCAAGAAACCAAAATGTCTGACTTGAGCATTTTTGAGGCACCTCTACCTATATAGTGCATTGTAGTAGCTGGTGTTTTTTACTGGCATTTTCTGCATGCCCAGTGTTTTTTTGTTGTTTTTTTAGGAAAGTATGTGCCCTGTGATGTCACTTTCTCTGGAGTACTGTATAGGAAAAATGCATTGCTAAAAATTTAAATAGAAGGAAAATGCAAGACAATAAGAAAAAAATGCCAGACTCACAGCATGCTGCAATTTGTAAAAAACACCACTGACAGAAACAAACAGCGGGTCTGCAATATACGGGGACCGGCCAAGTGCACACTTGAATGGGTCGGAAATCTGGAAGGAGCTGTGCAGAACGGAGGCACGGAACCCCACGGAAGCACTATGGAGCACTTCTGTGGAGTTTCTCTCCATGCCTCTGCACCGCAAAAGAAAAAAAAAGAATTTGAATGGGTCTGCATCTGTCTGCACAACTGCACGGATGGTGCCCATGCATTGGGGACTGCAAATTGCGGTTCCCAATGCATGGAATGAATGGAACACATTCGTGTGTATGAGGCTTAAGGGTAAAAAAAAAACACTTCTACAAAATAAAATATATTGTTTGCCCTGTGCTTAATATTTCCCATAGATTTCCATGCGACATCTGGAGCTGGTGTTTTATGTCTATGAAAAATGAAATAAATTGAATAACCCCTCAAAAACATCAAAATATCTCCTGTGTGTGACACCAGTCTGAAGGAGTATGGAATGAGTAATTCTAAATAAAGTTTTTAATGGTAATAAAATATTTTACATTTTTATATTAGTATGTCTAAAATACTCTGTGAACGTAAATATAAATACACAGTAATTTGAGATGTTGCATATGAGATATATAGGATCAAAGTGCAAAATAATGAAAGGTCACTTACATAGCTTTATGAGTAGAAAAATAAATTATACAGAAATATGTACGTGGCAATATATAGTATCTGTGTTTTAAAATGGGAATTCAGTCTACTTTTATAAGACAGGTTACACAATTAAAAATGTTTTGGGGAAAAAAAAGAATCAGATATAAAAAAACACAAACATTTCCGCTAAAATATTAAAGAAACAGTGAATATATCATTGAATAGTCTTCTTCTATCCAACTATTAACAATACAATTACAAATATGTTTTCATACTGTTAGCGCTCCCTCCGGGGCTGTCACCCAGTTCTACCAGACTAGAACATCCATCACTGTACAAAAAGTAGGAAACTAAAGGTTCCTTTACATGGGCTGATGCACAGGCAATGACTAGGAAAGAGCATTTAGACAGAGCAGGTATTGGGAACAAGTGTTCATAGAAACGCTGATCCCTGATAATTGCCCAAATCCTCAGACTGCATAAAAGTACCTTAAGGGTTCCAAAAATGTTAACAGCATGACATAAGAGAACATCCCATCAAAAAAGATAATCTCTCTTTCTTTTGGGGGAAATATTGGGGCAGCTTAGGAGCCTACAGTGTTTACACTGAACTCTATAATAAAACAGCTTCCAGTACGTTTTTTAGCTCCTCCTAGAAGTGGTAATCGGCACAGAATTGGAGTAAAAGGTGAACATTCAACTTGAAGGGGTTGTGCAGCTTACTTTTTAGATTTGCACCATAGCCTGAAATACTTGTGGAAAAATCCATACTCACCTGTTCCCCACCGCTCCAGTCTAGTTCCCTGCCTTTCTTCACTGTCCATCGGGGCCTGTCTGTTAACTTTCGCATGCATGAGATCACTTGCACTGCTGCAGCCAATGGCTGGCCTTAGTGGTGATGTAGAACCAATCTAAATATATGGGTTGATTATAATAAGGATGATATACAGACACACATAGTGATGATGTGTCCCCAAGCAGAATGTCACTGCTAGGTCATGAGTCGCTTGGTGACACAACACCGCTGAGTCCATTTATTGGCTGTAGAGGTGCATGTGACCCTGTCCATACCACATCCAGAAGCAAACAAGCCAGGGAGCAGCACTTGACCCCACAGTGACATGCTGCTTGGTGATATGTTACCCCTGAGGCCAGTTATTTACTGCAGTGACAAGTGACCTAGTCCATACCCCGGATGGAAGCAAAGAAGCCAGAGTGTGGCACTTGACACAGCAGTGTCATGCTGCTTGGGGATACATCAATGCTGAAGCCAGTTATTGGCTACAGTGGCCAACATGACTCTGTCCATGTGGAAGGTGACATATCGGGACCCGAAGACCAATGAGGCAGAGAGCCAGGGTGGAAAGGTGAGGAGCAGATGACTATGGATATTTCCACAGCTATTCCAGCTCGGAGCTAAATTTAAAAACAATGGACAACCCCTTAAGTATATATTAAGTAACAATATATTAAAATAATAACAGATTAGCATACCATTACATTAAGAAAATAGGAAAAAAGTAAAGAAAAACTTACTTTCATCATTGATGAACTCATCATAAGTTGACCAGCTCGAGTTATCCATGCCCCAGTAAAAATTGTCAGAAAGGCTTCGATTATATTCCGTGAAATTTCTAACACATTTTTGTTTTAAGTGGCCCATAAAGAGCTGTAGCCCTATCAGGGCAAAGACGCTCAAACAGAAAACTGTTAAAATCATAACATCTGCAAGCTTCCTCACTGACTGGATAAGGGCTCCAACAATGGTTTTCAGTCCTGAGGGAAATAAGCAAACATTTAGGTGCTAGAAATGTACAGAACAACCTGGGATTCTATGACCAAATAAGAGATTTCTGAGATGTCTTAACTAGAAGGGGTATAGCATTCCCTATATCATATGTGTCCATGCTGGAAATTTTTTAGAACTGTAGGTGCAGAAGGCTATGAGAAGATCACGGTTTCTGACTCAAGAAGGCAAGGAGGAATTTATGGTGGCAAAACTCTGCTTGCTTTATCTATAGACATCTATACTACATGGCCAAAAGAATGTGTACACTTTTTCCAAAAACACATGCATTGATATGCTTTTGATGTTCACACTGCTATTATAACTGTATACACTCTTCTGGTAAGTCTTTTTGGATTATGGCTTGAGATTTTAGAGCAGTTAGTATCACGAGCATTAGTGGGGTCAAGCCCTTATGGTGGGTGGTAAGAATTGGGACGCAGTTAGCATTTCCAATAACTTGCAGGAATTTAGTTTTGATGCACAAAGATTAATGATATTATATGCTTAAAATAAACTTGCTTGTCAATGGAATTAAAGAAGCCAACTCAAAGAACAACAGTTTCAGATAACTATCCTTCTTTCTTCAGGCTTTACATCTGCATATGCATTAGGACATGAAGCAACTTACTGGCAGCCACCAAACCCAGATTCCTTTGTCAGACTACAAGGTGCTGAAGTGTAACTAATCCATCAAGAAAATGCATTTCCACTGCTCCCAGTTCCAGTGATGGTGTGTTTTAGATCTCTTCAATAACACTTGCATTGTACATGATGACCTTGACTTTTTGTAGAGACATTTGGAAAACCAAACTACAATGCTCTCAAAGACCAGTACAGGGCTGATGTATTTAGAGTTCCAGCACCATGAGGACTTGGTCTTTTCATTCCATGACTTTCCATTCCATGGTAGTTCAAAGCTGAGTAGATGTTGGGCTTTTTCATTTCTCTATAACAGTGCTTAAAGAAGAACTCCCGCAAAAAAATTTATTCCATGTCCTGCTAGAAATGTACATGATGTAATCTGTAGTGAATGTCATTTTCTTACCAATGGCTGTCTTTGTGAGTTATATCTCCCCGATGCTTCTCATCTGTGTCATGTGACCAGCAATCAGACCCACCAACTCGCACAGCAGCTTATGTGTGGACAGGTAGTCTAAAGGCCCTTTTACACGAGCCGATTATCGTTCAAATAATCGTTCAAACGTTCGGATTTGCACGATTATTGTTGCGTATAAACACGGGTAACGATTTAACGACGAACGAGATTTCGTTCGCTTCTCGTTGATCGCATCTTTTGTCCCGCCAATAAATTAATCGTTCATCGTTCGAAAAATCTTCCAGTTTAAACGAAAATCGTTTAGTCGTTGGCAGATGGTAATGGTAATGCTTATGGCAAGGAGCAAGGAACGATCGTAATAACGATTATAAAACGACCGAAAGTACAAAGATTGTGAACGACTTCTCTTTCAGTGTAAACGGTATTTACATTGCATCGTTCGATCGTTCATCTACGATCGCTAATACGATTTATCTTTCCATGTAAAAGGACCTTAAGTCTCTATGCATTCCTATGGGAGCCTCACTTTCAGTCTCATAGGAATGAATAGAGAAGTGACTGGCCTGGGTCAGTTGGAGGTCAGGGAGTTGGTCACATGATCCAGCTACAATTAGAAGAGAGGGGATAACTCAGAAATGCAGTCTCTGATAAGAAGATAGCATTCACTACAGATTATATCATGCAACTTTCTAACAGGTCAGAGAATAAAATTTTTTGCGGGCTTTTTAAAGTTGACCAGAGAGACATCAACGAGGAATAAATCTGATAGACTGACTTGTTGGAATAATGGTGTTCAGGGCCATAAAAGTCACTAATCTCTTAGGTATTCTCTTTACTACCACTGTCTATGGATATGGCATGGCTTGGCTTTATGCACCTCTAAGCAAAGGGTACAGTAAAACTTCATTACAGTGTCCACATACTTTTGGCTGTGCAGTCTACATAAAGATAAAAGCTTCTGAACTTTACACCTAACTTGACCTCTAGCCTATAGACACAAGGCATTGAGAAATCCGACAACCAGAATTTCTGCTGTTTTTGATTTCTCTATTTTGTTTGGAAATTATAATTCTATATATAAAGTTTTGAAATAGATATATATAGAGAGAATTTTATAATATATTTTTTTAACTTAAAGATGGAGCAGGAAAAAGTTACTTATCAATTCACGTTGTTAGTATTTGGTCATATGAATGCCAGAAAAAAAAACAATTAATTGAATAATCACAGACATTTCTACAGGTTTTAGGCCTCCAAACCATAGGGCAGGATAAGAACAGTGATGTTAAAGAAGAACTCCCGCAAAAATTTTTATTCCATGTCCTGCTAGAAATGTACATGATGTAATCTGTAGTGAATGTCATTTTCTTACTAGTGGCTGTATTTTTGAGTTATATCTCCCTGATGTTTCTCATCTGTGTCATGTGACCAGGAATCAGACCCACCAACTCACACATCATCTTATGTGTGGACAGGAAGTCTAATTTTCTATGCATTCCTATGGGAGCCTCACTCTGAGTGTCATAGGAATGAATAGAGAAGTAACTGACTTCCTGTCCTGGGTAAGTTGGAGGTCAGGGAGTTGGTCACATGACACAGCTACAATAAGAAGAGAGTGGATAATTAGAGTCTCTGATAAGAAGATTGCATTTACTACAGATTATATCATGCACTTTTCTAACAGGTCAGAGATTAAATTTTTTTGCGGGAGTTCTTCTTTAATAATCAAAATGTAAACACATTCACTCATACTGAAAAACTAATGTTAATGTTGTTGCTTAAAATGATTTACGTTCTATGGGAAAATGTATGTTAAAAACTCCATGTGATAATGACGACCTGCTACCTACATCTGTCATGGTAAAATTGAACAAAAGGAATATGGAAAATGGCTTCCATCTTTAAAGGAGCCCTGGTGCCATTTCCATTATGATCAATTTTGTAACACATTCAAATGGTTACTGGCACCAGTCAATGACTTAACTGGCCAGTCAGGTTTCCTTCCTATAGAAACTTGATGGACCTGTGTCTTTTTTCAACCTAAGTAATTATGTAACTAAGTAAGGTGGCCAAACAATTCAATAGTTGTTGTTCTACCGCTATTCGTCCCGACTCCACCACATACAACGACAGTTAGTTTGGCCAAGGTTGCAAGAGTTTGGAATGGGGAGAGGGGAATAAGCCACTGCCAGACACCTCTAGCGGCAGCTGATCTACATTGAGTACAAAAGGATCATGTGTGGAAAGTCAACGTGCTCAATTCTTCTTGGCCCTGACATAATCTGTTGGGTGAAGAGTTGGTACAGCCATATGTACATAAGATAGTTGGTTGGCCCCACTTAAATTGCCGAGTTCAGATGACTTCACTTTCATGTGTATGAGCACCTTTAGAATTGCTTTTGTTGACAATGGCAAACATTATTACACAGTTTTTCTCCACATAGTTGATTCTAGAATTTTATTAAAACAACATTTTTTCCACTTTTAATTGGAAAGTGCCTTTCATATGTCAGCAAATTGACTGGAGGAGAATCCAAAACATAATGGGGAACAGAGAGCATGGCTTGCCACTTCTGGTTCTCATTAGTGTAGTTTAGGGATTTCAAGTTTCAGGGAATAAACTAACCTGAGACTAGCGGCAAAGCTGAAATTATGTTAGTACTGTTTTCTTTTACAACTCTCACACTCACTAATTCAATCACACATTTGATCCAATATTTAATTCCATGCTTAGTTAAACATTAATAATTTGTCAGTTCTTAAGAAGAGGAAACCTTTTTCCATACACCTGGATCATCACAATCCAAATTGTAAGTAAAATCAGTGAAAAGATCCAAATATGAAAACATTTATAAGCATGCAACATCAAGCAGAGAAAGATAGAAGCCCAAACCACTCTACCACAAATCATTATAATCATTCTATTCGAGTTTTATCTAGATCATCCTTAACAGGCATTGGCAAAGTACATCAATACAGAGCAAAATTCAGTAAAATGTGGTAAGAACTCAGAAATTACTTTTCATTGGAAGTAATGAACTGTAAGGCTACTTTCACACTAGCATTCTTTTCTTCCGGTATTAAGTTCCGTCATAGGGGCTCAATACCAGAAAAAAACGCTTCAGTTTTGTCCCCATTCATTGTCAATGGGGACAAAACTGAAGTGAAGACAACGGAATGCTCCTAAATGCATTCCGTTCAGTTCACTTGCATCTCCAGACCGGAGAGCAAACCGCAACATGCTGCGGTTTGCTTTCCGTCCTTGGGATCCGCAACAAGACGGATCCGGCATGACCCCCAATGCAAGTCAATGGGGACGGATCCGTTCTGTGTGACACAATAGAAAACAAATCCATCCTCCATTGACTTTCAATGGAGTTAATGACGAATCCGTCCCAGCAATGTTAAAGATAATACCACCGGATCCGTTCATAACGGATGCACACGATTGTATTATCAGTAACAGAAGCGTTATTGCTGAACCCTGCCGGATCCAGCAATAACGCCAGTGTGAAAGCAGCCTTAGCCCCACATTGTCTAATTTTGGACTTCTATTTTTCAAATATTGTGCCAGTAGGCCTCACTAGGAAGTTCAGCTCCATTGATCTAAGTTATGCGTCGAATCCAGCACGTCCATTATTTTTGTTGTTCTCCTCTTATGGAGCAGAACAATGGAAATAACCCTAAAACTACAGGGACTATTACACTTTTCTGCAGTTTAATGGTATATAGTGGGCGATGAAGCTTGAGGAATCAATGGATTGAAGTCAATAACTTGATCACTTATGGAGGTCAAAATCCTATATGAAATATGTGTAGCCTCAGCACCAAACAGAATGTTTAATCTCTATAGAAGCAAAATGTTTGCCTCAGAAATCACAATATATATGTCTGACATAGATTGCCAAAGTCTGAGAAAAGATGCTTACCTAAAGGTTTTATCATGCAGACCTATCACCTTTCCATGCAGGTCAGAAACGTTAAGCACTAAGGCTGAACGGGACTTGTCTTCAGGATGTGATTCAGTCCAGCAGAGCTGCTAGTGGTGCAGATCCAGAATATATTTTCCTAAACTTTAGAGCTTCTAATTATAACATTACTTTGATTACTAATTATTAGGTGATTGCTCTTATATTCTGTGGGTTGAAACCTATAAATACACGGGGACAGAGGTTTTCTTTTTTCTTTCACTCAAGTGTCAAAACATTCCTTCTCTAGAAGTTGCAATGACATCTAAAATCAATTTTGCTTTCAAACTGAGGATAATAGTAGGGAAACTCTGCCGTTGTTCTGTGCTTGATTTGTATTCAACACAGAGGCGTATTTCTTTAATGCTGTATGAAATTACAGATGGGCCTTCTTGTCTCACAGTCAGTTATTAGGAAGAAGCTCCACATTTTGCTAATAGACTCACTGAAGAATAGTGTCACAGCAGAGCAAAGGCAATTTTATCAGTCCTATCATCTTGTTCAATAACTTTTTATTGAGTTGTACAAATGTTTTCAATCAGTATAAGTCCTATAATCTGATACTGGTAAGAACTTCCTTACTTGTGCAGACGTACCTTATGTTTAAAACAGAGGACCTCCTTCACATTTTCATTGCAGGGAAATACACCCTTTAAAGGGGTTTTTTGGGATCAATATTTTTTTATTTAATGTCCACAGTATGCCTCCATAAATAAAAAAATTAATACTTACCTGCTCCCCATCAATTCGGTCCTCTTCACTGCCTCTGCTGTGTTCATGTTCCAGTCCCTGCAGTGTTTACATCAAGAGCTGCATGGGCATGGTCATATGCTCTGCTGCAGCCAATGACTGGCTTGTGTGGTGAGGTGCCGCTTGTGGCCACATCACTGCTGAGGTCAGTTACTTGCTGCAGAAGAGCACGTAATCATGCCCATGCAGCATCGGATGTAAACACTATGGGGACCAAAACATTGACAGGATGGGGCAGTACGGAGGACCGAAGTGACGGAAAGCAGGTATGAATTTTCTGTTTAGAAATTGGATAAGCATTAATTACTCCCAGATAACCCCTTTAAAAGGTATTCCTACCTCTGAACATCAATATTTACTTAGTACTTATTAGTATGTACATATAATTTATATCACAAGTGACAGGTTGTATTATGGTCCAGAGCTGAATTTATAATTCTGCTAGATGTCATTGGAAACGGTAATCTCTAAAGGCTTATCTGAACTCCTAAAATGCGGTGGGACAATTTTCCTTCTTCCCAGTTTAAATTATACACTACTTTACTTACCCTTCAAATGTCCCGCTGCTCCAACACTGCCAGTCCGGTCCTTCCGAAAGTAATGACATCCCGATCATCTTCACTAGGGATGAGCGAACTTTTGAAAAGTTCGGTTCGGTTCGCTTCGGCGAACTTTCTTGAAGTTCGGATTCGTACGAACCGAACCTAAAACGAACCTTGCTATAACGGCTGAATAATTGCTTCTACAATAATGGGAGTCTGATAGGGTACAGTTTCGTTTATTTGCAGTTGCTATTACAATGAAAAAAGTGGAAAAAATCCAAGTGACTTCAACAACGGCGACGCAAAATCTACGCATATTTTAGAATCTACACTAATGCGTACGCTAATGCGAACATTCCCGCACAAATAACGAACAT
The DNA here is from genome assembly GCA_900303285.1 of Rhinella marina. Classification (NCBI taxonomy): domain Eukaryota; kingdom Metazoa; phylum Chordata; class Amphibia; order Anura; family Bufonidae; genus Rhinella; species Rhinella marina. Next base: position 288,235 of record ONZH01009694.1, read on the forward strand.
ACAGTCTAGCGTTGTCAAAGGTACGCTACTTAACTAAATGAATATGTACGCATTAGCGTACGCATGCACTGCGTCCGCAAACATTCCTACACAAGTAACGAACATACAGTCTAGCGTTGTCAAAGGTACGCTACTTAACTGAATATGTACGCATTAGCGTACTCATATACTGCGTCTGCGAACATTCCTACTCAAGTAACGAACATACAGTGTAGCGTTGTTAAAAGTACGCTACTTAATGGAATACGTACGCATTAGCGTACATTCTCAATAAATATGCGTATATTTTGCGTCGCCGTTATTTTAACCAGATTCGTTACGAACTTTGTCAAAATTCGGTTCGGTGACGAACCGAACTTTTGGGAAAGTTCGTAACGAATCTGGTTCGTTACGGTTCGGTTCGCTCATCCCTAATCTTCACAATCATTGGCCACAGCAGTCACATGATCTACTGGTCTGGGTTTGCATGCTTTTCATGCACGGTTGACCTGTAGGCCAGTGATTAGCTGCTGCGGTCTTGTGAAGACAGATAGGATGGCATCGCTTCCAGATGGCAGGGACTGGATCAGGAACACCGGAACTGCAGGAAATTTAAATGGTGAGTATAGCACATGCCCTGCTCATAGCCTTTAAAAATATCTTGGACAGCCCCTTTAAGGAAGATTGAACTGGTCAAAAAGCCAATACAGCTTCCAGCCAGAAGCTCACTTCATTATCAGTTATTTTTCCAGACTCCTCTATAAGCACGCATGCTCAACTGAACACGCATGTTTATTTCAATAGGTAGAAGACAGTACAACTTTGTGAGACCTCTCTGATTGGGAATAATTTCCTGTGTGAAGAAATATCTGCCTTTGAGGGACTGTCAAGAGACCCATACAGATTAAACTGTTAGTCTATCCCACTGTATTGAAAGTATCGGGTCACTTTGAACGAGACATAGTCACCAGGTAATTAATCTTGAGGAACACAGCTAAACACTTAATTCAAGTACGAATTCTAAGGGCAAAGACTTTATGGTATGACCGTTATTTTCCAATTGCTGTCTGAATGGTGTGGAAAAATAAACAATATTAACATTACTCAATAAGCCAACCCTAATGGTATACACATCCAAGGTTAGAATTTCTACAAGTCATTGTACACTGGATTTTCTGCAGCTTTTATCACTATGAAAATGTCTAAAATATTCATTCTGCAGACAAGTCACATTCTCGACATACAACCATTCCGAAGAATTTTTAGTGTTGAACATTGTCAGTGAGACATCAGTTTGGTTAATAGGAATGGTATGTGGGCTTTCACAAGCAGCCTTAGTGTTTAACCCAATCCTCACCTGGAATGACCGAGATTGTTTTCAAAGCTCGAAGTACTCTGAATGTCCTTAAAGCTGACACATTGCCCAGGTCCACAAACTCAGTAGCATATCTGTAATAAGGGAAAGTCACACACAAACAATAGCAAAACTCCATCCAACAACAACAGCAAAAGAGGGAAAACAGGGCACAGACTGAAGCACTTGCAGTAGCTGAGATCTAGAGAGGGTTGGGGCCATCTTACCTGGGATTACTGATATAGTTTTCAGAGCTCTCAACACTCTGAAAGTTCGTAGAGCTGAAACATTGCCTAGGTTTACAAACTCTGTTACAAACCTGTAGAATCAAACCATAGTTATTTGGAATCGAGGAATGGAGGAAGCTACTGCATCAACGCTGAGACAAGATACCAATGTTACCCAGGAAAAATCCCAAGATAAAATTAAGATGTTTATGATTCAAAAAGCTATTAATAAGCTATAATAAGTCATTTTACAACTGGGAAACAGTGGTAAATTATTGCAGCAGGTGAATGAGGTCTGGTGTCACATCTTACTCCATTACCAAGTATGAGGCCCAAAAAATTTTGTCCATCTGTAAATTACAACAGTGTTACAAGCCATTGAGGTGTTCCTGGACCACCGTCTACAAGGTGGCATCTAATAATAATTTTAAATGGCTTCCAGCAACCTGTCCTAGAATGTGAGCAGGACTGGTTGCAACCATTTGCAGAGCTGCCTAGGGCGGTTCGGGGGGCAGGGCCACTACACTGCTCTACAATACATGGTAATAATGTGATCCTGCCTACGATATGCCATCATGACTGAGCAGCCTGACAAGAAAACTCATCAATATGTAGTATATGCAAGTGTGTAGTGAGGTTCGGCCCCTCACTCCCTAGGCAGCTCTCCAAGTACAGACAACCAGTCCTGCTCACATTGTAGGACAGGTTCCTGGTGGACATTTTCAATCATTCCTGGAGAATACCTTTAAGCACTGTCTTATGAAAATAGCATTAATAGGCAAAATGATTTGAACCCTCTCTTGCTCCTGATATAATTATGCCCCAACATTCATGGTCTACATAGAGTTGAAGGGGTCTTGAAATAAAATCTAGACCAAACTCAAAAACAGTCCTGAATTTGGCAGGATAATCTGTAAACTGTCACACAAAAGGGGTGGGATTTGTTTAAACCCCACCCAAAATTAAGCGCTTAGGGCAGGCCGGGGAACTTGTGGGCATTTCTTAGTGTTCCGGTGGGGGGCTTAAAGTATCCTGATATGGGAAAGGACATTAGGCCTTTCCTCCATCCTATTTCACACTGGGTCATGCTATGGGGGCGTTAAAAAGAAAAGAGAAATAGGAAACCCTCTGACATGGTTCTAAGTGCATGTATCGATTAGGCCAAGGGCTTTTCTGTTTAGATTATTAAACTGCTAGACGGAGGCTTCTGCCTAGCAGTGTTTCCAGTGATGTCACCATTTTACAGGCTAGGGCAGCGCTAAAGCCTGCCTATTAGTGCCGGTGATGCCACGGAGCTCACTGCTAGGCAGAAGCCTCCTCCTGGCTTAGCCATGGAGAGCCTGGTACATTACCTGATCACCAGAAAAAACTCTTGCCCTGCGCAATTCAGCACAGAGCAAGGGAGAGCATCAAAGCATGAAATGCTTCAATGCTCATGTCAGAGGGGCTGTGTGGGGGAAGAAGGTGATATGTCTGGGTTCAGCTCAGAACCCAGACAACCCCTTTAAGAGAATCCATAATCCAGTGGATCCATTTTGATTTATTAGTATAGTAAACTGGTTTTATTTTGAATAATTACATCCAGTTCCCTTAAAGGGATTGTGCCAAGATAGAAACATATCCCCTATCCATGGGATCCACACAAAATCAGTCAGAGTCCCCATTCATCATGAGTAGGGGAGTCCTGTGACCAGCAATGAGTGGAGAGGCAAGTTGCGCATGTCACTGCCACTCCATTCATTCTCTAGGGGACAGCTGTAGATAGCTGAGTAAAGCATTCAGCTATGTCCAGTCATTCCATAAGAATGAATGGAATGGCAACATATATTCACAGGTGCTTTTCAGTCCTGTATACCCATTTTTTTACACCTTTCTCAAAATTTGCCACGTGTCCACCAACTGTAGGACTGATGGAGAAAGACAAATAGAGAGTTTGTCTGTTATCTTAGTCCCAATAGACAGTGAATGGAGCAGCAGGATGCAGGGTCACCACCATCCAAACCCCCCCCCAGGACTTCCACTCCAGTGATTGGTGGGATCCCAGAGATCATACATTTATCATCAATCTTGTGGTTTGGTTAGGTTTCTCATGGAACAAGCCCTTTAATATCTTCAGTCAAAGTGATTCCAATAATAAATTAGGACTAAACACTGCAATTTTCTAGAACAAAAAAGGCATTTCTTCAGTATTCCCTTTCTGTTTCCTGATTCACTCGTCAGATGAATTAAATATTCAGCAAATTGTACAAAGAATGACAATAAATTGCCAGCAATTGAATCACTGCCTGTTACAAAGGAGACAGTGTTATTTTTTGGAAACCACAAGTATCTCTCATTCTGGTTAAACAAAGGGAAATAGATGGATTTCACATTTATTAACATTTATGATTATTCTGACTTCAGTCTTGGAAAATTATCTAATTGTCCACTCTCATGTGCTTCCCACTCATGATACTTTTATCAAACATTACATACACTAAGGGGGACATTTATCATCTCCTTACGCAATATGGCGTTAAAAAAAATTGCAAACACTGCATATGTAATTTTTTAAACATTTCAGTGATGAAAATTTTGTTGAAAGTGGCATTTCTACGCTGCCCTGACCATTTTCCAAAAAAGAGACATGGTGAGGGCGGAGGTTGGGTGGAACCAGAAGGCCCTGCACATTTATCTTCATTTACACCAGTTTTCTTATGTACAGTTAAGTAAATGTAGACAAAAATTTATGACAGCTCCGAGCTACAGCAGATTTCGATTTAGGTGCACAAACTGCCAGAGGATGGGCCTAATTTATGATGCGGGTGGCGCCTCACCACAAATTAGGTGCATCCTCCAGTAGCATAAGTGATATCAGCACCAGAGTAGAAAATGTCTTTATTAATCTCCCTCTAAAGGGTTCATTTATATTGGTCAATTATCATCACAATTCCCTTGTTTCTGAATAATCATAAGGATAATTGAGCAGTCTGAATTGAGACAATCAACCTCATCATAAGGAGTATTACTGACGGTGACACACTCGCAGCAGTATTTAAACTAGCCATTGATACCGAGTGCAGGTTTAAATCAAGAGCCATCACTAGATAGCAATGATATTGCCCGGTGGGTAGAATTTTCACCCTACCAGCTGTGAGGATCATACTGAGAGGAACACCCATCAGATCCTGTATCTGCAGCAGTTAAGCCCAACACAACAATCTGTATACCGTATATCTAACATAAAATAAGTAATTATACTCACGCCATGACAATAACACTGAAGTCCAACCAGTTCCATGGGTCCCTCAAGAAGGTGAATTCTTTCAGACAGAATCCTCTTGCCAGAATTTTTATCAATGATTCAAAAGTATAAATGCCAGTGAAAGTATACCTGGTTAGAGTGCACAAGGGAAGATTTAGTTAACACTAATCCAAGTGCAGAAAATCCCAATAATATGGCCACAAACGTACTTCCATGACGCATGTGGAACTACTTTCAATGTAATGAAAAATTATGCAGTTCATAATGTAGAAGGCAAATATGTAAAGTGGGTGTTGGGTTGGAAAATGACCTATATCTCTATAGACTTATAGACCTCTTTGACTAAGTGTTTCCTTCCTAATACATCTTAAAGGTAACGTCTCATCAGAAAATAACCTATTGTTTAAATCAAGTTTTACATTAAACATATTTTTTGTGTTTTTTGTTTTAACTTTTCATGTCACTACCGATATAAAAAAACCCCACTCAAATCATGCAGTTTTCCAGTTTTGGCCATTAGGTTTAATAATATAGTATATTAGGAGCTATCGCATCTATATAGATAACATAGGATCCACCATTCATATTACATCTTATCCACTCCTTCCTCCACATAAAAAACTCTCCCATAGAAGTCAAAGAGATCCCCTCCAGTCTTTTGCATCTATGGTCCACAGCGGGTGTTCTCAAACAACAGGAATATTCACATACTTTATGCCTAGTAGCCAATGGGAAAACTGCATGACTGCAGGATTTTTTTGATTTTTTTAAATATAGATAAAAACTTGATAAAAACTTGATTTAAACAATAGGGCATTTTCTGAGGCATTTTCCTTTTAACACTGGATTTTTTTTTGAACTGCTGAGACCCGGCACTTAGAAACTTGCCTAATCCCTGTTGGTTCCCATTATAGTCAATGAGCTCCAGTGGTGCAAGAACCTATCCGTAGGGGTGTAGATATAGGGGGTGTAGAGGTAGCAGTTTCTACTGTGCCCAGGAGCCTGAGGGGGCCCAAAGACTCTTGTGCCTACACCAGTATTATAGAAAGTGCACACTGGGAGAGCTCTGTTATAGATTTTGCACTGGGGCCAGGAGTATTCAAGTTACACCTTGGCTCCCCTGTCGCTTGCCACAAAGCACTGAGGGAAGGGGGGCCCAAGCTGAACTCTTGCACCAGGGGCCATGAGCCTTTAGCTAGGTCCCTGCCTATCCAGTTATGCCAGGTACAGTGAACGCCAGCCAGCTGTTCCTCTGACAGAACGGTCTGCTGGATAGCTTTACCACGGATGTAGAACTAGTTTCCCAATCGTCACTTTGTCCTTAATCTACATTGACTCTCATACTAGCTCTACCAATAAAATAACTGTTTGCAGTTTTTGAAGGTGATGGTTAGAGGTGATCAAGCCTAAAACGTGTATTAGGACATACTGTATATTTCTATGGAATAACTGCATAAATAAAATAAAATACAAATGATACAATTAATTAAAGGCAAATATACCTTAGTATAGAAAGAGTCCATCAAGGCTGATATACATCAAGCTTTAATTCTGTCTGTTAAACAGTTTCGATTAGCTATCAATCCATGCAGATATTATAGCCAAGTTAATCATGCACATGCTGAACAATATTAATAGTGTCTGTCTGTTAAGTAGACGACGTTGAGGACATGAGTCTGCAAATAAATGGAAGCTTCAATCCAGCATCTCCGTATGGACTGGCAATAATTAGATCAAGCATGGGCGCCACATCCTGGAAATCAATTCATTAATGAGCATAACCTACATAGGGAAATGGAGCCTCAATGCATCATGGTGGATTCTGTTTTCTTGCTATGCAGTATGGTTTACATGAATCATACCTCTCAGCTCTTAGCAGGGTTGCATAGAAAATTTTGTTCGCATCTACTGAGTGTTTTAGATGCTACTTTTATGTGGTAACTGAAGAAAACAATACCATAGGATTTACGGATTCTCAAGTGCATTGCTAGCATCTCAAATGATTTGGGGCCCAATCCCCAATGCAGTACTAAAGGCATATTTGAATGGATATTATATTGAGCACTATCACACATACATGAGAATACAGCACCACATACAGTACCTTTTACATCAAGTGACGTCTCATCTGATGTAGACGTTCTCTTTCCTCATCTTCTCCATTCAAACAAGACAACAACGTCTCATCTCTGAAGACAGACATCTTAGATTCCTCCCTTTTCCCATCATCCTTCTCCTCCTGGTGCCCTGATGCCCCTCATTCCCCAACAAATATAATGCCCTGAGGACTGCCCCCAGTAAATATAGGGTGCCTGCACACGATGTGGATTACGTGCGGTTTCTCTATGTGCATTTTCTTGCGGAAAAAGAGCAAAGTGTATGAGATTTCACAAATCTCATGTATGCTTTGCTTTTTTCTTAGGAGCAAAATTGACCTGCTGTGCAGATTTTGAAATCCACAGCATGTCAATTGTTGTTGTGGATTTCACCTTTTTCAAATGGAGGGTGAGATCTCTGGAAAAAATGTGCATCAAAACTGCACCAAAAAAATTTATGTATTATGGCTTTGGTGTGGAAATGCACAGAATCCACATGGAAATTCATGCAGATTTTCTGCACCTTATCCTGCACCCATATGCAAGCACTCTAATGCCCCTCTGGACTGCCCCCAGTCAGTATATTGCCCTCCTGTACTGCCCCTGGTCAGTATAATGTCCCTTTGTAATGCCCCTAGTCAGTATAAAACCCCTCTGTAATTCCCACAATCAGTATAATGCCCACTGTAATGCCCTGTAGTTATAATGCTTGCCCCCTATAGTGGATGAGAAAAAAACACATAATACTCACCCCCAACAAGCACCTGGGATGCAGGCCACAGGCCTCTTCTGGCCTGTACCCTGAGTTGCTGGCTTCTCAGCTCAGGCCCACATCTTTCTACTTTATTATAGTCCTCAGGCCTAGTGGCCTATGGTCTATGAGAGTGTATTGTGGTACAGGGGCCATTGGCTCCCATGTCTTGCAGCAGTAATTTGGGGCCCTGGACAAAAGAGCCCTGGACTAAGCCCAGGATGTTTTGACCTAGCAATGTCCCTGCATATTCTGCTAAGGTATATACCAAGGTGGCTCACTGTTCTCTTTTGTTTGATTGGAGACACCATGACAAACTGTTCACGCAAAAATTGCAAACTTTTGTGTACCACACAGCTTTGCTACATATGAGATAGAAATGTCTGAGCACTAAAATTTGGAACAATGTGGATGGATAATTGGTGACATTACTGGACTGTCTTGGGTTTTGTAGATGTGACCGAAGTAATAAGAAGTGGGGCATAAACCAGAGGAAAGGTGTTTTGCCACCTGTGAGCCTGTTCCTCAGGGGTGACAAGGGTGGTGTTTATTAGCACCCATGACCATCTGTCCTCAAGAAATCAGATGATCAGGGAAGCAACTGAAGGTTCAGGAACATGGTCCTCCTCTGTGCCAACATCTACTGATCTGAATGTGAACACATTAGAACATAATAGAGAAAATTTTTGAGTTTAATTTAGATTGATTTTTATTGGAAATGTCCTGTGTCATCCTAAAAATAGCCTAATTTTACAGCCATGTCAATCACTGAGTGTCATATTCAGTGGAAAATATGTAGACAGGAAAGTTCTGTCAATAAACCCATGAGAAAAATCAATGTAGATAGAGTACTTTGGAAAGTGGCACAGTGGAGACAGTTATATTGTGGGTTTAAATAACATTAGACTGGGGGGACCTACTGTCCAAACACTAACTCTTACACTCACCTGACTGAATGGCAAACTCCATGACGGTATATATATATATATATATATATATATATATATATATATATATATAGTTATTCTAGAAGTCTATAATATCCAGAACCACCTTTAACCATGGAATATAGAAAAGGCACCTAGATCATACAGCTGGCCAGCACCATCGCCCCTATCCTTAAATGGAGGGTTATGACGCCATAAACCCAACCGGTTGAAATGTACTATATCTGTATTGTATTCCATAACATGTAGCCCAGTTGTTTTTTCCACAACATAATTAAAATTGATTTTCTTCTAAAGAGTTCCTGCTGCAATATGTGTCCAGACACGAAACATTAGGTCAATGATTAACCTGTTCATTTCCACGGCTACAATGAAAGACAGCACTTTAAGAGCATTTTGGCCCCCCACACAAAGAGAACTTCTACAGATGCAGAAGATCCAAACTAGTGTTCAAAAGGAGGTCTAAACCTAATGGCACTAAGTAACTTACAATATGGGAAGCTCATGGCATTCACACATAGGTATGAACATAAAAAAAGAGGCACGTGAGAAAAAGTAGTGATCAAGGATGCAGAATTTTTTTGGGTGCCAGGGAGCAACAGCTATAGGGGGCATTCACATGACTATATGTATTTTAAATAATACATAAATACGGATAACGTCTGCTTTTCGTCCATCACATGGATGTCATCCATATTTTGCAGATACGCGTTTTGTAAACTTTTGCGGATCCGTGTTTTATGGTCGTATTCAGGCCTCATTTCCATTTGACGTCTGTGAAAACATCTGTCCATGTTTCATCTGTGAACATGTCCGAGAAGGATGCGTGTTTGGTGCATGTGTCCGATAATCTATAGACACTGCGCAGCTGAAAATTAATTTCCAGAGCATCTCCTACCAGCGGTAAGTGAAAAACGGAAAAAAAACGGATGCCATTCATGTTGTGTCAGTGATTTTAAACCATAGACTTCAATGGGTGTGCTCGGCCCGCATCACGGACCAAAGTTGTGCGGTGATTTTTTCACTGACCCAACACATTACAAACACATTAAAAACAATGGGTACCAGCGCTGTCTGCAGAAAATGCAGACAGCACAAATCTGTGAAAAACAAAAAGGCCTAAGTGTACGCCTAATGTATATAAAAACCGTACCCTCGCAATCAGAATTGTGATAGAAGTTTATGACCATATAGTCACTGAAATGTGCAGCATCAGATTAGCCCTTTTACAGATTTGTGGGGATTATTATTAGGCAGCATTCTTGAAAAGCTTTCCGGTGAGTATGTACTATATGGCGACTATAAAAGTCTTATATGCATATAGGAGTGACAGAGTTCTTACGTACCGCAGAGTTTCCTCATGATTTGATAAATTGAGATGTGAAATTAATCAGAGCTGTGTGTAGGTGGCAGATATTTGTACCGTGCTGTTGGATTAGATCCTTTTTAAAAGCTTTCCTACAGTCCTGGGTTTGCACCCCCACCTGTAATGTACATTGAGCGGAATCCAGCCATGTGCGCTGAGCCCAGGTGCCTACGCTTAATTTGCCTGCAAAGATGGTGCTTATAAAATCCGTGTTTAATGTATGCATTCATTTACAGCCCGGTTCTCTGCAGTGGTTTATCTGCTAATTGCTGCAAAGTGTCCCCTTTTCAATGTAGGATAAGCAATTGGAAGCAGAATGTGTGTATTACTGCTTTTTACTCATTATGTATAAATCATACGGTTTATAGACTCCTAGCTTGCAGTATGTTGCATATGTTGTAAAGTAGCCATTTATTCGGTGGAAAACCTGTGCTCACCCTGTATTTAGTCTGAAAATTATGATATAATTGACGCTATTTATTAGAGCACCCAAAAGTTCAACCCAGCATTGGCATAAAGCAATGACTTCAACCTCCAACCATCAACCGGGCATTCGCGGGTGCTTTTTCTCACTTCTGCTGTCCTTCTAAAAAGGACTAGGACCCGTGCATCTGCAGAAGAGGCCTGTCCGTCAGTAATTTACCCATATGCTCTTGTTCCGCTACTCTTGATCTATACAGCTATAGCTGTATATAATGTATATAATGATAGCTGAATATAATTCTGACTGCATCCAGCCATCACAAAGAGAATACTCACACATGCAGTACCACAGACATGGGGGTATCTGCATATGTTTTATGGTATTGTATGGTTATTTCATTCATACATTCCAGCAGAGAGGTCATGGGTGCCAAAAGGTTGGTGTGAACAGGGCTGATCATCCTGTTCTACTCCTCTTGGTGTGATGAGCTAGTCCTCCTTCCTACCAGGAGAGGGAGTTCCTGTGTAGCTAGAGAGAGGAAGCACACGCTAGAGCTACTGCTACTGGAATGATATTTCATACTCCAAAGAGACCAAGGTCTTTTCAACTTCAAGAAATTACTTGAGAGAAAACACAGCAAAGTACTGAGTTACAGACACTGCTGCAAGGTGAGGGACTACAGCTCAGACACCCATCACTCAAACCATCACTAGGCCAGACACAGTTAAAGTTTGTACCCTATTGTGAACATCTATACCTACAAATACCTGCAATTGTTATTCAATTTCCACTGCATAGATCCCCAGGGACAAACGGCCTGAGGGAGTACACCGTGACACAACATTTCATCAGGGGCTCGCTGCACATAGCACAGTTGTGATGTCTACAAGATACAGCCGCCTTATAGCTTGAAAAGCAAGGCTATACAAACCATATCGGTATTCAATGCACTGATTAGAAATTGATTGCACATTCACTAAACAACGCTAAGGGTATGGCCACACGGACAGATCCTGGTGCAATTTTGGAAGCCAAAATCAGGAGTGGATCAAAAAAGGAGAGAAAGTATAAAGGACAGGTACGACTTCTTCTTGGTGTGGTCATAGCAATGAATGCTGAATAAACAAGCAATTTCTAATCAGTTAACTGAATATTAGCGTAGCTTGTCTGGTCGCGATGATCAAGCCATATAACGGCTATGCCATAGCCCTGCCGTCTGGCCATACCATAAGGGGGGCATGCACATGATGTGCCATGGCTGCAGTAACCATATACAAATTATCTTGAATTGCCAGGCTGCACCTGTACTCACCGTGATTTAAGTTGCAAGTAATCCACATGTACAGTAGTTACTGAGGGCCGTGAGCTTCGTGTACAGACGTCCCATATAGTTGTGTATAGATCTAGTACTGAACTCAGTAACAACTTGATAAATCTGTATGAAGCGACGTCCCTGCAATAGTTGCTGCTATGTCCCTTTCTTTCCATTGCCCCACCACTGCTGTGCTACCTCTATAGTAGGAAATTCACTGGGGGTCATTTACTAAAGGCTGGCATTTCTTATTATGTCAGTCTAAGTAACAACCCTGCTGAAGGAAGTGCCAACCAGTTTATTAATAGACACACTACTCTAAATAAATCTGTCAGTTATTTATGCCATTTTTTTGGCATAAATTGCAGTTCATGTGTGGGGCACAGTGGACACTCTCTAAATAAGTGGTGAGAATGGCAGAAAATGCTGTGCAAATTTTGTGCATTTTTTGTACATTTTGCAATCTTTTTGTGCCAAAAACTTGGTGTAAAGCCTTGGTAAATGACCCCCGTGGCTCAGAGACACTGATGAGAGTGCTGAGAGGAAATGCAATACCACTGATATGTTTGCTACAAGAGATATACTCTATAAGGGCGGATTTACATTTTGCATCCATATCAGTTTTTTGTTGCATTTCTGATGCAATTATGGAAAATTGTGGCAAAAAATGTAACACAGCCACAACATGTATACACCTCTGTATGAACACTTCACTCTTTGCGGATTAACTAATGAAGAGCAATGTGGAAATATATTGGGGGAGTATAAACTCCGCCTACACAGTCTAAAGAAGCAACAGATTCATCACAGTGGCTAACACTATATGATCAGTTTGGTTCTGCTTGCTAGGAAGAGGGTATGTAAATGAGCTCTTAGCAAGCTCCACTTCTAATGCCAAAAGATGTAAGGTAGCTATCCTATCAGTCAATGTTTGACCCTGTAAATAGGCCTTGAGACATGACTTGGATAATAACTAAGCCAGCATCTCATCTGCAGATAGCTGTTTCAGGGTCATTGCCCCTCATCAGTGCAGAGCAGAGAGTACTGGCTTAACTGGCTGAGAGGCCTAGGTCAGGTTTTGGGAGATACTATATCTCCTTATGGAGAGAGCCTAAACGGCTTGAGGAGTCTTATAGGCCAGGCAACATTCTTCGATGAATTCTGGGAAGTGGGTACACAAATGAGCTATTAGCAAGCTCTGCCTCTACCCAGTTAAGCCAGTACTCTCTGCACTGATAAGGGGCAATCACCCTGAAACTGCTGTCTGCAGATGAGGTGCTGGCTTAATTATTATCCAAGTTATGTCTCAAGGCCTGCAAGGTCAAACATTGGCTTATAGGATAGCTACTTTACATCTGGTGGTATTAGAGGTGGAGCTTTTTAAGAGCTCATTTGCATACCTTCTTCCCAGAATTCCCAGAGGAGCATTGCCTGGCCTATAGAGTTCCTCATGCTTTCAGCTTGCTAGATGCTTTTATCTCCTGTTATACTTTTATGTCTAAAACCCATGGTAACTATAGTGCAGAGCGTGTACACCATTTTTTGGCAAAATTGAGACATAATTCTCCACTAAAATAGTCCACAAGGCTATCTGCTGTCCACGTCTACCCTAAAGTTAAAAATGAAATACGCCACTCTGCTAATCACACACTAAATCATATTTATTATTCCCCATACTGTCAGAAATAAATTTATTGCAAACAAAGACATACATATAATTATATCCACTCATATAATACAGAGCCAGGAGCGAGTGGCAGGGAATGTACTGTAAAAAATGCATCTATGAATCCATATACACAATGGATTTGCTCCTACAGAATCTCGGAGAGAAGACTGAACAATAAAGTGGTGTTACATATGTATAATCAGACAGTGGGTGCTAATGATCACCTTTCTGTTCCCTGAGAGAATGAGAGGTATGATCGTTCTCATTTGACAATGAAATGACAGAGTCAGTTACACGCTACAATGTTCATGAATCATTTCAGCTCTGATACAGTGTTACCGATTTCACAAAGCTGCATTACGGGAATTTGTTATTCACAGTGGGATACTGTACATCAAACTTTAAGGGGGACTTGTCATTGGGGCAGGTCTCTTTATATTAAAAGGGCCATACAGCGCTATAAAAATTTGTGGCAGTGGGGGCAAGAAGCAATACTCACGTCCAACAATCCCTGTTCTAATGCTGTACAGGAAATGGTTCAAAATGCCCTCTCAGCCAATCAGTAGCAGAAGTGGGTCATCATTGTGACCAGTGATTGGCTGAGAGGGCATTAGGAACCGGGAAACAGAGAGCAAAGGGGACCCAGCGGGGACAGACACCCTTGTAACTCTGAATTAAATTGCCCTCAACAGAAAGATCTCAGCTATTCAACATAGCCAAGAGAGGTCATGTGAAACACTACGCTGCAAATCTCTTCTTCTAAAAAGAAGATAATTTTAGGCTTCACACTGGAAAATATCTCGTCCTCTCCATAAGCCCCATCAGCCATTCCGCAGAGGTGCCACATTTCCTTACAACCCTGGGGAAAGTCCCATCACATAAGATGAAGGCTGTCCTTTGAATTGTTTCAGAAGCCAATATGATGAATGCAATTCTGCCTACAATTTCAGATTTCACATATTATTAACTATCTGGTGATAGTTTCCTTTAAAGGGAATGTAACATAAGAAAATAAACAAGTGTTTAAATCTTGTTTTTTATTTTAATCGTATTTTTAAGAATATTTGGTGATGATATTTTTATTTTTCATCTCAATATCTATAATTAAAAAAACTCATAAAATCCTACAGTTTTCGCACCGGCCACTAGGCCTAATAATAAAGTGCCACTTCTTGGTCTGTAAAGTTCACTTTACTGTACTTATCTGCTTACAGGCAGGATTATAATGACAAGTATCACCTCCGTGTACAGTAGATAACATAGGATTCACTATTCACATAGGTGATATCATAGCTCATCTACTCCCTCCTGATCTCTACACAGGTCAAAGAGCATGTCTAGAAAACTCTCTTATAGAGGTCAATGAACATCTCCAGTCCAAATCTCTATGGTCCATGGAGGCTCCCGTAAAGCATATCTCTAAATGCTGTTAAGTGCAGCCCAGGCAAGATGGTTGTCCCCATAATCCAAGAAATGGAATACAAAAATCTACAATCAGAAAATATCAATAAGTTATAAAAAAAAAAGGACATGTGTCGCATCTGGTTTTAAATGGCAGAAAAAAATTCTGTCAAACGTTGCCTTGAAGGAAATCTTTGGATGGCAACCCTCAAACATATTCATTTTGTAAATAGGTTCAAATAGGTCTAACTGATCTGTCCTAAATTCTTCTCAACCTATTTTTCACTGGTTGAAGCTCCATTTTTTCTAATATAGAGCCCTAAATCCCCAAATCCAAGGAAATCTACCACTAGCTTTTTGCACACTAGATCACCAGCAGGTTGTTCTACTTCTGGGAACTAATGTTGTAACCATGTCCCTGTCCAGGTAAAATGATGGACATCATGATAGAAACATGATGGACTCATTGGGCACCACTGGTGTCATCATATGAAGGATCTGGCAGTACTCCAGAACAATGAAAATAACAATTGTGAATCCAGCCTATGGGCCCTTTTACATGGGTGGAGGATCAGCACAAGTATGAACATTCGTAAAAAAGCTCCTTCTTAATAAATGCCCCATGTAATGGTGCCTCTGATCAACCAATGAAGGAGAGAGCCTCAGATGACGGCACCTAAAATCCTAGTTTGTGGGCAGCACATCACCTGGCAATGAATCTGTATAGAGATGAATGATCACAGTAACGATCATTCATTCCCATACAGATTGCTACATGAAAATGCAGTTGAACCTGACTGGGAATTAATGGTTTGTTCCAGATCATTGCCATGAGTACTGACCTATGTAAAAGGGCCCTAAAGGGTACGACCACATGATGAGGTCATGATGCAGTAGGGATCCGCAGCATCTCATTTCCCAATAAAAGTCAATGAGCAACTTGGTTTCTGAGATAGACATGGCACTTTTAAAGTTGTGATGACTGCATCTGCTGTACGTGCAGTTGACCAAACATCAAACATGTCCAGTAGGCACTATTGGCTGCATGGTTGATCAGCCACTTGCCTCAGGATAGGTCATCAGTATCTGATCGGTGGGGGTCCGACAATCGGGACCCCCACCGATCAATTGTTTGAGATGGCAGTGCCGCTCTTGTGAATGCCATGGCCTTCTCAGAGCTTTTCCAAGGCCGGGTAACAACACGTTCATCGATCATGTGGCCTGGACACAGCTCAGCCCCATTCAAGCATGATACCAAGCGCAGCCTCTATACAATGTACGGCGCTGTTCTTGGTAAGCCGGTTAATCAGAATGCTACAGAATCAGTTTAATTCACAACAGTGCAAGGAACAGTACACAAATGATCGCCATCAAGAAAAGCACCCTAGGTTGATTATACATGCCATAACCGTATGCAGTCACCACAGCATGACAAGTGTCGTGTGGGTTGACCTTTGGCGTTCGGCCACGCGGTCAGATTTACTGATGCAGTTTTGGAAGCCAAAACCTGGAGTGAATTCAAAAAAGAGAAGTTGTATCTGTCCGTTATACTTTCTCTCCTTCTATGATCCACTCCTGATTTTGGCCTCCAAAACTGAATGCAAAAACCTGACCGTGTGACAGTACCCTTAGTCATCCAAAACAAACCTATAAGTGCAGTTGAAACCACGGTTTGTATGATTCCCTTCTGTAGCAGTGATTTTGATCCTGCACACAGGAGATATGTATCATGCTGAGCAACCTGGGGCATTTTCCTTTCTCCCTGTCGACAATGACAAGATAAGCTGTTGCATTTCAAAGCGGCAGATGCCGGTGATTATCATATTGCCAGTATGAAACAAGCCTTTGTTACGGCCGCTAGAACAAGCCAACTTATTGCTTTGTTAATTGCTACTGAATCTTTTGTTTACATTTGTGGACAAAGACGAGATGAATATATTTCCTTCCATAAACTCTGGTCGAGGGAATGATAGCAATAGTCGGAAAAAAATATTTCCAGAGCCTGCATCATATGTACAGAGACTGCGCTGGACTTCAAACATAAGTTTTTATGCATATTTCAGGTTAAAACAGGGCTTTAGATATAATATTTAGTCACTGGTAGTTGTGATCCCATGATGGTTATTCATATTAGCACAGGCAGCGTATCATGTGTGATGTGCTAAAACTGGATTTCCATACTTTATTTAAAGATTATGTGCAGTTTTTTAGACTTTTTTATTGTTGCGGTTTATGAAAATAAAACATGAAGAAATCTCTTCACTTTTCAAAACATTCCTGCCATTTTTTATATTGTACAGCTATGAGCATCCATAGTTAAAAAGTACAAGTAAATCCTCCATTGCCTCTACCCTTCTCTTGTTAAAGGAACGACTTTTTTTTCAGAAATAGCGCCACTCTTGTCCGTGGGCTGTGTCTGGTATTGCAGCTTAATCCCATTCAAGTGACCAGATAGTAGAAGAAGGGACAGGGTTAGTGGAGTAACATGAAGCAAATAAACGCCAGCTAGCTGGCCACCTTTGATTGTCGTCCGGTGCACAGACTCTGCTTCAGAGTGTACGGGCAATACAGAACAAGTATTAATCCAGGACCAGGAACTTAAATCAGAAGCTTTATTTTCAGTTTTTCATTAAAATCAAGTCCCACAGGCAAAATTATATTTTCAACACATTTCGATGATAAAAGTGATCATGAGTAAGATCACTTTTATGATCGAAACGCGTTGGTTATAAGGTATATAGGATTTTTTTGGATCAGAAATTTGCAGAGCTGCTTTATTTTTGTTGTTAGATAGAATCATTTTGTAAAAATTGATGGCAAATGTGTACATAGCCTTTAAATTAAGACAGACCTGAAATGGATTCTCCACATACATTGTGACAGACTGATGATCTAGACCAGTTTTCTGGAGGAAATATCTACAAATCCTATATTTAGGCAGCCCCAACACATTTTCCAGCACTTGCAGCTTTGTGGGGAAGTCATACCAAGTGAGAGGTACCTAGTGCACAATGGCCAGCAATAATATACTGTATACCCTCCTGTATAGCCCTAGATGCAGCTATATTTTCTAATATACCTTTTTTTTCTCCCAGACCTCTGAACTCAGATATAACAGCCATGGGAAGGGGAAGCCTGGCATGTATTAAAAGGAACCTGTCACACTAGATATGGAGTCTGATCTACAGGTGGCATGGTACAGAGTTGGTGAAGCTGAACAGATTGGTATCTAGTTTGTAGGAAAAGATTGTATAATTTGTTTTTTATTGATTTAAGTCTGAATCTAGACATAGAATTCCGGTAGATGGTCTTACTCAGTGATTGACAGCATTTCCTATATAAATGTTCATAGAGGGATAACTATCAGTCACTAAGTAGAACCGCCTACTGGACTCCTAAGCCAAAACTGAGAAGGGATCTAAGTTATACTAAATCTTTTCCCACAAAATATATCAAACTGTTCAGGAACTCCTGCTCTTTTACAGGCACGTTTAATGTGACAAGTTACTTTTAAGAGTCAAAATGACAATTGCTACAGTTGGGTCTCACAGCCACGAATGAGATGTTCATCATTATACACTGACCGTAATATTAGCGGGTTGGATTAAATTGTGACATAGAATGTACCTGATCTACCATAAAATCTAGCACGTTGTACTCCAAACCATGCAACATCGCTGGAGAATCTTAATTAATTGATAACGACGTTTCAGGTCAACATGACCCTTCATCAGGCAATTTATAGCCCAATACAACCAATAGTGTGTGGGAAGATGTTAAAAATGTATGGTCTCCTTGGGTAAAAACCTATTTGGAATTACACAGAAGACAAGAAGGGATCAGACCACAGTGGAGCACTTAGGTTGCTGATGTCAGGAAGATATACCACCAGGGGCGTAGCTATAAGGAGTGCAGAGGAAGCAGTCGCTACAGGGCCCAGGAGCCTGAGGGGGCCCAAAGACCCTTGTTCCACATAAAAAGACACTGGTATTATAGAAAGTTCTGGTCAGGTTACACCTCTGGCAGGAGGGAAGGGGTTAGGTCAAGAATTTGGCATGGGGGGCCGTTTAAATTTTTGCCTCAGGCAGCACGAAGGCTATGTGCTTCCCTGCCCCTGACCACAAAGCACTGCGGGAAGGGGGGGCCCAAACTGAACTCTTGCACCAGGGCCCATGAGCCTTTAGCTACGTCCCCGTGTACCACTCACTATCAGAGTCAGTAAGACATCTTATTGTGAATCAATCGGTTTATATTATTCTAACATTTGATGAAGATGTCTGGTGTACCCTACACCCAGGTGTATAAAGAACAAGCACAAGACAACAAGACCAGTATCACATCTTCTATCTCTGAATGACAAATGCAGCTGAGTATGTCCTTCTATGGTGCAATGCAGCATAACCAGTGAGATCGGCGACGTTCATGAGAAGGCGCGGTGGAGTTAGAAGGTTACTTACGTGCCTATTGTGTCTCACAAGATAAGAAAGCCCTGGCAAAGCATTTCATTAAAATACAGACATCAATATCAACAAGAAAAGCAATTCATCGACAAGTAAGCAATATGTTTCGGCAGGAAATTAAGATGCAAAAATAGAGATCACAGGCATAATAACACACTGCATATTGGGTTAACTTAAATAATTCATTAGGCTTGAGCTGCATGGCGATCTCGACCGCAACAACCGTCGCACATCTGCGGATCACTGTATCCAAATGAATGGGGTTGCTGCACAACTCGCAAGTTGCCGAGACCGCGACCCCAAAATTGCAAGTAGAACAAGCAGGGTTACGATCCTGGTGACACAGCAGCTTGTGAACCGCCACAACTTGCAAGTTGTGCTGTGACTCCATTCCTTTCTATAGCTACTCAGTGATCATTGGCTGCGCAACTGGTGTCGTGGCCAAGAGCACTGTGTATCTCCAGCCTTAGTCCTAAATAACTGCCCCCAGTCCTCAAAAGCCAGTAACATGCCAGTTTAGCAAAATGTAAAGAATTGGTGTTGACGGGTTTTATGAAAAGTTGGGTTTTGAGAACTTTATATTATGATCAACGTTATATCAGCAAGTAATCTTGGGATTGGTTATGAGCACTATGACAAAATTAAGAGATACGCTATGCAAATTTTTTTTACAGAAATATAGTTTACATTGCAGTAAGAAGTTAGGAAATGTGTAGTTTCACTTCTGCTAAGCGTTACTGCTCCTCATCTGGCCTTAGTTTCATGGCCTTTCTGCAGACTGGTTTCTAGGGAAGTACTGCCTGACAATCCCATTAGGCAGTGTATCCATAGCAACTAGATTGTCTGACACAATTCATTACTGTTCGTCTCAAAACTGGAGTGCCCTTGCCCTCGTGACAACACAAAATCAGGCTGGCAGAAATCAAGCCATGTCATTCCCATCTCAAGCTTTCTTGTTGGGTTTTCTAAAATGGACATCAAGAAATGGTGCTCTTCCTAACCCCGATGCCTTTAGTCCAATGTGTCAACTATTTTAAGATTTCTGGGTATACTGTCCACTGTGCAGCACAAGGCTCATCATTGGTTTTTGAGGAGGGATGGTTATCAAGATGAAGAACTATAATGAGATACTACAAAATGAAAACAGAAGAGTTAAAGAGGAGCTATCACCTCTCCTGATATATCTGTTTTAGTAACTACTTGCATTCCCCATGTAATAACAATTCTGGAACATCTATTCTTATGTCTCTATGTTATGTTATTAATGTATTATTCCTGCCAGACATTATGAATGAATTGCTATCATGCTGTAATAAAGGTCCTCATGGATGATACCAGTTAGGGGTGTGTCCCTGCACTGTCTGATATTATCCAATAAGTGCTGCCATGTCAGACTGTGCAGGGATACACCCCCAATTGGTAACATCCTGCTGGACCTTCATTGTAAACTGCTTGTAACTTCTAGAAGAAATAACAGAAGAACAGCACATCATAGAGTTGTAAAAAGAGATTCTCCAGGATTGTTATCATATAGAGACAGCAAGAAGTTACACATGCTTTTTGTGGACTCCTCCTAGATTGAAAAGCATGCTATTCACACTTTTCAATACAGTGAAATGAAGGGTACGTCTACAGAGTGCACTCTTTTGGTATGCATCGGGTTCATTATACTTTTGGCATATGCATCAGAAGATTTTTCCAACTTGGCTAAACACACACTACATAGTATAATGTGATAGGCACACTGGCATTTGATATTTTATGCACAAAATTATAATACCATATATAAAAAAAATATAAAATAACTAGGAATTACTGTATTCAGTTTTACCCAAACTTTTTAATAAATGTGAAAATGTTAGTGGCCATGCACTGCACACAACTCCTATGATAACAGTTAATATAGCACACATGTAGCTATAACATGATGAATACTTACTCTACATATTTTCCCCACGTTCCCAGGTCAGACATAGCCATGAACACGCAGTTTGTGAGGATAGTGCACATTATAAACATACTGAACAATGTGAAGACCATCTGTCAAGGGAAACACTGTACATTGAAATTAGAAATACACAAATACAGAAGACTGACATATAATGGCCCCAAAAGTTGTCTTTTTGAAGGCCACTGGAAGTAGTGCCTATGACAGGTCTCTATTACATATAACTGTCTAAAAAAAGGAAGCAAAACTATACTATGCCTGACATCTCCACACATAGAAGTAAAGCAGCAGTAACTACCATCAATCACAGCACATAACGTAATTAAATATATCTCCATCGCTAGCGTTGATTGATCTTAAGTGGTTGAAGGCTTCGTAGACATTTTTTCTCCTGTTCTTATTTTAATTGACTTGATTTTCCAGGAATGAAACTTTTCAGTACAATCCAGCACTGACTTCTCAGCCATGTGGTTTTTAAAGATGTTTTTCCTATAAAAATCAGGTGGCCAGGCACAAGCACCGCAGAACCGTAGCCACTAATTGTGGTCGGAGTCTTAGGATGCAATCACACAGAAAGTTTTTGATGCAGTTTTTCTTAGCCAAAATCAGTAATGGATAAAAAAGAGAAGTATCAATCTTTCATTAACACTTATTAGGGTTTGGGTTGAAAAACAGCATCAAAAATTGCTTGTGTGATTCCAGTCTTAAGGAGAACCTGTCACGCTGAACAAGCTATCTGATCTGCCAGCAGCAGGATAAGCTGAGCAGACTGATACATGGTCTTGTGATAAATCATTGTTTTACTTGAATTTTAGACATTTCAATCAGACATTCGGCAGCAGGAGTCCAGTGGGTGGTCCTAATCTTTAATGGGTTCTCCGGTTTCATAATGAACACTGTATGTTATTGGCCCCCTTATCCTTCTTTTACATGAAGGATTTCCTACCCCTTTTCTCTGCATCATTGCATCCTGGCAGAATGTTTACACACAGAACTTCCTGTTTTCATCAGCTTCCTGTTGGGTTTTCTACCCAATTCTCAGGGCTCTTCCCTCTGTAGTGTTTCTCATGGCTTGCTCCGCCTGCCACAACGCTCTCATTGCACCAGTCAATCTCCTCATACTTCCCCTCCCTCCATGTCAGCTAGAAGCCACTTATAGAAAACTATCTGGGTATTCTTGTAGATTGTAGACTAAATAATATCATAGAATTTCAATCAACGGCATCTCAGGCTTACAGAATGCTGTCATGTATTTAAAAAGGCGTGGACTTGCGGGACAGGGATGTAATATTACCGCTAGAAAGTATGCCCTGGAGCTGGAAACAGTACAAAGGAGAGCGACTAAACTGATGAGGGGCATTAGTTATGAGGATCGAATACAAAAATTAAATTTATTTGGTCTTGAGAAGAGATGTCTAAAAGGGTACATGATTAACCTATACAAATATATAAATGCTGAAAAGCTGTTCCATATAAAATGCCCTCAAACAACAAGGGGGCACTGCCTGCCTCCGACTGGAGAAGAACAAGTTCAGTCTCTAGAGGTGACAAGGCTTCTTCACATAAGAACTAATCTGTGGAACTGTCTACCTCAGGACCTGGTAATTGCAGGAACAGTGAACAGTTTTAAAAAAGGCTTAGATGAATTATTAAAATTAGATAATATTAACACATCAAAATCAGTAGATTTCTGGCTTCTGGCTCCCCTTCCTTCAATTCACATCCTCTCCCATCCTTAGTTGAACTTCATGAATTTATGTCTTTTTTAAATTTGAGGTACTCTGGGCAGATTAAAAAAATCATTATGTAATCGGAGAACCTCTTTATGTGCTATGGCGGTAAGGTAAACTACTAACCCCCCCACCCCACCCCCCAAAAAAAAAACTAAAATGTAAGCACATAACACATAATGTTGAACAATATTTCTTTCCACTGTTATTTGCCACCTTTTTTGCAACACATAAAGCAGATGGATAACAAGTTTAGAGAACATATGACGGTGAGTCAGCCGCACAGACAGAATCTCATTTAACTTGAAAGGATATGAATGTACCAAAATTTTGATTGCAGCTCTTCTGATAGGATGGAAAGGGCTAATTATATACAAAGCAGGTGTGGCACTAAATCTGAAGATTGTCTTTCCTTTGTTTAGTACTATAAAGGTCTAGGGAAAAATACAGAGAGAAGAACAATACATTGAAATTGGTACCACAGATATAAAGCAGTTGTCCCAAGATCTAAATTATCCCCTTTACACAGGATGAATGATAAGGGGTGGTCCAACTGCAGGAGCCAAACCAATTATGAGAACGGCCGTCCTGTGTCAATGATTTTTTAAGGCGACCAGTGGTCTGATAAAGTCAGGTCTGCCAGAAGCATGGCCTAACAGTTTTCTAGATTTTGCCAGCGGCCTAATAGTTTGCCAGCTAGTTTAAGGCTACTTTCACACTTGCATTGTTAATTCCGGTTTTGAGATCCGGCAGAGGATCTCAATACTGGAAGTAAATTGGTCCATTTTGCTTTTACACATCAGGATGTATCCGTTCTGTTGTGTTAAATCAAAACAGACAAAAAACTGATCCAGTGGGTGATGGATCAGTTTTTTAGGCTCCATTGTATTCAATGCTGGATACTTTTCTTTCCGTGTTTTATGACCAGACACAAAACAGAAGAACAGAAGACATCCTAATGCATCCTGAGTGGATCTCTTTCCATTCAGAATGCATGAGGACTAAACGGAAACGATACTGGAAAACAATAACGCAAGTGTGAAAGTAGCCCTACACTTACAGGTAATAATGCTTTGGAATTCGCCAAAGCATTATGTATGCAATCAAGCCACCACCGTTTTTCTCCAAGGCATACCCTCTTTTTTTAGTCTAAAATGTGCCGTCAAATTTAGCCAGAATTATGACACATTTCGCCAAAAACAAATACAAAATAAAATGCATATAATACGAGATGTGCCAAACATGCTACTCTTTGCCATGCAATATATTCTTGGTAGATTCTTGTCAATTTTCTGATATTAGATGATGAAGGGGTTAAACACAAGCTGCCGTTACCTTCTTATTTTTGTAGAATGGGTCAATATCCTCCAATGGTTGCCCAATAAGATGTGAAGGAAAGTCCCCGTAGATTCGAGGCAGCTGTTTGCCAGCCTCCAAGTCAGGATGTGGTGTAGGTAATCCCTCTTTATTTTCATTGCTCTCTCCTTCTCTGTATTCCTGTTTGGCACTTCTTGCCTGTTCCTCAGCGATACGCTTCTCAATAGCAGCCAATGATTCTGGGGTGAAACGGCGGAAGCTGTCAGGACTTGGTGGCAACAACAGGACTGCCATATTTTCATCCTGCTCCTTCTGTCCTTATTCTTACTTATATAGCATTGGAAACAGCTGTAACGAAAAAAGAGACAGAAACTGAGCTTATGTATCTACGAGAGGCAAGTATGTCACTTGTCCATGGATGACTTCAGGAGGCAAGTTATATGGTCATGACTCATAGTCTTAGAGAAATTACTGGCAAAAATATCAAATACTGGCAAAAATATCAAAAATAGGACCGTAAAAGATAGGTACATCGTATTATAAGCTTTACACTATTATTATACCTTAAAGGGTTTCTGTCACCAGTTTTTTCGGTATGAATCAGGCTGACATTAGAGATGTGCTAATGTCACCTGATTCCAAATATATATCTGTTTTATTTACTGGTGCCCCCATTTTTATATAAAATGAACTTTTATTTTATGCTAATAAGGCTCCTAGGTGCAAGGGGCGTTACCTCTGCTCCTAGAGGCTCTGTTGATTGACAGGACCAGGCAGAGAAGAAACACTCAATTCACCATAGCTTTTAAGGACCTTCAATGATGTCACGACCATGTGATCAGTCACATGGTTTAGGAGGAGACAGGCTGTTTGTGTGATCCTAACCATGTGACTGATCACATGGTCATGACATCATTGAAGGTCTTTAAAAGCTATGGTGAATTGAGTGTTTCTTCTCTGCCTGGTCCTGTCAATCAACAGAGCCTCTAGGAGCAGAGGTAACGCCCCTTGCACCTAGGAGCCTTATTAGCATAAAATAAAAGTTCATTTTATATAAAAATGGGGGCACCAGTAAATAAAACAGATATATATTTGGAATCAGGTGACATTAGCACATCTCTAATGTCAGCCTGATTCATACCGAAAAAACTGGTGACAGAAACCCTTTAAAGGGGTTCTCCAGGAATTAAGAAAATTAAAATACTTAAATATTACTTTATTATAAATATATTCTCAAATGCCTTTCATTATTTATAATGGCTCATTTTGTCTGGTGAGCAATCATCAGGGGAAACAAAATGGGCTGCTGTCCTATTAGTTCACACAAAATCTATCCTAGTCACACAGGAGGACAAGTTACTTCACAACACTGTGATAAAGAGCTGCCTCATCCTGACCTCTGCTCTGCTTGTCAGGGATTATGATCCTGAATACAGTTCATTATGATCTTTAGCTGAGTCTCAGTAGGAATGGAGTTCATGAGGAGACATGAAGTACAGAGAGGACGGACAGGACAGACTGTGGTAATGGAGACTGCATACAAGTTCTGCTGCTCATTAGCCACATCCCCACTTCCTCTCTGTACTTCATGTCTTCTCATGATCTACGTTCCTACAGAGATTCAGCTGAAGATATTATCAGCTTTATTCAGGATCATAGTCCCTGACAAGCAGAGCAGAGAGGAGGATAAGGCAGCTCTTTACCACAGTGTTGTGAAGTAACTTGTCCTGCTGTGTGATTAGGACAGGTTTTGTGTGAACTAATAGGACGGCAGACATTTTGTTTCTCCTAGTGATTGCTCCCCAGACAAAATGAGCCATTATAACTAATTAAAGATATTTGTGAATATATTTATTATAAAATAATATTTAAGTATTTACATTTTCTTAATTCCCGGAGAACCCTTTTAATACTCCTTTTTACTAGTGAACATTAGTTGTTGGATAATCCAGGTATATATTGTATACTATGGGGGCGATATATCATCTCCCTTGCGCCAGAAAGGTGGCTTTAAAAAGTTGAATGCTGTATGTAGGGTTGCCACCCAAACGGTATCTCACCAGCAAGCCGGTAATTTAGTGCCCCTGCTGGTAATTTTTTTCTACTGTCAATAATAATTGCCAGTATTTTACTATATGGACTGTTACTAATGAGCACTTCTATTTTGGAGAGCTCATTAGTACAGTCTTTAACTCCCACTCCTCCCCCACTTGTGCTACGAAGAAAAAAGCAAAAATAAAGAACTTCCTCCATTTGATGGTGCAGCGTTGAACACTCACTGTTGACTGGAGGCTCAGGACAGGACCTGTGAGACGTTATCACGCTGGAGTGCAGGTCCTGTCCTGAGCATAAAGTGAGCAGAGAAGAGAAGGGGGCATTAGTAGTTCTGGCGGGCACTAATGGGTGGCATTACTATTACTGGGGACACTACTAGGGGATTTATTAATTCTGGGGGGGCACTAATGGAGGCATTATTAATTCTGGGGGGGTACTAATGGAGGGATTACTATTACAGGGGACACTACTAGGGGCATTATTAATTCTGGGGGGCACTAATGGAGGCATTATTAATTCTGGGGGGGTACTAATGGAGGGATTACTATTACAGGGGACACTACTAGGGGCATTATTAATTCTGGGGGGCACTAATGGAGGCATTATTAATTCTGGGGGGGCACTAAGGGAGGGATTACTATTACAGGGGACACTACTGGGGGCATTATTAATTCTGGGGGGACGCTAATGGAAGCATTAATATTAATGGGGGCAATGTTAATACTGGGAGCCACATTATAATATAGTGACTTAACACCCCATGTTAAGCCATGCCCCTACAAGCACACCCCCTTTGGGGTGTGGCTTAACTTTGCCAGTATTTTTTGTTGGGAAAGGTGGCAATCCTAGCTATGTTTGCAACTTTTTAAATGCAAACTTTGGAAAATAGTGCCTATTTTTACACCATATTTTTACACCATCCACACCACGTTTCCAAAATGTGTCTCTGCCAACAGCAGAGACAAATTTATCTTCATTTTTGCCAGTTTTCTGGTGCAAATGAAGACAGAAATCTACTCTGTAGATTTCTGTTTAGGCGCATGGACTGCTGGAGGATGCGCATAATTTACTATGAGGCCTGTGCCTCGTCATAAATGTGGTGCATCCTCCGTCACTGCAGAAGATATCAAGACTGGCATAGAAAGTGCCTTTCTTGATAAGTCTCCCCCTTTATGTTCTGTGTTTTAGAGAAAGTCTGATCAGAGCTGTGGCTAATTATGTTTTAATATATGTAAATGAGCCTCTAAGAGAAACGGGGGCATTGCCATTACACCTAGAGGCTCTGCTCTTTCTACAACTATACAACTATCGCACCCTCTGCACTTTGATTGACAGGCCAGGCAGTGAAAGCACCATCACACCAGGTCCTGTCAAAGTGGAGAGGGCGTTGTAGTTGCAGAGAGAGCTGAGCCTCTAGGTGTAACGGCAATGCTCCCATTACAGAATAGGAGAATAGATGCTGACTAATATTAACCACAATATAAAGGTAAAGGTAACCACTTGAAATACAGCAGAATTCCCTTATTCCCTTACACACTGTGAGGTTATTGTCTTTTTCACACTATGATCCTGAATTGCACTTGTGTAGCTTAAAGGGGTTGTCTTACTGGTGGATATCGCTAGAATAGGCCACCAATATCAAAGAGGAATGGTTCTACCCTTGGGACGCGTACCTATCACTAAAACAGAGATCCCAAAATGAGCAAGAGCACACAGCATGCTCAGCCGTTCATTTCTATGGGAGTGCTGAAAATAGCCTAGTGCTTGCTCAGATACTTACAGCAGTTCCAGAGAATTGAATGGACCAGAAGTGTGTCGCTTCTCAACACTCCGATTGAAATGAATGGAGGGCACTCTGCTTCAGTTTGGGAGCTCCAATCTAGAGACAGGAGTGTGTCCAAGTGAGATTTCTTATGAATTTACATTTATTCATGGAAGTCTATTTTTTTTTAATTAGAAAAGGTCTCACTTCTGTCCACTTGTTCACATGTTCTAAGTCAAAGTGGAATAGATGCTTTCTAAATATCATGGTCATTCTGAGACAATGTGAATACACTGATAAAACTCCACCATACAGCTCCGTCTCCTGCTTGTCTTCAAACAATATTTACT
The DNA here is from genome assembly GCA_900303285.1 of Rhinella marina. NCBI lineage: Eukaryota > Metazoa > Chordata > Amphibia > Anura > Bufonidae > Rhinella > Rhinella marina. The sequence continues at coordinate 316,627 of ONZH01009694.1, forward strand.
AACATCTCTGCCTGCAGCCACCACTAGAGGGAGTTTAGTACATAGAAATTTATACAGTTACCACTGAAGTCAATGGAAAATCTATCATTTCTTTGCACTGAGCTACCCCTAGTAGTGACTACAGGAAAATGTATGGATCTCTGGAAAACCATTACACTCTCTTGCTGCCCATAAAATTTCCTATGCAACAGCTCAACCAGATATTAAAAATATTAAAATATTTAAGAAACAATATTTAAAGGTGTTGTCTCATGAAGAGAACCCCCTATTCTATGGATTCTTAGGTCATATAGATGTTACAGAGGGGAAGCACCCCCTCTGAGACCCACTTCTATGAGCCAAAATGGAGAGCTGCTTTATAACAATGGCTACTGCTGGACTCAAGCCATCAATGCAACCATTACAGGGGATATGTCTGGCTCGGGAGTCAGATGATACGACCTCTTTCATTGAATTTTTCCATTAGAATGTATTGTAATATAAAGTTGAAAGGCGCTCTATAATTGTGATCTCCACTCTGGTTTTCTTGAAGAAGGATAGTTAGGCTGTCTCCATTTTTTTGGATCCAGAAGAATGCTGACTTCCATACCAAAAACCTGATAGACCCCTTTTAAAGTGAATGAGATGCGGTGGACCCTGGCATTGCCCCGGGGTCCACCGCATCCCCGGATATGTTCCTCTGCCATAATTGACAGGTGTGGATATAGCCTCAATCCATCTTTGGAAACCTCTTATAAATGAAGGTCCAGTCTATCCCAGTGTTCATGTTCATTTACTACAATGTCCACAAACCTAGAACATGAAGGTCATCCACAAACCTAGAACATGAAGGTCATCCACAAACCTAGAACATGAAGGCAGCTTTCATCTAATTCAGTCCACCAGCCTGAGAGTCACAGGCAGTTTAGTAAAGCTCTAAAAGGGCATGTCACAAAGGGTTGTCCATCAATTATTCAAAATCGCATCAGGAGAAGACCTTAAAGGAATTCTCCTAAATCCGATTCTTAATAATTAATGGCTAGATCCTCCCATAATAGTAAATGCTGCTTGCCATCGGAATACACGACCAAGTCTACAGGTTATTTTACTATATCCACATAGTATTATTATTATTATTAGTTGTTGTTGCTTTGTTGTTTTTGGTGAATGCAACACGTAAGGTTACATTTCTGGAATAATTCTCCAGTCTTTCCTTCATTCTAGCTTTCACGTTAGCCAAGCATGTTGGATATCAGCATTGCGCCGTAGATCATATCACACAAGCTGCCAACCACCCATCCAAATGATTCAGCCAATTCTGCTGGTAACAAACGAACATAAATCATGTAAATCTGTTACATCCTCCTTTGTTTTAAGGAAAATAATTGCAAAGCTAAGAACTACCTTCTAACAGGAAAGCAGCTAAGAGGATTATGTTACTAAATGCCTCCCTAAAGCTGCGCACAGGGCATCAGTAACATACTTTTAATGTAAAGAAACGCGGCACGTTTAAAGAATGCAAAGGGCAGGAAGACAATCTAGTAAAATGAATCACAATGTAAATGGGAAGCAGCGCTGAAACATAAATGAAGTGCGGTAACGATTTATAAAACACAACTGCATTGAGAAATATCCTTATATCCCTATCACTGCTGCAACGTAATGTTATAAAAACTGTTTTTATCAGATTATCAATGACGACAAGAGCGGCACCTGCAGGTTGCAAGAAGCTACTGCACATAATCAAATTAAGCGTCCTGAATTCATGCATGACATAAAATGTCAGAAATTAATCTAAAATATACAATTTTAGAGGTTTAAGGCTAGTTTCACACTTGTGGCAAAGAGAACAGGCTGCCGGATGCTATCACCTCCCCACTGGAGCTCAATGACTATAATGGGGTCCAGCAGAGATCTGGTCGCTAACGGTGAAATATGATGAGAATCGGTTGGACAAAAACCGTTGTGTGCAGCAGTTTTTCTCCAGCCGATTCCTAGCACTGCCTACCGGACATGCCGCCCCAAACAGCAGGTTGAGGTGTTAAAGCAACCCAACAAATCATGTTTACTATGAAATTATTAGTGCATACAGATATTTACAGCACTGAAATATAAAACATAGATCATTCTTTTAAAGGGGACCTGTCAGGTCGGCTATGCTACCCTTTCTGAGGGTATCATAAAGTAGTGACAGACCCCTTGATTCTAGCTGTCTTTTATGTGTTACATTGCAGCAGAGTTTGAGAATTTACATGGTAATCCTTGCAGCAAGCTGTCAGTAAAGAGTCAGTAATCAGTTAGGTGTCTGGTGCTGCCTAGGAGTCTGATGATATTCATCATTTGTTCTCGCTCCCATCTGCCCTCGTCCTCCAGCCCCTGATTTACAGATTTCTCCCTATTATTCTGCATAGGGAGAAGCCTGTCAATCAGCGGCTGGAGGACAGGAGGAGCCCACTCTATCTTAAACATCATCAGACTCCTTCCTTGTCATGTGAAGCAAAGATGAAAGCTGAATTCTGCAAAATCTGCTGCACTTTAACATATAAGGGTATGTTCACACATTTTTTACTGTATACATAATTTTATATATATATATATATATATATATATATATATATATAGATAGTTTCTTTTTCTATAGCCACAATCTGCAGTAAAAAAAAAATGGCACACAGAAGCTATCTGTTTTTGATTACTCCATTTTTTTGTGGACAGAAAAATCGAACACAGCCTTGAAAATAAGCTCTAACAAAAAGGAATCACTACTAACTTTTGCTTTAATGCACCATAAATTAGACTATAGAATATTTTTCCACTTTGGGAACACTCTTTGATTTAAGTGATTAAATCTAGATTTTTAGCATTTGTAAGCATTTTATCTAGAGATGAGTAAATTACTGAGAATTCATTTTGGGTCTGATTAAACTAAGCTGATTCAATTCGGATTTGAAAAAGTGTTCTTTCTCTCCCTCCCTCTCTCTCCAAAAATTCTCCCAAATTGAATCATGTTAAAGGAATTTTCCGGTTATAATGTTTTTTAAGCAAGTGTCTGCAGCCTGCCTGTGAAAACAGAAGATCCATACTGCCTCAGCTGCCTTCATCTACTGATCCCCGCACTGTTTTCTTCCAACGGTGCATGAGCATGGTCACATACATGGCTCCAGCCAATGGCTGGCTTCAGTGGTGATGTGGCCACAAGCAGTACCACCATTCAAGCCAATCATTGGCTGAAGTGGAGCATGTGACCATGTCCATGGACCACTAGATGTAATCAGTGTGGGGACTGGGAGGTGGAAACAGTAGAGGCAGCACAGAAAACTGGAGTGGCATGGAGCAGGTAAGTATGGATCTTCTGTTTCTGCAGGCACTTGCTTAAAAATCATTAACATCAGGAAATCCCTTTAAATTCTGATTCTATAGAATCTGCAAAATTTCAGGTCACATTTTGATTCTGAAGAATAGATTTTCTCATCTCTAATTATACATTTAAAGAAGATTCTGATTCTGTCCTCATAGTCAAAGTAAACTGATATAGCTTATATGCTGATGATATTCTGATAAACTGTAATTTCTTTGCCCATATGGATACATATGCATGTATAGAATGTGGGCATGGTGGATGAGCATTGTCGCCTTTCTGCACTTGGTTCCTAGGTTTGCATATGTCTAGGGATAATATCTGGTCTGACTGTGTTTGCCTGGTTTACTACACTATAAAAACATGAAAAATGGGTGATTAAAATTATATAGTGTATAATGTAGGATCTACTATAGACACATTATCTACAATTTGTGTCAACTCCACTCCTGTACCTCCCATGCTGAGAGATATGTTTATGAGACCACAACTTACCAATTTGCCATGGAATACTGATATCATTTTAGTAGCTATTAACTATCCACAGCACGTATTGCTGTAGACAACTGGCACCAATTAAAAGTTTTCCATCTACTGCAAAAATATCAGCAGGCATGAAAAATACTATATAAAAATTATGACGTCCAAACAGGATATTTCTTATCTCATTAAAATCATCTAAATGTGAGTGCCTCATCCACTTAAATACTGGTTCAAAGTGTAATACCAAAGCAGATGCTCTGGAGTCACTGTTCGTCCCCTATCCAATCTAAAAAATATGACGAACATAAGTAAATAAAAAGTGGTAAAGTATGTTACATCAGTTCACTTTATCATAAAACCATAGCAACTGGTCCATCTGTAAAAAACATTAAATTAGCGTAACCCAAAGAGCACTTTTAAATTTACAAAAACAAGACAGTGACATGAAAAATGTGTTATTACTGAGAACATTGCCATTAAATGCTTACAGCCTTAAATAAATCTAAAATCCATAGCAACGTCCTCCCTGTTTTATATGTACAAGGTTCAACCTGATTCATTTGGCCCCGGTAATCATGCTGATACTCAAGGAACTTTTCTTTTTTTCACTTTTTCTTATAACTAGAAAAATAACTATACATAAACATAGTTTTTATTTTATTCTACATATTGAGTAGTTATTTCTTGATAGAAAAGACTGAAATGAATTCATTTCTAGTGGGTTAATTTGTCCAATCCGAGAAGTTCATCACAGGTCCTACTCTTCTGTTTTTGAGGACGAGAATTGCCACACAGATGACATCCATTTTTCAAGAATGCATTTTTTTTCGTGGATATATTGGATATTGCCGTGTGCATGAGGCCATATCCAAACAGCTATTGACTACTGTATATACTGAAATTAATTATAAAAACTGATATGGGCTATGCACAGAGGTAACTCATACAAACTGATATGGACTATACACTGGGGTAACACATACAGATATGGACTATAAACTGAGGTAACTCATACAGATATGGACTTTACACTGAGGTAACTTATACAAACAGCTATAGACTATACACAGAGGTAACATACAGATATTAACTATATACTGAGGTAACTTATACAAATAGCTATGGACTATACACTGAGATCACTTATATAAACAGCTATGGACTATACACTGAGGTAACTTATACAAATAGCTATGGACTATACACTGAGATCACTTATACAAACAGCTATGGACTATACACTGGGTTGACTCATACAGATATGGACTATACACTGAGGTAACTCATACAGATATGAACTATACACCGAGGTAATTCATAGAGATAAGGACTATACACTGAGGTAACTTATACAAATAGATATGGATTATACGCTGAGGTAACTTATATAAATAGCTATGGACTATACACTGAGATCATTTATACAAGTAGCTATAAACTATACACTGAGGTAACATATACAAATAGCTATAGTGTCAGGACCGGCAGTCATGGCACCCGTTCTGCTGGTCCTGTCTCTGACTCTGGTGGCAATGTGGTTGCCCGTGGCCAGGCTTCTTCCGCTATTTCGTCAGGCTCCTCCTCCAGCCGACGGTCTCTGGCTGTGGATGCGCGTCCCAGGCAGGGGATGCGCGCGACGATCATTAGTGCCAGGGACGTGGCTAGTGTGCACACTCGCTCGCGGCCTGTTTCTGGTCGCCGGAAAACGCGAGCAATTTAGTCTGTTTATTTTTTGTTCATTTGGTATCTTATGAGTTAAGTTTTGTTCCTTGCTTTCTCCTCCCAGTCAGCTGGTTGGGTGGGGTCTGCTAGGTATTTAAGGCACTCAAATGTTAACCTTGCTGCTAGTGTTTGGAGTTTCTTTGCTACTACCTGGTTTGTCATTTGTGCTCTGCTATTTAGACTCTTGTTTGTTCTTTGACCCTCGGCGTGTTTTGTGACTACTCTTGGCTTACTGATTTTGTTCCTGACGTACTCTCCTGGTTTTGATGCGGCTATCTGACTTTCCATTTGTTCTTGTTTGTCTGTCTTGTTTGTTTTCCCTTCCCCTGCACTTTTGCTAGTGTATCTCGAGTCTTCTGGTTGTCGACTCAGGGGTTAGCCTGAGTAGGCAATAGGCAGGGAAAGGGGTTGGGATTTAGCTTAGGGATCACTTTCCCCTTGTGTATCCCAGCCCTGACATATAGACTATACATTGAGATCACTTATATAAATAGCTATGGACTATACACTGAGGTTACTTATACAAATAGCTATAGACTATACATTGAGATCACTTATATAAATAGCTATGAACTATACACTGAGGTAACTTATACAAATAACTATGGACTATACACTGAGGTAACTTATATAAACAGCTATGGACTATATGCTGAGGTAACTTATACAAATAGCTATAGACTATAAATTGAGATCACTTATATACCGTATTTTTCGCCCCATAAGACGCTTTTTTTTCCCCCCAAAAGTGGGGGGAAAATGCCCCTGCATCTTATGGGGCGAATGCTAATGAGCGCTTCCATTACGGAAGTGCTCATCAGCACCGGAGGACCAGGAAGCGGTAAAGGCTCTGTACTCACCGCTTCCTGGTCCTCGGCTGTGGGCTGTGCTGCGCACAGCGTGAGGGCGCTCTGTGACCTCACGCTGTGCGCGCCAGTTCACAGCACAGCCAGTGGCAGGAGGAAGCAGAGCACGGGCAAAGAGGAGCGGCGGCATCCAGGAGCAGGAGAGGTAAGTGGCTTTTTTATTTTATTAAATATGAGGTACTGAAGGCTGACCTGAGGCTGGGGGATTGACCTGAGGCAAAGGGGGCTGTTGGGGGGCTGATCTGAGGCAAAAGGGGCTCCTGGGGCATAATATGAGAGGCAATAGGGGCTACTAAGTCTGATATGAGGCAATGGGGGCTGATGGGGACTAATATGAGGCAATTGGGGTTGCTGGGGGCTAATATGAGGCAATGGGGGCTGATATTAGGCAATGGGGACTGATGAGAGGCATATGGGGGCTGATGAGAGGCATGAGGTCTTGTTGAGGTCTTATTAACATTGGGAGTCTGATTGGGGCTGTCAGCTAAGATCTGATTAACATTGGGGGTCTGATTGCTGGTCTGACCTGACATCTAATGAAAAATATTTTTTTCTTATTGTTCTCCTCTAAAACCTAGGTGCGTCTTATGAGTCGGTGCGTCTTGTAGGGCGAAAAATATGGTAAATAGCTATAGACTATACATTGAGATCACTTATATAAATAGCTATGAACTATACACTGAGGTAACTTATACAAATAGCTATAGACTATATACTGAGGTAACTTATACAAATAGCTATGGACTATACACTGAGGTAAGTTATACAAAGTGCTATGGACTATACACTGAGGTAAGTTATACAAAGAGCTATGGACTATACACTGAGGTAACCTATATAAAGAGATATGGACTATACCTTGAGATCACTTACATCTATGGCCTATATATGCATTACTTACTGTAGTCATGTAATTCATGAAAAGACCCATGTCCTTTTTAGAAATATTACTGTGCAATGAGGATCTCCAGATCAAGGGAAATGGTAAAGGGGAGACTTGTTGCTGACCTTCCTTACTACAACTATGAGAAGGAGAGCATGGGGCCTTCAATGTCATGCTTATATTTAAGTTGTTATCTTCTGGATACAGCTTACCATTTACTACAAGCCATGCATTCCATGCAGGTTCTATTGGGCCCTTTTGGGGTGAAAAAATTAACTGCCCTCTCTAAAGGATACGTATTTCCAGACCCTTCTGTCCAGGGTAATGTTTGGCACCACAGTATGGCATCAATATTGTTATCAGGCTCCTTGTCATTCTAAATTTAATATAATTAAAATGGTAAAATGGATGAGATAAAAAAAAAGTTGGAGTCCCACAATTTGGTCATGTTCTGAATATCCATGTGTCTCCTGATACTCAACCATCGAAGACAAATGCACTTGATGTTCTGTTTAATCTCTTTGTGTGTGCACTACATTCTGAGAAGCTCACTTAAGGATGAAATGTCATTTTGGACTGTTTCCAGTCTGTCTAACTGGTCAAAAATATCCATTAATTTCTAGATGTTTTCTCCATTAAAATATTCAGTAACAGCTTTAACAGCTGAGATGTGTAATAAATGAAATGTGGAAAGCAAATTAGACAGTTAAAGCTTTAGTTACAATTAAACAATGCAAACAATTGAGAATGTTTCATGCTAGACACTTACTAGTAAAAATCTAAAAGCTAAGATTTTCTACATAGCAATTTTTTTCTAACTATTCTATAATTGAATCTACATCATTGCATTATCTTATCAAGTAAATTTACAAGAAAACTGGCAACAAAAGATGGAAATTATAAGATAAAATAACACAAAACACTCCAGATAAGCCTTATGAAGATGCCAATTTACCATGAAGGTGCCAATTTACCAGCCATCTTTTGCCATTTCAAAAGTGTAGAAATGATGATGAAATCATCTCCATTGCAATGTTGTCGCCACCATGATCTTACATCCGTATCTAAATGCTACAGCCCTAAAGGATAACTGAAAGTTTAATTTTGGGCATGAGAGTGATGGAAATAAAGGATGCCCAATCTTTTATTTCTGTAGGACATGAACTACTGTTGGGTTCATGTCTTCTCCACATGATAGTAAATGTATATGCTGGGCAGTGGAAAAATAAAAAATAAAAATTAAAAATAATATAGTTAATGAACTATGAATGTACCCCAGAGGTCTTTTATGACCTTTTGGAGGACATGTTATAGGCAAAAATATATATAAAAATATAATTAAAAAATATTCTAAAATACAAATGAAGAAAAAGAAACATGCCCATGCCAACTCAAGTTTTCATTAACACAGATAATACATATGACATATAAAAATAAGCATATGAAAATCAAGTACCTCTTTTTAAAAATGTTAGGGCTCATTTACATTCATATATTTGTGTCTTCATCTGTTTTTTTGCAAAATGGATGTGGACTAGAGTTGAGCGAACGTACTCGTAACGAGCACTGTAGTACTCGGATCCCCTGCACTCGCATGGCCACAGGCATCCGGATCCGTCCTCACCTGACTGTAAGTCAATGAGGGCGGATCCGTTTGGTATGACACACAAGTGTGTCATACCAAACGGATCCGTCCCCACTGACTTACAGTTGTGTGAGGAAGACGGATCCGGATGGCTGCGCCCATGCGAGCGCAGGGGATCCGAGCTCTACAGTGCTCATTACGAGCACGTTCGCTCAATTCTAATGTGGACCCATTCACTTCAAAGGGGCTGCAAAAGATACAGATAGCTGTCCACATCCGTGCTTCCATTCCGTGTCCCCACAAAAAGTTAGAACATGTCCTATTCTTGTCTGCAATTGCGGAATTTCTATCATAGGGCTGGCCATTCCGTTCCTCAAACTACGGAACGCACACGGTCTGTATCCATGTTTAGCGGATTGGCAATTTGTGAACCTCAAAAAACGGACACGGTTGTCTGAATGAGCCTTTAGTATCAATTTACAAATTTAAAGAATAAAGATCTATAAATTAAAAAAACATATCTTTTTATATTTTTGTATATTATTGAAAGCAAAAAAAGAAATAAAACTGTCTCTAAAAATTGTTCACAACAGCTCTATGTGTCAAGAAAAAAAAGGCAGTTTAAGTCCCCGTGGGTAACCGTCGTTAAGAGAAATTTTTCCCAACATCATGATACCAAACGATTTTGCCATATTCATTCGCGCATAGAAACCACACCGTGCGGGACATTCACTTTATATGCAAAGTTTAAATTTTACACATCTCATTTGAGACATTTTATTTTTAGAATGAATATAGTCGTGTCAATGCGCTTTTCAGTTATGACCTATGAGGCTTTGCTCATTGAATATTATTTCTCAAGTAACATAAAATACATATACATGAATAAATAAGTGGAAACAGCATAACAGCAGTGTGAACATTTTGATGGGATCCTTAAAAGATCTGGGAATAATTATATTCTTGTTAGCATTCAAAATCAAATCCGCGAATGATTTGCTGCATATGGATCCACAATTAGCTGTTGCATTAGACTATCACAATTTTACAGTCCACTGGCTGTAGAATACCTCTACATAATGAAAGGTCAATGCATCCCACTGATATTCCAGGGGCTTTCCTTATCTGTTCCTTATTGTCCCAAACTAAAAACACCCTACACTGCAATATGTGCTGTTGATGACCAACTTTCTGTGAGGAGAAAAAAAGTTTAAAAAAATCAGTGAGACCCAAACAGTCTTGAAATGGAAGGGTGAGGAAATAAAAAGTAATACAAATTATATCTAACTGTCATGGACTCATCTGACAGCGCCCCCATGGCAGCACTGCTGTTGTTCCATTGCAATGGCAGCAAGGCCTGATAACATGGGAGCTGTCCGGCCAATCAGGGAACAGAGGCGTTGGGCCAATTAAGTGTGGCTTTGGCATCACATGATTCCTTCCAAAAGCAGATTTATGCATCACTAGTATTTGTTACTACTCTCTGGAATGCTCGTTATCTGACTTTGACCTTTCTCTGATTTTGCTAAAGACGTTTACTCCCGGCTTTTACTTATGGTTAGGTCCCATGCACTTAAAATATGGACCGCTGCCAAGTTGGGGGCTGCTATTTAGAGCTGATCATCCAAGTAGGTAGAGGTTTGGGTGGAATTCAGCGTTGCACTGTTACCTATCATTACACTAACACCATCTAATTTGCAACACTGACCGCCACCATACCTAATTATTGACTGCAGATTCTATTAGCCTTGGAGATGTTTTGTATTGTCAAATCCTGCCAGATGATGAGATAAGTCATCCAACTTTGCTATCTGACTCAAGATCAGCCACATTACGCATGTGGGGACCTCCAAGCGTTTGCTGAAACAAGTCAGGGAAAGAAGAATAGGGCGTGTTAGGTGTTCTTCCTGCAAATGAGCTACTGCTCGATGTGTCCTCCTCTTGGTGGCATTGGAGTAAATAGCTATCGGTTGACAACTATCTCATGTATGTGCTCAGCTTTAGCATTAGCTGCCAAGAGAAATGTAGGAGAATGATAAATGCTGTGGGACAATTTCTGGATAATATCATTACTGCAACAACACTGATGACTATTATGTTGCAGCCTTTACACAAGAACATGCACGTGAATATATACATTTACATATTCCAGAGTCTTAACTGTCTTGGCATCATCGGATTTACATCTACCAAATTCTCTGGTCACTGACAATGCATACACTGTTAGCAGTTGTCAATTTTTGAAGACGGTACACCTGCATACTGTGGTCATGTTTTTCATTTTGAAGTGATTTTAAATAGCTGGAAATCCAACAATGGTTCCCGCAGAGACCACTGGAAATAACACACCTACCGTATGACACCACACTCCTGTGTACAGAACATATTCATACAAAGATGGGATTACTGAGCTTGCATTTCATGGTCTGGACTAGAGATGAGTGAATCAATTCTAACGTATCGATTCATGACTAGTGATGATCGAGCACCCCGATGTGCTCTGGCCGAACACTAGGTGGTGCTCGAGTGCTCGGCCGAGCACCCGAGTATAATGGAAGTCAATGGGAGAAGACCAGGCACCCCCTGCTCTGCAGAGGGGAGGGTGTCTGGTTGATAAGGAAACGTGAGAAAATGGTGGAAACACCACCGAATTGGTTAGGGAACAGCATGGGGAGGGTGTCTGGTTCATAGGAAAAGGTCAGAATCATGACTTCTCTTTCACTCCTTTCACTCGTAAAAGTACGCTAATTAACTGAATTTGTACGCATTAGCACACAATGCATAGCATTAGCATACAAATCGTACACATTAGCGTACAATGCGTAGCATTAGCATACAATGCGTAGAATTTGCGTACAAATCAACATGGCTACGGCATTACAGTGAATGCCAGTACTCTCCTGCACGTTTACAGGTTTACACGAGCAAATATAGTGCTATAGTGAATATAGCGAATATATAATTTTGCTGCAGGTGGTCGCTTCTTCACCTGTGGGGACTGCCTCCACAGGTGAGGAACCCCTGCTGATGAGATGAATCGATTTATTAAAATCGATTTATTCATCTCTATTCTTGTGTTTAATAAGGCAAATACTTAAAATGATTGTTCACACTCATGGGCCTTTTGGGCAGACCTCACCCAGCATAGCTGGACCCACCATACGTAACTGATCACCACCGCTGGGTTCTGGCTTCTTTGCTCCTTTGGCACTGCTGCAGCTCTCTGGTCTCCCCACATCAACATTCAATGTGACATGGGTAATGTGCCCTACATGTGTCATGTGACCCAGTGACATGATGCATGAGGGACATGTCACTGCTGCAGCCAGTCAAGTGACCTGCGTCAAACAAGACTTGAGAGCTGCAGTGGTGCTGGAGGACCCAGAACCCAGTGGTGGGGATGAGATAATTATGATTCCCTCTGCATCTCCAGCCATGCTAGGTTGGTCTGCCTTATAGGCCCCTGGAGGTGGACAACCCCTTTAAAAGGGTTCAGCCATTTTTCAGATCAGAAGACAGGAAAGATGAAGAAGGAAGATCACATGACCCCAGGTGGCATGTGCATGGCGGCATGTGCATATGTGCACACTGGCTGACATTTGCCACCAAAAAGCTAAATTTTTTCGACCTATTTTTTAAAAAATGTGTAAAAAATCCAACAGAGCAGTGTGCTGTTAAACAGACTGTTTGATACTACCAGTTACCATCCGCAACCATATGTGTCACTGTCACTATAATTACTAATGATGTCTTGGCATTAAAGCACTTTAAAGGAGTTGAGAACATACCTAGAAGACCCCTGAGTGTCAAACATGACTTTTTTGGGCAAGTGGAGCTCTTTCAATTTGAGTTGAATTTATTCGGGTTTTTGGCCAAATCAAATTTTAGGAGATTCACTCATCACTATTAGTTATGTCCTATTCTTGCATATTTATACTTTTTGTGGGATATCCCCTTTAATGCCACATACAAAAACTTTAAAGGGTATTCCCATCTCAGACAATAGGGGCATATTGTTAGGATATGCCCCCATTGTCTGATAGATGCGGGTCCCAGCTCTGGGACCCACACCTACACCGAGATCGGAGCGGGGAGGTAGTGGCCAGAGGACCCCGGGTTTTCTGGTGTCTGGCCACCACCAAACACTCTCCCTGTAGAAGTAAATGGGAGCGCACTGCACTTGTGCCACCCCCACTCCCATTCATTACTTCATGAGGCCAACGGAAATATTTTTGGTGGCCCCTAGAAATGAATGGAGGGTGGCTGCGCATGCACAATGTGCACTTCATAACTTTTTGGGCTTCCTTCTCAGTGGGACTCGCACCTATCAGACAATGGAGGGTATATCCTAGCGATATGCCCCCATTGTATGAGATGGGAAAACCCCTTTAAGCCCTGAGATCAGTAGTATAACTAGAAATATTTTCTACAATCATCTTTTGTAATTAATCTTCCATTGTCCATGCAGAGTTCAAGGAAGCTTGTGAAGAAATAAACAGGGAAGCTGCATCTCATGGGCACATTTTCTTTTTGGCAGGTCATCTCATTACCAAAATCTGTCAAGACCTGTGTTTATTTTTAGCCCCTTTACAGAGACCAGAGACGGCCACTGATGACAAAGGTAAGACTTCCTGGGAGGCAATTAACAGGAATTTTCAGAATGACCGGATGACAACTATTATTGTCATGTCAGAGATCCCAGGAAGAACACGCTGGGGTTTTATTTTTATTATCACGGGAGTTCTGCCAAGACGGAGGGACTTTACCACAGCAGAATATAATGTTCCTCTCTTTTACCTATGTAAATATAGGTCTTCTCAGCGGAAACGTTAGGGACAAACAGCCTGGGCAAGTGCACGGTACTGAAATGTACTAAATATAAAGTAGAGGGATGTCAAGTAAATTGGTTGTACTTTGGTGATCTCCAAGGATGCAGATATGAAACAGCTTTGCAATGAGAAACTTAGAAACTCATGTTTTGGACAAGAACTTAATCTTGTGGTCAAGCCGAGGGGAAACGTCTTGGACACACTTTTTGTCTGGTTTCAATAGAATTAAGATATCGTATTATATTGGGCTTTTGCAAACAGTAAAGGACATTTAAGACTGTAAATGTTATTCCTACAACTAGTTTTGGTTTGCTTTACAAGGCTCAGGAGCAGCCAAAAAGTATTATTTCTGCAGCCTGTTGAACTGTTGTGGGGCCCAATGGATGGGCCAGTCACTTAGAATGCATATAAGGGACTGGTCTTATAATGTCACACTGTCGAATAGGCCTAAAAGGGCACTCTATGATAAGCTACTGGAGAGCAAGGGCTAATTACTTCAAGGGGGTTTCTAGTCTGCATCAACATCCTTTAAAATAATCATTCTTCAAGCTGTAATTTTTTAATTTATTTCTTTACCTCTATGACTTCTATCTTCCGTGCTGGGCCGTGGTCACATGACCATGTCTACGTCCATGTTGCTATGTCCAATAGGCAACAGGGGAAGTGATAGGGGAGTGTCTATGTCATTAACTGGGTGGGAGGAGCTATGAACCAGCTGGGTGTTATTAGGGGCGGTGCTGGAGCTGTGGCAGAGAAAGGAGAAGTGCATCATGGGTTTGGTTTGATACAGCAACAGGAAGTGCTACATACAGGATGGAAACAAACCAGAGACATTTCTTTACATGGTAAAATGGATCAGGAGAGACCAAATTGGAAAAAAGCATGGGGGAGATGTACAGGAGATAAGCAACTACATGAGCATATCTGTTAAAAACCAAAGTAATTCCAGAAAACCCCTTTAATTTTCTTGAAATAGGGCCCCTTCTGTCCTGTGACTAGATAATGAGCAATATGTGAATTGATCATAGATATTACTCAGAATATGATCTATCAAAACTAAAATTGTTCAGAAATTGCACATTTTTCCCACGTTTGAGCTCAATCATACCTGTAGTTAGGTTAATACTGAAACAAATAGCTATCATATAGACTGCACTAGACCAACCATTAATCCACAGCACTGTTTCTCATATAATTCAAGCACTGCATAACAAACCACAAAAACATAGACTTGAATATGTCCAGAAGTTTTATTTGAGACCACCTAAAACCACAAAAAATGCCTGATACTAAACTTTCATTGCCTGAACTGGGGGGTGCCCATACTGTATTTATTGTGCTTATTATTCAAGACCTAACAGGTGATTATGAATGTTATAAGTAGCACTGTTTTATAAGCCAACTCGGCAGATACATGTACATACATATATGTCACCTGAAACCTGCCCAGCACAGCCTGTGCTGATTTCACACGTGAAGCCAGATACATTGGATGTAATCACAGTCAAGACAGCTCCGGCACTAGATGACTATTGGAGAAGGGTGTGTGGTGGTGTTACAACTTCACGTTCTCCCTCCTACTGCTGATTTCCACAGGGCAACCACTGTAACATCCTGGCAGCACTAATGAAAACTCAGCTGACAAGTTCCTTTTAAAGCTAAAACTAGTTTGGTCTTTATGGGGTTAATACACCCTATCAATCACAAATAGCAAAATAAATATTCTAGACCTCAAAAGTAATAAGCGATGTACTGCAGTTAAAGTATGTGCCCCATGAAAATTGTTGCTGCTATGATTTTTCATTTTCCAAGAACATAAAATTAGACTAGCACCTTCAAACAATATGTAATAAAATGCAGGTGCACGCTACCATGGTGACATGCAAAAGAAATACAATATATAGCAGCACCCTGCTCCAAGACACATGCAAACACAGTGATCATATAGAACTGCATTATTGCTGTACTTACTTAGTATGAAAAATATAATGCTGTTTGCGTACATTTTATCAAAATTGTGCCAGGCCCCATCTAAGAACGACAAGGTGGTTTCTGCAGATGGGAACCTACACTATATCTACTCTATATCATAATTGCCTCTCCTGAACCTAAGCATACAATATTCATGGCGATGTAGGATCCCTCTATAGTATACTCTATTTCAAAGCTTTGGGCAGATGGACAGAAGTGCACTGTCCAAACTGTGGCAGCCACTCCCTCATATTTACAATGGAAGAAATAAAATTAGACCAGCACCTCCAAACAATCTAATATATAAAGCTGAGTGTATGTGTGTGTATGTCCGCTAAAGGAATCCGCAACGCTGCAGCTACAATCACAAAATTTGGCACACATGTACATCAGGTGTCCGGGAAGGTTTTAGAACTGTTTTCAGCTCTCCAGGACGTACCGTTCCTGACATATTCCCAAAAAATGCATTAGCCAATAGTAGTCTGGTCACATGACCCTTATCAGCCAATAGAAGCTCACAGGAAGTCTCCACACACCAGGTTTCTATGACAACCTAGCCAGTTCACTGCTGTAGGTCTGCATTAAAGAGGCAGAGTACTGTGGATGACAATGGTAAAGGGGTATTTCGGTTACCATAAATATAACTTATGTTTTAGACTAACTCATCATCAATCATTACCTCATATAATGTAAATTTCACATATTTACTTTTCAGTAGTAATAAAAGATTTCTTAAAAAGAAAATAAAAGTATTCTTCCACTGCTACCCACCTTCCTCCTAAATTACTATGGCATCGACCTGTAATTCAGGCCACCGTCAAAAGGACTTAAAAGCCCCACCCCCAGATCCCACTAAGTCACGCCCCTGACTCAGTCAGGCCACCCCCCTTCCATGCCGCTTTTGACCGGGATTAAAAATATAGGTAAAAATCACCTTCTTTCAGCTGCAGGGATGGGAGGAGGGTGACTTTCTCCCTGCAGCTCATTGCTCAGACTGCACAGTGCTGCTGCTGAGAGTGAGCTGTTCAAAAGGACATCCCTGTGTCCATCCAGGCCCTGCGCATGACAGAGGACAGGGAGTCTGAAAGCCAGACTGTCCAGCCTAAAACAAGACCTCTGGCCACCCTAGGGGCAGGCTGATGTTAGAGTGGCCAGATGTCCGGCTTTAACCAGCTCTGTACCTCACAGGGATCCAAAGATCTCCACTTTCATTGCTCTGCTAGATTTATATCAAACTGACTACTAAAGGGGAGTGTTTTTTCTTTTCTGCTGGAGCTCAGGGGGCGTTCCCGTGCTCTCCCTATCACAGCTCAGGAGGCAGCTGAAGGATGAAACTGA
This sequence comes from Rhinella marina, assembly GCA_900303285.1. Lineage (NCBI taxonomy): Eukaryota > Metazoa > Chordata > Amphibia > Anura > Bufonidae > Rhinella > Rhinella marina. Next base: position 333,641 of record ONZH01009694.1, read on the forward strand.
GCATGTGCGACCTTCTCAGCGAGCAGGTCAAAGAAATAAGAAATTAAGTGGCACTATACAGATACATTTTACTGAATAACTCTAGCTATAGTAAATATTTAATTACATGTAATTGCAAAAGTATTCCGATCCAGGTGCTGGTTTGAAAACTGTAGAATATTTTTAGTGGGACAACCCCTTTAAAGGACATGGTGAAATAAAATGTATTTAATAGATTGCAAAGGGCTGTCGTTATTTCCTACCTCATGGTATATTCCCGTAAAGATATCTTGGAAAATGGAACAAATGTTCCGCCACATCTATATCATTCATGGTATATACGTATAATGTAAATTGGTGCTGTCACTTGGGCATTAGGAGAAAGTAGTTGAAATAATTAGCACACATGTAAATCTGTGTTCCTACAAATATCAACATCATGACATGAATGAAGGACCAGGTGGGTGACAAAATGATCATCGCAGCATTTATGTCACTTTTCATAGTTCAATTCACTTTGCAATGAAGTAAAAATATCAAATAAAACTACTAATTTAATTCAGATCTCCAGCCTCCACAGGAAGCAGGGAATGTGTCATTTAGCTGTATGAGGTGATTGCAGCTCTTCATACCAATATGCAGTACATTTGTTTTTCAAAGCGCAGTGGTAAAAGCATGAGTCACCTCAATTAGACGCAGAAAGGGAATGCAGTCCTGTGTCACATCAAGGTACACTGTGAAAGCAGGATGACAAGTGGCTAAGGCACTGTGCACACTGCATTCTATATTCCAGGACATGTCGGGAAGATCCCCTGATGTATACCATAAACTGGGGGCTCCTATGTATGAGACAAATGGCCATTGTAAAAACACACCATATAGTGAGCTGGGGAGTACCAACCCAATAGAAGAACAAAAATGATTTCAAGCTGGCATTTAGGGGGCGTGTACTTTCTCAGGAGGCTTGTCCTTTCTGCTGTAGTTGGTGTCAGTTGAAGGATGGAACTGAGTATGCAAGTCAACCACCTTGAGCTGGACAGAGAATATATAAAACTGGTGCTAAACAGTTAGATGTTATTAAATAGCTAAACGCAATACTACATTTTTAACTATATTAAATTGCAAAAGTATTCAGATTGAAATGCTGGTTGATTAATGTAGAATATGTTTTGTGGAACAACCCCTTTAAACCTAGGGCTCAGATGCACTAGGCACTTAGCCTACGGGTAAATGGACACGTTCAGGATTTATGTGCGTGGAATCTGCAATGAAATCTGCAGGTGTTCGCATGGAAATCCGTACAGACATGCGGATTTGGTGTGGATTTTCCCATGGAGAAAATCAGGTCAGGAAAAATAAAATAAATTGACATGCTGCAGATTTTAAAACCTGCACCACAGGTCAAAATCTGCATAGTGTACACGAGAATTTCAAATTCTCATAGAATACAATGCCAATGACCTACGGTGCGAACTTTCCGCACACAAATCCGCACACAATCCTGATCGTCTGCATTTAGCCTTACAATACTTTTTTTTATCAACAATCCCACCTCAATTTACGTTGCTATCAGTATGGGAACAGGAAAAGATACTCCCTAGTAAACAGTGAAAAACATGAACCAAACTATGATACCAGATATGAATTATTGTGATAGTATGTCAGCCTAGGACTGTTTCTCAGAAATTTCATATATATATATACATACACATTCTTGATCATTATAGTGATTTTATTAATCCAAAATAAATAATCAATTCAAAGAAAAGATCCATTTCAGATGCAAAGCGGGATTTAGCTTTAAGTTTAAACCCTATGCTAAACTGGCCGCCTTGAACTGGAGAACATGGAGACCACCTTAACAAGTATGTGTTACATAGGTGAGCTGAGGCATTGCATTCTAGGCTGGTTCTAGTGAATCCAGAAGTTTGGTTTGCGCCAAAGCTCTCAATGGAGACAATGGAGAGAAAACAGTTCTGTGACAATAGTGTTGATGTCCATCCTGCAGATGTGTAACCTATAAGGATCAGGCCTGTTTGTGCCTTACTGGTCAAATAGTTTTTTTTTTTATTTTACCATTTATTTGTCTGTTGGCATAGATTTCTGAAGGCTTGTTTATTGCAGGACAATTTATATGTTTGATGGTACCATTTCAGGATAATCCATAGAAAAAACTTTCTATTATGTTTTTTTGATGGAAAATGGAAAAAAAATGTTTTCTGAGTTTTGTTTTCATGGTGTGCACCACTACAGTATAAATCATGAGCGTAATATTTGATGTCTGTGTTTGAGTACTTTGCATCAAATTTATCGAATGTTGCAGAGTAAAACACTTGACTTTGATAAAAGATTCCTATTTATCTAGAAATGTTACTCCAGTTTTACTACACCACCCCATACCTACTGGAGTAAAACTTGTATTTCATTCATTTAAATCTCTGCTCATTCTATGCTTTGTCCTATCAGTGATTATGTGGACATGTCCCTCCCAGTAATACCTGCTGGATCTGTGCATCCAGGATCATGCTGCCTTCCCTTGCTCTCATTTATAAGCACAGTTTCATTCCTGTACTAACTTTCCATTCTACAGCGCATGAGGGATCTTCTATCCCTTGTACTGACAGTCAGTATGCAGAGTATGCCATGGGTGCTATGCTCTCTTCCTAAAGGTGTGCACTGCCTGTGATTCTCATCCTGCTGCTGTTGGTTGTAGGAGTCATGTGGGGCACATAAAGTCCAAGGGCTAGAACAGTGACACTGGAGAGGGAAGTTGCAGCCACGCTAGAGAGCATGACCACCGTTTCTACAATACGGTTTGTTTCAAGAACATACAGGAGCAAAAAGTGTACTTTTCTTGTGAGAACTAGCGCCACTCTTGTCCATGGGCTATACCTGGTATTGCAGCTCACTCACCTGACTAGAAAGAAGATGCAAAAATGGAAACAACTCATTTAATGAAAACGGCTTATTTGTATCTATCAGGACTTACCATTAATTCACAAACAACCCTTAAATCACTTAGGATGCTCTATCTCGAAAAGATAGGGGATGCTCTGCTAATGAGTCTTCTCTACCTGATCATTATGCAGATAGGAACCTTGTAAACACAGTATACCTGCTAACACTCCAGCGTAAGATATTTACTTAAGATAACATATGTCCTGGCTTGGCAAATGTTTTATTAGGAGATACTGCCTGTGTTACCTCTCATAGATGATCATACATGATGCTGAATTGCCCAGCTGGCAGGAAGCAATTATATTCATAACAAGCAAGAGTCGGCTTAATAATGAACATTTTAGCGAGAAAGTATCTCGCCCAGTATTCCCCCAACCGAATTATTCTTTGATAAGAACAAAGACTGATTTGCTGTATCTTGCTGATTGTGCTAATCCTATATGTGTGCTGATGAAGAACATGTTTAATTTCACCATGCTCAGAAGACCCAGCCGCAGCATAAGTTACAGTGTATTGTATTTATTGTCCATGGTATTCTGCCAATCAGTCAATGTACATACAAACTAAAGAGTCCTTAGTTTAAGTAATACATAATAATAAAAATAAAAAATATATTTAAAGAACTACAGCGCTGAGAATATAGGCAGCCATATCTCAGCTGACAAGAGACAATAACTTCTTAGCCCATTGTGATCTTCTCAAAAATCCCATTCATATGTTTACTGTCGCCTAGTAAAATAGACTTAGGCCCCATTTACACGACCATATGTATTCCGTGTCCGTATAAAAACGGAACGGAAGACATACGGAATGTCTTCCGTAGTGTTCCGCATTTTTGTGGACCCATTGACTTTTAATGGGGCTACGGACGTGTTTTGCGGCCAAGTATAGGACATGTTTCCTTTTTTTGCGGGAGAACTTCCGTAATATACGGATGCAGAATGCACACAGTGTACAATCCACTTTTTTTTTTTCAAAAATGCGGATAAGATACGGAAATGAACATACGGTCGTGTGAATGGGGCCTTATTCACTAATACTAGATCCACCCACAACAGGGCACCATGTCTATTATTGCAGATCATTCCCATTTACTTGTCTGGGCATGGGTTATAATAGCAAGGTAATTAGTAAGCCCACCATAGCCCCACTGAAGACCAAGCTCCTCTCTAACAGGTCTTTAATATTGGTCCAATTTAGACATTAATTTCATCAGCTCCTCTGGTCAGGGGACATTAAATGGTTTGTTAAGGGTTCCTCCACTATGGAATTCTTATTTTTTAATTAAAAAGGCTATAAAAATAAACTGATCTTCAGGACTCATCTTCAGGACTGATTTTAACACCAACATCGGTGATAGATCTATTCAACTAAGGCCTCTTTCACACTAGCGGCAGCACGGATTCGGCACCTAAAGGGTGCCGACGGATCTATACTGCCGCTGATAAATGTGTGAAGCCGGAGCAGCGCTCCGGCCCACACATGTTGACATAGACATTGGGACAAGACACAGACAAACATACATACACACATACACACACACAAACACATACATACTTACATACTCCAGCCCGGGACGCCGGCAGCACGTCTTCATGCGCCTCCTGCGCGCAGTGATGACGATTCCCCACAGCGCCCACAGATTCCCGGTATTGAGCTCCTATGACGGAGCTCAATACCGGAATAAAGAAACGCTAGTGTGAAAGTAGCCTAAAGCAAGTCCAAATGAGCTTTGGGTCATTATGCAATCACTGTGATCAGTTGTGTGATGGAGGGTAGGTACTGAAGAAACTATCTTGCGTCCACAGGTCAGAAGGCTCCCGGGTTTTTAGAAAAGCCATGAGAACCACTTTAAATGGATGCCTCAGGGGGATGCCATACAGTGTATCCATCACCACTGGCATTGTTCTGCTGGACTCTGCAGGATGGAAATGTGTGGCATACTACACGTGTGTCTCCTGTTTTCCTCCAGTGTATATACTGAACGTGGGACATAAACGTGATGTGAACACAGCCTTAGTCTATTATCACCTTCATTTTAGAACATGGATGCTTCTTACTATAAGCATCTGGTTCACATTCAATTACTTGGTGTTTGATGCTTATCAGCACTGCTTCATGTTGTAGTCTTCAGCAAGATCAGGACTGAAATTACCAGCACAAACCTCTTGAGACAAAAACTGTTATTAAATTTGAAGATTTTTTTTTCTAGGGTTTGTTCTTCTTTAAAGATGGCTCTCCTATAACCTTGGAGACCAGAGATTATTTGCTGTGAGTCTGGGATGCACACATGTAAATTACTGTACTCATCCAGCAATTAGCAGCAGTTATTAAATTGAATGTTTTGCAAACACAAGATTACTCCTGTTCAATAAAGATTCACCCAAAAGATAGCCCAGATAGCACAGAGTCCGTCTTCTTATTACTACACATCATTCTGATTTATTAACTTGAAGTTTTCCATCTCTACTGTGGTCATATATATATATATATATAGCCAGGCAAACTAAGATGACACTGATCAGTGGTATGGCATCCCATAGCTATTTTATCATAATAATAATAAAAAATATTGTAAATTCTCAATGAACCCCTTTCTGCAATGGTGCATTCAAACACAGTGTTTGGAAAAGTATTAAATAGGTTGGCCAATTTGCAATGTATTTGGTCAAAATGCCATATACAATTAGATCTAGAGTGAGGGCTCAGTCACACAACCGTGTTCGTTTTGAGGACACAAATTCTCAGACAGTTTTGCATCCAAGGTTTGCATTCACAAAGGTCTAAAGTCAGTGTGGCTGATATGTTTTTATTCACATCTGCAAAAACAGCAATTTTTTTTCTTACTATGTTGTGATCACTTTTCTATGCAATGAATCAATGAAAAACAGGCAGAACACGGGTGCCATCTGTATTCTGTTCATGGTTTTCATGGACCCATAGACTTGAATGGGTATCTTTGGTCCACAAAACTGATCAAAGTAGTGCATGTTGGATGGCTAGACAAAGACATGAAAATAAATGACAGCTCTTACTGAACTATATCAGTCTGTAAAGAATTGTAAAGCCATTTCAAAGACTCTGAGACTCCATCAAATGAAAGCGTGAACCAAGACTTGCTTCAGTGGGGAATCTTGGAGGAGCACAGGAATAACTAACAGCAAAAAGATCATTATACCAATACAGAAAGTGGTGGTGGGCAGTGTGCCAGTAGTTTGGACATGGGCAACTGTTGAAAAAAATATAAATTTAACAAGAAAGAAAATGATTTGACATTTAACCCGTTTAGAGCTAGAGATAAAGCAAGTAAAAACATAAGAAGTCTACATCTAAATGGATACAGAAGGGGGAAAAAGTTATATTCTGGCATGGTCTACAGCAGAGGCGTATATAGAGAAGTAAGGGCCCCATAGCAAGGATCAAACCAGGCCTCCCACACAGAAGGGTTTTCGCCTAAAACCCTTTCAATGACCCTTGGGACATTTTTTCCACTGCCTCATTTACTAAAAGTTGTTCCTTTAGAGTAGGGATGCCCAACCTGCGGCCCTCCAGCTGTTATAAAACTACAACTCCCAGCATGCTTGGACAGCTTACAGCTATTAGGGCATGCTGGGAGTTGTAGTTTTGAAACAGCTGGAGGGCCGCAGGTTGAGCATCCCTGCTTTAGAGGGTAGAGTCCTGACCAAGTATTCACTTCCAGTGGAAGAGCAGATAATCCCATCTAAGGCTGGGCCCCCTCTTGCCCTGAGCCCCATAGCAGTCGCATGGTCTGCCGCTATGGTAGTTACGCCCCTGGTCTACAGAAAGTCCAGAATTGAACAGAATAGAGATGCCGGGGTAGATCCTACAGTTTACATCTCTGAGCTAAAGTTTGACATTTCTTAAAAAGTAAGGCAGCCATCACTTAAAGGGGTTGTCCAAGATAATTCAAAATCTTGGATAACCTGTACAACGTCTAAAAAATGTTTTCAAAAAGTCAACCCTTACTTCAGTGCCATTCTCTGTCTCGCTTCTCTCGCACAGTAGCGGAGATGTATCTGGATATGGCACATGATAGAGGCAGCCAATCACTGTCTTCAGCAACCTATGCTATGTCACTGTGCAAATCACCAACTACATATATAATTTATCTTTTACATTACATCAGGATCCCATGCTGCAAATTGTACCTAAACTTAGGGTAAGGTCACACAGTCAGGTTTCTGCATGCAGTTTTGGAAGTCAAAATCAGAAGTCGATCATAAAAGGAGAGAAAGTATAAAGGACAGATATTACTTCCCCTCATGTTTTAATTCACTCCAAGTTTTGGCTCCCCAAACTGCATCAGCAAACCTGAACGTCTGGCTGTACCCTAACAGAGTCTTCTCGGAGCTGAATGCTTTGTCTCCAAGACACTTTTGTACAAGAGCCCTTCTGCATGGCTCCTATTACAACGAGCAGGATTATAATAGCAAGACACCTGCACTGACATTGATACCGTGAACCGTCACTTTAATATTCCAACTAACCACACTCCCAGATGGGTTGGCACAGTCCCCCAAGTCACAACCTTCTGCTCTTTTTGCATAACATTGGTACAGAAATAACAGAGGACAAGCCAAACTGATATACCAGACAACATAATCAAAACGAAAGATGTTGTAGTATTAGTAATACTGCACTAGTGAGTAGTTGTCTCACCAGACACAACCCCTTTCAGCTAGGAGCCCCGGCAAATAGCTCATTTTGCCAAGGGAAGCTGTAGCCAGCCAGACAGGAGAAATCTTGCAATACATAGATGGCTCAGGTTTGACAGAACAAGAACTGCTATTACAGAGGACCTCTCTGTTTTGGTTCATAGAGAAGGGCACCTTCCTCTATGACTTCCACATGCCTTAAAGGGGTTGCTCAAGTGTTTAATACTCATGATCTATCCTCAGAATAGGTCAACATTATCTGGTCGGTAGGGGTCCAAATCCCGGCACCCCCACGATCAGCTGTTTAAAGAGGCCATGGCGCTACAGTGAGCACTGCATCTCTTCCTAGGCCGGTGATGTCAAGTTCATCAGTCACAGGGGCTAGACGCAGCTCTGTTCCATTCAAGTAAATGAGGTTGAGCTACAATACTAAACACAGCTACTACTCAATGGACAATGCTGTGCTTGGGAAGCTGCTCATAGGACAGCCAAAGCATCTTCAAACAGCTAATCAGTGGGGGTACAGGGAGTTGGTCGCACATGGATCACATACTAAAGATCTATCCAGAGGATAGGTCATCAGTATTAACCACTCGGACAACCCCTTTAGTAGGGCATTAGACTAGGGATTGTCTACATGAAACAACACCTTTAAATGATGTACGTGACAATGTACTCATATATTTCATAATTCATAAAAAAGCATTTATATGTATTTTTAGTTCTACACAATAGATATTTTTCAGTGCAAATTGCATATATTATTTAATTCACAATTTTTGTATTAATATTTTTATTAATGTAAGATCCAATTATCTGTAAGTATTTTTTTTTTATTATTCTAATGAATACTTTGCATAACCTGAATAAGTATTGCATATTTATATCACTTGAAAGTTCAACATTTATCCATGTCACTTCACACACGTGACCTGCAAATTATACCGACTATACGAAACATTCACTGGAGATCAGAAGATAAGTGATACCGTATGTAAGTACTCTGGGCTCATTCCTGGCCTCAGGAGCATACACAAGATATGAGACTCTAGGGGATAGTGTGTCTTGCCCAAGATCATATAGAGGACACATTATAAAAGTCAGATTTTCCACTCCTCTAAACCAACCTCTAATGATTTCAGCAAAGCTACTCCCGGTCTCTTCCTGTCTCAGATGTCTCGAGATATTGATTTGTAAAGAATCATCAGCTGATGGTCCTATGCTCTTATACGAGAAACACCATTTGGCAGAAAGCTGCATTCTTTGGTCAGATCTCCTCCGCTAAAGACATCATTGAGTTAAAAATATTTGAACAACCCTACTGAAAGTCCATTTTCAGGTCACCTCAAACGATTTCAGATAGTAGACTGGACTTTAGCACACAAAGGCTATCAGAAAGCACAAATTTGTATCAGGTAAACGCTGCTTCACTAAAATGTACCAAGCTCTAAACTTGCTGGTTAGGTTTCCACACGCGGCTGCAAGCCAGTAGGCACAATTCTGGCCCATGGCTGCATGGATTTTCAAGTTAATAGAGGTATTACCCTCAAATTCATACTGTCATTGGCCAACACAAGTGGATAGTGTTATTACCACTGCGTCATGACCCTCCATTGAAACCCAGCTATTAGTTGATCTTACCTGGTCTTCATTACTAAGCTGTGTCACTGAACTATTTTCCCTGACCACAAGGCTTAAATGTTCTCACCAGACTCTAATAATTTTCATCTCATGTGGGGAGTTTGGATTTGGAACAAATTAGTGAGATTTGCCTACAACTTGTTGCATGCCTTTTAGAATTGAGATTTTTTTTCCCTGACTTTACAAGTTTTGAGGCTGAAGTTTGGCTCTTCTAAGCAGACAAGTCCCATGCAAGTCAAAGTTGCATATGATTTACACTGTGGTCTACAACACAATATTTGACCAACATTTTTTGTCATTGACAATCATCAGATGTAATGTTTCAATAAGAATTTGTGATCTTTATGCTGAGTGACCAAAGTCACCATTTAGTCCTAAAATGAAACCTTCCTGAAAGTCAACTTTCAAAAAGTTTACAAGTTCAACTTAAACTCAATCAATATCCCAGATACAACAGTTTTTGATCACAAGGGTCAGCAAGTATTTCAAGCGCTATTCTACAGACATTCAAGAAGAGACCAACAACTACCAATGCATTTTGGTCTTTGAGTCTCATTGCAGTTGGTCTCAACACCTCATTGGGTGCTCACAAGGGCTCAGGAATCTGAGATATAGAGAGCTGCTGGCAGGGTCTGCACACTGGTGGGCTTGTGGTCGAGAAGTAGTAGAGAAAGTAGAGAAATAAGAAAGATCTTTGACCATATGTCTATTACTGTATCTGATTAGCTAAATAAATAAATCACCAGCAACTCCATGAGACATGGATGGGGGAGCATTCCCTGGCTTGTATGTAACGTTAATAGATATATATTCCCTTACAAATGGAGTTGTTGCTCAACATAGTTCAATACAATTAGAAAGGTGACCGGAAGACTCTAATTAATTACCATCAGTTTTACTATTGATTTCATTTCCACAGACCATCAAAATATACTTCTCTTTGATACAGGTATGTTTTCATTGCCATCATACAGCCGTAGTTTACATATGATGGCTTGGAATTTGTTGTGTGAATGTTCTATAGATAAAAACTTTATCAACTGGGGAAAGTGTGATGTATTCTAGGACAAGCAATGTAAGGAACCTGTCTTTAACATGTAAATATATGGCTAATTAGTACGATGCTGGGGCACCTTTTCCGAGAACATTGCATTGTACCATTCCTCTGATCTTCCTCTTGGCAATGTATACATAAACTAACAAGTGGGTGTTACCATTCCCCTTATTAATGGATTGTGTCACTGCACAGTCTTAATCAGCTAAGATAAGACTGTAGGGACACCAGAGAAAATCGCTTGGGCTATATTAGGCTATTTTTACATCTCCGGCAGGTAAATCCAGTAAATCCGGCAGAAGAACTTACAAGCAGAGTTACTATACCCAGCATAGCCGTACATCAACGCACAATGCCAAATATTGACTATAAAGGTATCTAGCGGGTTTCCGGTCTAATGATGGCTTTCTATCGAACAAATACCACCTCATGCAGCTGCATTATTTGTCCAGCAGACAGCCGCCATTTATGCCGGAAACCTGCTGTATCCCCATCAGACCTCATTATAGTCAATGGGGATCAAACAGTGTGAGGCAGTGTCCAACTGTGTCGGATATGGTAACTCTGGTAGTCTGTTCTTCTGCTGGAGTAGACTATTGGACTAAAGATGTGAATGTAGCCTTCAACCTTATATCTAAAGCAACGAAGAGTTTCAAGGTAAATGAAAACTGGATACAAAAACTAGTTTCCAAAATCCATTTTTCTAATCTGTGCACATTTGTTTCAAGTTAAGTGTCCTATAAACAGAGTGATTTACTGTAATGACAGGAACAATGTTTTACAAGCCTAATTGTGTTCACAGAGCTACAAACCCATGACTAATATAATCGATGTGCCCCACGGTGAAGTACCATTTGCAGACATATGTCACTATTACAGTAAATGGTCAACTGACCTTTCAGAATTTTTCACAATAAATCCTATACATTATCCTACACGGTAAAAATAACAGGTAATAGCAGATAGATGTTGGTGCCACAGATGCACTGTTAACCACAACAGACAAGTGTAACTGCTTTTCATCAGATAAAAATCATTATGCTGATTGCCTGCTAAGAAAATTATTCCAATTTTATTGAACTATGTCAAGGAATTTTATATGTTTTATTATTTAACTTGATTGCTTTATGGATATTGTAGTGTTTGACTACTGTTATAGGTGGATGATATTATCGGAAGAGGCGCTGATTAGGGATGTCTAAGTGTTTGGCAGACCACAGCTCTAATATCTAGTTAGTGGTGGAGTTTGTGTACCTATAGAATAACCTATAGCTGGGTCCTTAGTGGGAAGAATTTATTAAGACTAGAATTTAATACACCAGTCTTAATTTTAAAAAAAAAAGTTCACTGGAGTAAGAGACACCAAATTTAAAGGCCTCTTAATAAATTTGCTACATCTTGCTCCAGAAGTCCATGTCCATGCTCCAGAAGCCCATGGCAGCTGGTGTAGACTTGATATTTTATGCTAGTTTCTGTAGAATCTAATTGGCCTTTCCTATATCCCTGCAATGTGAAAACCAATCCAAAGGGGGCAAGAAAAAAGATTGTCCATAAAAAAATGTAGCCTTTATTAAAAAAATGTAAAATCCATGACAGGAACCGAAGCTGCTGCTTATGCATTTCAACCTTTACAGGTCTTAGTCAAAGCCTAAGAATGCTATGACTAAGACCAGTGTAAGGTTGAAACGCGTAAGCTGTATGTTTGCTACTGTCATGGATTTTACATTTTTTTTAAAAAAGGCTACATTTTGTATGCTTTATATCCTTTTTACATTAGATTTTTCCTATTTTCATGCTTTCCATTAGTCTACTCTTGTCCAATTTATACAGTGGGGAAAAAAGTATTTAGTCAGCCACCAATTGTGCAAGTTCTCCCACTTAAAAGGATGAGAGAGGCCTGTAATTGACATCATAGGAAGACCTCAACTATGAGAGACAAAATGAGAAAACAAATGAGGTCAAACGTTTTCTGTAAGTCTTCACAAGGTTGGCACACACTGTTGCTGGTATGTTGGCTCATTCCTCCATGCAGATCTCCTCTAGAGCAGTGATGTTTTGGGGCTGTCGCTGGCCAACACGGACTTTCAACTCCCTCCAAAGTTTTTCTATGGAGTTGAGATCTGGGGACTGGATAGGCCACTCCAGGACCTTGAAATGCTTCCTACGAAGCCACTCCTGCATTGCCCTGGCGGTGTGCTTCGGATCATTGTCATGCTGAAAGACCCAGCCATGTTTCATCTTCAATGCCCTTGTTGATGGAAGGAGGTTTGCACTCAAAATCTCATGATACATGGCCCCATTCATTCTTTCATTTACACGTATCAGTCGTTCTGGTCCCTTTGCAGAGAAACAGCCCCAAAGCATGATGTTGCCACCCCCATGCTTCACAGTAGGTATGGTGTTCTTTGGATGCAACTCAGCATTCACTCTCCTCCAAACATGACGAGTTGTGTTTCTATCAAACAGTTCTACTTTGGTTTCATCTGACCATATGACATTCTCCCAATACTCTTCTGGAATATCCAAATGCTCTCTAGCAAACCTCAGACGGGCGCGGATATGTACTGGCTTAAGCAGGGGGACACACCTGACACTGTAGGATCTGAGTCCCTGGCGGCGTAGTGTGTTACTGACGGTAGCCTTTGTTACGTTGGTCCCAGCTTTCTGTTGTCATTCACTAGGTCCTCCCATGTGGTTCTGGGATTTTTGCTCACAGTTCTTGTGATCATTTTGACCCCACGGGGTGAGATCTTGCATGGAGCCACTGATCGAGGGAGATTATCAGTTGTCTTGTATGTCTTCCATTTTCTAATTATTGCTCCCACAGTTTATTTCTTCATACCAAGCTGCTTGCATATTGCATATTCAGTCTTCCCAGCCTGGTGCAGGTCTACAATTTTGTTTCTGGTGTCCTTCAACAGCTCTTTGGTCTTCACCATAGTGGAGTTTAGAGTGTGACTGTTTGAGGTTGTGGACAGGTGTCTTTTATACTGATAACAAGTGCAAACAGGTACCATTACTACAGGTAATGAGTGGAGGACAGAGGAGCTTCTTAAAGAATAAGTTACAGGTCTGTGAGAGACAGAAATCTTTTTTGTTTGTAGGTGACCAAATATTTATTGTCCACCATAATTTGCAAATAAATTCTTTAAAAATCAGACAATGTGATTTTCTGGATTTGTTTTCTCATTTTGTCTCTCATAGTTAAGGTCTACCTATGATATCAATTACAGGTCTCTCTCATCTTTTTAAGTGGGAGAACATGCACAATTGGTGGATGACTAAATACTTTTTCCCCCACTTTAACTGTTGAGAGTGGTGTTGAATGGCAAAACATTGCAAATTTTATCCTCTAGAATGTGGCTGTTACTTCAGTGGGTAAAGAATATGTATTGGCAAATTATGACCTTCTATGCTATGGTCACATGAAACTGCACTTTTAACATCATTCAGCTTCTAAGCCTTGACTTAACACGTAGATTTGAGCTTTTGTCCACCAGACAGTGCCTTATATTGCTCGATACTCATGCTTTAATGTGGTCTTATATTTCTCTGATTTAACTGATTTAATCCTAAAGTATTAAAATAATTTGTAATACTCTGAGCTCCTTATTATCGCATTATTTGTTTAGGAGAGGAAAACCCAATTAGTAGCAGGTCATGGGGGTTCTTTTGCTATTTATCATTGGTAAGGTTTTCTAATTCCATTTGAAGTGACTGTTACAGCGAGAATAATGTTATGATCCACTGTCTCATCCAGCATCTTTATCTATTTATGCAATCGCTCTCGTTTTATCCCCATGTAGGAGCTGGTGCTGGTTCATTCATTGTCAGCAGAGCCTAGACGTGGCGGCCAGGCCTGCTCATAGCCGAGTGACATATGCAGGACAGGGCATTGTTTGTAAATGTCACATGTTCTAGCTGACTAATATAACCTCTGTGTCTGGCCGCTCGTTCCAGATTGTCTTAACCCTTGCAGGGCTGACACAGAAGCACTACTGGAAATAATAATGAAAAGAATGCCTAGGCTTACAGTCTGTTGGAGAAACAGGAATGGCCATACGGTTCTGAACAACTCATATTTATTCCGTAAGACAGAAATTATATTAGACCAGCTAAAAATTATTTTCGGGACTTCTATGTTGATGATCTGTCCTCATGATCATCAAGATCTGATAGGTGGGGGTCCAATACCTGGCACGCCTTCCAATCAGCTCTTTGAAGAGGCTGCGGCACTCTAGTGAGCACTTTGGCCTCCTCACAGCAAACCAAGCATGTCATTGTAGACTGTATAGCGGTAGTGCTTGGTATTGCAGCTCAGGCCTATTTACTTAAGCTACGCCTAGACCATGTGACCAATGAATGTGATGTCATTGGCCTAGGAAAGGCTGCAGAGCTTACCAGATTGCTATGGCCTCTTCAAACATCTGAGGATAGGTAATCAATGTATGAATCCAGAAAATCTCCTTTAACTATCATTATGAAGGTTCATAAAAATGAATTGACATTTTCCCATTTCAAGGTTTTTTAAAGAGATTGTCTGTTAAAGGTTAAATGGTATAGAATGGCTGTGATGTCATCAACATATAAATCTCTGTGGTACAAAAGGATGTATGACTTGGGTCCCAATTCAAAATCTGTAACCATCTCCCCACCCACCATATGCCATTCCTAATACTGATGTCTTTCTATCTGAAAGTGGAGCCTTTGGGTTCTACCAAGTGAGACATCACATGAGGAACCACTAATACTGCTTCATGTAGTATATGCATTAAAGGGAGTCTTTCACCTGTTTTTCACCTATATAACTAACAGCACTGCCCCACTGAAGATTGCAAACACATCCCAAACATAACTATGTGCACTGTGTGTCTGTATTCCATGTCCAGGAAAAGCACTTTTATTCTGCAGGAAAACAGCTCCCAAGTGCCCAGCTGAAAGTGAAACTAAAAACAGCTTTCTCTCCCAGATCGATTTCTAACAGCTATATCTTCTGTTATAGTGGATGTAATGCTGTGATTTTGGTATCATTTGAAAGCTTGGAATGTCAGCTTTCTAAGAAGGTCTATCTGCTACCTATTCCAAGATATGAGCAGCTAAAGCAGCTCTCCCCTCTTCAGTCTGGTTTGCTTTTAGCACTTGCAGCAGCAGAACTGGGCACTTGGGAGCTGTTTTCCTGCAGAATAAAAGTGCTTTTTCTGAACATGGAATACAGACACACAGTGCACACAGGTATGTCTGGGATGTGACATGTAATACAGACACACAGTGCACACAGGTATGTCTGGGATGTGTCTGCAATCTTCTGTGGGGCAGTGCTCTTAGTTACATTGGTGAAAAACAGGTGAAAGACTCCCTTTAAACAGAGGGCAAGAAGGGTGAGACATGGAGATTTGGCCTACATTACATCATAGTAACAAGCAGTACAAGAGGTACATAGATGGGTGTTTGGGGGATATCATAATCTGAATATTTCAGTTTCACCTGGAATTAATTTTTAATATATATGAATATTGATAAATGAAGTTAAAGGCGTTAAAGTAATGAAAAAACTGCAAATCAGACATCATATTGTACATGACAATCTCTTTCTAGCATACGTAGAACCAGCCCTGTACCTTATATGGATCAGAGATCTCCCTATTCATTGCTGCAATTGCTCTGCTTTATTTATTTCAGGCTGGCAACTCAGGGGGCATCCAATTTTTCTGAGACTGTGTCCTTTCTACTGCAGCTAGTGGCAGTTGAAATATGGAACGGAGCTTGTATGTCAACCGCAGTGAGCCAGACACAGAATTTACAGCAGGTGGCGCTATACAGATCAATTTCACTGAAAAACTCAGTGGCTATACTAAATTTTTAATTACATGCAATTACAAAAATATTCAGATCCAGATGCTGGTTTGAAAAATTTTGACTATTTTTCATGGGACAACCCCTTTAAATGTAGTTGTATTATTCAACAAAATATATTCTTCTTGCCTGAGATATTTTTATTGTTTTATAGTTGTATTTGTGTACAACTTGTGCAGTTGTGCTACTATAGCGTGGGGTCAAACCAATCAAACAAAGCTGTATATACCCAGATTATTGACTATGTAATCAATCATAATTTCAAAAAGCTTTATTACTCTTCAAGTTAAAAAAGACATAACAGTCCACCGCAAGATAAAAAAAACAACAATGAAATCTAAAGAGGGACACTGAGGTAGGGAATAGTACACAGGAGTACAGAACCATAAAAGTATCACACAATAGTAGGTATTGGTAACTATTTTCTCAAAGACACATTCGACCACAGCAATGCACACAATAGGTAATTGATTTTTCATTAAAGTATTCATGTAGAAGTACCACATAGAGAGATCCAGATACCAACCATACCGTACTCCTTCCAGTTAGTGCCACCCATCCCCCCCCCCATACCAGTGTCCCCCACTTACCCAACGCGTTTCGCTTAACGGCTTTGTCAGGGGAAGTAGCGCGGGGTCAGCAACCTCGGGCACTGCACCTGTTGTAAAACTAACTTCCAGCATGCCCACTTGCTTGACAGTTCTTGGAACTTCCATAGAAGTTAACACAGAATGCTGGGAGTTGTAGTTTCACAACAGATGGCGTGCTGGAGGTTGCTGGTACTAAAGAGGCTAAAGTTGTCTGTCATTGGTCACTTACATCTCAGAGGCCTTAAAAAGACTTCCATGTTATATGCCAGCCATAAAGAGAACACTGACTGACAACCCGTTCTCTTTAATCCTGGACATGGAAGCTGGGATTTACAGACCATGAGTAATATGACAAGCATCCCTATTTACATCCATTAAGATGTCTGTCTAAAAGAGACAATCAAAGGGAATCTTCACCTGGTCAATGGCTCATTGACTCATGGATTAACAGCGTCATTTAAGCGTAAAGTAGAAGAGAGATGGAAGTAGACTGACTCACGACGTATATAATAGCAATTGCTTAATAATTCAGACACAGATAAAACATAGTTAAATGCTTCAATAACTTGGCAGATTTAATTTTGCTGACATCATTCATTTGGAAACCACACGGCAAAGAATTAAAAGGCTTTTTCTCATCACAACAACCCGTTTTCATGTATCCTATTAGGCCATGTGGATATCATAGATGAAAATTCGCCATCTTGACCTTTCTCTGTGAGGGAGAGCAAAGATGTACTAAGAACACCCATGCATGTATTACATCAATAGCCATTAATGTGAATGGAAGACATTCACAAATGCAATACATTTCCTCTGCAGCAGCCACTGTAAGGGAACTGAGCTGCCAATGACAACTTCTCCCACCAAGGTTTGCTGGTGGTCTCAGAAGGGTTTGCTTGTGATGAGACATCCCCTTTAACCACTATGAACTTTAGGAGTTTTCAGCTGATCAAAGGAATCTATTGGGAAAAAGGAACCTGATCCTTAAAGGGACTCTCCAAGATTTTGATATTGATGGCCTATCATCAAGATAGGTCATCAATATCAATATCGACTCCTATAACCCCCATTGATCAACTGTCTGAACAAGCCGCTACACTCACCAGAAGTCGCATCACCTTACCTAGGTCAGTGACGCCACATTCATCAGTCACTCAGCTAAGCAGCAATACCAAGTACAGACGCTTTCCAATGAACGTGCTGCGGTCTCCGCAAACAGCTGATCGGTGGGAGTCCCAGGTGTCAGACTTCCGCCAATCTTAGGCTACTTTCACACTTGCGTTTTGCTGTCTGGTTTTGAGATCTGGCACAATGCTTCAGTTTTGTCCCCGTTCATTGTCAATGAGGACAAAACTGAAGAAACCGGAACAGAGTGCACCAGAATGCATTCTATTCTGGTTTGTTGCATTCCGATGCCACATGGGAAACTGCAGCATGGGAAACTGAACAATCCGGATCCAGCACCAAAAACTATGTAAGTCAGCGTTGCCGGAACCGGTTTCTTCATTTTCAATATATCAAGATCCATTCTGAATGGATGCAGCCGGTTGTATTATTAGAAAGGAAGCGTTTTGCTGTGATTTTGAGATCCCCTGCTGGATCTCAAAACCGTGCAGGAAAAATTCTGATGCGAAAGTAGCCTTATACTGATTACCTATTCTGAGGAAAGGTCATCAATATCAGAATATTGGAAAACCCCTTTAAAACTAATTTAGATTTGATGCAGTGACGGATCTATCAACCAAGGGAAAGTAGTCATAAGACATTCTCTCGGCTCAGATACTTCTCTGTGATGTCAGCACCACTGGAGAAGAGGTGGTCTCCTTTTGGGATATTGAGCACTTCTGAAGCACCTGATACATGGTGGAAGTCTCAGGAGAAACATGATGGCAGTCCATCTGGTTGTCTAGTATTTTTGTTGCGAAAATTGTTCAGTCTGCGGTTCTTTCAGGGTTGTTCAGGATTATAAAAACTTGGCTGCTTTTCTTAAAGTTTCATGCTTGTCCATAGGTTGTGTCAGTTATGGCAACTCAACTCCTTTAAAGTGAATGGGACTGAGCTGTAATAGCACGCACAATCTGTGGACAAATGTTTTTGGAAGCAAGCAGCCATGTTTTTCTAATCCTAGACAATCACTTTAGTCAAAAATAGTAGATCCTATCATTCAAAGTCTTCTATTTTTCATTTTATATGTCAAATACACCTTCTTGCTCATAGCAGCCTCTAATACATGAACACACATACACAAAATGAGGATTTATGGAAATCATTTAGAAGCTGCTGAAATCTAAAACTACACATTTTATGTGTTTTCTCAAATGTATAGGCAAAACAAGAAACATACTTTGTGCTTTTAACAAATTAACCCAACATTTTCTCCAATTACATTTCAGGAGGTTATTGATTTTGTGGAAACCGTAAGACCTTGCATCTGATAAGGAGTCTGGTGAAAGATAGGCTTTTTGTTGTTCCATCTTTTTTTTCTTTCAGACAATTATGGGAGTGAATTCTCTGAGGGTAGAAGATGGTATCTTCTCCTAAGATCTCCGGTTTCATGTCAAACATGCAAGATCATCCTCCTGCCAAACAATTCTAGCTCAGAACATTATAACAACCCTTATGCCAAAAAAATAAATAAATTGCATCATGGGTTAAAAAAACTATTGTATTTAAAGAAGTATTTTTTGTGGCCTCTAGTTCTAGTATAAAAATATTTTTTGCATGAATCATGATGAAGAAAATCTGGAAAGATTTATTTTCTAACATTTGACTGATGAGTCCTGTTACAACGAGACCTAGATATACACAAGCTTACTGTCTCTCATACAAACTGGAAATAATTTATTAATGTCATCATGGTATCTGAACTTTCTATGTGTGGAGGACTTTTAAGCTGACCACCACTAAATTATAGATTGAACAGGTAGGCACAAAATAAAGGATCTAGTGCAATTATCTGCATGACTACAACTTGCAGTGACTTGCAGCCCAGGCAAAGAGGATTATGTTTAAGAGGAAATAAATTATAAATCAGATATATCTGGAAAAGAGGAAAATGTGGGGTTATGAGACAGTTGTGGGTTAGAAGAAAGGAGCAGTGATTAAATAAGAGGAGACAATACACCTCAAATGAAAGATTAAGTGGCATACAATTTGGAAGAACACAGTCAACCAGAATAGTAACCGTAGATTCAGAGCAAGTTCATGCAAAGTCTTCAAAGACAAGCGGAGAATCAGAGGACAGATGGAAGATGCTAGAAGTTGGAGGTGTCACCTGGACCAAGGTCAACACTTTTAGACCAGTTCCACACATACAATGTGCTTTCTCAGTAATAAGTCACTACATCTTCAACTACATAGTTTTTATGTCTATATCATCATCTCAACATCCTTCTGCTCTATTTCCTGATCATCAAACCCCTCTATAAAAACTAAACTTAGTGGGGTTTGATGATCAGGAAATAGAGCAGAAGGATGAAGAGATGATGATACGGACAGAGTATAGAAGCTTAAAATGAAGATAAGTAACAATGAAGATATAAAAACAGTATGAAAGTAAAGGAGATGAGGTAGGTTGAAATCCTGTTGAAAAAGTCTGCAAAGTGATCATGATACGAAGAGAAAAAGCAACAAAGATGAAATGACGATACAGAGTAAAGAAGATAAAAATCCATGATTATATAACCAAAGGGCAACAAGCAAGAAACGGCGTTGGTCTGAGGAAATGAGAGACATGGAGACAGCAGAGGCCATATGATAATATAAAAAGATCAGAAAGGACAGAAGATGACATAACAGAGGAGAAGGAAGACAATATGATGACAGCAGGGAATGTAGGTATTATATGAAAGGCCCAAAGAAGAAATATAACATGATGAAAGCAGGAAAGAAAGAAAAAAACTGAGAAAATATGGAACAAAGAGAAGGAGAAATGGGAAGAAGGTGGTGAGAGAGTACTTGGACATTAGGAAGGTTTATCGCACCATTGTCAAGTGTAGCAATTACCATAACCAAGAAGATTTCTGTAGGGGTAAGTAAAGTTGTCTGGTGATATACTTCCTTCCAGAGACAGAAATGTACTGAACAGCTGCATTCAATGTTCATGGTGAGCAAATTACCCCTCTGTCGGAAGTGCAGGTGCAAGCAGCTGACTCAAAAAACACCCCCACTATGTTACAAATCAGTCTGAAGAACACGACTCCAGCGTGACAGAGACGCCAAACGCATACATGCAACATGCATACTTCACATTCTGGGAAGAAACATACAAATGAAGGACATCACTGAGTCTGTGTCAAGTACATAATACACATATTAATAAATCAGTAAGGCCACGTTCACATCATCACTAGTTTTTTCCATTGTTCTGCCCTGCTAGAGGAGGAGAACATCAAAAATAACTGAAGCTCCAGATCTCTTAGTAAAGAGTGGTCACTGTTGCATTTAGCTGTCAGGACGTCATTTGTCACTTTGGTGAGGGCAGTTTCTGCAGAATGTAGGGTGCAAAAACCAGAGTGTAATGGATCAAGGGGAGAGTTAGGAGAGAGATAATGGATGAGGCGAGAGTAGACTAGACGCTACAGGAGTTTAGAGATGAAGGGGAGATTAGAGACAGATCTGTAGTTAGCTGTGCAGGACGGGTCAAGAGATGTTTTTTTTTAATAATGGGGTTATGACAAAATGTTTGAAAGAAGAGGAGAAAATACCAGTAGAGAAATATTGAAGATTTTGGTTAGGTGAATCGTGAGACCCGTGGAGCAAGCCTGGAGGAGGTGGAATGGAATAAGGTCAGTAGTTCATGTGGTAGGATGAGAAGAAGAGAGGAGCCTGGAGACTTCTTCTTCTGTGACTGGGTCGAATGTGGAGAATGAGCCAGTGGAGATGCAGGTGGGAAAGGGATCAATGACATTTAAAGGCTGAGAGCTGATTTCCTGCTGGATATTTTAAATTTTTTCTTTGAAGTGGGTGGCCAGATCGCCAGCACGGAGGTCTGTCCTAGGTGTCTGCACTTTTGGACTGAGGAAGGAGTGGAAAGTGCAAGACTTTTTTCAGATTATTGGATAGTGAGGAGATCAGGGCAGTTAAATAGGTCTGTTTGGCAAGGTGAAGGACAAAGTTATAAATTGTCAAAATAAATATATAATGGAAGAAATCTTATTAGGCGCAAGTTTTTCTCCATATTCGTTTGTCACTTCTGGAGCATCGCTGAAGGAAGCGAGTTTGAGGTGTAAGCCAGAGTTTCTTTCATCTCTGTTTGAAGGCTCTAAGCGTAGAAGGCGATACTTCATCCAGGCTGCTTCAGAGGGTGTCATTATAGTGTTTTGCAGCCAGTTCTGGACAGGAGAGGTAGGAGATTGGGGACAGTGATGAGAGTTTGTAAGTTTCTTAGTGTCAATGGCATGTACATTAGAATTGTGAATTAGTGATAAGTAGGCGTGTGCTGGGATAGATGAAGGAGCGTGGATTGTAGTCAGAAACCAGGAGTTAGTAGAGGTGGAGCAGAACGTGAAAAAGACCAGGTCAAGTGTCCACCATTCTACCGGATGCACACGGTTCAATCCAGTCTTGATGAACACTCTGAAGAACCACCTCTTATACTTCTTCACAGCACTGTAGGATTCGACATTTCAGGTGAGCCATATTGCAATACACTTTGACCTTGCTTAACTCCTATACAGGTAATGATAGGAAAACAATGACACTTCCATTATCTTTCTGAGTAAATTCTAGCCAAGAGTGATATATCACATGACCCCCTTCCCAATGGGGAACCTGAGCTGAATTCAATATGGCAGATTTCAAAATGGCGCCTAAAAAATGTGTTAATACTTTCACACATTGGAAGTCAGCTTTCTACACATTCCACCAGTTAAAAAAAGGTAAGTCCAGATTTTTGTGTTACCCTGTAAACGATAAAGTTGTCGTTCAATCATGATGACACAGTGTACAAAAATTAATAATAAGATTAGTATTGGGTCTACGGGAGGCAATTAAAGGATCTATAGATAGATAAGGTCTGGAAGGGAAGACGGCTGAGAATCCTTACGTGTATATATAAGCCTACTTCTTTATATAACACTGCTGGCAAAAAAACAAGGCTATTACTGCTCTTAAATTGACATTGCTCCTATAATAAAAGTTTAAAGCATCCATTAAAACAGTCAAAAGCCCACACTAGAACATCAACACATAAGCTGCTTATTTAGTCACAAGACTGATGTTCAAATTGGAGTTTCCAATTGATTACATTCTCTATACAGACAATATGCTACACATAGATGGATGAAAACATATGTAACACTCTATAAATCCTACTCCCCAGACTGCTTTTAGTGCTATATGGCGGCTGGGTAGGTTTATGGGTCTTGGCTGACTGCAACAAAGGAAGACTCATAAAATAGACCAAACTTCTTTGTACAGAGTTATAAGACTCCAGGACTTCACATAAAATCTAGTATGAGGCATACATTTATAACTATATAATAGGAAAATTATTCAGTCCCATTAATCATAATAGCATTCAAAAGATCATACAAAATCAACAAAAGTTGCCTTGACTTTGTATGGATCAATGAAACAGAAAATGAGACTTATGGGGTTGTAACATGCTTTAAAATTCTCCATAAATCATCTCCAAATTTTTTTGCAGTTGTCTAAGTGAATATATAGAGATGTACCTATACATATATCTACATTAGTATATAATGTGCAATGCTCAGTGAGCTCCCTTTCACTTAATTTCCAATAAAAAGTGGTAACGGCTCTATTCGTATCACGACTTCAAAGGAGTGGGCAGCATGCAAGTGTTGCCTCCTCTCCAATGGCGCCTATAGGAAAGCTCCCACTATAAATAACAGGACTCCTATTATCCTGACAGTTGAGGGTCCGAGAGGGTTCCTCCAGGACCTGCAGCTATCAGGTATTTATGGCACATCCTGTGCTTAAGCTATGGACGTATAAGTAGAAACACCCTTTAAAAAGGAATAAGTCATGATGGCCAACTCATTACACTTAGAGCATCTTAAAGAGTTACAAGCTGATTGATGAGTCACATCATTCACTGTTAAATACACAATAGCCATTTATATATTTCTTTTGTCCACTCCTTTGCTTTATTACACTTATTAGTATTTTTATTTTTTTTTAGATTTGCTTTCACTCCAATTAATGGTCACTTCTACACAATACTTATTTCATCAGAGTGAGAGCGACGAATGGCAGCAACTCTCAACTCCTGTTTATGTGGGGCAAGTCCTAATGACCTATATGATCGACTAGTAAACATGGACAGGGTCTGCCCTCAACAGGCAACCCCTTTAAAAGGGTTTTCCAGGAAAAACTATTTTTTAACACGTTCCTGCAAATTGGCCCCTGAAAAGAGAAGATTCATTCTTACCTGCTGCGGTGGTCTGCCTCCGCTCTCTCCATTTTCTGGTCCTGGCTTTGTGTCGATCCAGCTGGCTATGGGCAGAGTCACATGCATCGCTGCAACCAGTGACTGGCTTCAGTGGTAATGTGGCCACAATCAGCACATTAAAAAATCTTTTTATCAGAAAACCCCTCTAAGTACTGTTTATGTTATGGTAATAAATCTGAAGGTCTACCGGGTCCTGCACAGTTGTCAGGAGTCACAATGGTTGAAGCCCAGATTTTACAGTTTTGAGTACAAATTGGATGGATGGATGGATGGATAAGTAGATGATTGATAGATAGATAGATAGATAGATAGATAGATAGATAGATAGATAGATAGATAGATGGTCTCTGACTTTTTCAATGTATATTTTAGAATACTGAAGGAATGAATGTGTGGGTAAGGATGTCATAACACTGAAAACTGATATTTCCTGCAACAAAATAAAATACATCTATAAACTGCAACCACAATCACTTTTCAGGTGGCATTTTGCCTTAAATGTTAGGTTTCTATGGGAACACCTAAACTGAAAATATTTTATCAACTTGTCATTTAACATGAAAGTACATTGTGAGGAACAATGATGCGGATGACAATCTATGTTTTAATGTTTAATACATTTCTGATACTTTCACATAGGAACCTACATTTATAGAGGATGGTGCCAGTAGACGTAGTGTACTACCAGTAAATAAAGGCTCTGCATGAGCATCCATCGTTCTTACCAATCATTGTAAGCACTATTCTCAACACTGCTGGAATAACACAGAACCCCCCTATTATATATGAGATAATGGACCACCTCTATGAATTATGAGAATATTATATTCCATGCATCCCAAGTAGTGAAGGACTTTTTGAAGAGGAAAAGTGAGCAATGGCATCATTTTTTCCCAGTTTTTGCAGCAACTGGGACATGTGCCTTTAAAGTAGCCCCAGGTGTGCACCTAGCCGTTCTGCTGCCTGAGGCACCCCCCACCCCTTGCCAATTTCTTAACCTAACCCCTTCCCTTCAGACCATGGCCCTTTCGCTGCCCCTTTATTACCCCTAGCTTTTGCTGCCTGAAGCCTCACCTGGCCTCATTGGTGTTTCACCCCTGAGTAGCTCCACTGGAACTTCTACAAAGGGGGAAAACTTTATAATAGTAAATTTGTGGTATGGCCACAAGCAACAAGTCACCACTGAAGTCAGTCACTGACTGCAGCTGAGTAGGTAATCATGCCCATGCCTGGCCAGAAGTAGACAAGCAAGGGAACAGAAGATGGACACCTGGGTGCCAGTGCACAGGACGAGAGCAGCAGGGAGCAGGTTAGTATGAAGCTTTCAATAGAGGAGGCCGGCAGTGGGTACTACTGTAAACCCCCTTGCCCTGGAAAAACTACCAAAATGCCCAATGGGGCAAATGTACATAGGCCTGACTGCTTTTTGGCATGGTTCATGGGATTATCCTGGCTAGCAGACGACTGTTGGCATGTAAATGCTGGGCAATGAACACTGTGCTATTCTGGACCAGTCCTGTTGATGGTATGTTATATATTTGATTTTTACATATTTTATATATAGTTATATATTTATTACTGATTGATTATTCTAACTGCTGAAAACCATTTTACACATTATACTGACTATTAATGATTGACATAAAGTAGCTCCCCTGGATTAGGATTAGATAGCTGAGAGCAAGAACCCTATGTCAGGAAGAGGAAGAAAGAGTATGTCACACCAGGTTGTATGATTTATGTATTGCACATTCTGCCATTCTACTAGGAGTAGGACTAAATACATTCATCTACAAAAATAGATGAAGAACTTACAAACAGTAGAAGTGTCATATTCTAAATATGTTTGTATGCTGGTATAAAGTACGACGTGCCATAGGACTCACAGATGTCACCATCACAATGAGTCAATGCCTAAGCCTGAACCCCCGCATTAATGTTGTCCAAACTGGCTAATTTTGGTGGGATTGGACAACCATCTAAATATGTGTAGGGTCCTGTCAACTCTCCCCCAAGCAGTCATGGAAAATAAGATACAGGCAGCTTGATTTTAACATTCCCTTTTGTTGGGTATTTTTTAAACACAGTAATCATTGAAAAAAAACTATACTACTAGAAATTAAATAAAAAATAAATTAAATACTGTACTGTAGCAGTACATTGCTGCTGTGAGGGGAAGATGCAGGGGTGCACCACCAATGAGGCCAGATGAGGGGATCGCCTCAGGTGGCACCAGGTAGGGGCAAGATGGGGGCAGCCAAAGGGCCATGTACTGAAGGCAAGGGGTTAAGTTAAGAAATTTGCATTGGGAAAAGGGGGCGCCTTTCAGTTTTCACCTCAGGCAGCAGAAAGGTTAGGTGCACCCCTGGGAAGATGTTTTCTGTCTTCATAATAGTAAACTAGCAGAGTTGGAATAACAATTTGCCAGCTCTATTGTTTTCTTGATAGGAATAGATAAAGGAATCCAAAGAAGTGCAGTGCACGTATGAGTGTAATGGGTGATGCTCTAGTCGAGTCATTCATCCTCCTTCCATCTCTGGTCACAGCAAATGGTCTGACTGAGAAAGTCAAGCGCGACTGTTTGCCATGTGTGGTGATGTGTACAGTAAAGTGCACGGTAGATGTATGGTGGGGGTGTGTATCTCACCCAGTTGTTCAGTTTAGCTGGGTGAGATAACTGAAATCCAGAAATGGTGCTGCTTCAGTAAGACATAGCTTGCTGGAGATTGTTTTGTTTAATGTTGTATGGGCTGAATTTCTTTGACTGGGAGACAGGTTGGTAGTGGGAGTCTTCCAGTCCACACCCCTAGTCCATTATCGAGATTACCTTGAACCCAAGGTGATCGCAGGTGAGGCCTGCTGTAATCAAGGGGGGATAAAACAACCCTCTGTGTATGTCTGGGGGTGGAAGTGACCCTAAAGAGGGGGAAGCCTGATACCCGTGTGTGAACTGCATTGTATAGGTGAGTCAGGGAGAAGACCTCTGTATTAGCTAGAGCCCGGACGGGCAAGTGTTTATGTTTATGTTTTCTGCTGGTGCTGAAGTAATAAAGCACTATTTGGACTTGAACCCTGTTATCTGAAGAGGAATCTGTGATTGCGACCCCCTGTGAGAGAGCGACCCCTTACACTTGCTAAAAGTTAAAAAAAAAGCAGGAAGCTAAAGAACAAGGACAGGAAGTAAAATACTTGGAATTTCTTCAAAAGGTATTGATAAAAATCCAGCTTTTTTCTTTTAAAACAAAAAAAAAAATCACAGAATATTCACATGTAGGCTTTTGATATGTGATTAAAAAAAAGAATGGTAGTGTCCCTTTAAAGGGAGATTAGCTGAGTGTCATGGAGTGGTTTACTCCTCTCCCCCATCATTCAGAGCACATGCACTCTATGTATGAAGAGGACAGTATGAAGGGGGAGATCGTTTGGCTGACGGATGTCTTATCAGTAGGATGAGGCTTTTCTAGAGCGCTCATTTTTCCATCTTTTATTTGATCCTTCTCCTACAGCGGCACAAGGTATTCAAATATATATCTCTATAGATGCTACCAGCTGGGGATCCTTGGGTATCACCTCTATTTAGATCTGCTACAAGGTTATTTAATTGGGTTTGCCAGGATTCATTCTATGATACTTACCAGACTGTTCGATTTTTCTTACTTATATGTACATACGGTATTACTTATACATAATGTTCTTTTATATGTGCCAAACCAAATTGTGGATTATCATCCTTATTGATATTCATATACCTCAGTCAGCTCACATTATCTATGAATGACATCCTGTTACCTCATGACTTAAAGGGGTTGTCCGAGTTATTTTTTTGTTCTTTATATGTTTCTAACTTGTCAGGTATAACAACTTTCCCATATACTTTGTGTTTCTAAAGCTGCTGGTTTCTCAGAGTTGACTGAGGGTCACATGACCTGTGATGTCAGCTTATCTCCCTGGTCTGTGATGTTTCGTTCAGATAACAGTCTGTACACGAGACGTCACTGGCCACGCCCCCTTTCTTTGCTGGGCTGCTATCTGCTCTCTCCCTGGATTCCTTCAGATAAAACATTAACCCCTTCAGCCAGAACACACTGAGGGCTCAAGGCTTTACAACAAATAGTAGCTTCAGCAGTGAGAGGAGACAAATGCTGGGCAAGGAGCTATAGAGGAATTGTATTGTACAAGAACAGGTAGGGAGAATTTCCTGTGTGTATCAGCAGTGTCATTGTACAGCTGGCACTTGTAGTCCTACACATACAACATGCTGTTGAGTATTCCAGCAGGCAGACATGTCACTCAGCACTTGTATTCACTGCCTTTGCAGAGAAGGGGGGAGGGGCAGAGATTGTTATTACTGCATGTAAACAAAGGCCAGAAGAGAACCAGGGAAATGAGGAAATATAGATTTTTTTTGCCTAAAACTTGCTGAACTTAGTTATATATTGCTGCCCATCAGATTTACAGTGCTATATTTTTTTTTTCATAACTTGGACAACCCCTTTAGCTATCGACTTCATCACCATGTATTACCTTGGAATACCAGAAGAATATTCATTTCTATTTATTTTCAGTGATTTCTGTTTATCTTTACTTGTTGTTGCTTATTTAGCGCTCATACTGACGGTCCTGGTTTATACTGATTTGTATTTTTGTATTGTACTTTTTGTGCTGCAGTTTGATAAAGGCCAAGAGACCGTAACGTTACATGATATATACAGCCGCATCTCTAATAAACACCTTTGAAATTTGCAACTCTATTGCTGGAGTATATTCATCTTATATTATTGGGGTAGGAACCCGACTCTCAGCATCTCAGAAGCAGAGTGCCACGAAGTTGATCTCTATATATAATCAGTAGGGTGGACATAAAGAGTCAAATATTCCCTATACAGAAGTGCAATAAAATGTTATTAATTGCATGTCAAGCAGTAACTGCACTTGCTATCAATCCCGCTGGGATGTTTCCCTGTAGGGTCTATGGCTAGTCCGCCCCTGCTGCCGTGTACACCTGCATGGGAGGAATGGTTGGCAGGAACAGGGCTCACTACACTGTTCTGCCCCTCTGCCAAGAGGGGGATTCAAGTCCAGACAGAAAGAAGATAGGAAGCACATACCATCAGCCAAATCACAGACCTTGTACAGACCCTGCTGCAGGTGATGGACTATGGCTCAGACATCCATCACCTAGACCTCTTCTAGACCTGTCAAACAAGTCTGTATCACATCGTGGACACCTATATCCACAAGTGCCGGTAGGTGTCATCCAATTGTCACCTAACCAGCCACCATACCTCATTATCTGATGACTGAACCTGCACTAGTACCTACAACTGCTGGATGTTCCACAAGTTATATTTTGAACTAATTAAAGACAGACTGTTATACTTTTACTTCTGGCCTGATTCTTCAAACTACCTTTCCCTTGCACTGATCCCCAGGGAGCAACAGTCTGAGGGAGTACACAGTGACACAACACTTCATGAAGACCACTATCACTCTCATCCTCTACACTGGCTACTCAAGGGTTTGCTGCACAATCACTGAAGGAAATCACTGATCACACAGTGACCAAACACTGACTGTGTGAAAGCTTATGGATGATTTATTACTTTTAGAAGAGAAATTTTCTTTTAGAAAATCCAAGCAGTAAAAGTTATAATGATTATACAGCATCAGCATTTTCCAGATCCTGCACCCAATACCCACGTTATGGCTGGAATTAAAATAAACATATCTTCAGCACCTTACTATTTCTCTGGTCTTTACTGGTTTCGCAAATCTCATTAATTACGTGCGAGCAGACAAAATCATTCAGGAATGACAGGTGCTGTTGACAATGGCTAAGTGCTTTTGTAAGTTTCAGCACCACGTCTGTCACAGAGGGTTTGCAGACTTATTCATACAATGCCAATGTACATAGACCTGAAGTGAAGCAGAACGCTCTTCTTACTTGTGATTTGTCCAGCAGCAGAACCCACATATGCCACTGACGCTGATGAGCATCCTAAACAAGGTTAACCAAGTTATTTAAAGTCTTGTGTCATGCTGTGAAGAATACCATAATGTAAAACTTCCTAAATCTATTCATCTGGGCTAAACTAAACATAAAGAAATTGTTTCCGGTCTGCAAATATTAAATCTTGCAAATAAGTCTGCAATACATAGTAACATAGACAAAGCGATTGTTTATTTAATACCTGGAAGTTACCCATGCATAAAACAATATCCTCTGTCTATATGACACCATGTCTCCAAAACTCCTCCAGCAAGTTATACAGGTGAGCTCTTCAAAGAAACTAAACTATATATAAAAACTGTCACCAGGATATTAAAGGGACTGTCTGAGATGATTAAAGGGATTCTGTCACCAGGTTTTGGCCTATAAAGTTATTCACACTACCGGATAGGGCTCATTGCGGTCAATGTAAAAAAGTTATTCTTATTGATCCTAGAGATGTATTTGATGTTAAAAAATCGTTTTTAGTAATATGCAAATTACTCACATAAGGAGCCCAAGGGGATGTCCCCAGCTCCGTTGGAGCCCGGCCACACCGCAACTGTTGGAGCCCAGCACCGCGCACCCACTTATTATTCACTGCAAATTCTAGTAATGCCCCCAAATGCTTTAAAAATTAAAAATAAATTACATACAAACATACCGTTTTCTCCTGCACCATTCTCTGTGCTGCCAGTCTGGTCCTTAAACTAAATATAGAATCAAACTAGACTAGAAATCACTGCAGTACAGTGTTGAATATGCCTTCAATATTATTACTTATTTATTGTTTAGTATTAAAGCACAAAAACATAACTTTTAAAGAAAATTTTTTAAGACAAATCAAACCTTAAAAATCTAAAGGTAAAAAATAGCTCAAGTTCAGAGGAGCGCCATAAAATAAACACTGTTATCACAGCAGGGGCGGACACAGACAGCAGAGGGCCCCTGTGCAAGCAATCTACCTGGGCCCCCCTTTTCCCCCTACTCAGCTCCTTTGTAAATGTAAAGCGAAGGGCAAGGGAGGGCTGTTTTGTTTATATTTTTACACTGCTAAGCGGAGACGTCACTGGCACTAATGGGCGGCTTTACAGACTACGGCGGCGCTAAAACCTGTCCAATAGTGTCGGTGACGTCACCGGGCTCACTGCTAGGCGGAAGTCCCCCCATAGTACCTCCAGTGGTAATATGGCTCCTTATAGTGCCCTCAGTACTACTAAGGCCTCCCTATAGGGCACCTCTAATAGAAAAAATACCAATATATAAGGCACTCATTTGGAGCCCTCAGTAGTAATGCCCGCCACCACAGTATTTATAATGCAGTGCCCCTTGTAATTATAATGCCTCCTGCCATACACCCTAGATTTATAATATTCTCTGTAGTGACCCTATAAATTATAATGCTTGTCCTCTCCCTCCAGTCTTCTATACCATGCAGTCCCATGTAAATAACACCAGTCCTGTCCCACAAGTTTTCTATATAATACAATCCCATGTAAATAACCTCTCTTCCTTATGGTCTTCTATACCATGCAGTCCCATGTAAATAACATCACTCCACTCCCTCCAGTCTTTTATGCCATGCAGTCCCATGTAAATAACACCAGACCTCTCCCACCAGTCTTCTATATGATACAGTCCCATGTAAATAATTTAAATCCCCTCCTTCAGCACCTCCAACACATAGTCCCATGTAAATACCATCACTCCCCTTACTCTCCAGTCCTCTATAATACCCGGTCCCATGTACAGTCATGGTCAAAAGTTTTGAGAATGATACAAATATTAATTTTTACAAAGTCTACTGCTTCAGTTTTTATAATGGCAATTTGCATATACTCCAGATCAGCTTAACAGCAATTACTTGCAAAGTCAATATTTGCCTAGAAAATGAACTTTATCCCTCAAAACACATTTCAACATCATTGCAGCCCTGCCTTAAAAGGACCAGCTAACATCGTTTCAGTGATTGCTCCATTAACACAGGTGTGGGTGTTGATGAGGACAGGGCTGGAGATCAATCTGTCATGATTAAGTAAGAATGACACCACTGGACACTTTAAAAGGAGGCTGGTGCTTGGCATCATTGTTTCTCTTCTGTTAACCATGGTTATCTCTAAAGAAACACTTGCAGTCATCATTGCACTGCACAAAAATGGCCTAACAGGGAAGAGTATCGCAGCTAGAAAGATTGCACCTCAGTCAACAATCTATCGCATCGTCAAGAACTTCAAGGAGAGAGGTTCCATTGTTGCCAAAAAGGCTCCAGGGTGCCCAAGAAAGACCAGCAAGCGCCAGGACCGTCTCTTAAAAGTGTTTCAGCTGAGGGATCGGGCTACCAGCAGTGCAGAGCTTGCTCAGGAATGGCAGCAGGCAGGTGTGAGTGCATCTGCACGCACTGTGAGGCGGAGACTCTTGGAGCAAGGCCTGGTCTCAAGGAGGGCAGCAAAGAATCCACTTCTCTCCAGAAAAAATATCAGGGACAGACTGATATTCTGCAAAAGGTACAGGGAGTGGACTGCTGAGGACTGGGGTAAAGTCATTTTCTCTGATGAATCCCCTTTTCGATTGTTTGGGACATCTGGAAAACAGCTTATTCGGAGAAGACGAGGTGAGCGCTGCCACCAGTCTTGTCTCATGCCAACTGTAAAGCATCCTGAAACCATTCATGTGTGGGGTTGCTTCTCAGCCAAGGGAATCGGCTCTCTCACAGTCTTGCCTAAAAACACAGCCATGAATAGAGAATGGTACCAGAATGTCCTCCGAGAGCAACTTCTCCCAACCGTCCAAGAGCAGTTTGGCGATCAACAATGCCTTTTCCAGCATGATGGAGCACCTTGCCATAAAGCAAAGGTGATAACTAAATGGCTCAGGGAACAAAACAGAGATTTGGGGTCCATGGCCTGGAAACTCCCCAGATCTTTTTTCCCATTGAGAACTTGTGGTCAATCATCAAGAGACGGGTGGACAAACAAAAACCTACAAATTCTGACAAAATGCAAGCATTGATTGTGCAAGAATGGACTGCTATCAGTCAGGATTTGGTCCAGAAGTTGATTGAGAGCATGCCAGGGAGAATTGCAGAGGTCCTGAAGAAGAAGGGTCAACACTGCAAATATTGACTTGCTGCATTAACTCATTCTAACTGTCAATATAAGCTTTTGTTACTCATAATATGATTGCAATTATATTTCTGTATGTGATAAAAACATCTGACAAACACACATAAAAACCAGAGGGCAGCAGATCATGTGAAAATATAATATTTGTGTCATTCTCAAAACTTTTGGCCATGACTGTAAATAACACTAGTCATAACTAACACCCTTCCCCTTCCTTCAGCCCCTCTAACATACAGTCCCAGTTAAATGACATATTTCCCGCCACTAAGCAGGGAGGAGGTATAATGGGGAGAACCACATCTCCCAGCATGTCTCTGGCACTTACATGCATTCCAAGGATTCACAGGTCTCCACTGCTGAGGGGCTGTCTTTCTCTGCACTGTTCACATGATGGTGACCTCATCGCAGGTCCTATCACCACTTCCACTGTTGAAAAGGTCACATGACTATGATGTCATGGAAGGTCCTTCAGCTTTGGAGTAAAGGCAGAACGGGCAGCAGATTCTCTGTAAGTCCTTATCAGGGCCCAACCCCCTCTGCTGGCACTGGAAAGGGGCCCCCTCCCTCTCTGGGCCCCTGTGCAGCTGAACATGCTGCACAGGCGGTATGTCCGCCCCTGTATCACAGGTGTAATATAAGGTGCTGGCCAAATACAAGTACTAAAATAGCAACAAACGCTAGGATGAACACTTGGGTAAATCCCTAAAAGATGTTCATACCCAACGGATAGCCTGGTAGATAGTAGATACCTAGCGGGAGGTCTAATGTTCTTGTCACCATATACATATGAGGTATGTCCTGGTCCACTGACTGGGGGTCTCAGCAACTGTCAGCCACATGTAGTCATCTTAGTGCCTATTCTTGCTTAACCTTTGTTTGACTTTAGTCCCGCTCCCTGGCTATTTAGTTTCCTGAGGAGTCTAATTATGGTGACAGAAACATGGCGTGTTGGGCAGTGGTAAGGGCAGTATAGACTGCTGGACCATAGCTAGGTTGAAGTTCTGGATGGGCTAGCCCTTGTCAGGGTGGGTGCTCCATTGTTAGTCGCCTAGGGTTTACTAGCCCCTACCGTATAGGGAGCTCTAGGGTCATTAACCTGTCTTGCCACATAGGAAACCTCCTCTGGCTCTGAATATACCTAGAATATCTTGAATATACAGAATACTGGACTTCTGTCAACACTCACAGCAAGTATATCATGACAAGAACCTCAGACTGCCCATTGGGTACCTACTAAATCATAGAAACCTATGGCAATCACCAAGTGATTAGGAAATACATCAGGAAACAAGCCAAGGTCATGACAGGGACAGTACACGCAAATCCATTAAACAGTTCATAGGTCATGGAAGGCAGCACAGGGTTGTTATAGTGAACAGGCACGTGTCAGGTCAGGCAGCAGAGAATTAGGATCCAGGAAACAGGCAGAAGTCAGTACACAGACAGACAAACGTATTATAGCCCTTTTACAGGGCCTAGCAAGCAAGTGAAACCAAAGGGAATCCAATGGTAATGGTAAAGGTGAGTAATGCAGCGCCTGTGCCTGCCCTGGACAGCAGGATGGCAGTGGGCATAGAGCGTCGCCATGACAAGAACATCTTGTTTATCTTTTGGGTA
The DNA here is from genome assembly GCA_900303285.1 of Rhinella marina. Taxonomy (NCBI): domain Eukaryota; kingdom Metazoa; phylum Chordata; class Amphibia; order Anura; family Bufonidae; genus Rhinella; species Rhinella marina. Next base: position 368,540 of record ONZH01009694.1, read on the forward strand.
CTTGTATTTGGGCAGCGTACATAACATGTATCATACAGTGTCTATTTGACGGCTCTGCTCTGAATGTTGTGCTATTTTTTTACCTAAATTGTTTTATGGTTTGATTTGTCCTAAGACCTTTTTAGGAGATTTTCATTGAAAGTTATGTTTTAACAATCTAGTCCTTATCCCAGTGCATCAGTGATTTCCTCAGTGGTATCTCGGACAACTCATTTAATTTGTACGTTTCTGGGAAGGATGAGTGACAACTAATATGGCTGCCATTACAGCTTCCATAGAGGTTATCACTTATCTTTCCTAAAGCTATGAATGGCAAATCTACCTAATTAGTTAGCCTGGGAAGGCTAGGAGATGAGCCTTGCAGGTGTTGTTATGGTGGCTGTAGTGGGTCAAGCAGTCCATAAGAAGGTGTAGCTATTAAACAGCTGAATAGAATGTCTAAAGGGATTTTAAGGCTTAGAAAACCATTTTTTAAATAATTTATTAGAGCATTATGCATTAATAGAAGAATTTATGACATTCAAGGTCACTATCTTTTAGCCTAAGTGCAAAGGGCCTACATGAACAAATTTTCACTTTTGCAGACTAAACTATTGAATGGATTACTTCATTTCCCCAGTGGAGGTGCTACAAGGACCTTACACATTACACTTGATCACTAGGTCCAAGCAGAGGAACATGCTGTGATCACCTTACTGTTATGAAGTTCTTTTATGCAAAGCGAGAAACCCCTTTAAGATCTACATTTCTTTCCTTCTTCTACCTAGGACACCTTTTACAAGTCACAGATTATTTTCTGTCACAAACAGATGTAATAAGTGAAATGGCAAGAAGTATATGATGAATACAAATACAAATGAAACCCATGAAATGACTAACCAAGACTGCGTTGAAAATTGATCATCTCCAAAGAGATGGCCAGTATGCATACTGGATATGGTAGAACTGAAATTCTGTCACAGGACATCTGGTCTGAATAAGGGAATGGTCTCAAAAAGATGGTTTCTTGGAAATGGCCTATCCTAAGCACGGGCCATCAACTGGCAACTGGTATTTTTTTCTGAGAATCACCTGCTGTAGCAAAAATTATCAAAAGTTTAAAAAAAAGTCCAAAAGATGATGTGATAGATTACTAATAAACAGATTTTTAATAGGGCTTCCCTTTCAATGGTGTTCCACCTGCCATTAAATCTTCATGTAAAATCCACCATCTTAGAGATAGTTTTTCGTAATTTAAAGTGTAAGAACATTTAGATATTCTTTCCTTTGTTCCACTGTATGTTACATGAAGCCATAATAGTAAGACCTGAAGGTGGGCTAGTCCATCTTGTCTAAATGCAATATATGAACATTGGCTCCTCTGTTATATAGAGACAGATGGAATCACTTACAGATCATTCTCTAGTGACAGTCATTAAAGGGATTGCTTGGCCTTAGAGCGGGCAACTCCTGGGTCCTTCCTTGCCCCTTGAATATACTGTAACAAATCCCATTCACCAAGGAGTTGTATGTTTCAAGTCAGGACAACCCCTTTAATAAGGTTAAGATGCACAATAACTAAAACAATCAGCATTTTATATGTGTTTATATATAAAAATACATATAAAAAACTTATTAAAACGCTTACGGTATATATTCATTATTTTGGACTTCTATCTTAGATATAGGTATTCTATTTTAATTATTAACCACTGGACTGAGAGAAATTTGCAATTAATTAAGGAGACCCTGTAAGGAATTCTTAAGGCATAACGACATGTCCAGGAATGATGATACACATGACACTTGATATCCTGTCAATCCCGACAGTTCCCTCAGACACCCTGTAATGTCAGCACTCAGTAACACAGGACACTTCCTTTGATATGATATCACGTCCTTCAGACATGGTCCAATGCCAAACAAGTGCTCAGAACGTGTGTAACAAGACACAAGACCTAGAGACTTCCAGATTGCCCAAGATCTCCATTTGCCAGGGAATGTTTTTTAAAGTGCAGACTTATTATTCTGGAAATTCTCTGGATTAAATATAATGTAAATATGCAAAGCAATAGTTTGAGTAGAAATCGTGCAAAACGCTTAAAAAACTATTATAACAGTATAGTAATGGCAGCATGTCAGATAAAACAGAGCTGAGTTTTATGCCACTAAGGACATTAAAAAAAAAATGAGTGGGCTTAGGCTAGTTTCACACTACCTTTAAAATCTTCCGGCAGGCTGTTCTAGGTGGGCCTTGGCCTCCCATGGCCTATAGACTTGCTATAATTTATGCCAGAAGTCTAGGGTACCCCATAGCTGGTATAGAAACATTTTTCTGGCCTACAGACTGCATAATATGCATCATCTTACTACTTTTAAACTTTCCCCATTGCGTTATCTGTGGTTTAACATACAGCAGAAGGTAAAGCTACTGTGAGTTATCAACAGGTAAGCAGTAAGATAGCACTCTATGGGTTGGTGATGGCTAGTCAGGAGCAGATTGGCAATGTAACCCACCGGGAAGGTTCCCGGTGGGCCGATCTCTTTTTTCTATGCAGTGGGCCGCTGTCCACTGTGGCTGCACAATATAATTAAAGCAAAGCAAGGACTCTGCCTTGCAGGCTGTCGGTGGCTCTGCTGTGCTATCATTATCATACACATGAATCTGATAATGACAGCACAGCAGGGCCTGCCGTACAGAGACCCTGTGTTGTCATTATAATATGAGAGGCCAGCCCAGCAGCCCATCGGAGCTGTGATGTAAATCTACACTCACCAGACCTTTTAATCCACCCCTACTGGAGGGAGCAGGGCAGAGAGAATCTGCAATCGATTGGAATGCCTGGCGGATAGTGAGAAACAGAGCAAGGTAGCTGGTAACCAGAGACACATGCACCCAGAGATGGCACTGGGAAATGTAGACCTTTTAATGGGTATGGGTATGGATTAGTTGAATCACAGTATAGGTGGTAAACAAAACTTACAGGGGGAGAGCAGTAATCCCAATGTGCTATGTATAGAAGTGACTATATGTTCATATACAGGTCAGATAGGTGACACAGAGTCCAATAGAGATCTGGAGGAGGAACCCCAGTTAATCCTAGTAAGACATGGGGCATATGTAATACTGGGGGCATTAAAGAAGATTCTGTGGGGACATGTTTAATGATGGGGGCATTATAAGATGGCATCAATATTGGTAGAGGCACTATAGGGGGCAGCACTGGGGGAATTATATGGGCCAGGTACATTATGCAGACATGTTTAAAACTGGGGGCATTATACAACATAACTGGGAGCTCTACTATAACTGGGGCAACAATAATAATTTGGGGTAATTTGTGCTCCTTGGGCAGTATTTTGTACTGCATTGTGGTATTTGGTATGTAGTATTGCTAGCCCCACCTACTTGTGTTGACCACGCCTTCTGTCAGTTTGGATCCGCCTACAATCTGGGGCCACTTTTAGTATTTTTTTTACAGGGCCACTTTAAGTTCCCATTCTGCCCCTGTGGCTAGTCAAGACTGAAGGCCTTGTAATCCCTAGCCTGGTAATATGATGATGCAGCGAGTGTCATCGTCATTACTGATACCTTGGTTTTTGCAGTCTGAACAATTTCCTTGAAGACATATTTATGAGGTTACTTATAGTCTACACTGTAATACAGCTTTATTCTTAGCTCCTGCTGTCCTTGTTCACCTTTGTACTTTCTCTTCTACTGTCCGTAGAAGGCCACACACTAATCTGCAAGGACTTTGGGAGGATGCCACATCCCGTCTGTCAAACAAATGGAGAGAATACCAAAGTGCATTAGAGTCTACAGCTCCATAGTCTGTAGACTCTAATAGGGGGGTGGGGTACAAAGGTTGCCCGATGTAGCAACAACTCAGAATGTACCTAATAAAACTAGAGTCTTCCAGTCAAAACAACCATTCAACCCCAAGCAAGCTCCAATATTGGGCGATTGGTATTAATCTGTTATGCCCAGGAATGCCCCAGCATATGCCTACCTTTACCTAAGATGTATATAAACTCTCAAGTGAATCGACCATTTCTCATAGACTTGTTACATTATTCATGATAATTCTGTTTTTTTTAACAATCTACCTTTTACATTCACTTATTTCATGGGAGGACATGTGCTGAGTGCTTGGCTGGAGCTTTCAGATACAGAACTAGGTCTACAAACAGAAACCTTGCCCAACAACCCCCCCCCCTCCCCCTCAACCAGATTTTTTTCTTTTTTCGGGACAACTTATCCCAAAATCACTGACAAATTGGAAAACCATAATGAATGATAAAGGTAAGTAATACATGTCTATGGCTCAATGTACTGATAAGAACTCATTACCAGCATTCGTTGATAATTACCACCAAAATAATCTAGTCAAGTACCACCAGCCTCAAAAAATCACAGGTACATCTATTATTTTTTACAGACACAGGAAAAAAGTCACTTATTTTTACAGAATGTCCAGAAATATCTGGACAGTTGGCAACCATGGTCCCCAAGTGAAAGAAACCTTGAGACATTTTTCATTATAATCTATGAAGCACAGATTATGAACTTCTCTTTGGCCTACAAGAGGCAACGTGGACAATGAGTAATGCAGGTTAGATTATGCATGTAATAAAACAACACACAGTTCTTTTTTTTTTCAAAATTAACAAATGGCGAAAATCAATTAATATTACATTAACACTAGCGTTTTCTGCACATTGACTGATGGGAGTACTAGTTAAGAGACATTAGCGGCCTCTCTCACTAAGTGCTTCTGCTCCCGCGGAGCTTTCACCGAGCCTATTTCCAGCTATAATTTATCAGAGGTCATGATGAGGTAGGGTCAGGTATGAAAATGTCAACCACAAACAACTCTCACTTGCTGGGTCCACAAATGACTTGCTGGGCCTCCTTTCAATGTTTGAGTTACTAAAAGTGATCTATCACTGGCGTCGGTGCGATACCGACAGCGGTTCAATCCCGGCGTGAATAATTAATCATACATAAACCATCCCATCCAAACTGAACCATTCTGTACAACATCCATACCAAAGTCTTACTTTCTAGAAAACCTTCTGTCATCGAGTTACCATTTCGGAGCTAAGAAATCAATGTGCGTCCCTTATGAGCACTGGTTTAAATAACCATCGCTCCCCACCCCCGAGAAAATAAGGTCACATGCAGCCCGAAGACGAAATTCAATTATTCTCTATTAGGCAAACAATTGGATCAGATACACAGCGCACATTCAGCAACTGTCAGGAGTTTCAAGTTGTATTTTCCAAGACGGTTGACCGTATGATCCTCGGTGCCAGATGTAGCAGCGCTGACTGTGTCATTTAACTCTTTCATTTCTCACCCAATTAAGACAACGCAATAGTTTACCCACAGTTCTATGTACAACCACACATTGAGATATCCCCGTGAGTTGTGCCAAAGGACATACTCATCTCAGCACCACTTGTGTCTTTATCTCATTCCCAGCTGGGATTCTAACAGAATCCACTCAGAAGGCGATTCTTAACGCATTAGGCACAGTTAGAAAGTAATACATTTGCTGCTTGTACTTACTTGCTGTCAGTGCGAATGAATCTTTGGCACAAATGTTTTTTTTGTGAGTTATAGATCCACAAAGGAAGAAGATCCGGTCCGAAGGCTCCTAGTAATTTAGGATCTAAAATCGCTGATAAGTTTCCTTGAAGAACGGGTCCAGCTGAAAGTGTGTGAATGTGTCCCAGTCCCTGCTGATTCCATCAGCACCTTCTGCAGGCTGCCACAGACTGGCAATGCCTCCCTGCACACGCCAAATGGAGCTTCATACAAAGGGGTGGAGATACCAAGCACCATCTGAAATGCCTGTTTCACCCTGACTATAGAGCGATCAAACACTCAATACGAATCCCCTTTAATCTTATGTTTAATAATTCACCATATGTTTAATGATACACTGACGAGGTGATCCAAGAGGAAAAGTAGGATAAAAGTACGATGGTACATCGATAAACACATTACGGGTCTCTTACTGTCCAGAAGGTATCAACAGTGAAAAGATATGCGTTATTAATGACATACCAATTAAAGTGGACATTACGAGTCCATGTTATAGTCATTATACATTTCACATAGAAATTGCACCTCCTATAGGTTATATACTGGTACTACATCACATTTCAAAAATACCTGGGTATGTGCAGGGTATGTGGTCAGTATTTTACAGGATATTATGGCGGATATGTAATACACTACAAATAGCATTTTATTGTTTATACGGATGCCTAAGTGAACAAGCCATGGCACCACAGGCATATTTCATTCTCATTTTCTCCTCCCTGAGCAGAATTTTTTATTTTTCTGTCAATATAACCACATGGGAGCTTTTTTTTTTAGTTGCAATGTTCAATAGCATCATGTCCCATATAATGTATTGAGAAACTGGAACAAAAAATGATTCCACTGTTTTAAGGGTTTTGATTTGACGGCACTCACTGTGTGGTAAAAATTGCATGCTGACTTCAATCTGTGTATTAGTATGGTTGTGGTGATACCAAATTGACGATTTTTTAAAAAAATATTGTCATATTCTGCCAGCCATAACTTTTTCATTTTTCCATTGATGGTGCTGTGTGAAGGCTTGTTTTTGGTGAGACAAGCTGTAGTTTTTATTGACGCCATGTTAGGATACCTATGACTTTTTATTCTGTTTTTGTGAGGCAAGGTAACCGAAAATCTGCAAATCTGGAGTTGGGAATTTTCTTTTTTCGGTACGGTTAAATAACATGATATTTTAAGAGTTCTCAAATAGTTGACGAACATCAATATCAATTTTGTTTAATTTTTTTACTATGATAAATGGGGAAAGGGGGTGATTTGAGCTTTTAGTAAATTTTTTTCTTTATATTAAAAAAATGTATTGAACTGAATACTAACTTGTAATATAATAATGCAATACTGTTGGATTGCAGTGTATGGTGATTTTACCAATTTCCTATTGCACCCTGTCACAGGGGTAGTAACATGGTAAGTCTGGGGGCTTCCATGACATTTGCAAAGCTCAGTCCCGTTCACGTGAATGGCGCTGAGCTGCAATACCAAGCACAACCGGTATACAATGTACGGCGCTGTGCTTGTTAAGCTGTGACAAGACCATCATGCTCACTGGAGCTCTGGTGAGCGCAGTGGCTTCCTCAATTAGGTCATCAGGGGGATACAGGGAGTCAGACCACCATCAATCTGATATTAATGACCTAATATCAAATTCCCGGATAACCCATTACAAATTTACTATTCTGGCACATGGACCTTTATAAATTTAGAGTATCCTAAATCCTGGGCCGTTTTTAGAATTTTGTCCGTGTGTCAAAAATTTTTTCATGTGCTAGAAATTTGTCCGTGTGCTAAAAATTATATCCATGCGTCATCTACGTGTGCGGCCTAAAAAGCTGTCTTGTCTAAGTTTACGCCACTTATAAGCATAGTTTTACTCCAAAAATGTTCCAAAATTTTGGTGTATTTTTGGTGCACAGAGGTGTATGTAGACCATGCCCCCTTTCCTGCAAACCCATGGCCCCTTGTTTACCGAGGCATAAAATGCTTAGAAAAGTGGGTAAAACAGTTGGTAAATGTGATGGAAAGCATGCACACCATTTTTTCTGGCACAAAATGCTCAAAAAATTGATGCATTTTCAATAGTAAATCTGTTTCAGGCATCTTTATGTGTGGCCCCCCAGTGGTTGTCTTGTGAACTGCAGCTTGTCATAGGTTTTTCAAATTAGATCTAAGATAAGGGTGGACACATCTGTACGATGTGCGTGGCTTGGCAGTTTTAATCATTAGTCTCTCTAAGATAATCGTAAGCATGACTTTTGAACTGTCATTTATGTAAAATTAAAGATGTTATTCAGCTCAGTTCTGTTCTTTTCACAGAAAGCTGAGTGTCAATCTATATAATTAATATTACTGCCCCCAGGAGAATTACAACCCAGCTTTTCTGGAGACGGCAACCAATGTTGAACCTGTATTGTGAGCAGTCACCCAGATTTCCCAGGAGCAGGAAAATAAAAAGCTCGACAGACAGCAATAATGATCTATTTAACAACAAGGGGTATAACAATATAGCCAATTTTGGATTATTTGCATTTTGTACTATGTCTATTCTGGCGTATTCTCCGCACACATGTCAATAAGGCATTACGTACCAGTGATTAATCACATCGCTATGGTTATTAGACTTGTCCATAACATTTGTTGCGGTTGTCAAAAATGCCATAACATTTGTTCTTGGAACAATTGCTGTACTAATATTCTTTTCTTCACAGTTTGGTTTATTCTAGTTGAAGCACACCACACCAACGCTTCATCATCTACTTTATGACTGCTGATTAGCGGCTATGGGTTTCATTACCGTGCAGTGTGATCAGAAGAATTTCTATGTAATGGCTGTGGTTGTAAACAGCCTTTGGAAGTGAGTGCAGGGGCTGACAACCTCTGGCACTCAGCTGTTGTGAAACTACATCCCCCAGCATGCACACTTGCTCTGCTGTTAATGGAGCATTCTGGGAATTGCAGTTTCACAACAGCTAGAGTGCGAGAGGTTTCAGCACTCCAGTGAGTAAAACAAGTGAAATATTGAGGGGCATCTACTAATGTCTTTATGGCACAATAGTGGCACATCAAAGTCACAAATTATGGTGCACTCCATATGTGAGAAATAATTTGAGACTTAAAGTTTCTCTTTTCTAAAGTGGTGATAGAAGGGGTGGAGCTTACAGCAGCCCGTCGGATTTACTATAACTAATGCCTGGAAATGGCATAAATTATTGTCTGAGGTATATGCCAGCCCCTCAGCTGGCGCAGACTTCAGTTTCTGGCACACGGAGTGCCAGAGATGCACCTGATTTATTATAGAGGCATCTACCTCTGGCACAGAGGGATCAAGACCGCCAGTTTTGATAAATGTTCCTCACTGTGTTCATATCTATTAGGGTCTTATCATTCTCATTAAAGGGACTGTGCCAAGTTTTGAAGTTATCTCCTAACCACAGAGGTGATTGTGGGGGTCTGACCACTAAGAACCTCTATGATCAGTTAGGATAGACACCCATTCTCAGGATTGGTCGGTGTCTTGACGGTCGTCCCCAATTGATCACTTAGGATAGATTAACACAGAGATTTTGGCAGAGGTTTTGAGGCACATTTTCCTGTAGATTTTTTTTAACCAAAGCCAGAAGTGGATCCAGGTGGAAGGGGATCTGACTCCTAAGATCCCCACTGATCTCAAGAATGGGGTCCAATTTCCTCGATCTGCGAGCATGCTCCAAGCCACTCCATTCATTCTCTATGGGACTGAAGGAAATAGTGAGTGACTTGAGTGGCAGAGTATATATACGACCTGCCACTGCATCAAATCAGAGGAACATGACCCCCATTCTTGGGATTGGTGGGTGTCTAGATGGTTGGTCCCCCACTGATCAGTTTGGGTAGTTTGTTTTTTAGCCAAATCCAGAAGTGGATCCAGGAGGCAGGAAACGTATACGTCCTTTCTTTATATTTCCAATTCCTTTCAAATCCACTTCTGGCTTTGGCTGAAAAAACCCGTAGGAAAATCTGCCTCAAAACTTCCAAACAACTCCATGAGAACATACCCTTAGTTATCCCCTATCTTGTAACTTTAAAATTTGGCTCAACCCCATTAAAAAGAACAAAATAGAAGTCTTGAAGAAAAGATACCTTTCATTGGCTAACTGAAATAAAAGAAATGATGTTATACAACAAGCTTCTAAGACCGTTTAGGTCTCGTCATCAGGCATGGTATAACAAAGTACCTAACCAAACACACATACAGTGGGGGGGGGAGTATTTAGTCAGCCACCAATTGTGCAAGTTCTCCCACTTAAAAAGATGAGAGAGGCCTGTAATTGACATCATAGGTAGACCTCAACTATGAGAGACAAAATGAGAAAACAAATCCAGAAAATCACATTGTCTGATTTTTAAAGAATTTATTTGCAAATTATGGTGGAAAATAAGTATTTGGTCACCTACAAACAAGCAAGATTTCTGGCTCTCACAGACATGTAACTTCTTCTTTAAGAGGCTCCTCTGTCCTCCACTCATTACCTGTAGTAATGGCACCTGTTTGAACTTGTTATCAATATAAAAGACACCTGTCCACAACCTCAAACAGTCACACTCCAAACTCCACTATGGTGAAGACCAAAGAGCTGTCGAAGGACACCAGAAACAAAATTGTGGACCTGCACCAGGCTGGGAAAACTGGATCTGCAATAGGCAAGCAGCTTGGTGTGAAGAAATCAACTATGGGAGCAATAATTAGAAAATGGAAGACATACAAGACCACTGATAATCTACCTTGATCAGGGGCTCCACGCAAGATCTCACCCCGTGGGGTAAAAATGATCACAAGAATTGTGAGCAAAAATCCCAGAACCACACAGGGGGGACCTAGTGCATGACCTGCAGAAAGCTGGGACCAACGTAACAAAGGCTACCATCTGTAACACACTACGCCGCCAGGGACTCAGATCCTGCAGTGCCAGACGTGTCCCCCTGCTTAAGCCATTACATATTCGGGCCCATCTGAAGTTTGCTAGAGAGCATTTGGATGTTCCAGAACAATATTGGGAGAATGTCATATGGTCAGATGAAACCAAAGTAGAACTGTTTGGTAGAAACACAACCCATCGTGTTCGGAGGAGAGTGAATTCTGAGTTGCATCCAAAGAACACCATACCTACTGTGAAGCATGGGGGTGGCAACATCATGCTTTGGGGCTGTTTCTCTGCAAAGGGACCAGGACGATTGATCCGTGTACATAAAAGAATGAATGGGGTCATGTATCATGAGATTTTGAGTGCAAACCTCCTTCCATCAGCAAGGGCATTGAAGATGAAACATGGATGGATCTTTCAGCATGACAATGATCCCAAGCACACCGCCAGGGCAACAAAGGCGTGGCTTCGTAAGAAGCATTTCACGGTCCTGGAGTGGCCTAGCCAGTCTCTACATCTCAACCCCATAGAAAGAGGGAGTTGAAAGTCCGTGTTGCCCAGCGACAGCCCCAAAACATCACTGCTCTAGAGGAGATCTGCATGGAGGAATGGGCCAACATACCAGCAACAGTGTGTGCCAACCTTGTGAAGACTTACAGAAAAACGTTTGACCTCTGTCATTGCCAACAAAGGATATATAACAAAGTATTGAGATGAACTTTTGTTATTGACCAAATACTTATTTTCCACCATAATTTGCAAATAAATTCTTTAAAAATCAGACAATGTGATTTTCTGGATTTGTTTTCTCATTTTGTCTCTCATGGTTGAGGTCTACCTATGATGTCAATTACAGGCCTCTCTCATCTTTTTAAGTGGGAGAACTTGCACAATTGGTGGCTGACTAAATACTTTTTTCCCCACTGTACAGTATACACAAAAGGAAATACAAGTGCTGCAAAAAAGAACAGGATGGAAATAGATTCTTCAGCAAAAGTCCTCAAAGTTGGAGATGAAATGTTCTTTCTTGTATAAAAAGAAAATGTCATTGTCTACTTGTACCAGTTTTTTCATTAGTTCACATCAACCTTTTTTTTATTTTTTATTTTTACTAAATTGATACCAGAATGTACCGCACGCAAATGGAACTAAAATCTTCTTAAGAAACTGGTACAACTGGGCAATTATATTTTCTTTTTAACCAGATGCAAGAAGGAACATTTCATCCCCAAAAGGAATTTGCCTAAAGAAGCTTTTTATTCTGATGTTTTTTTTAAAGTACACCACTTCTCTTTTCATATATATATATATATATATATATATATATATATATATATATATAATTTATAGTATAAGAGTATTTAATGCATAACATAAGAAAAAGTAGAAGTGCAATAAACATAAACTAAATGAGTGAGTGACAGACTGATACAAAGACACAGAGGACTCTGATGGGAACAGCTTACAATCTACCATACCATCGGCCGCTATTTCAATTACCAGGCAGAGTACCAGAAGAAGGGAGCAGCAGCCGGTAACCTTGTTCAAGGAGATCACTCCACATCCCAGCGTTGTCACTGGATCACACAACCATCTCTGGTGAGCATTACCAGTCTGTCTGTGCCGACATTGTTCATGGGTTTGATGACAAGAAGAGTACCCCTTTTCATTTGTGTTGAGAGATAGAGGAGATTAGGTCAGAGATCTATGGATAGGACAGGGTTTTGCATGGTCTTTTAGCCACTGTTAATATGAATCTGAACTGAATCCACTGGATAATGGGTAGCCAGTGAAGGAACTGGCAGAAGAAAGAGACAGAAAGAATGAAGGGAAAGTTATATTAACCAGGCAGCAATGTTGGGTTTGGATTGGAGGAAAGCAAGAGCATAAGATGGGATGCTACAGAGAAATATGTTGCAGTAGTCTAGACAGAAGATGGGCATGTAAAATCATGCTTGCTGAATTGAAGATTTAGAAAGGGAATATATGAGAAATGTTTTTTGAGTTGGAGGCAGTGGAAAGTGGTAATAGCATGGATGTGCAGTTTAAATGAAAGGTCTCAACCAAAGGTTATGCCAATCATATTTGTGAAACTAGGGAGGGTGTGGAGCCACTAACTGTAAATGTTAGTTCCAGCGGAGAAGTTCAGGGAGATTGGGGAAAGATGACAATGTCTACTATCTCCATGTTATGTTTTAGAAAGCAAGAGGAGAAGAAAAGAGGATACAGCTGATAGCCACTGTGGAATTCTGAATAGCAGGGAGGTAATAGACGAAATAAGTAAATATGGTTGTCATCAGCTTAAAAGTAGTACTAAAAGCCATGGGATTCAATGAGCTGTCTTAAGCCAGAGGTAAAGATTGAAGGACGTAGGGGTCCCAGGACAGAGCCTTTAAGGACACCAACATTGAGAGGGTGAGATGAGGAGGTGGTGTTTAAATATTCGATTGGTGAGGTATGAGGAGATCCAGAAGGTGGCCAAGTCTGCAATATCAAGGGATGAAGCAAGGGACATGTCTAGAAGGAGGAGAACCTAGTAGACTTTGGCAGTTAGTAGACTTTAGTAATTTTGGTTAAGGTGGTTTCTGTAAAGGGGTGGGGTTGGAAAACAGGTTGTAGCTGGTCAAAAAGTGAGTTGGATAAAAGGGGAAGGACAGTTCAAGGTGGGCGTGTTGTACAAGAAGTTTTTTGAGATAAACAGAAGTGGTGAGATGAGACAAAAAGGTTGTGTAAAGGGAAAGCTTCTTAAGGATGGATTTGATAGTTGCATGTTTAAAAGAAGACAGGAAGATGTCACTGGTTTCTGATAGGATGAAGAGACAAGTTAGAGCTGGTAAAAGCACAGTAGTAAAGTTGGGGCTGAGGTGGGATGGGGCCAAAATCAAGTGCACAGGTTGTAAGGTGCAATATACAGTGTATGTCCTGTATTGACCCTTATATGCATTATATGGTGGTTGGGTTTGGCTGACAATTATCTAATGCATATGGTGGCCTTAAGATGAAATAATTGGAGTTAGGACAATAGAATAAAATCACAGTATTTTCCAACCAAAATGTTATATTCAATTTATACAATACAATCAAATTATTTGGCTTCATCTAGCATAACCCTTAAGAGGATATTACAGTCACAAACATTTATAACAAATACTCTGGTCAGGTCATAAATGGTAGATTGGTGGAGCCCCAACCAGCGTGTCACCATCACAACCAGCTGTTCCTCTTTACCACAGTTGTGTGGTTGGGGTAGGCAGGGGACTGGCAGCAGTCTGACCAACAAACAAGTAAAAAAAAAAATAGAAATGTGCAGCATAATGCCTCATGCACACAACCGTATGTACCTTTCAGCTCGCAAATTGTGGATCTGCAAAATACGGATACCGTCCGTGTTGCATCCACATTTTTTGCAACCCCGTTGACTTCAATGGGTCCATAGTCAGCATTGCATGGACAAGTATAGGACATGTTCCATTTTATTGTGGAACAGACATATGGATGCAGAAAGCGCTCGGATCATCGGACATACGGATGCAGAAAACATGCGACCATGAACTTATATCAGTCAACAACAAAAATGTGAACGCCTCACAGACCGCATCCATATCTTGCAGATTTCAAAATGGACACGGACCAGTGTATGAAGACTAATATACATAAGCATATCTTCATAGTCCAAGGTAGGATTCATAACTTGGCCTGCTGTCTGAGGGGATCCAAAATCCCTTCTGCTTCATAAGAAGATAATATAAATGGCACAGCCCAGTCATGAGGTACTATTATGATTCTGCATTGGGGCCCAGGAGCTTAAAGGGGTTATCCCATCTTGTGCCACTGCCAGGCGCAGCCCGTCCTCCAGGCTCAGAGCTCCCCTGCTTCGTTCTCAATATAGGTGCGGATCCCAGCGGTGGGACCCGCACCTATAAGACAATGGGGGCATATCCTAGCGATATGCCCCCATTGTCAAAGATGGGAATACCCCTTTAACAGTACACCTCTAAATAGAGAAACCAAAAATTAGCTGTGTTTAGTATTGCAACTGAGGTGAACGAGGCTAAGCTGCAATACCATGCATACACCCTTGGATGGTTTGGTGCCATTTTTGGAAGAAAGCAGCCATGTTTTTCTTATCCTAGACAACCCCTTTAAATATCATAAAGAAGTCACACAACACAAGAAGAATGCAAGTTCATTTAATACAAATAGGTCTATCAATAGAAACCTGAGCATCTAATAGACACATGCTGCAGTTTCAAGTCATCCATCTTTATAATGACTGCCATGAACCAAAACTACCTTTTGGGTTTGCACTTAATGACAATGCCCCAGCTTATGTCAACTGTCACTAAAATAAACCAGAGCAACAGCTGGCAAAACTGTGTTATTGGACGATGCTGTCAAGAGCCATTTGCTGTCAAGATACTGCCTGTTCTCCTCAATACCCTGAAGATCCGGCCATATTGCAATGAGTTCGCTGACAAAACTACTTCATACAACAAAATGCTGTCAAGAGCCATTTGCTGTCAAGATGCAGGATGCCCTGTCCACTACTGTAAAGCTCCAGTAGTACCGCACATGACATCAATGAGAAATCACTGCACAACGCTACCTATCTCAGGTTCTGTCCACATGATGGTCCTTCAGGTTACGCGGGAGCATTTCTATATCAATTATCCAACCCATTACATCAATTATCAAACCAATTTGCACAATTATTTCTGGGAACAAACTGTTTGATTCTCATAAAATTAATAAATGAAGGGGTGTAACTTTATGGGATGCAGAGGTTGTGGCTGCATCTGTGTCCTGAGGCCTAAGGGGGCCCAAATGTCCCTCTCTCCCATATTATTTGGCCAGTATTATAAATTACCTGCACTAGTTCAGCGGTCCTGTTACAGATTTTGCATTTCGGCACAGGAACCTCCAGTTGCACCTCTGTATTAATAGATATGTACATTGGAATGGAAGAAAAGCTACCAACAAAACAATGGAGCGAAAACAAGTATACAGTCAAAAAAGTTGGTTCTTTTACCTGAAAAATATTTCTAAATTTATGGCCTCTCATTAAAAACTGATCCGAAGCATATAGTTTGGATGCCATGGACCTACTTACGACTTAGCTCCATTAAATGGAGCTAAATTGCAAGCGGATACCCATCGTGGCTCCAAACCATCAGGCGAAACTACCATGGTGTCCACAACAAAAAATTCCACTGGCTAATTCCACCATGTCACCAACCAGTTACTTATGTAGATTTTGTTGCAAATTCTTTGTGGATTCTGCAGCAGATCTGTAGTGGATTCGCACAGAAAGGTGGCGCTGACTATAATCACAGCAAGACAGGGTGACAGTGGGGGGGAGTGACGAGTTTTGGGAACAGCCCAGGGCTTATGGTCTACTTATTCCTCCACTGGTTACCGCGGCCTCTGACATCCAGCACATATACATATAGCCCCCATTTATTCACCCTGTGCATCACCTCCAAGTATACTGTAGATATATATACATATATATATATATATTCTTTTCAATATAATCTCTGCAGACATGAACCATTCCGTCTCTATCCACCAGGTGCATCATTACTATACGATAAGTGGCCTCCATCCAATAACATTATGCGTACTCTGTGCAGAAGAAACTTTTAGAAAGAGGTTTAATAGCTAAGGGGGAATTGAAATTGTTATAGAGCATTAGAAAGTACAGGCAGGATGAGCGTCCATTGCTTTGCATTTCCTGCTCTCTGTGGCATTACCTAAGATCCCTAATGCTGCTTTATGTCTTCATACTATATTGAAACACTAATAACCAGACCGGCTGCTTGCATCTTTCTCTGCATAGAACAGACCTGCCTATGTGACCTTCCCTTGTCCATACTTTCATGCTTAAGCATGGATCAAAAATCTCAGCCAAGCCCTGCAATTGCCTATAATAAAGATTCATCTTATACTTACAGGGGCGGACTTAAAGTGGCCCTGGAAAAAAAACTAAAAGCGGCCCCATGTTTTAAGCAAGTCCAAATTGACAAATGACGGGACAACATAAGTAGGTGGGATCAGCAATACCATAATGCAGAACAAAAAACCACAGCACACTGCCCGGCGTAACTTCCATAGCGGCAGACCATGCGACTGCTATGGGGCCCAGGGCAAGAGGGGGCCCAGTCTTAGTTTGGATTCTACTGGAGGTGAAAACTTGGTTAGGACTCTACACTCTAAATCTAAAGGAACAACATTTAGCAAATGAGGCAGTGGAAAGAATGGCCCAAGGGTCATTGAAAGGGGTTTAAGCAGAAACCCTTCGGTCGTGTGTGGGGGGCCTGGTTTGATCATTGCTATGTGGCCCTTACTTCTCTATGTGCACCATCATGCACGCCACAGTAGGAAACTGTATCTTCATCCTAAGGACAGCAATACAGCTCAATTCAGGAGGGCACCTGCAGTGCATAAGTGTGTGATGCTCCTACACTAATTAATGCTGAGAGCTTTGGTTGGAGGCCAAGAGGAGGACTTGAATGACCATCTGGGTGTTGGCCCACCAGGACATTTCCCTGTAGGGTCTATAGG
This sequence comes from Rhinella marina, assembly GCA_900303285.1. Lineage (NCBI taxonomy): Eukaryota > Metazoa > Chordata > Amphibia > Anura > Bufonidae > Rhinella > Rhinella marina. The sequence continues at coordinate 385,592 of ONZH01009694.1, forward strand.
AAGTCCACAAATGTATACTCATCCCTTTTTCCGACACCATTCGGGGTCTGTCCACCTTTCAATGTTTGAGGTTGATGGTGCTCTGCAGATCCAGTGCTGACTTCTGACAATGGAGATACACCCGAACAGCTTGTCGGCACATGTACGGGGACAACGATTATGACTATACTCCATAAAACCAGAACATCAGTTTAGAGACTATAGAAACCAATGCTAATCCACTAGGACCTGCACCAGAAGCTAAGCCATCCAAAAAGTTCTGCCAATTCACTAGTTATTGTATGTAAGCAGATTTTACTAAATATTTTCTATGTTCAATTGAGCCATTAGTGCAAGAGACATTTTGCCCAATTGAAAGAGTTTGAAAGGTGGCGCATCATTGGACTGAGAGAAGCCAGACGGCTATTTTGACGAATTTCCTGCCATCTAGGCCCTTCTGGCCAAGCTGTTAGGAGGTGTTTGGAGAAGCTGTTACATGAGGGCATGTATAAATGGGAACAGGTTCCAAGCAGACCACCAGTATAAAAGATTGTTTGATCCGCCGACAAGCACAAGCAGCTCCCAAAGTTATGTTGTCCACCATCCAGACAAAGGTGGCACCTTCATTACACCTCCCTATCTCTGCCTGGACCATTTCCAGGCACACATCAGAAGGAAATTTGTTGCCATGGTGCCTACTACATGTCCTGCCATTGAGACCAGCCACCGTCGCCTTCGTTTGCAGTGGTGCCGTGAACAAATGCAGGTTCAGTTTTGGATTTGACAACAGTCAGTTCAAATATGGAGGCCTCGTGGTAAGCATTTCAATCCTGCCTTTGCTGTGGTGCAACACACTCCCCGGACTGCTTGCGTGATGACATATGACAGTCATCTCTAGTATTGATACAAGGGACACCAACAGCTCAGCTATATGTGCAGGACATCCTGCAGCCACATGAATTACCTCTCATGGCAGGGCTCCCAATGGCAAGGGTTTCCCAGGAATGTCTCCGCCAGATTGCAACGCTTCCTTTACCTGCCTGGTTTCCAGATTTATCACCAATCAAGCATTTATGAGACCACTCAGGATGCCAGCCTTGGCAACCTACAAGTGTGGAGGATCTATAGGTCCAGCTGCAACATCTGTGGGCAAATGTGCTGCAGGATACCATAAGGAACCTGTATGCCTCCATGCCCAACCAAATCTCATCTTCTATCCAGGCTAGAGGTGGCCCAACAGGGCATTAGAGCCTACTTTCTCAGTTTTCTCAGTGAACTTATCCTTTTGCTCTAATATTGTAATCACAAACTTTATATCATCATCACATTAACACATAGAAAGTTTCAATCAATTCCAACATCTCTTTGGTGAGGTTTTTTTTGTCAATTATTGTACATGATTTTGGGGCAGGGGGTTGAAACGGTTGTCTCAGATAAAATTATATCCATCCCCTTCTCCAGCTCCATTCTCCCACCGCTTGTTTATGAACTACAGTGGTGATGTGCCTCTATATGGCATGAGACCACTGCAGCCAACCACTGTCCTCAGTGGTAGACCGGGATTGGCTGCATCGGTGACATTCCGCACATCCTGACATCACTGTGTACATCATCAATACTACAGTTATATTTCCTTTTGCTGTACGAAGTCATCAAGAAGTAAGAAGACATCCATGATTACACTTCAAAGGCTTTAGAAGAAAACCACCGTAATAACCTTCACATCACATGAACAAAGCGGAGACCTTGATTCATTCGGCTAACATCTCCCTGTGTGTATCTGCGAATAGCAAGAAGCATTCACAGCACAGTACTGTACCTGACAAAGTCTGCAAGTGCAAATCTGATATGATTCAAGGCGGATAACAATAGTCAACTGTCCTGTAAATGAAGTGATTTGATACCAGAATGTGAAATTCATAGGTCAAATGTACAATGAGCTTCACGGTCACATTTGTTAAAGGGGTTATCTAGGATTAGAAAAACATGTCTGCTTTCTTTCAAAATCAGCGACAACCCATAAATTGTGCGTTGCTGTGTGGTATTTCAGCTCACCCACGCTTCACTGTAATTGAGTTGCAATATCACACACAACCTGTGGACAGGTGTGGCATTGTTTTTGAAAGAAAGCGACCATAATCCTGGACAAAGCTTCTAAACTGATCCACAAATACATGATTTTACAGTCACAATGAGTACCCAGCTTTTAGGGGAAATCAAGGCAAACTGGCAAGGTTTTCAACTGTTGATGTCCTCAGAAATCTTTCTGAGGAGCATTTTTTTGAAAAAAACTGTTACATAAATTAATATTCAACTGTGGCACAACTGCTTTAATTAGTATTTCACATCCTCACCACTATAGAATGTCCCCTACAAACTGTTTCACCCCCACAACTACTGTAAAAACTCGCTGATACTATCTTCTGGAGAACATCTGCTCATCTTACAAGGGTTATGGAACTTGAAAACAGATAATCAAGAAGAATGTGTTTGAAACATCTCAATTCTAGAGAGTTTCCACATCTCTAAATCTTCGTATCTGAGAATGAACCTGCAACTATCATTCTTCTAAAAAGTCTAAGATCAAAGGAAACCTTGATCATTAGGATTCAGGTTAGATGCATTAGGTTTCCAACAATAACCATACATGGAAGCACTTATGTAGACAAGGTCAGAGTGGCCCACCAGCACAATTTTAAACCGCAAAGGTCAACGGGAAAACAACTTCATTTTGACTTTGTAGCCAATAACTTGTTACTAGAGTCAACATCTTACCAACGGATTCACAGAATCCATAGTTGCCAACCATTTGCAGAGACTGTCCCTAATTTTCAGAGTCAGTCTGTGCAAATTCAGGCTTTCCCGGCTCAAAAAATTGGTAGGGTTTACATAGGGCAGGGTCTATCGTCAACTGCAATGTTGGTAAATATGAGAATCATTTCCTGTGGTGAGCTCATAGCACCCCAGTTCTCAACTGTCTGTAGGTGACTGATGGTGAGAAGAGGAAGTGGTCCATGAAAAAGCAGTCGCAATTGCAGAACTATGGGCCTCATGAATCGAGAAGTGGAAACCCACCTCCCCTTGCTGACTCTGTCATCATATTATCAGCATATATCGGACCATCTAAGACTGAAGGCCACCAAAAAAGGAGGAGGGGCTTTTGCTAAGCCACTCCAACCCTGCTTATATCCATGGCTAGAGGAACATATTTGTATTGTTTTATATTTTACATAACTAAAGACAATTATGAAAAAAGCTTAAAAATAAGAGTTCAAGACACACAAGTGCGTAAAATTAATTAAAATTATAATATAATTCACGTTTTTGAAGGAGAAGGAATATTTCTGTTTCTGAGGCTACCTGCTTGCATCAGCTTAAAACACAGGTATGGTGACTATGATGAGATAAATTCCCTTGTGCTCACCTTGTGTATAATCCCTTCCCCCTTGTGCCCGTGTTGGTGCTTGATTAACCTGTGTTCTTTTTTTAGCAGTTGTTTGTAATTTGTTTGCTTAGTTAATGAAAGGAGCAGCAGAAGAGCAGGGTTTTACAGTACACCGCAACCCAGGATGAGAGCAAACCTAATGATATAAAACATGATGCCTACAATAAATGCCCCTGTTCCACTCATATTAAACACATACGGATAGTAAATAGAGCCAAATTATTCACAAAAGTTACAGTCCTTTTACACCTGCAGATTAAATGCCCGTAACTAGCACCAGCCAAAAGCGGCCATTGGTGGGCGAGGTTGTGGCCACTGCAATGGCTTCACGAAAACCACAAGATGTATGAAATGTCGCTAGATGTTTTATATATTTGGTGCATCTTTAAAGAGGTATTCCAGATTTAGTTTTATAATTTAGGAAATTATACGGTTTTCTAATATATATGTATCAGTCCTGTGTAATATATCAATAGCCTAACTGAAACATGGCATCAGTCATTTGACACCCTATACATCATGTAATTTATGACATTCAGTTAGTAGCAGTGTTCCATGACATAAGTGCCACAGGACGCATGACACATTCATGTGATAAATAAATAGGACAAGTAGTGGAATAATGATTTTTATTTACATGGTGGCCTGTCTGTAGGTAATGCTGTAAAATGGCTGCCTGTCTCAAGGTGATGTTGTTATGTTATTAATAAAGTTTAGTGTTAAAACAAACAACACAGAGATTTGCTTCTGCATAGACAGAGAAGCAAAAAGTGAGCAGATTATAGTTTATGCCGGGAAACAGGCCTAGATTACACTCGAAATCTTCACCAACTCCCAGATTGGCATAGATTTACAGTACATTTGGCGCAGTGACCTGCACCTCTTAATAATCATGAAGTATCTGACTCTAGAGGGGCATAGATTGAGAAAAGCCATCCTATGTCTCTTTTCTTTATGGTACAAAAACAATGCATTTTTGTCATGTTTTTTTCCAGCAAATAAACACCCCTTTCAGATGTTACATGTTGGCCAATAGGAAATTATAAAGCAAACTACGCTGTTTTTTGTAACGTTTTTTTAGACCATTTATTTGCGTTTTTTGCTCCTTTAACATTTCTTTTTAAATCACAGCATGCTCTGGGTGTGGTGGTTTTTTCAGACATTTTCCTACAGATTTCGGCTACATTCACACAAATGTATTTTGTTTCTGTGTCCGTTCCGTTTTTTTTTTGCGGATGGATTAGATGAGGACCCATTTATTTCCATGGGTCCTCAAAAAATGCATTGTTGTTCGTCCGTTCTGTAGCCCCGCAAAAAATATAGAGCATGTCCTATTTTTGTCCATTGGACAGTGGACAAGGATAGGCATTGTTACAATGGACCCGAAAAAAACGGATGCAACACGGATTTCACGGACGTCAACAGTATTTTTTGCGGAACAATGTTTTGCAGATTGCAAAATACATATGGTCATTTGAATGTAGCCTTCTCTATAGGAAATGGTAGAAGTGATTTGGAACAAAACATAAAGAAAAGACATATACTTTTGGTAGACCCACTTCTGGCTTTCACTAAAAAACTGCCACAAAAACCTATGTGTGACACCAGCCTAAAATGACACAGGGGGATATTTATCAAAACTGATGTAAAGTAGAACTGGCTTAGTTGCCCATAGCAACCAATCAGATTCCACCTTTCATTTCTCAGAGCTTCTTTGGAAATGAAAGGTGGAATCTGATTGGTTGCTATGGGCAACTGAGCCAGTTCTACTTTACACCAGTTTGATAAATCTCCCCCATAGTATGGCAGCACGCTTCTAGCAGTTACTGTAAGCAGACGCTGTCTAATCAGTGTCAAACTATGTAGGGACACTCCCTATTGACAAAGGCAACGGTAACACAAGTTGAAAATATATTTGTACACTTCAGGTAGGAATAACATAGGAACGGCACAACACAGAGTTCTAAGAAAGGGCTCCAGAATTGTCATTTCATAGGGAATACACAATTTATTAAAACAGACTTGTGTCCAGAGTTATGATGCCAAACGTAATAAAATTCTATGATTATTTTATTACAAAGGGGCAGTTTTGATTATGTCATTTAGGATTTTTTTTTTTGCCATGAAAGGCGTATAGTATGTTGGCTTTCATGTCACTAAAGCAGCTTTGATGTGGACAGCTTCTTACATAAATCTCCCATTCATCTCACCCCGAATTAGAGCATCCACCTTTTCATTTTTTGCCTCAGCTTTCTGTTTGACAGTGTGACGGATGGTATTAACAGCTGCGGCTGTGCGGCCATAGGAAGCAGAACAATGTGAAAACCGCGACAACAACATTAACATGAGACAACAAGTCAGCAAGCAACCCAAGCTTGTGAGCCTAGCAGCACCGCACTGATTGATTCCCGGAGCTTGTGCACAAGGCCCCGCTACGGCAGCAAGTGGCAGCTGTCGTCAAGACGCGTGACACGCAAGAACGCAGCCTTTCCTTCCCTGACTGGGAAATAAGCGGAAATGCCAAGAGCCCTATGGCACGCCACATTCCACCTGCCAGGCTGCAGGAACTTAACACTTCTGTCCCTGAGCTGGTCATACCCTTTGTGAGATATTACAGATCAAAGCGCATGTTATTTAACGATTAATCTAATTTTATACATGGATAGCGCAACCTTCCTTACTATTCTAGCTTTGTGCCTTCTTACAATATACAGAGAAGACGACTAAATATATTTTCCTCAGCTCCCATTAATATTCACAGACGAGAAACATGATGACAAGTTAAAGGGGTTATCCAACCCCTAAAATACCCCCCCCATATGCCCCTCACAGAGGTTGTACTTACCTCGCTCCCCAGCACCCACGTCGCTTCTGAAGCCTGCACGGCCGCCGCTGCATCTCCCCATCGTGCAGATTGATTTATCCGACATCCGTGGGATGGGGCGTCAGCCAATAGCAGCCCGCAACGGGAATGAGCCTCCCTAGCATCGCGGTGTAAAGGAAAACTGGCTTAGTCGCCCATAGCAACCAATCACATTCCATCTTTCATTTTCCAAAGGAACTCTCGGAAATGAAAGGTGGAATCTGATTGGTTGCTATGGGCAACTAAGCCAGTTCTACTTTATACCAGTTTTGATAAATCTCTCCCTGTGTCTTTTTAGGCTGGTGTCACACATAGATTTTTGTGGCAGTTTTTTAGTCAAAGACAGAAGTGGGTCTACCAAAAGTATATGTCCGTTCTTTATATTTTTTGTTCCCTTCCAAATCACTCCAAATCACGGGGAGACGCGGCAGCGGCCGTGCCGGTATGAGAAGTGAGGTAAGTACAACCTCTGAGAGAGGCCTGGGCGTATGGGGAGGCATTTTAGGGGTTGGATAACCTCTTTAATGAATATTGGGACTAATTTATTAACTGACAGACGCCACTTTTGTGGCATATATAGGTTGCATATTTTGTCACAAGCCATTTTGCGACAAAATCTGCTACTTTTCCCTGCTCATAAGACTTTTCCAACAGGTCTACAAAAGAGGGTGTGACATGGGTGCAGAAGTGGCCGTGCCAGCAGTCCCGTGTCATTCATCATTTTCTACACCAGTTTTTGGCGTAGAAAATGGCTTAACTATACGCACGTCCTGCTAAATCTCAGATTCTTTTAGACCTCATGCATGCAACTCTATTACAGCTATAAAACATCCACGTGGTGTCATTTTTTTTAAGAGGTTTTGCCTTAATCAACATCCAGAAAACTATTCAGAAGAGAAGAGATAAATAACGGATCATTGTGGGGCTAAATCTCATAGCCCCCACTAATGATAAGTAGGGAGGTCAGAAGCAGCAGCTGAGCATGTGTGCTAACGCTCTATACGTTTATGAGATTTTTATGCCACAGTGGAAGTTTTATGCTATGTGTGAACGTGGCCTAAGAATAAAGAATTACTGTTCTGACCAAACATTTATGTGAACAAAACCCATTTAAACAAAAACTTTTAAAAACCCGTCTCAAACGGATACTTCTAGTGCATGGCAGGAATAGGCACTTAGGCTTCATTCATAGGTTTGTTTGGGGTTTTTCTGGGGAAAAAAATGGCATGCGTTTTTTACCATTCATTTATCATTTTTTGGGTGGTTTTTAAGTGCTTTTTATTGTCACATGCATCCTTTTGATTCCTACAGAGATAATGCCAGAAAAAAAAAAAACATGAGAGTATAAAGAATTGACAGACACACCGATTTCTGTGTGTCAATCACTGAAAACACTTTGAATAGCGTCTAAAAAAATGCACTGGACAACAGTATAAATAGCAAAAAAAAAGTTCAAAATAAAATAAAATCATAAAAAATGAGATGTGAAACTGACCATAGAAATACAAATGATGAACAAAATATGGTGAATGTATACTTAGCACCTTAAAGTCGTGTGAAGGTCTAAAGTCACTGTCAGGGCTCCGGAATGCACATTACATGACATACATACTTATACTGGAAGCAATTCATGTTCTGCACGTTCTACTGACTTAGCACAGTAATTACACCACCATATGTGAGATTGCATGCATAAAAAATAATTTACCGATGCTCCATGGACATCTCAACTATTGTTCCATAGATTTAGTTAATGTTTATTGTAAGTAAAGCTTAAATGGGTTGTTTGGGTGAGTTATTGGGTGAGGCTCAAAATACTGTCACTCATTGAATATGTCAAACCTAAAATATAACTTTATCATCTGGTGAGACGCCTCAGGATCTAGGTTAACAATAGGTTTGTGGCTCTAAAGTTTTTCATACAAGGCGGCTATCCGATTGATTTTATATAGTCTTAATAACCCCTGCACTAGCAGTGGATCCGCCGAAGTTATGTAGAGGCTCCGGCCTCTACAACACTTTGGCGGATCCACTGCCGCTTCCAAATCTACACCAGCATCCTTGCTAGCTTAGATTTAGACCATTTTCTACGCCTAAAACAGGTGTGAGCGGAGAAAGGTCGCAGATTACAGCGCAATCCCAAGCAGCAGCACAATGTACTGTCATTGTACTGCTGGTCAGGGGAGAAGGAGCACAGATGCTGATTCCCAGGTCCTCCCACACAGATCAACAGACCAATGTGTGAGGGCATCGTGCTGCTGCTGTGGAGTGCCGGCGGCTGAGCTGCATGTAGAAGCGGGGAGCGGACGGAGGTATGTCTATGCTATACTACAGCATATTCCTAAGTATAAGTAGCATGGGACTATACTTAGTCTTGTATCCCTCTGATTCTCTTCTGAATGTAAGATATACAGTAGGGACAAGATTGAGCAATATGGTATGGTAGACACAAATTATACCCATGTCGTAACAAAATTTTCTTCTGCAGAAGAAATCCGTTATGCGGCCCATAGACTTCTATTATGACGGAATGCAAAACGGAATGCCTCTTAAAGATCTTCCATCATAGAATTCCATTATGGCCTGTGGTAATGGAATCCATAATGGAGTTGTAATGAAACCCGAACTTGTAAAACACAATTCGCTCATCCCTAGTCATGAGTGCACAATGTGGACAGGCAGCAGGGAAAGCAAATAGGATGCTTGGCTGTATAGCTAGAGGTATAACCAATAGGAAGAAAGGAATGGTGATCCCGCTGTATAGAGCGCTAGTGAGACCACATCTGGAATACTGTGTCCAGTTCTGGAGACCCCACTTACAAAAATATATAGATAAAAAGGAAGGGGTGCAGAGATGGGCTTAAAAAATGGTGGAGGGTCTTAAGCATAAATCATACCAGGAAAGACCTAAAGAACTTAATCTGTATAGCCTTGAGGAAAGAAGGGAAAGAGGGGGACATGATTGAAACCTTTAAACATTGTAAAGGTTTAAATAAGATTCAGGAGGGAAGTGTTCTTAATAAGAAGCTAAACACAAGAACATGAGGACACAATCTGAAATTAGCTGGGGGTAAGATCAGGTGCAACGTCAGGAAATATTATTTTACTGAAAGAGTGGTTAAAGCTTGGAACAAACGTCCAGCAGATGTGGTTGGGAAATCTACAGTAAGCTAATTTAAACATGCCTGGGATAAACACACATCTATCCTAAGATAAAAAGAAAGAAAGAAAAAGAAATGATATAAGGGCAGACTAGATGGACCAGGTGGTCTTTTTCTTTCATCAATCTTCTATGTTTCTAAGTCATAACAGTCACTTAATGCACATTTTCTACAGTCCACCACAACCTGTGAAAGCATGTCCAGGAGTCCAGTGATGGCATTGAAATGTAGAGACATGTAGAGGCTAGGTAATGGACACCTGACCTGACACACCTTAGCCACAGGGTGTGAAGCTGCATACCAAAGAACCATTCATGTCATCAATGACCCACAACAAAATACTGGACAAAAGTCAAATCTGCCCTCAAAAATGTAGACGTCTCAGACCTATTCGGGATCAGATCCTGTAAGTATGACTATAACTCAGGTTTTATTAATATAATTACACACTGAAAATTACCTAATAGGTGATAGTAAAACACCTTAGATAAGTCCTACAAGCAGGAAACAGGAGAAACAAATTCTGAAATTTCTCTATGCAATAATAAATGCAGAAGATACGGTGAAAACTACTGAAATTGCATTGGAAAATGGTCTTCCAGAGCAGTGATCTATCACCTGGTTTGGATAAAAAGGTGGTTTTCTCAAAGATGCGGTCTTTTTGAAAGAATTCATAAGCCTAATTCATGGGCTGAATTCCTGACCATATTGTAAACGTCCTATACTCATACAAAAGCTAAGATAGGTGTTTCACGTGATCATTATTTGTTTAGCCAGAACGGAGAGAACATGCTGGACCATTCTTTTGTTGAAGGCTCCACTGCCTGGGGTTACAAATTAAGTTCTTGCCCACCATTAGGAAATTTTAGTGCATATTTTTTGGGCAGTGGGTTAAACATACACTGCAAATATTTCAGTAGTAGGTTTCACGCAGAGCTAAAATCCAAAAGTTCCTCACCTGGATAGGTCTTCCACTTCAAAGTTCCACCTCTAGCAGAGTGGAAGGCCATATGTTAGGACAAGTATCTAATGCTGTATGAACCAGATCTCTCCTTGAAAGGGAAGTTGGACAAATGGGGATTTTGTGTTTGTCTGTAACATGCAGGTGGCACTGGGGTCATCAATAGTTTCCATTTCTTGACTAAAATCATTGTAGGTAAAAAGGAGTCAAAATACATTTTGTTGACTATGCAAAACTGCTTTTTGGTTAGTCAAGGACAGGAAATGACATTGAGTACTGTACGTTATTTTCTCCATGTCACAGGCAAGCACAGGGTTGGTTCTATAATGAAAGGACCACACCTCAGCTTCCTAATAGCATGACATGGGGTGAGTGGGATACTGGGGTAAAATTAGGTCAGGCCAGATTTTTAGATCTCCAGATTTTAGATTGGCTTTGAAATAATGGTGCTCACAATGAAAAATCTTCCAAGGTTCAACAAAAATATCAAGAAGAAAAAACATAATTTTGCGTATATTAGACTTTACGATAAGTCAAGAGCCCCAAAATCAAGGCCCATGTAACACTGAGCTGCCATCATTATGGCCTTTCACTCACATTTTGTGATCTTAACTAACATGGAAACACAATGGTCAAGGAGACGTTTGGCCACGTTTACTGTGATGATCTAAATAATAAAACGATTCAGATATACTAAAACACCCAATTAAACTATCAAAATCATTCAAACACACTCTGGTCTATCCAAGTCATTACCCATGTTATGCGGCTGTGCCAAGAAAATGAACAATAAATCTGATCTTGTATTCAATAGCAGGAAGAATCTCAGATACATCTATGTATGGATATATCTCAGATCCTTCAAAGTATGTGAACTTACTGGAAATCTGACATGGCAAAATGAATCAAACAAAGGCTGATAACTAGTTTGGTAAAGTGGTATAAAAAGGATTGTTCAGGATTATACACTGCTGCTTCCTTCTTGAAATAGCGCCACACATGTCTGTTTTGGTTGCGCCTCGTAGTACAACTCTAATGAAACAACCATGTTTTTCAAATCCTGGAGAATCCTTAACCTGTTCGGTGGTCCGGCTGTTATATATGAACATAGTAACATCTACCACAGGTCATTCTTGCATCCAGCATCTAACTGGGGTTCCTTGGGCCCACCAGAGGAAACTATTTTGAGGGCCCAGCTTCTGCATATGTAGCAAATGTGCAGATGTTTGTTCAAGTAATTGCACATACTGGATGTCTGGTTCTGAAGTGGACGAAGACTGCAAAGGGCCTGTGTGCCTATTTTCTTACTGAGAACCTGTGCAATTGCATAGGCTACATGTATAGTATGTCCATCTGTGGTCTGATTATTGGTTCCAAGGTCACCTTTAGCTTTTGCTAGACCTTGGTGGCCCTGTTTGATAATTGTACCTATAGGTTAAGACCTGGATGTTGCTACTGTTTCTACCTCCTTTTTCAAAGGCAGTTTATAGTATCATGTTGCAAAAACATTGTAGGCAGTTACCACCTTTAGAAGCCATTGTGGACACACTGGGTCACATAATGTTTTGTGATGTTATTTCTCCTGTGGGTGCACACATTGTTCCTTGACTTCAGACGCTTGCAAAGATATCTTCTTGCCCTCTTAATTGAAGCAAATGCTTTGTGGCTCGATTCACACACAACATTTTGGTGCCTTTTAGCAATTTCTTTACAAATTTCTTGAAACCCCAAATTGTCGTGTGTGGATTTTTGCTGTTGTTCAATTGGTATATATGGATATACATTGAATGGGTCTGGGTTTGGGGTACTTTTTTTTCCAAAAATAAGAATGCTCTCTGTTGGCGTTTTTCATGGTATTTCAATGAGCTTCTTATTATGCTTTACAACATACAAAGGTATTATTTGGGGAAAAATATAAGCTTGATAAAAACTTTTTATGGATCTGCAAAACACGGATACCGGGCGGGTGTGTTCCGGAGCGTCCGGCCCTTAATGCGGACAAGAATAGGACACGTTCTATATTTCCGCGGATGGCACGGAATGGACATACGGATGTGGGCAGCGGACAATTAAACACAATATATAAGGCAAGTTCTACAGGCATCAATCCTTTGAATACCCGATGCTAGAGGCAAAAATGCTAATTTGTTAACTCTTCTTATTCTTAAGTGAGTTTTTGGCTACTTGTCAGTGTCTGGGTATTCCTCGAAGTGCCATTGAATGGTTTTGGCTGGCCCTCATTAAAGGAGGAATACTGAAGATTCCAAGGAGATAATAAGAATTCTGCTAAGGGTAGTAATTAGCACAGGAGTTTTCTTGACCAACACTGCAATTAAACATTTTGTATTGCCTCCTTATACTGTAAATCTTTCACAGATTGGGGTGAGGGGATTATAGACGCACCCAGGCGCTTTTATCTCAGAAGGTTTAAAGGCTCCTCTATCACATAAGAAGGCAGAAATACCTTAAAGTGATGGTAGGGGCCACTTTTACATATTTTGCATTTGGGTCTAGAAGCTTCAAGTTACACCTCTGTTAGCATAGTTTCTTGGGAATAAGAATGACCAGAACTTTTGTCTAATAACATTTTACATCTAAGTCCTCATTCAGATGACAGTGACCGGGGCGTTTTAAGATCTACAGTACATTACGTCTGCAACTCCTGGTCCTCCTGCAATTCAACTGAACTGAATGTAGATCACCAAAGACCTAAGTTCAATATAGCTGAACCGCAGGAGTTCCAGATGTTGCAGCTGTAATACAATGCTAAAATGTACCAGCGTTACAGCCATCTACATCAGCCACAACTATAATTCCAAATTTTTTCATGGAACATTTTGCATTTTTGCATTAATTTTAGGAGACACTCTTAGTGAATTGTTGGAGGCTTCATCATCATCAGCCTGACAGTTTTATACCACCTATATGATAATCTAGTGAAGTAAAATAATGGGTGCATCTGTCCATTCCAAACACCCCCCTTAAGGGGAATGTTGCTCTTAAGGGGAATGTGTTATTAGAAAATGATATTATTATTTTTTTACATTTCTGGTGATTTTTTAATGTCATTTTCTCTAATTGCACTTAGTTAGTAATTGCAATTACATCTATAGCTTAAAATATCTAAAAACCCTTCAGTTTTCACACTAAGCACTAGTCCCAATAATATTTTGGCACTTCCTTTTTCACTAGCTATCACATTATCATTAGAGGCAGGATTACAATGACAGATATCACCTATATATAGAGAACACAGGATCCACCATTTACAATAGCTGATATCACAACTTATCTACTCCCTCCTGATCTCTGCACAGGTCACAGAGCATACCTAGAAAAATCTCCCATAGAAGCCAATAAGGTCAGCTTCTGTCTATGGCCCATGTGGCTGCTTTCAAAGACCTGGAAATATTTTAGGCCTAGTGACCAGTGTGAAAACTGCAAGATTTTAGGATATAGGGACATAGAAAATAAAAAAAAACACTAAAAATTAACACATTCCCATTACTCCTCTAATTTGGGGGTGAAAGATTGTGAACTATAATATAATTGTAACAAGCAGCTATGAGTTTTTTTAGAGGGGGTACACCAGCCATTAACATTTATCACCCATCCACAGGAAATGCAATCAGCATTAGATCGGTGATCAATGATAGATTGGGACCCCCACTGATCCCTAGATCAAGGGACCCATTAGAGGAGTTGTAAGGAGTAATCTGGAGGAGTCCCAGTGGTCAGGTGACCCCAATTTAATCACTTGTCCTGTGTGAAAGGGGTGCTCCCATTACAAACACTATGTCTGCTGGGGTCCAACTGGTGGGACCACACAATAAGGGTCCAATCACACCTCTGCATGTCATTGCGGATCCGCAAAACATGGACACCGGCTATGTGCTGGCACAATAGAAATGCCTTATCTTGTCCGTGGCTGCGGACAAGAATAGGACATGTTCTATTTTTTTGCGAGGCCGCGGAACGGAAGTGCGAATGCGGACAGCACACAGTGTAATGTCCTCATCTTTTGTGGCCCTATTGAAAATGAATGGGTCTGCACCGTTCTGCAAAATTGCGGAACGGATGCGGAACCGTTCATACGGTTGTGTGAATGGACCCTAAAGGTGGCCCTATATTTCTCAGATTGAAAGCAGCTGCGGTCACGTATGCTTGCTAATACCCCATTTAACTCTATGGGACTGCTGGAGACAGCCAAGTACATGCGTAGTCCCCTAGAGTTGAATGGAGCAGCGCGCCAATTTAATACACCTTTAACACAACAATATGAATGAATCAAACAATAAAAAAACCACAATACATACAGTAAAAACATACATTTATCAGTGCTAAAGGAGTTTTTATTTATTTTTTTTTCTTTGTGTGATGCCCTTAGTATAAAGTATGTAGAAGCCATACGAGTCAAATCCTCTAATCCCTGCATCCAGCGGCCATGTTAGGCGGGCGGTGGAGAAGTTCTCATCCACTTAGACTACATTGCTGTGTTAGGTTTACACATGGCTGCCCGGCGGCAAATTATTTTTCCAGGGTTTAACGCCAGTGTGCAAAGAGTGGAAAGAATATTTTGAACTAAGAATATTGCAATTTACTATGGTCTACATCAGAATATGACAAGTGGAACACAGCAAAACCTACCAGACTTCCCCAAAAATTGTGACCACCCAGTGCATAAGCCATGGAGGCATTTTATATTCGTTCCTGTGTTTCGTAATATTAACTTTGAAATTTGCCAATAATTTAACTGATTTTCAGATGGTCATTTAATATCTCAGGCCGTATAGACTACATACTAAAGACAATGCTGTAGTCTTACCTAAACTCCTAAGTAGGACCATGAATATCATCCCAAGGTTGGGACAACTTCAGTGCATCTCTATGGGACAAAAACCTGCAAACAACCTCGTGATCACGCCCAGAAAAGTGGAGGGGTTTGAGGGGGGGTTGTCTGTTTTCTTGGTGGAGTAGACATTTGTAACAAATTTTGGCTTTGTGCCATGCCTGGCAAGTTTACACTTACTAAGGTGTGGCTGGAGGTTTTGTAGCCTGGGCTTCATTTTCATCTCTGGAAAATGAAAGGTGGAATCTGATTGGGCAACTAAGCCAATTTTCTTTTACATCGGTTTTGATAAATCTCTCCCAAGATATGGGCAAAAACTCCTCAAAAACACTAAAAAAAACTTGATCAAGTCAGGCATTTTTCGAGACCTGTTTTTGGCCCAAAAGACACAAGGACCAAAACTGTGAACTAGTCCTAAATAGAGTTTATCAAACGTGCTCGTAACGAGCACTGTAGAGCTCGGATCCCCTGCGCTCGCATGCCCTCAGGCATCCGGATCCGTCCTCACCTGACTGTAAGTCAATGGGGGCGGATCCGTTTGGTATGATACACGAGTGTGTGATACCAAATGGATCCGTGCCCATTGACTTACAGGCAGGTGAGGCTGGATCCGGATGGCTGCGCAGCGGAGCACTGGGGATCCGAGCTCTACAGTGCTCATTACGAGCAGGTTCGATCAACTCTAGTCCTAAAGGTACCTTTACGATCAAGTGACAATCAAGTCATTTCTTGGTGTAGTGAACGTTTTAACAATGACCTTAAACGTGACGATTATCGCTCACAAAATCATAATTTCGACCGCCTGTTCCATCCTTTGTAAAGCAGAATGTTGCATTTATACAAAGCGTAATTTGAGCTGCGTGTAGCGAATGATTCCTGTCGATCCAACAGAGGATCTCAAAACCGGAGGAAAATGTTTCAGTTTTGTCCCCAGTCATTGTCAATGGGGACAAAAGTGAACAAAAATGGAACGGAGTCCACCAGAATGTATTCCTTTCCGTTTTGTTGTGTTTCCATGCCGGACACAAAACCGCTACAAGCAGCGTTTTTGTGTGAGTTATGGGTTACTGATCATGAAACATAATGTAAGGGCTCATACACACTACTGTATGTATTTTGCGGTCTGCAAAACATGGATCCGCAAAAAATACTGATGACGTCCGCACGCATTCCGTATTTTGCAGAACGGAATAGCTGGCCCCTAATAGAACAGTCCTATCCTTGTCCATAATGCGTAATGCACACGGAGTAAGATCTGTTTTTTTTTTCAGACCCATTGAAATGAATGATTCTGCATATGGTCCGGAAAAAAAAAAACGGAACGGACACAGAGAGAAAATAAATTTGTGTGCATGAGCCCTAAGTCAACGGTGCTGGATCTGTTTTTTCGGAGACATCTTGTTTATTTTAGAGATGATATAACCGGATCCGTTCTGAACGGATGCAGACGGTTGTATTATGGACTGGATGCGTTTTTGCCGATCCCTTGCCGGATCCAGCAAAAACGCAGATGTGAAAGTAGCCATAACGATAATACACATGATAATCGGATCATGTACAGGTACCATTAGTCTACTCTGAAATGGATTCATACCTTTCCCAATGGACGTTGCGTCATTGGTTTAGCATAAAGAATAACAAAAGATAAAAGGGCTAACAAAAGACTGATGTATTTTACAATGGAAAAAGCACAGTGCATTACGGCCATAATCGTGTCTGGACAGAGCACATTGCTGCCCCCAGGGGACTCTAATGTCTGCCCCTTGAGAATGGCCAGGTACAAAAATCCATGACCTGAGGGTTGATTAATCCTAAATAAAGTACACGGAGCCAGTGGAAGGAGGCGTGGGCCGGGCGCAGGAAGCACACAGCAATTAACATTCCATCCACCTGTTCTTGGCCTGTGGATAGATTTTGTTGATGTACAAAAATATGCTCCTTCCAGCTAATGGATCCAAATCTCTGAACTGGTCCTGTACTTTTCCAGATCCAAACCCAAATCCCATTGCAATAATGAAAGCAATTACTTGCTGGGCGCAGATTTAGTTTTATATGTCCCGTCTTATGTCCAATTTTTAATATAAAAGATATGAAAAGAAATATGATCTTCGTATGAGTCTTCTCATGAATGTCAGTGATACCCTTTATATGCACAGACTCTATTCCTCACTGCTTTACATCGCTCCTCGTCCCTGCGCACATTGATTAATATTTCCCAGCATGCTAGGGAACCACAGTACAATTTAATAATGTGTTACCGGCTCGTTATCGGGTGAACAGATCGGAGTCCATCACGTCACATTCTCTATACTGTAACTACAGGCCTAGGTACTGTATATACAGATGTAGCAGAGCTGAGTGTATCAGTTAATAGAACTCAGGCTGGGTTTACACATTCAGGTTTTTAGATGCAGTTTTTAAAGCCAGGAGTAGACAGGACCAAAGAGGAGAGGTAATATCTTCTCTTTATATGTTCTTTCCTTGTATATACACCTAGTGTGCAGCCACTACATATTGATGACCTATCCTCGGGATCAATAATCAATGTCTGATCGGCGGGGATGCTGGGAGTCCAACCCCCACCGATCAGTTATGGATGACCTATCCTGAGGATAGGTCATCAATGTATACTGGCTGCACAATCCCTTTAGCTGTGATTTTACACAGGACTGCAGGTTAACCCCATCACTGGCATCATTAAAAGGGTTAAATTACATGTGCAGCAGCTACATTTGTAGTCACTGTAACGTAATATTACATTACTCTGCACTTCATGGAAAGGACTAGTGGATATCCACAATTCTCCCTCAATGCTACTACTAATGTTATAAAAGGAAACCTGATCCTCTATTGATAAGTCTCCAGTTTTCTGTATGGCAAAGCAATAATCAATAAGCACTCTTCACAATACAGTCTTATAGGACGTCCTGTCCATGTCCACTAAGTGTTTTCTTAAGTGACTGCGCTGGCTATTGACACGAGACTATGGGTTACATCAATCATCAAAGCGCAGACAAACATCATTATTACTATTATCAGTGCTGCATTATTATAATATGCTTTATTTGCCTTTTTCTTTTAAATTGCTGACACATCCCGGGGCGCTTTACATAGAGTGCGCTCACATTGATCGTCAATCGATAATATTACTATTATTACGCTCTAATAATACACCACATAATGAAAACAATGGAACATTAACTTATTAACTCTACATATTCTGTGGTGCTGCACAGTAATGTGTTATAAATGTTATTGCTATTTTTTTTTTAAATGTGAATAAATACATTCATGCCTAATAATATTAATAATATTTATAATAATTATTATATAGTGGCTATAGTGGTAATAATGATATTATAATAATATTAGGAAAGTAGTCATAAGAGCAATAATAATAATAATAGTGGTTATAGTAGTAATAATGATATAATAATATTAGAAAAGTAGTAGTAACAATAATAGAGGTTAAAGTGGTAATAATAATATTAGAAAAGTAGTAACAATAATAAACTAAAAATATAATAGTGTTTATAATCGTAATAATGATATTATAAATAATAATATTAGAAAAGTAGTAATAATAATATAATAGTGGCTATAGTAGCAATACTGATGGTATAAAAAATATTTAAAAAGTAGTAATAGTAATAATAACATAATAGTAGTGGTAATAATACAGTATAATAATAGTACTAGTAGCTCTAATAGTATAACTATAATAAAATCAGGAGTAGCAGTGACACATCCCAGTGAATAAAACTATAAAACCATAATATATGACAGTAAGAAAACAATAGAATAATACTAGTAGTGCTAATAATAAAAGTAGTACAGCCATATTGTAAAGACAGAATAAGTTATAAGTATGTTAATAGTAATCATAATAGAAGGATTATAATAACCTCACTAGTACCAACCACATAGCCCAGTGAATCCTACTATAATACTAAACTGTCATAGTAAGAAAATAGAATAATGATAATAGTAGTAGTAGTAATATTGTAGTACTGATAACAAAAGTACAATAACAAGTTGTAAAGCATAAGAATACCAGCTATAAAGATGCTAACAGTAGGATTATAATAACATCACTAGTAGCAATGACACATCCCAGTGAATCCTGCATACAGCACAGGATGAGATGGATGTATGGAGGGAGCAGCAGACTTCCAGGGTAGCCAGCAGCAGTCCTTGCAGGATAATTCAGTTACATAATCACATGGGCAGGATGAGCTCTCTACTGTACAGCTGGGTAACAACTTCTGCTTGGCTTTTGCACCCATCCCTTGTAATCTAATTGAATAGTAATTATTGTGGAGGGAGCAAGAAAAAAAAGCTATGTGATAATGGATTTAATTCTCCATGTAAGGTTAGAGAGGCTTCTTTGCTCACATTCACACTGTCGGGGATACCTTCCAGGTCCATGATATAACTCTATTAGTCTATGTGTTAACCTCAGTTCCAGCTTTACA
Source organism: Rhinella marina (assembly GCA_900303285.1). Taxonomy (NCBI): domain Eukaryota; kingdom Metazoa; phylum Chordata; class Amphibia; order Anura; family Bufonidae; genus Rhinella; species Rhinella marina. The sequence goes on from ONZH01009694.1 coordinate 405,325, forward strand.
TTGACAGGTATACAAGGTATTCCATGTCCAGGTCTAGCTCCTCAGGCAAGTTTACTGAGGCTTGTTGGTCAAGGGTTAATTTGTATGGAATAATACTAATGAATTCACTCAAGTAGTTGGTGACTCTTGGATGAGACTCCAGAAGTCAATGTTTTCCTACTATAGAAGCAGATAAGAGAGTCAAGTACTTACAGTGCTTGTTCAGAAGGTCTATAGAACTGCCTAGGTCTGTAGATCAATTCTGGGGTAAAGTCCACAAACTGTTCTGCTCTAGCCCTGGTGCTTAGTCCAATTAAAGACCCAGCTCATGTTGCTTTTGTGGGAGGCACAAAATGAGGGGGAGTCCGCCCCCCAGCTGCTGCTCTATGCCAGGCTGATCTATAAAGATGAGGAAGGTAAGAGAGAGGCTTTGGTTGGTCCAGAGGGGAAGGAAGAGAAGAGCATTAATTACCTGCTGAGGCTTGTGTGACTGCAAACCCTCCGAGGTTTTAGGACGTGTGATCTCTGATCAGCAGCTCAGGACTGGTCTCAAGGTAACCACTCCCTAAGAATGAGCAGGCAGCAGCTGCCTTCAACCCTTACTGAGCTGGGAGGTCTCTCTCTCTTATCAGCCACCACCAATTGGTCATCCAAGTTTTTCATGGAATTCCATGTTCCCTCCAAGACTGAGACTCCTGTGCATGATTACCAAGAAGGGTTCAAACACCAACCAAAAAGTCTTTGACGCTCTTGAAGCCCAGCACTTTAGATTCCTAGTGGACACCAACTGGGACTCAGCATCTCCAGGTTATTGGCTATGACCTTCAAAACAAGGTTTCTTGCTACAGTCAGTTCGAGACCAGGTTAGACGTAGCCAATAACACCTCCTCAAATCAAGAGAAGTAACTGTAATTCATCGAAGTTTTCAAGAACCCAAAACAATGAGCCATGCATCCAATCTCCTTGGTAGACCCATCATGACTTCTTCCTTCATCAGGTCTCCAGCCCCTTGGATCATCCCAGAATAATCATTCCACCATAAGAAACTTTATAACATCAAGCACAAGTCTTGCCAAACTCTTGCGTTCTCTTCAGTCTGTGCTCCTAGATGATGGAGGCTTCAAAGTGCTTTACTGTCAGGCAGAAATCACAAGCTCCTCTCCACCTGGTAATAAATACCCAGCGCAGGTGGAAGCTTTACCATGTAATCATTATAATAGGGACAGCAGGGGACTCGTCACTAGAAGGATGGCAGGCTAGAAGATTCTCCTGTCTGTAGTCACTCCCTGCTCTGAACCTCCCACAGCAACTCATTGAGAAGTCATTGTAAGGCTGGAGTCATGTCGCCACCTAGCGGTCGTCAGGAGAACTTTTCTGGTTAAAAAAAAATACACAAATGTCATCTCAGATCATTGTAAAGCTATCAGAATAAGGGCTCATGCACAAACAAATGTCATAGCACTATGTAGGGATATGCACTTCTGTGAAGTTCTATATGGTATAATTTCTTTTGACCATAAGATGTTCAGTACAGGTAACATATGCGTTCTGAAGTATTTTTACCCAGTTACATATAAACAAATTTCTGTTAGGAGAAAACTGCAGCCAGAGAGCATCACTTGGAGAATATCATGATTGTTTTAGAGAAACCCTTAAAGAATTAAATTGACTGACATAGTGTTGCTCCCATAATATATGCACAATGCCACATACGTATTCACACTGATAAGAGTAAGATGGTAATTTTTTGCCGTGGTTTGATTCTCTGGGATAGAGCCCACTTTGCCACCTATCTTAGGTTCTGTACCAAAAGGACACATATTCTGAACCGGGATCCATAGGCAACGGGACAGGGAAGTCTTTATTAATAATTTCATAGAGAACACATGAAGGCAGGGCCAAGATAAGTAGACGAGGCCAGCAGTACCACATTGCGGTACATTATACCACCCCAGAAAAGCCAAATACCACAATGCATCATAAAATACTGCCCCAGCAGCACAATATACCTCTGTACGAGCCAGCTGCCACGTTCTGTCCTCTTACTCCAGTTGCCTTAGGATGGCAATACAGTTGAATTTAGGAGTCAGGAGGGGGGAATCACATTACTTACCTTGCTGGCGGCCGTGAGGAAGGCTCAGGTGGCTCACTGGGCATCGGCCCATCAGGAAGTTTCCCTGTAGGGTCTATGGCCAGTCTGATGCTGGTTTCAAGTGAACAGTCAGGTCTGGTTGTACACATAGGAATTAATGGCCTATTGCTGACTCCATATACAGTCCTACAAAATAATGGCAATAATCAGATCGTTATTCACTGAAGTACCGCCTCATTTTACTTTGTATTACAAACCGGAGGATTGCTTTAAATTCTACTGCCCTGACATGTCACTCTCCAGCTGTTGTGGAACTAAAACCTTCAACACATTGAGCACTGTAGATGTGCCGGATGTAAAGATCTACACATTGAAGACCACTTCTCTATTGTATTCGGAACCTAAGGCTATTGTCGCCTCTGTCTTACAGTTCATCATATTTGACCAGAAAAATAGACACCATGAAGGAAGACCCCCATTATGAATCAGTGGGGACCATTGGTCCAGCCGCTGGGCTTGCTCTATCCTGCAACCTGCTCGCCAACAAGGACCCTCCTCCTCCACCTCCCCTGCCGTGGGGTGTGTGAACAATTCCTCCGGCACTTAAAGGGCCAGCGCGCACACGCACCTTAGTCTTCACCACCCTGGCATACTTAAGGTGTCTGAGCAATAAGTTCCATAGCTTGCTGAGTTCTTGTGAAGGTGTGCAGTCTCTGTTGTCTGCATGTGTACTGACTTTCTGCCCATTTACTGGATTCTGACTCTGATCCGTGCATGATCTCCGTATTGACCATTTGCTGTCTGCCCTGACCTCAGACCATTTACAGTCTAACATGTACTCTGCCTGCCCTGACATCGGCCTGTACCTGACTACAATTTTGCCTGACCCCTTAGTTCTCTGCGTCTGACCCCTGTGGGTCGGCTGTTAATCATACAGAGATTACTCCAAGAGGTACCGGCCTGATGGTTGCCCTGCTGTGAAGTCCAGATCCGTGAATAGGGGGTTAAAAGGTAAAAACCAAGGGTCTGCCAGGATAATGCCCTTAGGAGTAGGTTTAAGTGAAATCAATTGGCTGACACCATGGTTCCACAGCCACTGCTGTAACACCTGCCACCCCCATTCCAACCCGACCGGTTCCTCACTGGCCTCTATTTCCTGGTCCTGTAAATACCTGCTCAGCCAATCACTGGTAGAGGTGGGTCCCCATTGCAGCCAGTGATCACCATATAAGCAAAGCTTAGTCGCACACTGCCCTTCTTTAGAATGGGTCTTCTGGATTCCTGTTCCCACTTCATTTAATAATATAGAAGAACTCCAGAGAGTAAGAGAAAACTCGAAATTAGAGTTGTTTGCTTGAAGTGATAGATTTACTGTTCAACTCTTCCAATATACAGTCCATTACATTGCCTACACCCCCTTTTTATACATATATATATATTCATTGCTGCCATCCATCTTCCTTCATTCTGGTTATATCTTTTTATTTAGTTTTTTTCATTTATATATTTCTTTCATTTGCCAATACAATAACCTTAACCAGCATACAGTATACACTATAATATGTGACTGATTTATGACTGACATGCTCCATATTCTATATTCTACATGATGGACCTCGTCTTCTAGTACTATGTCTAACTAGGATATCATATGTTTTCACTTTTGTGATTTACATTTGGTGGATTATTTTCCTCTGTTTCTGCACGTAATATTTTTAGAACAACATGTAATCTACCCCATATGTGATGTCCAACCACTGTAATCTGTATATTTATGTATATTCATATATGCACGTCTTGTATTTAAGTAATTGTTTATTTATTTATTTATTTGTATTTTCTGTTTTACATTTTATTTTGACAAAGGCTTTGTTTAGCCGAAACGTAACTAAAATATTGCTGCAGTTGAACAATAAATCTATCAAATTCGAGTTTTCTCTTACTCTCTGGACAAGGTACACATCATAACCGAAGTTGCAGCAATAGGATCTCTATTGGTCACTATATTATTAGCAGTAGCACCGTTATATTAGTGTGACCTACAGACAGCGATCATAAGGCATTCCCCAGGAAACCTGACCCTGATCTCAAACTTTTACAGTGTAGGATAAGTCATCCTTTACAGTGTTCTCCACCCGGACATTAATCTGGGCCTAAAGATAATTGTTTTCAGAAACCTGTTGCTTCTTACAAAAACACAGACGTGACCCCCCCGTAGGCCCAGATAAGGTCACCAATGGATGTCCTTTCTAAAAAAGAAAAAAAAACGTGTCCCTTTTGTTTCCCCTCACAGAGGTCAGGGTATGAGAGAAAAAAAACAGACTGACCATCACATTATTGTATTTCAGTGTATAATTTGCAGTTCTTAGGGTATGTATGTTTGGCGTAGGTCAGGGGAGCAACTCATTATATGGGGATCTTAAACATTACTTTTTAAAGGCTGATGCAAAAGAACTCAGGCTATGTGTTTGACCCCTGTGCTATGTGCTTCCTTGCACACTATGGGTTAAATGGTCACGTTGAGGTCTCAATACCAGGGAAGCCTGGCTGGGCTGTGTACATGACAGCTGCTCTAACAACAGCAGATACTCCAAATACTTCAACTTCCACCAGCTACTTTTAACATATGGTCCCTGGCTTGACATCAGCTCCCTCTTGTGGTAAAACTTAGCTAGTACACCTCATTTACTGGCTATTAAAAATAAATGAAACCATTGCGAGATTTCACAAGCAAACAAGCTTCATTAATTCCTGGTTCAGTTCAGGAAAAATATGTTTATCAGCATCTGGAGTGGTATATCCCCTGGTCAGTAAGGTAAAGGTGAAATTAGATATGTGCTCTTGCCACAGACAACGCATTTGAATTGCTCAGTGAAGTTTCAGCACCTTGGACAAGAGCACTGGAAGAATGATCATAGATGCAAGGACTGCTGAAGTGCAGATGACAGGTAGACGTCAATATCCCCAGGTCTGACATGTTGCGTCTGTCATGATTCCATATATTCAGAATATACCTAATTAAAATAATTTTCATCCATTTACTCCGGCAGTTCTCACGCAAGTAAAGAGCATCAAGGTTCAGTACATTCATGGTCGTAATCTCAGGATCAGTTTGCAGTTTAGCTGAGCAATGATTTCAGTCTAACTGGAATACAATAGACTTTTTGTATATCATTTGACTGGGGAGGGTGGAGGAGTGTTTCCGATCTGCAGGTTTGTGTGATCTTGAAAACTGTGATGAACTGTAACACAATAAGTAGTAGAAAGTTGCAGAAGAGTGACCTCAGATATCTTATTTAGATAGTCACCTGTGCCTCAAATGAAGGACGTATGTCTGTAGTAATTTATCCAAGAATATGGCTATGTTTGAAAAGATAGACCCCCTTCCCGAGACTATAGGTCGTCCTGAAGGCTTAGTAAGAGACAGTGACTTGTGTATCTTTGCTAGTATGTATATCAATGGTGTTTTGGGGTAAGGTATCAATAAAAAAGCATGAAGAGCATCCTCAATAATCCCAGTGCGTCTTGCGACATCAAGAACATTAGTAACCAGTTTTAAAATGTCAAACTTAGGGTCATGTGACAATCGTTTGTCCACATCAACCCCTTCCTGACTGCCCATTGGGTATATATGTCATCTCTGCACATGCCCGTGCAGATAGCACCTATATAAATGTTCAGGCAGTGCTTTAAAGCTGGGATTAAAGCTCCTGCAATTTAGCAGTAGCCGGTCGGGTCCTGCCCCGGGAGGAGAGCACTGAATGAGTGCTTGGTGGAGAGCACTGTTAGTCCCGGCGGTCACATGACCATTGGGGGTGTCTGGGGCAGGAGCAGAGCTGCAGGGTCTAAGGAGACTGTGATCAGCTCTGCCTGTGTGTAATGCCCCCACAGGGAGCTGTTTTCTCTTGTAACTAGGGGAACAATGAAAAAAAAGTAAAAAAAAAAAAGTCAGTGTCCTCCAGAGGTTAAAAAAAAAAATACATAATAAAAAATACAAATAAAAAAGTACAAAAATAAATAAATAAAAATGCAGTCGCTGACAGAAACCATCACCATAGTCGCCCCATTTGCTCAAACCTGTACATGTTACATATGAAAACGATTGTCACAAAATAGGGAACCCATTGCAATAATTAATTTTTGTGTCAGTTTGAATATTTAAAAAATAAAAAGCTATAATTAAAAATAAATTACTTTTATAATAATTATTAGCGGTTTAACTCCAAATTGAACCTAAAAAAAAATGAGAAAAAATACATCTCTAAAAAAAACAAGCCAAAAAAAATCGCTAAAATTATTTTGGTAGTCAAATAAAAAAGCTATGATCACTAAACCACCACGTGCACAAAATCACAAAAAGTTGCCTGGACATTCAGGCCTTTTTTGGGCCTGGTCATGAAAGAGTTAATGTCATACAATTTGCAAAATATTTCATATTTCTGTTCAGTGTTCATAACAACAACTGCTCCCGCTTTGTCAGCTGGTTTAACCCTTTGGCGACATTGGACGTACCGGTACGTCCTGAGCACGAGGTAGTTCGTGCTACAGGGCGTACCGGTACGTCTTGCATTGAAACCCCCCCTGCTCAGTGCAGGGGGGGTTAAATGCTGTAATGGGTGCTGTTTAGGGCACCCAGCCACCCATAGCGAAGGCCTCGGGGGGTGCCGTGCACCCCCCATAAAGGCGATCGCTGTGAATGGCTGGTCTATTCAGACCAGCCATTCACAGCAGGCAAGGGGTACTCGGCGGGGATAGCGCTATTCTAGCGAATCCCCGCCGAGTGTCAGTAATTAGGGGGAGGTCAGGGTGTCCCCCCGCCCCCCTGATTAGCTGTGGGCAGATGGGTGGGCAGATGGGCAGGCGGGGGGGAGACCTGCAACGTGCGGGCGGCTGCCGCGAGTGCCGCCCGCAACGATCTTTCAGGATGGCTGATGTTATTCAAGCAGAGTATCAGCATACAGCTGATACTCTGCTTGAAACTGCTGACATCGGTGCTGGCACCGATGTCAGCAGTTTAACCCCTTCCATGCCGCGGTCCGTAGGGACCGCTGTATGGAAGGGGTTAACAGGGAGGGAGCGCTCCCTCCCTCTCCCATCGGCGCTGCGGTGCGCTGGCAGCGCCGATGGTGTGGGCAGATGAGAGGGAGGAAGCTCCCTCTCCCTTCCATCGGGACGCTGCTCTGCTGTGGCAGCGTCCCGATGGTTACCATGGCAACCAGACGCTTTCGTCTGGCTTGCCATGGAAGCCTGTTCAAGCTCCTGCTAAAGGCAGGAGCTTGAACAGGCTATAAGAAAATACACTGCAGTACACTATACAGTGTACTGCAGTGTATTGTAAAATACCAGACCCACTGGTTCTTGAAGAACCAAGTGGATCTGAGTCAAGAAAGTGGGAAAAAAAAAAAAAAAAGTTAAAAAAAAAGTTTAAAAAATTGATTAAAAATAAAAAACACACAATACATAAACATGTTAGGTATCGCCACATCCGTAACAATCTGCTCTATAAAAATATTACATGAGGTGGCCCCCCAGGCGAATGCTGTAAAAAAAAAATTAAAAAAACTATGGCAAAATAGCCATTTTTTTCCCTCTTCCCTCACAAAAACTGTAATAGCAGGCGATCAAAAAGGCGTATTTACCCCAAAATGGTATCAATTCAACCGTCATCTTGTCCCGCAAAAACTGTACCCTACCTAAGACAATCGCCTGAAAACTGAAAAAAATATGGCTCTCTGAAAATGGCAACACAAAAAAAATATTTTCTTCTGTTCAAAAATGCATCTAATGTGTAAAACTTTCCAACAATAAAAAAGTTGGACATATTGGGTATCGCTGCGTCCGTAACAACCTGCTCTATAAAAATATTACATGAGATGGCCCCCCAAGCGAATGCTGTAAATTTTTTTTTTTTTTAAAACTATGCCAAAATAGCCATTTTTTCCCCTCTTCCCTCACAAAAACTGTAATAGCAGGCGATCAAAAAGGCGTAATTACCCCAAAATGGTATCAATTCAACCGTCATCTTGTCCCGCAAAAACTGTACCCTACCTGAGACAATTGCCTGAAAACTGAAAAAAATATGGCTCTCTGAAAATGGCAACACAAAAAAAATATTGTATTCTGTTCAAAAATGCATCTAATGTGTAAAACTTTCCAACAATAAAAAAGTTGGACATATTGGGTATCGCTGCGTCCGTAACAACCTGCTCTATAAAAATATTACATGAGATGGCCCCCCAAGCGAATGCTGTAAATTTTTTTTTTTAAAAACTATGCCAAAATAGCCATTTTTTCCCCTCTTCCCTCACAAAAACTGTAATAGCAGGCGATCAAAAAGGCGTATTTACCCCAAAATGGTATCAATTCAACCGTCATCTTGTCCCGCAAAAACTGTACCCTACCTGAGACAATCGCCTGAAAACTGAAAAAAATATGGCTCTCTGAAAATGGCAACACAAAAAAAATATTTTCTTCTGTTCAAAAATGCATCTAATGTGTAAAACTTTCCAACAATAAAAAAGTTGGACATATTGGGTATCGCTGCGTCCGTAACAACCTGCTCTATAAAAATATTACATGAGATGGCCCCCAAGCGAATGCTGTAAATTTTTTTTTTTTTAAAACTATGCCAAAATAGCCATTTTTTCCCCTCTTCCCTCACAAAAACTGTAATAGCAGGCGATCAAAAAGGCGTATTTACCCCAAAATGGTATCAATTCAACCGTCATCTTGTCCCGCAAAAACTGTACCCTACCTGAGACAATCGCCTGAAAACTGAAAAAAATATGGCTCTCTGAAAATGGCAACACAAAAAAAATATTTTCTTCTGTTCAAAAATGCATCTAATGTGTAAAACTTTCCAACAATAAAAAAGTTGGACATATTGGGTATCGCTGCGTCCGTAACAACCTGCTCTATAAAAATATTACATGAGATGGCCCCCCAGGCGAATGCTGTAAAAATTAAAAAAAAAAACGATGCCAAAATAGCCCTTTTTTTCCCTCTTCCCTCACAAAAAGTGTAATAGCAGGCGATCAAAAAGGCGTATTTACCCCAAAATGGTACCAATGAAAACCCCACCTCATCCTGCAAAAAATGAGCCCCCACATAAGACAATAGCTCAAAAAAATAAAAATCAATGGCTCCCGCAAACCACTCCATCAAAATCTGTGTTGTAAAATCCATATGGCGCTCCTTCTGTTTTGAGTCCTGCCATGTGCCCCCACAGCAGTTTACCACCACATATGGGGTGTTGCCGTATTCAGGAGAAAATGGGTAACAAATTATGGGGGGGGCTTTTCTCCTGTTACCCCTTATGCAAATAAAAAAAATTGGGGCTAAAGCAACATTTTATTGGAAGAAAAAAAATGTTCATTTTCACAGCCAAGTGTTTCCAAATTCCGTAAAATGCTTAGGGGGTCAAAGTGGTCAGTACCCCCTTAATATATTCTTTGAAGGGTGTAGTTTCAAAAATGGGGTCACTTTTTGAGGGTTTCCGCTGTAGGGGTACGTCAGGGTCTCTCAATTACAAAATGGTGCCTAAAAACTATTCTAGCAAATTTTGCCTCCAAAATCCGTATGGCGCTCCTTTCCTTCTGACCACTGCCACAAACCCATAGAGACGTTTACCACCACATATGGGGTATTTCTGTAAACTGCAGAATCAGAGCAATGTAAATTGAGGTTTAGTTTGCTGTTAACCCTTGCTGTGTTGCAAGAAAAAAAATATTAACATGAATAATCTACGAAAAAAGTGAAATTTTGAAATTTCACCTCCATTTTCCATTAATTCTTGTGGAACACCTCAAGGGTTAACAAAGTTTGTAACAGCAGTTTTTTATAATTTGAGGGGTGTAGTTTCTAAAATGGGGTCATTTATGGTGGGTTTCATTATGTAAGACCCTCAAAATCACTTTATATCTGCATTGGTGTTAAAAAAAAATGGTTTTGGAAAATTTGGTGAAAATTTGAAAAATGGCTTCTAAACTTCTAAGCCTCCTAACGTCCTAAAAAAGTAAAATGACGTTTACAAAATGATGCCAACATAAAGTAGACATATGGGGAATGTAAAATAATAACTATTTTTGGAGGTATTACGGTGTATTTTGAAAGTAGAGAAATTGAAATTTGGAAATTTGCTAATTTTTCAGAATTTTTGGTAAATTTGGGATTTTTTCATAAATAAGGGTGAAATATATTGACTCAAATTTATGACTGTCATGAAGTACAATGTGTCACGAGAAAACAATCTCAGAATGGCCTGGATAAGTAAAAGCGTTCCAAAGTTATTACCACATAAAGTGACACATGTCAGAATTCAGAAATTTGGCCCAGACATTAAGGCCAAAATGGGCTCTGTCCTCAAGGGGTTAATAGGTAAGCTCTTGTTGTTACAAAGTTCTGTAATAGCCTGAATTTTCGGCAGTAGTCATATTTAGATGTTTGAAAGGAACATCTTTAGATGTATTCTTAAAGGGGATCTCCAAGTTATATTTATTGATGACCTTTCCTCAGGAAAGGTCATCAATATCAGATCGGCGGGGGTCCGACACCCGGCACCAACGCCGATCAGCTGTCTGAAGAGGAGACGCGCGCCGTGCCAGAGCTGCCTCCTTTTCATTGTTTACATCCTAGCCATAACATGGGTAGTGGTGAGCAGGTGTAATTACACCTAACCGCCCCATTCATTTCAATAGGACGGCTCTGTAGTATATACTTGTATAGGAGCGATCTGTCCCATTGAAATGAATGGGGCGGTTAGGTGTAATTACACCTGCTCACCGCTACCCATGTTACGGCTAGGATGTAAACAATGAAGAGGAGGCAGCGCTGGTACGGCACGTGCCTCCTCTTCGAACAGCTAATCGGTGGGGGTGCCGGGTGTCGGATCCCCGCCGATCTGATATTGATGACTTATCCTGAGGATAGGTCATCAATAAATATAACTTGGAGAATCCCTTTAAGAACCTCAATGTCAAATCTCACAGCATTGACAAAAGTATCAATGATTGGAGAGTTCACTTGTGGAGTGAAATAACTCTTGATATACACACCAGTCTTCCCAAGAGTGAGTTCACTAAAGTCCACTTGTAAGTTGAGTAATTGCATACCTCCCAACTTTTGAAAATTGCAAAGAGGAACAATGTGTGCGGCGCACATCACGGCAGGTTTTTTATACTAGGCCACGCCTCTAACTCCGCCCAAATCATAATTACTGGAGCCCCTGCGGCCTTTTTTTTTCTTGCGCTTCAATGTCCATATAAATATTAAGAAATAAATCATCAGATTATAGATATTTTAAGGTCCAAATTGCACCAAATAATGGAGTTATTGTCTAATATACAGGTAAAAACCAAACAGATAGCTTAGTAAGGAGCAATTTAGTAAATTTATTAATGTACATTTATGCATTAATTCTCCAGGTCAAAAAGAGGGACATTTAAGGAGTAAAGAGGGACAGGGGGACTTGGGTCAAAAAGAGGGACTGTCCCTCCCAAAGAGGGACACTTGGGAGGTATGTAATTGGTTCCAAAGCCCCAAAATATCATCCAAGGTAAGAGAAAATGAAAATTTAAGAAAAATAAGCAGATAACTAAGACAGATAAAACAAGTCCTTACATATAACAGTCAGGAATAGCTGATAACTAGTAACTAATACAGATATCTTACCAGAGAAATGACCTTGATCTGAGTCTGAGACATTGTGGCCCTGATTTATCATACCATCACTCCAGAATTCTGGCATCAAAAAGTCGCAAAATAGGGCTTTTGCGACTTTTTTGCACTCCCGTGCGCAAAATTTTTGTGATTGCGCAAAATTTTTGTGATTGCGCAAAATTTTGCGACTTTTTTGCGCAAAATTTTGCGACTTTTTGCATGTGTACACCACTCACTCCAGTTTTGTAATATGGGTGGAAAAGTGGGTGTGGTTAGCTATGTTAATGAGTTTCACTCCAGATTTATCATTGCGACTTTTTAAAAAAGTCGCAAAATAGTCGCAATCTCACTCCAGGAGGAGGGTGGAGTAGGAAAAGTGGAGTAGCTTCTCTAGACAGAAGTGTTAGGTTTAAGGACAAGCCACATTTATCAAACAACCTGTGACATTTGATAAATGTGGCACAAAGTATTCCAACACAGACTGAAGCAAAATTGACTTCAAATATTCCCCTAATGATAAATTCCCCCCTGTATGTTGAAAATATTGTATCCTGAGACCATTGTATTTTGAGGGATCACTGTTAGGGATGAGCGAATCGACTTCGGATGAAACATCCGAAGTTGATTCGCATAAAACTTCGGTTCAATACTGTATGGAGTGAGCGCTCTGTACAGTATTAGAATGTATGGGCTCAGATGACGTCGCCTAATAACTTCATAAATTAATTTGCACTGTAAAAAACAATTTGCCGAACTCGTGTTCAATTCCAAGGTGTTCGGTTCCTTTGGATGCTTCACCCGAAGTCGATTCGCTCATCCCTAATCACTGTATTAGTGAGAGAAATAGAAGCATTATAACAAAATATTGTTTTCCACATCGCCACATTCTGACCATCATAACTTTTTTATATTTACGTGTATGGTGTGTGAAGGCCTGCTTTGATGCACATACTATTCTGGTTGTGTATGACTTTTTGAACACTTTTTACAGATTTTTTTTTTTTTTACTTGAAGGGATGACAAAATAACGAATTGTCACTGTATGGGGAAACGGGGGTTCGTGCAGTACTTCATGGAAACATTGCTGTGGCAGACCTCAGATCCTTCAGAGGTCCCAAGGCTGCCACGCAACCGAACGGCTCCCTCTATCTCAGCGTTGGGGATCTGTTCGGGCCCCAGAAGCACAGCTCTCCTGGGAAAAGACTGCTAAGATTTTGTGATCATATTAGACCACAGGATCTGAGGTGCTACAAGTCCATGATCAGTGCTATCGCTAATCATGGACTTTGCCTCCAGGTGTCTGCTGTGTAAAACTCAACTCCAGAGCGGGCAGCATCTTTAAAGATGCTATGTACACCTTACATGTACCGTGGATGTAAATAACCATGTATGAAGGCAGCTGTAATTTCGTAATGTATTTCTGTTAACTTTATTGCTCCTATCTTCCATTCTGGGCTATGGTCATATGACCATGTCCATGTAGCTCTTTACTATTATGTCTTGTCAAAGCAGCAACACGGGTAGTGATAGGGGAAGGTCTATGTAACTATCTAGGTGGGAGGTTCTATAAACTAGCTGGGCGTTGTTGGGGCGGTGCTGAATCGGTAGCAGAGAAAGGAGAAGTGCATCATGGGTTTGGTTGGATACAGAAACAGGGAGGGGATTTGTGTACATGGTAAAAATGGGTCAGGAGAGTCCAAAATAAAAACAAAGGATCAGGAAGATCTAAATGAAGTAAGCAAGTACATGAGCATATCAGTTGAAAATCATAGTAACCCTGGAAACGACCCTTAAACCTATAAAATGACTATAAAAAGTTTTACTGAATATTTTCGCACAAAACTATATATCAATCTGCTCAGCTCCATCTTGCCAATAACATGCTGCCTGCAGATGAATGCGTCTGTAGGTCAAAAAATTTGGGGCCTGGGCCCTATATGTTTTGTCCCAAGCCCCGAATGTATTGGTCGCCAGAGATAAAACTGTTTTGCCAAACAAATCAGTGCGGTGGGATACTGGAGTCAATTGCTTCCTGCACCGCTGTTCTCTCTCATAGTCCGCTGGCGACTGGGCCTAAAGCCTGAAGTAGTATGGTACAGGTGGACCTCAGGCAGTGCAATGACAATATCACACTGCTCCGCCTAGATGCATCTGAGTGGAGAAGCCAGGAACTCATTGCTACATCTCATTGGTCAGAAGTCAGGTGAGTATCTTGTTTTTTTCCTTGTCTGAAAATAGTACCGGGCAGCATGGGAAAGGGGGGTGATCATTATAAGTACAAGGGTCACTATAAGGTCTGGGGGCACTACAGGGGGTAGTTTAAAGAATTGGAGGCACTAAAGGAGTCTCTATAAAGACTGGGACCAGTTTAAGGACTGAGAGCACTACAGGGGGCACTATAAAGGCTTTGGGCACTACATATGCGAGTTTAATGACTGTGGGCACTATATGGGGCACTGTATGGTCACTGTATGGTCTGAGGGCACTCTAGGTGGCAGTTTAAAGGGAGTCTTTCACCTGTTTTTCACCTATATAACTAACAGCAGTGCCCCCAGAAGACTGCAGACACATCCCAGACATACCTGTGTGCCCTGTGTGTCTGTATTACATGTCCAGAAAAAGCACTTTTATTCTGCAGGAAAACAGCTCCCAAGTGCCCAGCTGAAAGTGAAACTAAAAACAGCTTTCTCTCCAGACTCGATTTCTAACAGCTATATTTTCTGATATACTGGATATAATGCAGTGATTTTGCTGTCATTTGAAAGCTTGGAATGTCAGCTTTCAGACGAGGTCAGAACCATTTTTATCTGCTACCAATCCCAAGATATGAGCAGCTAAAGCAGCCCTCCCCTCTTCAGTCTGGTTTGCTTTGAGCACTTGCAGCAGCAGAGCTGGACACTTGGGAGCTGTTTTCCTGCAGAATAAAAGTGCACTGTGCAGGGCAATTTAAGAAAAGTGGACACTACAGGGGGGCACTGTAAGGACTGGAGGCACTTTAGGGGCCATTATAACTACTAGGGGCACCACAGATAACATTATAACTACTGAGGGCACTATCAAGGGACTAAAAAGATTAGGTTTAGAACAAAGTCAAACCTATTAGTTAACACAGTGGATCCACACCCCCTGCCATAACATATGGTGGGTGGTGGAAGGAATGTGACTGCCTTGGTACGCCAGAGTGGGCACATGGTGTGTGGTTCATGTGATGAACCGGGGAGGAGACAAGAGGTAGAGCATTATGACCGCTGTTCACACCAGGAAAGAGAGAGGAGTGGCAGCAGTGAGAGCGCAGGTGCTGTGAGTAGAAAGCATGTTCAAAGTAACAGAAAGGCAACTGCTGTAAACCCTGTGCAGGTGCAGCTTTGAGTGGTCTGAGGCAATGTGTGTGCTGGGCCAAAGAGCAGAGTTCAGAACGCTGGTGAACCAGGCTCTAGAACCTGATCATTGTGCTCCCATTACACCAACTCTGCAGCACCCATCCTCTCCGCTTCCATTCCCTGCTTAACCAGGCGAAACACATGCCAAATACAAGCATGTGACCGCTGCCACCCAATTAATATCCTCAGCAGTGATGTGTGCTCAAATGGCAGGTGACGGCAGAGCCTCAATAGTTATCATTTGCCTGAATACAGTATGCCATTCTTCCGATCCAATAAAGAATGGATAAAGTGGGGGCAGGAGCTGCTGTGCTGGAATCCGGACACTTGGAAACCCTCGTCAGATGCCCTGCATATTTTAATGGGCCTTGGACACCTTTTTTCATTATATTATATGGGTTAATAATGGCCTTTAGTGCAATGAGTCAAGGCCCAATTTGATCATGGACCCGGCACAGTCAAGGAACTCTCAGTTCCCCCACTTATGTCCTACCATCACCCCCCCCTCCCCCAACCTTTGAGACAAGATGGTAAAGGCAGACATTCCCACTAGAAAAATATCACAATCAGTGGCGTAACTACAACTGACCGGGCCCCACAGCAAATTTTAGAATGCCCCCCCCCCCCTCGCAACCCCCAACTCGCACATCCCCCACTCCTGTGGCTGGTCAAAACTGCTCTCTCAGACGAGGCCCGGCAGCCGCTCCGTCCGTTTCCTACACGTATATACTATATATAATGTTATTGTATAATACTGTTGAGGGGGCCTTGACAATAAAATCTTTTAGTATTCCTCCTGAGGGGGCCCCTTGTGAGTCTGGGCCCCAAAGCAGCCGCTTCCCCTGCTTCCCTTATAGCTACGCCCCTGAACACAATCCTACATTGGTACTAAAAGATTAGGTTGCTATCCCTGTCTCAGTTGTGTAAATTGCTCATACATGCTTAAGGGGAGTGTTTTTACACGTCCCACCCTAGGTACACGGCACAATATTCAACATTTTTTGACATGTGACAGTACCTATGTGATTTACCTTCTTCAATGCCCATGTGACCTGCTCTATGTTGGAGAGACTACCAGACTAAATCAACATAGGTACACGATACAACAAAATGGGAAGGATCTTCTAGTCCCAAAACACCTTGTGGTTTTGGGACATAGAGAGAAGGATCTCAAATTAAGAATTTTGGACCATGTCCCACCCTTTAAGAGAGGTGGGGACAGAGAAGCTATCCTCAAACAAAAAGACCTTCAATGGATATATTGATTACAGACTCTCAAACCTAAGGGCCTCAACACAGAATTCAAATGGGAAATTTGGGGATAAAAGGTTGGGTGGTCCCTATGATCCACTGTGGGGTTCTCCTTTAGTCAGGATTTGCTGTAGGTTACTACTGATGATGATTTCATTTTTACTTATTTGGACATATTTATTTATACATGTCTTTTTCTTCTTTTTTGTAGAAAAGAAATATCCCTTTGCCAGCTCATCACGACTCTACAATACTGGTTCCAGTTTATAGTATCTATATTTTATGTTTTCTCCCTTTATATGTTTATATGTTTACACGTATTTGTGCCCTGTCTTAGGTCATCGAGGGAGCAGTGAGCGGACCACTGATACTGGTCACCCACTGCCCTGACACCTTCTATTAGTTAGGGTGAATATGGATGCAGAGTGGCAATTCTTCATTTTCTTGTCATGTACTATCATTGAGGTGTAACTCTGGATCCTGTTTTGAGACATAGACTTGTGCCCCATCATATAGATTCATCATGGGTTGGAAGGGGAAGACCATTGACACTGGCCATCCCCTCCCTCCTGCACTTTCTCATCCTTTACTCAGCTGACATATGGCCAATGTTGTGCCCCTCTGCCACACATACTTAATGTTTGCAATTACTCAAATATTCTGTTAGATGAACCCACGATTATGGGACATCTATCTCCTGTGGGCCTCCCATATATATAGCCGGCATATGACAGATTTATAGTAGTGATCATATCTTCCTGGTATTGTGTTATGGTGATCGCTCAAGTATTTATTTACTGCATTCTGGGAGGTAAGGGTGCGTGTCATGTGATGGCCTGATGTATTCCAACCCCCACCACCCTTCCCCGCCCCTTGGTGAAGTCAGCGCGTCAGTTGTGGTGCTTGCACTCTGTTGCAGGCAAGCCGCCGTCAGGGGTGTGACTGGCCAATGGGGACGTGCAGTTGGATGTCATAGTGCATTGCAGACATGCACACTCGCTAGCACCAGATGCCATCCCTCCACTGGAACCACCAATGGTGAGCTCGTGTTAGTAATATGAATTTGTTATATACACAGCTGTAGCTGTAACACGGAGGTGATTTTTATACACTCCAGATGAGGTGATTAACCCCTCATGCACCGGTCACTTTATTTTATCAGATATTTACAAACACAATGTATGAACTTATGAGACTTCTAAAAAACACAGTTATTTCGGAATCATGTATTATGTCACTTTATTATGAATTTACTTTTATTTGTATGTATACACATAAGGCTACTTTCACACTTGTGTTGTGGTTTTCCGGTATTGAGATCCGGCAGAAGATCTCAATACAGGAAAAAAACGGTTCTGTTTTTGTCCCCATGCATTCTGAATGGAAAGAGATCCGTTCAGGATGCATCAGGTTGTCTTCAGTTCCAGCAGCTTTCAGTTTTGAGACTAAAAAACCGCATCAGTCACCCATTGACTTTATGTATTTAGTGCTTGATCTGTTTTTTTCAGTTTTGATTTCACACAACCGCATCCTAACGGAATGGATGCATCCTGATGTGCAAAATCAAAACTGATCCGTTTAATTCAGGTATAGAGATCCTCTGCCGGATCTCAGTAGGGAATTAACAACGCAAGTGTGAAACTAGCTTTAATCGTGTATTTTGAGCTAATTATGTCATTAATTGGTTACAATTGCACTTGTGCATATTTAAAGCTCCATATGGCATTATTTCATTCCTTGGCAAAGGCCTCTTTGTGCTCGGCTGTAATGTTGATATTGGGGAAATAAACGGGTCAAACACCCTGTCACTAAAACTGGAGTGCTGCCTCATCATTTGTTTTTAGATGGATAGATAGATAGACAGACAGATATATAGTAGATAGATAGATATGAGATAGATAGATAGATAGATAGATAGATAGATAGATAGATAGATAGACAGATAGATTAGATAGATAGATAGATAGATAGATAGATAGATAGACAGACATATAGAAGATAGATAGATAGATAGATAGATAGATAGATAGATAGATAGATAGATAGATGTGTGTAGTATATATTCTGGCATCAACATCCTCATCCTCAGAGTATGTGGGTACAATGTTACTTCTGTGAAAAATCTCTAGTTATTAGTTCATTGACGAGCAGACACAGAAAGGGAAGACTAGCACAGAGTCTGGCTCTCCGCAGTCACGTGGCATTAATCACTATATCAACGGCAGGATATTACTTCTCCTTTCACACAGCTTTCCATTGTTGTAGCGCAGCTGTAGCGCAGTTGTGCTGAGCACAACCACCGTTGGCAGCGTCTGACAATGGTTTGATATTTTACGGTGCTGGTGATTATATAAAGATCAGTGAAGTTTCCCAGATTTTGAACATATTGGCAATTGAAGTAAAGATTGTGTGGGCATTGGGGGCGCAAAGGCATTCTCTGCTCCGTAGTACTTATAAATTATGATATGTTAAAGACCGTGTTACAATAGTTTTTCTTTTGGAATTTGTGAAAAAATACTTGAATACGGAGGCACATAGGTACATTATAGGTAGAGATGAGCGGATCGATTCATCGATTCGTATCGAATCCTGGGAATTTTTAGCTGCGAAGCGAATCCGAATATTAGGTGATTTGCTTCGGCTTTGTACGTATTCGCTATGTAGTTTGTCCTATAAATTATACGCTATTGCTACGTATAAGTTACTCTATACGCTGTTGCATACAAATTCAATTCATTAGCGATGTAGACTCCTCCCTGGTAGCTCCGCCCCCTTCTCCCGCACGCGAGGAAGACGAGGCAACTCAGGAAATTAAGATGGCGACACAGCGAGGCCCTGACTGGGGAGGCATGGTGTGGGGCACCGACCCCTATGAGGAGAAGGAACCGGAGGAGATCTACATCTCTCAATATGTCCGGCAGCCTAAGAAGTCGGTTGAGGTGCCCGCTGAGGTGTTCACTCCGCTGGCTGATGCGGCGGAGGGGGAAGGACTACTCCCTTCAGCAAAATTCCATGGTCCCCGAGGCTGTCACCCGGAACGCCCTGACCCTCTGGGAATACAAAAAGGTGGTAGAGGAGTGGGTTGTGCAGGTGTTGGAGCACCCACGGTCCGGTGACCCTAAGCTGGAACGCCAAAGGGGTACCGTTAGTTGGTTCAGTGTGGAACGGGGAGTAGGTTTTATCGGCGATGAGGAGACGGAGGAAGAATTATATGTCAACCGCCGTTCTGTAAAGCAGCCATATCTTCTGCCCGTCCGCCACAATGTCCACGCAGGGGATTACGTGGAGTATACCCCCATGAAGAGCCTCCAAGGCCCCTTTGCTACTGGGTTGAAACTCCTTAAGCGATCAGCTACTCCTGCAGCGCCCCCGGAAGACTGGAGTGAGGAGGCCCAGGCCGCAGAAGAGGCTCAGTGTTCCATGAGACCAATGATGGGACTCTGCGATCTGAGGAGAAATCCCAAGCTCAGCTGGAACCCCTGATACCAGATTTGCCACCGCCGCTGATCCTTCATGTTGGACAGATGACCACCAACAGTTTTGTGTACCAGCCATCGGTGGTACAATACCAGCTGCCATGGCTGGTGCAGGCCGCACAGTCCACTGCTCGTGGAAGACCGTTACCAGAGCCCTTACAGCCGGAGATTCTGTCACCTTGTATGCCGGCGGGAGGATCTGGCCACTACAAGGTAATGGGCAAGGCCCAAGTTGCCACGGCCCTTGCCAGTGTGACCGCCCGGTCACTACCAAGACCATCCCTGAGAGGACGGTGGAGGTCTGCTGCCGCAGCAAGTGTCGCTTTCATGAGGCAGGAGTGCCCTCTCATGTCTTTTAGCTCCAGCAGCAGTGCAAAGGACCCTTCTGGCCCTTAAGTAAGGATCCTGACTCCCCCCATAAAAAAAACGTTTTAACCAAGTTGCGCATACGTTCGCCTCGTCCCTTTTTTTCCCCCTTTTCAGGTTATTGAGGAGCCCCTTGAAAGAGGGTTTTTTAAGGAACCTTTGCTGCTATTTTTTTACCCATTTGGATTACAATTTTACCTATCTGGATTACAAATTGCAACTGAGTTTGGGACTCTGTTCCAGTTGTATGACAAGCGTCAGAAGAAAAGAGTCTTAAACGTGTCCGTGAGCATACTAGGTAGGTGATATTTAAAATGTTTACATTATACCTATAATGTATTTGCACTATATTGTTTGCACTGGATTGTTTGCACTAATGTTTTTACCTTTCAGCAACGTTTTCAAGTATGTTGCCCATTGTGTGTATTTCTTTACAGGTACCGCAATGTGTCCTCATATTCACTTTATTGTATGGTGGATGGTTGTACTATGCACTTAGCCGGATAGACAGCACCTTACTTGTTCTACCTCAAATATACATACTGCCTTTGAGGGTGATTTCAGATCTGACCATTTACGCTGGATCTGGCCCGGGGTCCGCAAGGTGTCGAAACGATGGCGCAAGCCTCGGATCACCTGCTGGATCACCTCCTTTTTATGGTGGTTCGGGTGGCGGTGTGTGCCATCGTAAATCGTAATCCTGGCGGTCCATCAGCCGGACTATGTATTTCAGCTGTGCAGCAGAGCTAAATGATGAGGATCGTCTGGATGCCATTTTCGAATATTCGCTCTGCCTCTGAGGAGTGCATGCCGCGGCCTCTCGTCGTACGTGCCTGCGTATTACGTAATTGTGTAGACAATAGTACGCTGAGGATTCGTAAGCTATTTGTACGCTCATGCGTATGTCTTCTAAGAAGTTGCGTACATTTTTTTAAATGAACGTTCGTTCTTAGTGCACGAATGTTCGCTATTAGCACATAATAACGTATATTTTGTATGCAAATACAACGAATCTATTCGTCGAATATACGAATCTTAGGAAAAGTTCGGCGAATGTTCGGCGAATAATTTTTTGAATGATTCGCTCATCTCTAATTATAGGTTCATATACTTTGGAGGAGTGCATGAGGCTGTACTGTATAGAAGAGTCATATACATTTAGATCTCTCTGCATTCAGTGCCCTGTGGATAAGCCACTCATGGCTGCATACATAGAGAATTGTGAACATGGTCCATCCATACAGTTCATACACGTGGGGAAGCATGTCTATAATAAAACGTTACAATCTGTTCCAAATAGAACCAGTTATGAGACCTTGGCTTGGTAAAAAGTCTTATAATATAATTAGCTATCCTGATGTTAATGTGCATGCACCGAAATTGAGGCACACTGCGACAACACGCTAATACAGGGCCAGGTGAGAGGATGTGATGCCTGGTTCTGTCAGTTAGGACTTATGCAGATGACCATTGGATGTTTCGCGGTCTGTAAATTGCAGATCCGCAAAATACGGATTCCGGCGTGTGGATTCTGTATTTTGCGGAATGGAACAGCTAGCCCCTAATAGAACAGAATGGACAATACGTTTGTGTGCATCAGCCCTTAATGGGGTTTTCCAAGATATTTATCATCAATAGAGATGAGCAAAGTTTTGAAAAACTTGATTCGGCAACTTTGCTGAAGTTAGCCAAAGTTAGCCAAATTCAATTAGTTGCGAATGAATTCATCACGAATTACTATAATTCAGGTATACCCGTACATCATGTTGGCTGAGGGAATGTATAGAGTGGGATGCTGCAGTGAGCCTGATCCACACGTGCGTGGGTGCCGGCTGCATCATACAACAGACACCTGCCGCAATGACGGGAGACGGCAATCCCGTGAACACTGTCATTTGACCCCTCAGATGCAGCAATCAACGCCGATAGCACCATCTGTGACATAAGTCAGAGGGATGCAGCTCCCTCTGCCTTCTGATCGGAGCCCCCGCAGTGAAATTGAGGAGCTCTGATCGTTATCATGGCAGCCTGGCCACTTCTGAAGCTTTCCAGGTCTTCCATGGTAAGCTCCATGCTGCGGTGTGCACGAGGCACAGCTCAGCTAATAGAGATCTATTAGGGTGAATGGGACAAGGGGTCAAAAGATCGATCCCAGGTTCTAGCCCCCCAAGGTGGCTAAAAGTGGTTGTTAAAGAAGCAAAAAAATGTAAATAACCCCCCTTTCCCAATTTTATATATTTTAATATATAAACAATAAAAAATAAAGATATCAGGTATCGCCGTGTCCGAAAAAGTTTTAACTATTAAAATATTTTTTAAAATTTACTGTGCATTGAACGCTATAATGGAAAAAAAATTAAAAACACACGTTTCACAGCTTTTAGTCACCTTTCACCTTCTAAAAAAGTAGATAACAGTGATCAAAAAGTCATACGTACCACAAAAATGGTACTAATAAAAACTAAAAATCCCCATTATGGGAATGGCAGTAGAGGGAGCAGGTGGATGGCAGCACCAAATGTACCACAACTCTGGAGCCTACTAAATCTTCCTGAAGGTCTTTTCCTTTTTTCACTGTAAGGCCCCATTCAGACCTCGTTCAGGGGCCGCCCGGCAGCGCTCGGAACTCATGCCGGGCAGCCCCATTGAAAATGCCTATACTTGTCCGTGCTTAACTGTTCACAGTAACAGTAATTTTGACAAGGCTACACAAACTTTTGCATGCTACAGTATGTGTATAGATATCTTTGTCCAAAAAGTATATAAAAAAAAACACCAAAAATATCTGGTTTGAAATGTTTTGAAAATGTTTAAATCTTCCATAAATGGCGCCTCCTAGACTGCAGACTGCTGCTGATATCTGACCTCAGGGCAGGTATTGTAATGTAATTCATTTTCATTTCAGACCCATTAAAACAACATTTTATTTGGCTCCACAACCCCCTTTAAAATCAAAATGTGTCAAGGTCGCCTTATAGGAAATACAACAAGCAACTAAGGAGGCAGTACAGGCATTGGACAGCAGGGAACAATCATTGTCAGCGAGTGAATTATGTGGCAGATTTACACCTGATGGCTCGTAAACTTGAGTATACTTTATAACCTGTATTTTAAAGGACATCTGTCAGCAGATTTGTACCTATGACACTGGCTGACCTGTTACAGGTACACTTGGCAGCTGAAGACATCTGTGTTGGTCCCATGTTCATATGTGTCCACAATGCTGAGAAAAATGGTGTTTTAACATATGCCAATGAGCCTCTAGGAGCAACAGGGGTGTTGCTGTTACATCTAGAGGCTCTGCTTTCTCTGCAACTGCTGCACCCTCTCCAGTATGATTGACAGGTCCAGGCATTATGATGTTTTTACAGCCGGGCCTTGTCAATCAAAGTGCAAAAATTGTCACACTCTTACTCCAGTAAAGGAGTGGTGTAGAAAATGGAGTGACATCTCAAGGCAACCATTGCTTATGGAACGGGCTTAGTGTGTGAGCCCACTTCATATTCTTTACACGGCACCATGACGTAACTGTACACAGGGGTTCTCTAGTTGTATGTTCTTTTTATTTAGCCCTTTTATTCATGAAGAATAAAGAAAGATTTAGGATAAATTGTTGTTAATAACGCTCCATTTATCCAATTTATGCAAGAACAAGCTTTAGTTACATAAAATTGGAAACCCCCTTTTAAAACCACCCCTGGTTGGAGTTTATATTTCTAATGAAATCTATGTGATGAAATTGATTAAATTAAAATTAATTACCAGCTGGCTGTACTTCTGACTGCTGATGAAGCAAGCATGGCACAATAATGGCGGATCTCCTCCCTCTCCACAGTGCTCCTCACCTGCCCTTCAAAGCCCCAACAGTCATTGGCTGCTCAAGTCAGCTGGTAGCCAATGCAGGATAGGCCCACCCTGGACGTACCATATAACTCACTCCCAAATCGTCCATAACCCTCTGTTTTCAGCACTATAACCCCTCCCAGCACCAACACGTACAGCAAGCAATCCATCAGCACCCCCCCAGCATGTACACCAGCTATTAAAGCCCCCCCCACCCCAGCAACATCACCATTGATAACAGAACTAAGTAACTTCAAGGTAAAACTTAACGCAAACTAACTCTCTCCCACAGCCAGTCTCCCAAGAAGACACCAAAATGAGCAGGATCGCTGTGGCTGCCTGTAAGCAAAGACAAGTGGGATGTAAGTGCAGGACACCTCCTCCCCGGGGCCCCCCAAGCACTAAATGCCTCTGTGGCATAGACAGACACAACACTGGACTACAGCTCTGTGTCTGTGTACACCAAGGAGCAGGGGCATTGCTAAAGTCTCAAATTGCCCAAGCCCCAGTGCATATGTGCCATATTCTCAAAGTATCTGCCCTGCCTTTCCCACACACACCCTTCCCCTTCTACACTATCAAACATACAGGAGAATACATATTACATCCAGTGCCACACAAGTGATGTCTACTTTTCTTCTCCCGTTGGCCCATGACAACTTCTTTCTGCCACGTCTCGTTTCTATGAACATCATCCACCCACCCTGCTGCCCCAAAAATATTATCCTGCTGATTCCCCGAAATACTATACTGCAGAAATTATAGTGCTATACAGATTAGTCCCCCTATAGTAATATAAAAGCCCTACTAATAGCAATAATTATCTCCCAGAGTGCCCTTATTAGTAATAGTGCCCCCTACAATGCCCCCAATAATGATACTGTTCCCCGAGATTGCCCCTGTTAGTGCCCTCCATATTATGCCCAATAATAATGTCCACCATAGCGCACCCAGCAGTAATGAGGCTCTCTATAGTATTAATGAACCCCCTCTGTAGTGCCTCCAGTAGCATTTATCCACCTTCATAGTGTCCCCAGTAGTTATAGTGTCCCCCTATAAGACCCCCAGTGGTTACTGTCCAATGCCCACTTATAGTGCCCCTATAGTTATAAGGCCCCTTTAATGCCCGCTATAGTGTCCTGGTAGTTAAAATGTCCCCTTATAGTGGTTCCAGCAATAATAATGCCCTATTGCTGCTACCTGTATTAATAATGCCCCTGACAGTGCCTTCAGTAATAGTAATGCCCTGCATAACTCCCCCAATAAAAAGGCCTCTATAAAACCTTCTATATTCACCAATAATAATAATGCCCATATAGTGCCACCGGTAATAATAATGACCCCTTAGTGACTCAGTATTAAAAATGCACCCTTAGTGACGCTGGTAATAAAAATAACCCCTGTGGTGCACTAGTAATAATAATGCTCCCACAGTGCACCCAGTAACAATATCTCTTATTGTGCCTCCAGTAATATTAATGCACCCTATTGTCTCCGGTATTAATAATGTCCCCACAGTGCCCCCCAGTAAAATCTCCCCACTACCCCCAATAATGTCCCTATATCACCCACAGTATTGTCCCTATACTGCCCCCATAATGCCCTTCCACTGCCCCCAGTAATATCCCTATAGTGTCCCCAGTAATGTCCTTCCACTGCCCCCAGTAATATCCCTATAGTGTCCCCAGTAATGTCCTTCCACTGCCCCCAGGTAATATCCCTATAGTAACCACAGTAATTTTCCCACAGTCTTCACTCACTAGTAACGGAGCCTGGTATTGTCACTGTACTCCATACTGGGTCCCCGTCAGAGCGCTCATCACAGCAGCGTTCCATCCACTCTGTCCGGCATCAGACCCCAACGCTGCCCTACTAGTAGTATTCACAGATGACATGGATGGACGGAGCCTGACAGATGTTAGGCTCCACCTACCCACTAAGTTTGTGAGTACAACTATTAGGGCAGCACTGGGGCCTGATAAATGCTGCCATGAGTGAATAGAACGCTGCTGTGATGAGCGCTCTGACGGGGGCCCAGCATAAAATACGGTCACAGTGCCAGGCCCGTTACATGATGTGAGTGCAGCAGGCCCAAACCTATTGTAGAGCCCAGAGACATGATTGTGTGGAGGAACAGGTCTAGAGAAGGGTACACAAATTTTCTGCTGTACTGAAAGTTCCCAAGACCACAGTGGCCTCCATAATTCTTTAATGAACACAACCAGAACTCTTCCTAGAGTTGGCCATCCCACCAATCAAGTAATCAGGGCAGAAGGGCCTTGGTAAGAGAATAGACCAAGAACCAAACGGTCACTTAGTTTAGCTCTAAAGATCCTGTGTGCAGCTGGGAAAAACTGCCAGAAGGTCAACCGTCACTGCAGCACTTCAACAATCTGGGTTTTATGGCAGATTAGCCAGCAAGAACCCTGTCCTTAGTAAAAGACACATGAAAGCCCAACTAGAGTTTGCAAAAAATCACTTAAAGGACTCGCAAACTGTGAGAAACACTCAAACTGTGAGTCTCTGGTCTGTTAAAACCAGGATTGAACCTTTTGATCTCAATTCTAAACATCACGTCTGGAGGAAACAAGGCTCTTCTCATCACCTGCCCAGTACATCATGCTGTGGGGGTGTTTTTCAGCAGCTATAACAGGGACACTGGTCAGGGTTGAGGGGAAGCTAAATGATGCAAAGTACAGAGATATTCTAAATGAAATCCTGTTCCAGAGTGCTCTGGACCTCAGACTGGGCGGAAGTTTCACCTTCCAAAAAGACAATGACACTAAGAGCACAGCCAAGGAAACACAGGAATAGCTTAGGGACAGTTCTGGGAATGTCTTTGAGTGGCCCAGCCAGAGCCCTGACTTGAACACAACTGAACATCTCTGGAGAGACCTGAAAATGGCTGTTCACCAATGATCCCCATCCAACCAGACAGAGCTTAAGTGGATCTGCAGAAAAGAATTATTATGTGAATCCACTGTACCAGCTAACCTGTTTGACTTTTGGCTATACCTTTGTTATCCTAGCAGTACCCTGGTTTTCACCTTTTAATCCCTATACAGGAATATGGTCTTTACTGCAGGGGAGCTACCAGGCCACTACCTCTTGGAATAGTAACGGTGTTGTTGGCGGCTGACCTATGGAGGCTACAGACATCGGTGCAAAACACTGAGAGATCAGGCAATACTCGGGGTCAGGAAACAGGCAGCAGTCAGGGCAGGCAGAGTTTGTGTATATCTGTAAAACAGTCTGAGGTTAGGGAAAGCAGAGTTCATATGCATCCTTAAAACAATCCAAGGTCATGGCAGGCAGCAGAGGGTCAACATGGTAAATAGGCAGAGTTTGGTACATGGGCAGACTAACAGAAAAGCACACCTTCCCTAAAAAACTACCAAGCTAGGAATCCAAGGCTCAGGCACCCTCTTCTATGAAAAGGTGCCTAAAATAGGTGACAAGACATTGGCTAGTAGAAATTAAAGTAATTGAACACTACCCCTCTAAGAGCCCTAAGGGAACTAGGAAGAGGCCTAGTGCTGGCTGTGGCCTACAGCATGGGACAATGGATTAAGGTGGCTGTCACCGCTACTAGAAGGCGGAGGAGGCCTAGCGGGGACAGCAGGATGGTTGTCGGCCATGGAGAGCCATCGTGTTAAGAATGACACAAAGTCCCCAAATACAGGTTTGCAAACCTTGTGACATCATACCTAAGGAGACTGGAAGCTGTAATCTCTGACAAAGGTGATTCTACTAAGTATTGAGTAAAGGGTCTGAATACTTATAGGGGTTCTATACCTTTTTTCTACTGATGATCCATCTTGATCACAGACCAGTGACGTCACAACTGATTCACGTGGCCTGGGTGCAGCTTGTGATGTCACTGGCCTGGGAACGTCACTGGGAAGCAGCGAGAAGGCTGCAGCGCTACTGCCATTCAGATGCTGATGATGTATAAAGTATAGATCATCAGTAAGAAAATGGTATAGAACCCCGTCAATGCAAGAGTTTAGTTTTTCAATAATTAAGCAAAGATTTGGAACATTCTGTTTTCACATTGTCGTTATGAAGTATTGAATGCAGAATAATTTTTTTTATTTTTTTATTTTAGCACAAGGTGCAACATAACAAAATGTTTAAAAAAAGGGAAAGGGTCTAAAGACTTTCCAAATGCCTTGTACATACAGTATACACAATACAATATATAAAAATATATAAACCATATACTGACCAAGACAGAGCACATATACTGACCAACCCAGCCTTCCTTGGGGCTCTTTTCCTAACATTGGGGAAAATAGTCTGTTTCCAGTATGAACATTAATGTTATTCTTTTTTTATTGGAATAGGTTGAAAGTGAGGTAGCGGCAGGATAATCTTCAAATACCAGCATCAGGTTCTAGAGTACCCACTTTATCTACAAAATCGTAACTTCCGTGTGCGTCACTCTCCACTACTTGATAATTGACTCCAGAAAGCTCCAAGGAAACAGTATTACTTGCTGCACAAATGAATGTTAATTAAAGTACAAAGCGGCTGAATAGAATAGACCTCTCCCAGGTAACATAATAATAAAATCAAGCTGTACAACAAAGTATTGAAAAGTATGGCAGGGCACGATTGTTAGAACATGCTATTCATAGCAAAAATCCTGCAACACAAATAGAAAATTTCACCGGTTTGCTAATTATATGGAAATTATTTTTGACGCATACATCAGGAACTATCAGTTATGAATAAACGTTTACAGGTATGAATAAAATATGAAGGTTTGGGAGTCTGTAAGAACAGGAAAATAAGTAGTTCAAAGCCAATAATTGCATAAAAAAAGTTTTTCTGTGTAGAGCCGCTATTTCAATCACTGCACCGCTACCCGCTGCCCCTTCCTTTTAGTTCACCCGCTTTCTACTCATCTTCCATTTTAGCTGTCGACTGCGTTGGGGTTGCTTAGCAGCAGCACTCTATAATGAAATAGGGTGCTCTGATGCTGCGGACATGCTGTTAAACTGCTGTAGACTTGATGACTGATATTATTGTGCCTGGACTCAGCGAACACTTACACTTTTGATGTTAGTTTACATATAGATTAACTCTACATAAAAAGTTGAGCAACTTGGCAAATACATTTGCGTTTCTGGTCGTGCATTGATCTTGTGTTAAAGCTTGCAGCATAGCCAATAGCTGCATTTGCAATTCTGCAGACTTCAGAGCTGAACTCTCCCAGGGTCTCTTCCTGGCTCTCAGCTTGCTATGGGAGTGATAATCTTTACACCAGCAATGTGTTGTGCTACTACATTATGTAGTTAAAGGGTTTGTCCCACCACAAACACTTATTGCCTATCCACAGGTTAGAAATATGTGTCTGACTGGCTGGAGCTTCTGCCAATCATGAGAACAGGGGCCCTGTGTTCTCCTGTTTGAATGGAGCGGCAGTCACATATAGCTATCTCCAGGAGTCCCATAGAATTGAATGGGCATGTGTGATTGCCACTTAAAGGGAGTCTTTCACCTAATCTGAGCGTTATAGACTGCTCAGATTATGCTGTAGCCTATCTTCCATATATCTCAACGCTACCTTTATTATACTTGTCCCTCGCTGATATCGGCAAAAAAATACTTTTATAACTTATGCAAATTAGTTTCTGCAAGTGCTCAGAATTGGCGTTATTTCAGATAGAGCCCAGGCCCCCGGGCGATTTGCACTCAAACCCCTCCTATTTCACCGCTCTGGCCCGCCCTCCTGGTCACAAATACCTTGTGTGCGCCTCTCATCCAGCACCCGGCGCCTGCGCACTGCTCTGCCCACTGTGGGCAGAGGCGCAGGAGCTTTTAGTGCACATGCACCAGTCCGCTGTTCCCGCTGTTTGCCCACAGTGGGCAGAGCAGTGTGCAGGCGCTGGATGAGCGGAGCACGCAAGGTGTTGGTGACCAGGAGGAGGATGTTATTATGCACCTTAGTTTCTGCAAGTGCCTGGAAGCGGCGTTATTTCAGATGGAGCCCAGGCCCCCGGGCGATTTGCACTCAAACCCCTCCTATTTCACCGCTCTGGCCCGTCCTCCTGGTCACAAATACCTTGTGCATGTGCACTAAAAGCCCCTGCGCCTCTGCCCACAGTGGGCAGAGCAGTGCGCAGGCGCCGGGCGCTGGATGAGAGGCGCACACAAGGTATTTGTGACCAGGAGGGTTGGCCAGAGCAGTGAAATAGGAGGGGTTTGAGTGCAAATCGCCCGGGGGCCTGGGCTCCATCTGAAATAACGCCGCTTCCAGGCACTTGCAGAAACTAATTTGCATAACATATAAAAGTATTTTTTTGGCGATATCAGCGAGGGACAAGTATAATAAAGGTAGCGTTGAGATATATGGAAGATAGGCTACAGCATAATCTGAGCAGTCTATAACGCTCAGATTAGGTGAAAGACTCCCTTTAATATCATACAGAGGAACACAGTGTCCCCCAAAAGTTAGATCCCGCCAATCAAAAACAGATCCTATGGATAGGGGATAAGTTATAGTGGTGGTACAAACCAGGGGTGGACTGGGAACTCAAAGTGGCCCTGGAAAAAATACTAAAAGTGGTCCCGTTTTGTAGCTGGGTCCAAACTGATGGAAGCATGGCAGCAATACCATATTGTGGCACATTATACCAGCCCAACAGAGCCAAATACCACAGTCCATCACAAAGTACTGTCCCCCATTAGCACAAAAAACATCTCCCCAACTTCCACTAGCTGGCAGTGAGGAGGGCTCAGGCAGCCCTTGGGCATCGGCCCATCGGGAAATTTCCCTGTAAGGTCTATGGCCAATCCGCCCATGGTACAAACCCTTTTAGCTAAGCTGATAGGGTGTGTCTGTCAGCAAGCAAGCCTCTTGACCTCTCAGACAATGGGGGCATATCACTAGGATATGCCGTCATTGTGTGATAGGTCCGGGTCTCACCACTGGGACCCACACCTACACTGAGAATGGAGCCCCGAAAGATGTGTAGGGCACACTGCGCATGCGCAGCCGCCCTCCATTCAATGGGCCCACGGAAAATCATCTTTTTCAGTTGGCCCCATAGAAATGAATGGGATCGGTGGCAGCGCAAGCGTGGTGCACTCCCATTCACTACTACGGGGAGAACACTTTTGCCGGGTCCGGCCACCACCTTCCCTGCTCTGTTCTCGGTGTAGATGCGGGTCTCAGATCCTAGTGATATGCCCCCCATTGTCTCAGATGAGAATACCCCTTTAAGAGCAGAATTGTGAACACAGCTTTAGGGTATAATTTAGTGCAGTCTGCACTCATGGACTTATACTAAGACTAGTGTTTGTAATTAGGGTACAGCCACACATTCAATTCGTATCTGTCCTTTATGCTTTCTCGCCTTTTATGACCCACCCCCATTTTTGGCTTCCAAAGCTGACTGTGTGGTCTTACCCTTAGTACATATCTGCTCTAACTGAAAAGAATCCTTTCTAAATTGCCTTCTCTCCTCATGTAATGAATGTCCCCTAGTCCTATGTAAAGTCCTTGGAACAAATAAATCCTCTGCCAGTTATATTGAAAACACGTGTATTTGTACATGTAAGGCTACTTTCAAACTAGCAGTTTCAATTCCGCTATCCTGGCAGAGGATCTCAATAGCGGATGAAAACGCTTTAGTTTTGTCCCCATTCATTGTCAATAGGGACAAAACTGAACTGAACGAAACGGAGTGCACCAAAACGCAGCGTTCTTCTGTCCACAAAGTGGCGCGGAGCAAGACGGATCCATCATGACTCACAATGTATGTCAATGGGGACAGATCCGTTTTCTTGGACACAAAAGAAAATGGATCCGCCGCCCATTAACTTTTAATTGTGTGTCATGACGGATGTGTCATGGCTATATAAGACATAATACAACCGGATCCGTTCATGACGGACGCATGCAGTTGTATTATTGTAACGGAAGCGTTTTTGCAGATCCATGCCGGATCCGCAAAAAACGCTAGTATGAAAGTAGCCTAAGGCTTCATGCACATGACCATATCCGTGTTTCAGTCTGCAAAATATGGATACATTCTAGGGGGAATTTATCATTTGCGGTCCTTTTAACATATTTTTAAGGGTTTTTTTCTGGCATTGCTCTAAATTTATGAATTGGTACATGTTGGTTTTAAATTTGGGGCATGAGCAATGTGGTTATGCCTTTGTAAATAATAGTACGCCTGACCTTCTCTGCAATATGGCACATCATAAATAAGACATTAAAATGATCTCCTTGCCAAAACCTTCCACGCTACTTTTCAAAGTCATAAGATTTGCTGCATTGCTGAAGTTGCATTTAACATCACATGACTTTTCTACTGGTGTAACAGTCTTGATGAATGCCCCCCTCTGTATTTTTCTCACTCCGATCAATAGAAAGGACTAATCTTATCTGCAAATTCCAGTCACAATAGGTATGTTCTCTAATTTCCAGAACTGCCACACTGATTTGCATGGCCTCA
Source organism: Rhinella marina (assembly GCA_900303285.1). Lineage (NCBI taxonomy): Eukaryota > Metazoa > Chordata > Amphibia > Anura > Bufonidae > Rhinella > Rhinella marina. Next base: position 437,840 of record ONZH01009694.1, read on the forward strand.
TAAAAATAAAAAAAATTGCAGATAGCACACAGATGAAAAGTATGGCATGAGGCCTAAAAGAGATCACCTCTAAGAAGTTTAACCACTTCAGCTCTGGGCCATTTACCCCCTTCCTGACCAGGCCTAATTTTGCAAATCTGACATGTGTCACTTCATGTGGTAATAACTTTGGAACGCTTTTACTTATCCAAGCTATTCTGAGATTTTTTTTCTAGCGACACATTGTACTTCAAGTTAATGGTAAATTTGAGTTGTTTATTTTTTGTCATTTTAAAAAAATCCAAAAGTTAACGAAAATTTGAAAAAATTCACTGTTTTCTAAATTTCAATCTCTCTGCTTTTAAGACAGATAGTGATGCCCCATAAAATCCTTTTTAATTTATATTCCCCATATGTGTACTTTATGTTGGCATCATTTTGGTAGTGTCATTTTATTTTTTTAGGACAGTAGAAGGTTTAGAATTTTAGACGCAATTTTTGCAAATTTGCAAAATCAACTTTTTTAAGGACCAGTTCAGTTCTGAAGTCAGTTTGTGAGGCTTACATAATAGAAACCACCCATAAATTACCCCATTTTAGAAACTACACCCCTCAAACTATTCAAAACTGGTTTTAGAAATGTTGTTAACCCTTTAAAGGGGTTCTGCAGTTTTTAAAAACTGATGATCTATCCTCTGGATAGATCATCAGCATCTGATCGGCCGGGGTCCGACACCCGGGGCCCCCGCCGATCAGCTGTTTGAGAAGGCAGCGGCGCTGCAGGAGCGCCGCGGCCTTCTCTGTGTTTACCACAGGCCCAGTGACGTCACGACTAGTATCACTGGCCTGGGCGGGGCTAATCTCTGTTCACGAATGGAGCTTAGCCGTGCCCAGGCCAGTGATACTAGTCGTGACGTCACTGGGCCTGCGGTAAACACAGAGAAGGCCGCGGCGCTACTGCAGCGCCGCTGCCTTCTCAAACAGCTGATCGGCGGGGGCCCCGGGTGTCGGACCCCCGCCGATCAGATGCTGATGATCTATCCAGAGAATAGATCATCAGTTTTTAAAAACTGCAGAACCCCTTTAAGTATTCCACAGGAATTAAAGCAAAATAGATGTGAAATTTCAAAATTTCACTTTTTTTGCAGATTTTCCATTTTAATCATTTTTTTCCTGTAACACATCAAGGGTTAACAACAAAACTCAATATTTATTATCCCAATTCTGCAGTTTGCAGAAACACCCCACATGTGGTCGTAAACTGTTATTTGGGGATACGCCAGGGCTCAGAAGGGGAGGTGCAAAATCTGCATTTTCTAACATGAAATTTTTGTCATGGTTTGTAAGAGTGATAACTTTTTAATTTTTTTGTGGATTTAGCTGCGTGAGGGCTTATTTTTTGCAGGACAAGCTGTGCTTTTTATTGGCACCATTTTGGGGTACATCCAGCTTTCTGATCACTTTTTAATCTAATTTTTGGGAGGTTAACAAAAAAAAAAAAAGCAGTTTAGGGGCATTTTTCTATTTTTTTTTTTTTACACCGTTCACTTGATGGGGTAGATCATGTGATATTTTTGTAGAGCCAGTTGTTATGGACGCAACGATACCAAATATGTCTATTTTTTATTTTTTTTACGTTTTACACAATAAGAGCATTTTTAGAAGAAAAATCATGTTTTTGTGTTGCAAGAGCCATTTTTTTTCATTTTTCGGGCTATAATCTTGTGCGGGGCTCATTTTTTGCAGGATGAGGTGACGTTTTTATTGCTACCATTTTTGGATGCATACGACTTTTTGATTGTTAGATTTTTTTACGCAGTTCACTTGATGGGGTAGATCATGTGATATTTTTATAGAGCCGGTCGTTTCGGACGCGGTGATACCACATATGTCTATCTTATTTATTTATTTTTATTTGTAACTTTTTTAATGAAATATTTGGGGGGAAATTATTTTTTTTATATATATGTGATTTTTTTTTTATAATACTCTATTTTTTTCTATTTTTTTTTTTTACACTTTGTGTCCCCCATAAGGTCATACAAGTTTTTTACACTTGATTTCTCCGGTAATAGTAGCCCCAGTTACAGGGGAAATACATCCCCAGAGAGGCTATACAGCATAATACTATGTTGTACAGCCTCAGTGCAGGGCTGATCGGGTCTATGAGAGACCCGGCAGCTCCTGCACTCTCCCGGCCCAAGCCGGGAGCGCAATAGTGCTTCGTGATCTGTATACACAGCGCTCGTTGAGCACCTCCTAATTACACTCATTACTGTCCAGCTCCAGTATAGTATCCCGATCATAGTAACATAGTTTATAAGGCCGAAAAAAGACATCTGTCCATCCAGTTCGGCCTGTTTTCCTACAAGTTGATCCAGAGGAAGGCAAAAAACCCCTGTGAGGTAGGAGCCAATTTTCCCTACTTTAGGGAAAAAATTCCTTCCCGACTCCAATCAGGCAATCAGAATTACTCCCTGGATCAACAACCCATCTCTAGTAACTATAACCTGTAATATTATTACCCTCCAGAAATACATCCAGGCCCCTCTTGAACTCTTTTAGTGAACTTACCATCACCACCTCCTCAGGCAGAGAGTTCCACAGTCTCACTGCTCTTACCGTAAAGAATCCTCTTCTATGTTTGTGTACAAACCTTCTTTTCTCCAGACGCAGAGGATGTCCCCTCGTCACAGTCACAGTCCTGGGGATAAATAGATCATGGGAGAGATCTCTGTACTGACCCCTGATATATCTATACATAGTTATTAGATCTCCCCTCAGTCGTCTTTTTTCTAAAGTGAATAACCCTAATTTTGATAATCTTTCTGAGTACTGTAGTCCACCCATTCCAGTTATTACTTTAGTTGCCCTCCTCTGAACCCTCTCCAGCTCTGCTATGTCTGCCTTGTTCACAGGAGCCCAGAACTGTACACAGTACTCCATGTGTGGTCTGACTAGTGATTTGTAAAGTGGCAGGACTATGTTCTCATCACGGGCATCTACTGTATGCCTCTTTTGATGCAACCCATTATCTTATTGGCCTTGGCAGCAGCTGTCTGACACTGGTTTATACAGCTTAGTTTGCTGTTCACTAAAATTCCTAGGTCTTTTTCCATGTCAGAGTTACCCAATATTTTACCATTCAGTATGTACTGGTGACTTGCATTATTCCTTCCCATATGCATAACCTTACATTTGTCAGTGTTAAACCTCATCTGCCACTTCTCTGCCCAAGCCTCCAGTCTATCCAGATCCATCTATAGCAGTATACTGTCCTCTTCTGTGTTAATTACTTTACACAGTTTAGTGTCATCTGCAAAAATTGATATTTTACTGTGCAAGCCTTCTACAAGATCATTAATAAATATATTGAAGAGAATAGGGCCCAATACTGACCCCTGTGGTACCCCACTAGTGACAGTCACCCAATCTGAGTATGTACCATTAATAACCACCCTCTGTTTTCTATCACTGAGCCAGTTACTTACCCACATACAGACATTTTCTCCCAGGCCAAGCATTCTCATTTTATATACTAACCTTTTATGTGGTACCGTGTCAAATGCTTTGGAGAAGTCCACATATACGACATCCATTGATTCGCCGCGGTCCAGTCTAGAACTTACCTCCTCATAGAAACTGATTAAATTGGTTTGACATGACCGATCCCTCATGAAGCCATGCTGATATGGAGTTAGGTACTCCAAGATAGCATCTCTTAGAAAACCCTCAAACAGTTTACCCACGACAGATGCTAAACTTACCGGCCTATAGTTTCCAGGCTCTGTTTTTGGACCCTCTTTGAATATTGGCACCACATTTGCTATGCGCCAATCCTGTGGAACAATCCCTGTCAGTATAGAGTCCTTAAATATCAGAAATAAGGGTCTGGCAATGACATTACTTAATTCTCTTACGGAGAATTACGGGGGGAAATACGGGGGTGTATGCCATCTGGTCCTGGCGATTTGTCTATTTTAATCTTTTTAAGACGCAGCTCTACTTCTTCCTGGGTCAGACAGGGCACTTCTAATGGGGAATTTACTTTTATATTCTGCATTTCATCTGACAGTTTATTTTCCTCAGTGAATACAGTGGAGAAAAATATATTTAGTAGCTTTGCTACACCCCTGGGTAAGGGGTACAATATATGCAGTGTGTACAGATATATAGTATACCCAGCAGTATACTGATATGTGAGGTAAGGGGTATAATACAGTATATGCAGTGTGTACAGATATATAGTTTACCCAGCAGTGTACTGATATGAGAGGTAAGGGGTATAATAGATGCAGTGTGCACAGATATATAGTTTATACAGCACTGTACTGATATGTGAGGTATTCAAAGCATAATAGCATCATCAGTGACTAGTTTTGGCTCAACCCTCAGCCTTCTTCCAACTGCAGTTGGAAGAAGGCTCACGCTTGAGCCGAAACTAATCACTGATGATGCTATTATGCTTTGAATAAAAATCTTTTCATATCGTCATGAAAGTGAGTGCTGATCCTTCTTCGCCATATATGTTTCAATAACTTGTCATGTGGCCTTGAGCATCAATTACAGCTTGACAACATCTCATGCTGTTCACAAATCCACTTATTGTCTGCTGAGGCATGTAATCCCACTCTTTTTGAAGGCGGCCCTCAGGTCCTTGAGTTTCTGGGGTACAGAGTTAGGAGCCTCTACAAGGCGACTCAGCTGATTCCATAGTTTTTCAATTGGATTCAGGTCTGCAGAAAATGCAGGCAACTCCATTTGAGGTACCCCAGTCTCCAGCAGCGGTTCCCTAATGATGCGACCTCGATGAGCTGGCTGATTGTCGTCCATGAAGATGAAATTCGGCCTGTGTTGTTCATGCAGAGGCACAATGACTGGATTAATGATGTTATTCTAGTATGGGCTTGTCACTGTAACATTCACAAAGTGTAGGGCAGTTCTGTATTGACTAGACACAACTGCCCACACTGTAACACCACCACCACCACCACCACCAAAGGCTCGTCTGGTGACAACAGTGGCTGATGCACAGAGCTCTCCTTGATTCCTCAAACATCGTTAACGGCCATCATTTCTGCTCAGTGTGAACCGACTTTCATCAATGAACAGCACTGAGGCCCACTGGTCCCTTGTCCAGCGTAGATGCTCCCAGGCCCATGCAAGACGATAACACCTGTGCCTGGTGGTGCAGTCAGGTACTCTTACAAGTCATCTAGCACGCTGATGTAAACGGTTTTGAAAGGTGTGACGTGACACTTGGGTGCCTCTCATCTCCTTTAAATGTGCCTGGAGTTGTGTGGTATTCATCATCCAGTTCCGCAGGATATTGTTCACAATGAAGCGGTCATCAGTGTGGCATTTGGCCAAAGGACGTCCACTTCTATGCCTTTCTGTGACTCTTCCAGTCTCTCTGTTGCAACCTGCTGACAACACTCTGTGACACTATAAGCCCAGTGGCCACTTCTGTCTGAGAACATCCTGCTTGAAGCCTTGCAATGGTGAGGTACTGTTGATCAATTGTTAGGTGTTGTCTTGGTCTCATGATGTCAAAATGTGAACACCATGATGATGAGGACTGTTTAAATACCAATTCTAATTGAACCAGGAAATTTATTGGGTGATTCGTGGATCAAACACCTGTTGTGAATTTTGCCTTTACGCTTCTTTTTAGAGAAGAGCAAGTTGTGCAAAAAGTATTGAAACACTGAACAGTTGGACATGTGCATTCAAAAGTTTAGAGAAGGTCACATTAAGTTCACCTGTAAATGTTAGAGGGCATTTTAGGTTCATCCTGAAAGTTCGATCAAAAGCCAAATATTCCTAACTTTTTGGGAGAAGTGTATATTAAAACACAATTTTTCTCAGCAATGTGGGCACATATGAACATAAGAACAAAACAGATGCCTTCAGCTGCCAAGTGCACATGTAAGAGGTCAGCCAGTGTCATAGGTACAAATCTGCCTGACAGATGACTGCATTCAAGAGGACCGTTCACCACTCCTGACATGCCTGTTTTAATAGCTTCATGCATTCCCCATGTAATAACAGTTCTGGGGCATCTGTTCTTATGTCTCTATGTTGTGCCATTCCTTTATTATTTGCACTAGAAGCTATGACTGAATTGCTATTTGTCTTCAGTAAAGGAACAGAGGGGAGGTAACAAGTTGGGGGTGTGTCCCTGCACAGTCTGACTCTATCCAATCAGTGCTGTCATGTTCAGTCTGTGCAGGGACACACCCCCAACTGGTCACCTCCCCTCTGTTCCCTTACTGAAGACAAATAGCAATTAATTCATAACTTCTAGTGCAAATAATAAAGGAATGGCACAACATACAGACATAACAATAGATGTTCCAGACTTGTTATTACATGGGGAATGCATGAAGCGATTAAAACCGGCGTGTCAGGAGTGGTGAAAGGTCCTCTTTCAGCAGTCGGTGTGCCTGAAGATTTCAGTCTTTTTTATGCCAGAAAACTGGTGTAGAAGGTGATAAATGTGGAGGGGTTCCATCCCTGCTTACTTTTTGGAAAAGAGTGGCAGGGCCGGCAGAGTAACGGCACAATCTAGTTTGAGACTTTTTCACCCAACAAGAGGTAAATGGTAAATTTGTTCCTAAGACATTATGGGGGGTCCTTGTGCACTATGAGTCTTGCTTGCCAGTACTGTGAGTTCAACTAATAACCTGACTGCAACAGTAAAGAAAATTCCACTTTACCTGAGAAATTACAGGCGAGTCACACTTCAGTGGAGCTCATTTTCTCTTTAATAATAATTTGTCTACAAACTCACACATCCCACTCCGCTTTCATTAATCTTCTGTCCTCACCCAACCCCGCTTCCCTCTAAGTAATCGCCACCTGCCTATCCTGTCTGTTGTCTGTCTTCTCTCATTTTCACCTTTCAAACTAAATCCACAGCCCCGTACTACAAGCCATCTAATGTGGTAACACAGGAAGCCATGTGTTAATTTCTCTGTCACAGTATATCCCAACATTCAGTGAAAGTGGGCGTAACCTCTGTACGCAGAACAACTGTTCAGCGGGAGCGCGGGGGTAGTAGACCGCCACCAATCAGCTACTGATGGCCTATCCTGAGCATATCATTTAAAAAACGCTGGACAACCCAGTTAAGGGGGATTGTAGAATGAAATCAGTGTATCCTCTGTCCACAAGAAAAGCATCTGATCCAGTAGGGGATTTGATCATTGGAGCCAACACTAATCATGAGAAAAGCAGTCCCACATGCTGCTATGAATGATGCAGCAGGTTGAACATGCATGATGCCACTCCATTCAGTCTCTATGGTGGAGACAGCTAAATGCTGTACTCTGTTATCTCCGGCAGTCACACACAGAATTCTCGTGATCAGAATCGATGCCAAAAGTTGGTCCCCACTGATCAGATGCTTATCCCTATCCTGTGGATATCAAATATGTTGCTTTTGTGGCACAATCCCTTTAAAATGCCCCTGATGTGTTATGAACATTATGCCGGGAATCTCCAAGTTGTGTTCCTAGAGTAGTCTCCAAGAGCAGCCATTGATGGTTGGCTCAAGAAGAAGGATGGTTGTAGGAGGGTAGGGTTGGCAAAGGTTCATGCACCACAAATTTTAAGTAAGGGCCGGCAGTAATCTAAGGGTCAGCCAACAGTTCTGGTCAAATCCAAAATAACTAAGTCAAAAGCCTTTTATGTCAAGATTACTGCCCACATGAAACCTGAAGGCTGCATTGCACATGGGGAGAAAGCTGGCACCCTCACAAAGGTCCCTTGTAAAGGCTTGTTAAAAGGGTTGTCTGTTTTTTTTTTAAAGACTCCCCATTATGTAAAATAATACCTCACCTATCCTCTGCTGCTCCCCACACTTATGGTCCCCCACCAGTGTCTGATTCCTGCTCTCTCTATACATACAGGAAATGCTGACTCAACCAATCACTGAAAGGGCGCAGAAGGGGATGTGTGAGTATTTACTTATTTTATTATTTTACATCATTGGGAGTCAATTTTATTCTTAATTAAATGGTCAGAATTCTCCTTTATGCGACAACAATGTTATGCCCTAATACACAGTCAAGTCAAATTATTATGACCACTAATATAATATAGCATGGACAGCAGCTAGATGGGCTGGAAATGACTCAGTAAGGTCCTGGTAGGTTGTCACAGGTATGTGGAGCCATGCTGACTGCAGTGCATCCCACGGCTGCTGGAGGGGGCATTGGGGAGGATCCATAGAGTGAACACAATGATCGAGGTGGTCCCACAGATGCACAATTGGGTTCAGGTCTAGGGAATTAGGGGGCCAAGGTAGTACTTGGAAGTCTTGGTCATGCTCTTCTAACCAATGTTGAGCATTTCTAGCTGTGTGACATGTCACATTGTATTTAAGGAAGAGCCCATCCACCCAGTGGCGTAACTACAGTGCTATGGGCCAAAGGGAAAACTTTGGATTTGGATTAGATGTCCCCCACTGCCCCCAGTAGTGTCTCCCCCCACTGCCCCCAGTAATACCCCTCACACACACAAACTGTCCCCCACTGCCCTTCACTGCCCCCAGTCTTCACTCATATATAATGGGGCCTGGCATTGTCATTGTACTTCAAGAGGGGACCCGTCATAGCTCTCAACTCATCTGTATCATATGCACTCTAGGCCTCCAGCATCAGGCTCCGGCGCTGCCCTACTAGAATTAGTCACAAATTAAATGGATGGGAGTAGCCTGACTAACATCGATTAGGCTCTGCCCACCTGCCTAATTTGTGACTAATTCTAGTAGGGCAGCGCGGGGGCCTGATGCTGGAGGCCTAGAGTGCATATGATGCAGGTGAGTTTGGCACTGATGGGGCCCGGCATGAATTACAATGCCGGGGCCCGTTACATGTTAGCGCAGCGGGCCCCCTCCCTCCCGCCAGGCTGGCTCACACCTTCTGCGACCACAATCATTACTCCCCTGCATCCACCCCAGGAGAGACAATCAGAATATATGGGTGTATGTGATCTGCAAGGATGAATTCATACCCAAATAGTTGAGAGTGCCTTCCACAAGACAACTATTAGTTGACCTTTATAGAACAGTGGCAAGAAGAAAGCCATTTTTTAAAGCAAGCCATAAGGAGTCCAGTTTGCCACAAGCCATGTTGGGGACACGACAAACATGCAGAAGAAGGTACTTTGGTCAGATGACACAAAAGTTCAACTTTTTGGCCTGAATGCAAACGCTATGTATGGTGAAATAATAACACTGCACATCACCCTGAATACACCATCCTCTCCAAGAAACATGGTGGTGGCAGCAACATGCTGTGGGGAGGCTTTCAGAGCTGGTCAGAGTTCATAAGAAGATGGATGGAGCTAAATACAGGGCAATTCTGGAGGAAAACCTGTTAGAGGCTGCAAAAGACTTGAGACTGGGATGGAGGCTTACCTTCCAACAGGACAACGACCTTAAACACACAGCCAGAGCTACAATGGAATGGTTTAGGTCAGTGATTGTGAACCTTTTACAGACTGAACACCCAAACTGCAACCCAAAACCCACTTATTTATCACAAAGTGCCAACACGGCAATGTAACCTGCATACTAGTGTCCAGTATAGTATATCTTCCACGTACTTTATCATTTAGCTATGATAGCCTGCCTACATTCAATGGCTATGCTGTTCATAGTGCGTGCGCCCTGCGCTGATGAATGGCAGGAAGCGTCTAAGGCATATTGGTACACCATAGACTTTTTCCAGGGAATAGGTGTCCACAGAGAAGGCTATAGGTTCACCACCAGTGGTTTAGATCAGAGCATATTCATGTGTTAGAACGGCTCAGTCACAGTCCAGACATAAATCCCATTGAGAATCTGTGACAAGACTTGACAATTGCTGTTTACAGACGCTCTCCATCCAATCTGACGGAGCTTGAACTATTTTTTCCACTTCACACATACTCATACCAACTTTTTGGACGGTCAAAAGGGAGACACTTATGGTTCCTTGTGTGAAAGATCCATTTTTCCTTCCTATCTATATACTTCAATAGTTTTCTATTACAAAATAGCACAAAAAAAAATCTGAATATAGAATTTTTTAAAATCCCAACTGTATTGAATAATGAAATAATATACAAGACGGGCTCTAATATACAGAGAGGAACCAGAGAAACACGTTCTAGGTCAATATTGTAAATATAATAATGCAAATCTATACCTCAGATAGAAAAGAGGGACACTTGGGAGGTCTGCATACTGCTTTGTGTAGGTCTATCACATAAAATCCCAATAAAATACATTTAACGTATTTTTCGCCCCATAAGACGCATTTTTCCCCAAAAAGTAGGGAGAAATGTCCCTGCGTCTTATGGAGCGAATGCTAATGAGCGCTTCCATTAAGGAAGCGCTCATTAGCACCGGAGACTCTGTACTCACCGCTTCCTGATCCTCGGCTGTTGGCTGTGCAGGGCTGCGCACAGCACAGCCGGTGGCAGGAGGAACCAGAGCGCAGGTGGAGAGGAGTAGGAGAGGTAAGTGGCTTTTTTATTTTATTACACATGAGGCTGCTGGGGGCTAATGTAATGTGGGTGGGGGCTGGTGAGTGGCAATGGGGGCTGTTGAGAGACATATGGGGGCTGATGAGAGGCAATGGGGGCTAATGAGAAGTGCTGGGGGCTGATGAGAGGCATGGGGCTCTTATATGAGGTCTGATTGGGGGTCATTCACATTGGGTTCTGAGCTGAGGTCTTATTAACATATTGGGTCTGATTAACATTGAGGGTCTGATTGGTGGTCTGACTAGAGGTTTAATGAAAAATATTTTTTTATTGTTCTTCTCTAAAACCTAGGTGCGTCTTATGCGCCATGCGTTTTCTAGGGCGAAAAATACGGTAAGTTTGTGTTTGTAATGTGGAAAAGTTCAAGGGGTATGAATACTTTTATTTTTCAAAATAAAATGCTTAAAGAAATTAAATAAAGAACAATATCCAATGCTAATTACTGGTACTAAAAACTGTATGTGTAAAAACTACAACTTGTCTTACAAAAAGAAAAGATCCCAGAGTGGAGTGCTGGAAATATCTGATGAACAGAATAGTCTGTGGTCCTGAAGCCCAAAAATGGTTTGGTCATGAAGGGGTTAAAGGCGGTCACCAAGACAGACCCTTTTTTTTATGCCATATAAAACGCAAGCGGGGGAGGGGGGGGGTTCTCCTAACAAAACACTTGGGACCTCCGAGGACCAGTCTACCCCTGTCAGAACCTAAAACACTGACACGTTCGGCGCTGTAACGGTTAATGTGCCTCAAAAGTGCGGAAATGACGCCTCATAACTAATGGCGGAAAAAGTGGCTTGGGCTTCAGCTTGGGCGGAAGTTGTAATGAACCAATGAGCGCGTAAGTCCATGTCCTTCGGGTAAGGGCGGAAGTGTTAGGATTGGGGAAGTGACGACAGAGTGTCAACATGCAAGATGGCAGCTCATCACAGGCAGAACACGGCGGGGCGGAGGAAAGTTCAGGTATGACAGGTAACGGGGACGTGATCTCGGTCTCGGTGGTGGGTCACTGGTGCGGTGCTTCATTGTAATGGGGGTCTTTCTTGTTGTTTGTAAGATCCGCAGTGCCCGCGTAGTAGTGCGGGTGGGGCGGGGCTGTGAGCAATCTCGGAGGGCACCGGTCCACAGCTGTTCTGCGGGCACAGGCGAGTTCCTGAGTCCACTGAGTAGCTCTCCGCAAATGGCGGCCCCGCACTGGTCTGCGTCCCGCCGCCGCCGAAACTTGTGTGACCACTGGATAGTATTCATCTGCAACTTCACTGAAGCAGACACCCCCGCATTAGTGAAATGGTTCTTTCTACGTCAGGCTTTTCCTATTCTCTTTCACCTGTTAGACGTTTACATTGCTAGAAGCGGGGGTGTCCTAGAAATCACTGAGTGCAAGCTCAGACTGATGGAGTTATCAGTCCCATCACAGGGGTCTCCTCCTTATTCAGGAAGGTGATGGAGTTCCATCTGTTCCTTGGAAAGCTGGGTGACAAGCACCCACCATTATGGCCTGCACATGGGTTGTCGGTCAGACTTTCTGGAGTCCAGGATTATCACAGTTAAAGGGGTTGTCTGTCAGTTTTTACAACTGTCAGGGGAACAGCTAGACGTGTGAAAGAAAGGAGAACGCTTACTGCACCTGCTGACTGTTCCAGGTCCCTTCCCTGTTAGACTGAAAGTGTGGATGTCACCTTCATGTGACCACTCAGCCGATGCATCGTGGGTCACATACCGTTCATGCACACATGACCACTGAGGCCAGTGATTTGCTGAGTGCTCACGCGAATGACATCAGGTTCAGCGGGGACTGGACATGCATCGCCAGAATGGCAGGACTGAGTTAAGAGTTTTCCGAGATCAGTATATGATCGGTGAAGGTTTGAGAAGGCAGCAGCACTCCTGTGAGCTCCGCGGCCTTCTCCATGCTCACCAAGCATTGGCTTGGTATCGCGCTCAGCCCTATTCATGTGAATGGGACTGAGCTGCGCTTAGACCATGTGACCGATGAACGTGTACTCACTGGCCTAGGAAAAGCTGAGAGAAGGTCGTGACGCTACTGCAAGCGCCGCTGCTTTCTCAAATGGCCGATTGGCAGAGATCTGACACACAGGACCCCTGCCAATCAGATACTGATAACCTATCCTGAGGAAAGGTCATCAGTATTAACATCTCATAAAACCCCTTTAAGCTTTTTCCTTTCTTTTATAAGCTTCTCTGCTCCCCTGAGAATTTTAAAACTGATGGACAACCCCTTTAAGTGCAACCCACTACCTCATCTAGGCAATCATCGCTAAGACTCTGGGGATATTTATCAAAACTGGTGTCAAGTAGAACTGGCTTTAGTTGCCCATAGCAACCAATCAGATTCCACCTTTCATTTTTCACAGCTCCTTTGAAAAGTGAAAGGATCAGTTGCGTCCGTTTAGTTGCTGTTTCCGTTCTGTTTTCTTTTTCTTCTCGATTTACATTTATTTTTTCCAACCGTACCATATAAAAAGTCAAATGTGTGAGGTATAGTCCTCAAGGGTGTTCAGGGGGTCGTACGGGGCTGACGCAGGGTCCTCAGAAGTGTCTCCTGTGATGCGCAGGTCTGCAGCACGCTGCTATGAAGCCCCTTTCTCGCTTCTCTTTTGGTGTCGCTATGAAATGGGTGAAAACGGAAGCCATCTGTTTGCAGTCTGTTTTTTACAGTCCCGTAGACTTCAATAGGCGAGTCTGGTCCGGAGAAACGTATCAGGAAGGGACGTGCACTATTTTAATGGTCTGTTAATGGACTGCCCCACTGAATTGTACACTGACGAAAAAACCGGTCGTGTGCATGAGCCCTTTTAGTACAGGTATTGCGTTTCTTTGTGTTTTTTTTCCTTACAGATTCAGTACGTTTGTGACATGCAGCATTAAAAGCCATATTATAGAGGTCATTTCCCCTCTTCATGGCACCAAATAGCACAGGGTCCCTATGGGGTCTGTAATCTGGACCTGTGTTTCTGTGCAGGGTCTGTGGCAGGAGCAGTGGTACGTATAAGCTGCCCGTACACATGAGGCCACTATTACACTGACAGTGATGCTCATTCGGTTCACAGCTCTCCCTCCTGAAACCCCCATACAAATGCACAAGGGTTTCGGCTGGGCATGCGTGTATTCAGAATGGGGAGAGAGAGAAAGCTGCTGCCTAGGTCTCTGGTGGCAACTTATCCTCCCTGAAATCAGAGAATCGGGGATGTTGCATTGCAACTGTCCAGGGAGAGACACCATGCCGCCACTGCATGGGACTCCCCAGTGTGGATGGTATAGGGTACCTAGGATGTGTTTAATACAGGGCTCGTCACCGCTGTGTGTCCTCATCCTTCACAGGTCTCGTACGTAATTAGGGATGAAGTGGAGAAATACAATCGCAACGGCGTGAACGCCCTGCAACTCGATCCCGCGCTGAACAGACTCTTCACAGCCGGACGGGACTCCATCATCAGAATATGGAGCGTCAATCAGCACAAGGTACATGAATCGCATCAGATGTTTAACCTAAGCAGACAGTTCAGTCACGGCTGAGGTGTGGGGAGGTATCCGGTGTAGGTAGTTGTCCCTCCCTGGTAGTAGAGAGATTCATCAGTGAGAACATCTCTGCCTCCATGTTGGACTCTCTTCTAGCATATTTGATTGGAAAATAGCGCTACATTCATCACTATACTTCACATGCATGCCATGCCAGATCCTGACGGATCCCACAAGTCACCGTGGTCGGTCGGGAACAGGTGGTATTGGTCACACAACAGGTCCAGCAGAGCAGTGTGGCTTCCATTTTGAAAGGTTGACATGGCTGTACAAGTGTGAGCGCCGCTGTAGACAGTTACCGTATCATCGCTTTCTGGACGCCGGTGATTGTCATTGGATATTTTACATGCATTTGTAGGTATTGAGTAGATATAAAGAGGTTTTATGATCTCCAAAAAAAATTAGAGGTGGCCGAGCATGTGCTGGAAATAAAAAAACAAAAAAACACTATTCACCTTGTAGAAGCCTCCCAGCATCGTTGGGTGCAGAAAGGGCATGAACCCCCTGAGGCTCAGCGCTCACACCACCGCTGACATCATTGATTGGCTGGCAGCGGTGATGGCGTGTCACAATTCTGGTCTGACAGGGGCGGGAGGCACAGTGCTGGAACCCAGGAGTTGAGTGGAGTTTTGTTTTTTTTTCTGCCCATGTGCAGCAAGCAACCCCTACATATTTTTAGATCTCGGACAACCCCTTTAGACTCCATTCACACGTCCGCAGAATGTGTCGGCATCCGTTCCGCAAAATTGCGGAACGGGTGTGGACCCATTCATTTTCAATGGGGCCGCAAAAGATGCGGACGCCACACTTCCGTTCCGCGGCCCCGCAAAAATTTAGAACATGCCCACGGACAAGAAAAGGCATCTCTATTATAGAGCCGGCCATGTGCGGTCCGCAAAACACACACAGACGTGTGAATGTACCCTTAAAGAGGTTTTCTGGGGTTGTGATATTGGCCTTTAAAGGGGTATTCTCATCACAGACAATGGAGGCATATCGCTAGGCTATGCACCCATTGTCTTATAGGTGCGGGTCCCACCGCTGGGAAGCACACCTATACCGGGAACGGAACCCCCCAAGGTGGTGGCTGGAGGACTCCGGGTCTGGCCACCACCAAACGCTCTCCCCATAAAAGTGAATGGGAGCGCACCGCGCTTGTGTGACCACCGCTCCCATTCATTTCTGTAGGGCAGACAGAAATAGCCGAGCCAGCACTAAGCTATTTTCAGCGGCTTCATAGAAAATGAATGGGGGGCAGTGGTGCATGTGCAGTGTGCCCTCCACTACTTTCAGGGACCCGCACCTATTAGACAATGTGGTTGTATCCTAGCGATACACCCCCAACGTCTGTGATGAGAATACCCCTTTAATGTCTGATTGGCACTGACCTGACACCCGCACCTCTGCCCATCAGCTGCTTCACAGTAGCAGAAGTCAGCGCTGGAACTACACAGCTCTGTACGTCCTGTAGTGAATGGAGCTCATAACTGCAGTGCTGCTTCCAGTCACTTCAGCTTCATAGGCAGGATGTCGGACCCCCACCAGTCAGATACCGATAGCCTCTCCTTTGGATAGGCCATCAGTGTTGGGGCCCTTGCACACGACCGTAGGCCCTCCGAGACATACAGTCTGTGAGCAGGCCATATGTCCTGGAGCGGCATAGATCATGCACACGGGAGCGCACAGCATCAGGTTGCTGTGATACTGTGCACGTCGGGCTGCTCGCGGGGCTATTGTCCTGCACTCATAAGATCTATGATGCTGTGCGCTCCCGTGCACACGATCAATGCCACTCTGGGAAATATGGCCCGCTCACAGACTGTATGTCTCAGAGGGCATACGGTCATGTGCAAGGGCTCTTAAAATCCTGGAAAAAACCCTTTGAAGAAGAACTCTCGCAAAAAATTTTATTCTCTGACCTGTTAGAAAGGTGCATGATATAATCTGTAGTGATTGTCATTTTCTTATCAGAGGCTGAAATTGAGAGTTTCCGCTCTCTTCTTATTGTAGATGGGTCATGTGACCAACTCCCTGACCTTCAACTGACCCAGGACAGGAAGCCAGTCACTGCTCTATTCATTCCTATGAGACTGAAAGTGAGGCTCCCATAGGAATGCATAGAGAATTAGACTTCCTGTCCACACATAAGATGCTGTGTGAGTTGGTGGGTCTAATTCCTAGTCACATGACACAGATAAGAAACTTCAGGATGATATAACTCAAGAATTCAGCTACTGGTAAGAAAATGACATTCACTACAGATTACATCATGTACATTTCTAGCAGGACATGGAATAAATTTTTTTGCGGGAGTTTTTCTTTAAGCTTCTGTTTCTGAGAACTTAAGAACTTTGTACATTGATTTTTTTTTTTTCTTTTTTTGCAGTTAGTTTTAGTTTAATGAATCTGTCACCAGCGACCTCCCTATCCAATTCATTTCATAGACACATAGCTGGGGTTCTCCTGATTAAAATGCAGTTGCTTCCTGAGTTATAATACTTTTTCTTAATATGCAAATTGGGCCTTTGGTGCAATGAGGGCCTCATCATTGCTCTTGTAGCACACAAGCTCCACTCCCTTCTTGTGCCCCCCCCCCTTCCCCTACTACATTGCCAGTGCCTGACATTCCATGTCAATTACAGCAGCCAGGCAGGGGCTGACCACAGAGAGGAGTGAAGCTTGGGTGTAACAGAGGCAATGGCGACGCCCTCATTGCACAAAAGGCCTAATTTGCTTATTTAGAAAAACTATCATATCTCGGGGACTGAGCCTCAGATCAACAAAAGAAAAACATCATCTAAATCAGGAGAACCACAGCTACGTGTCTATGCAAACAGTTATCATGGACTAAGAACCAGCCCTGTACCTCACGTGGATCCAGAGATCTCCCCATTCATTGCTTTAATTGTTTTGCTAGATTTATTTCAAGCTGTCAGCTTAGAGGTGTGTGTCCTTTCTGCTGCAGCTGGTGGCAGTTGAAGGATGGAATTGAGAATGTGCTGCCATCTCAGTGAGCCGAGAAATGACAAAAAGAGCCAACAGCAGGTGGCGCTATACAGATAGATTTCAGTGAATAACTATAGCTATAGTACACTTTAATTACATACAATTACAACAGTATTTAGATCCAGGTGCTGGTTTAGTCTACCGGCTGTCCCACAGCAGGTATGGCTGTAGAAGTCATCACATGAATAATACTGTCATCTCTTCTTGTCTTTTCCAGCAAGACCCCTACATAGCATCCATGGAACACCACACGGACTGGGTGAACGACATTGTGCTGTGTTGTAATGGCAAGACATGTAAGTATGTGATGATAGGGCACATGGCAATATGGTAACAGGAAGAACCATGACTGAGTGAACTAGAAAGATCTAAGCTTATAAAGTGGTCCCGGACAAATCCCATGATGATGGGATTAGTGGAAGGGTGTGCCAGGCAGGTGCATGCACAAAGTTGAGACACTTGTACTTGGCGCAACAAAACGACCATACAGGAGCGGATTGGAAGTTCGTTCTTTTATTTCCTGACAAAGGACAACGCGTTTCGGAGCAACAGGGACTCCTTTTTCAAGTCTCTATTACGCTCAGGGAATGCAGGTTCCATATAATGCTAAGCCCACTCTGTATTCCACCTCTCCTGGTGCCAGTTGGTCTCCACTGGAGAATACAGAGTGGGCTCAGCATTATATGGAACCTGCATTCCCTGAGCGTAATAGAGACTTGAAAAAGGAGCCCATGTTGCTCCGAAACGCGTTGTCCTTTGTCAGGAGATAAAAGAACGAACTTCCAATCCGCTCCTGTATGGTCGTTTTGTTGCGCCAAGTACAAGTGTCTCAACTTTGTGCATGCACCTGCCTGGCACACCCTTCCACTAATCTGCACCTCCGCAGGGGATCGGCAACCCCAAAAACGAGGATCAATAGGCACTGACGGCACCGACCTAATTATTCATTCCTATACACATTAGAGTTGTGCCTAAATTTTGCACAACTCTATAAGGTGAGCATATTTACCTAATAGATTTTTTCTATCACTACGTATTACCCTATGAGCGCCTCTCCCCTTTTGTATTGCCTTGGTACGCTGCATGATGATGGGGTGGATGGATGATGTTATTGCCCATCATACCCCATATCCTGCCGCTGTACCATTGTAGCCTGGCATCTATCTGTTTTCCTGCTTTATGTGCACTCTCCCCCGTCAGCACTTGGCTTGGGGCCCGCTTTGCATGTGACTAGAGGAACAGGTGATTTGCACGAATTCCCAATAGCAATAATTTGTTACATAGGTGCCAGAGGAAAGTCTTGTCTTTGGCACTGTATAAATGCAAGGATTCAGTGAGGTCAAATCTGCATGTGGTTGTTTTGGTCATTTTTATGATTGCATTTGAAACGTTTTGGACTAAAAATCATTTTTTTCAATTGGGCTTTATCAAAAATTTTCAGCAGTTTTTGTGTGGGGTTAAAAATCAGTCTATTTGTAGACTGTAGCTCCTTAGTTCCATCAGCTGACGGCTCATGTGAAGCCTCATCTCTGATCTCCTGACCCCATGAATTCTCATTATAGCTAAACCCTTATCAAACTCATAAGAATAAGGCTTAAATGAGTGTTTTTGAGGTGTCCATAGCCTTTAAGATGTTTCCATTAATGGGGTGTGCAGTGACGTAGGAATCTGCTACATTGCTTCTCACATACACATCCCAGACATACCTGTGTGCACTGTGTGTGTATTACATGTCACATCCCAGACATACCTGTGTGCACTGTGTGTGTGTGTATTACATGTCATATCCCAGACATACCTGTGTGCACTGTGTGTCTGTATTCCATGTCACATCCCAGACATACCTGTGTGCACTGTGTGTGTATTACATGTCACATCCCAGACATACCTGTGTGCACTGTGTGTCTGTATTACATGTCACATCCCAGACATACCTGTGTGCACTGTGTGTCTGTATTACATGTCACATCCCAGACATACCTGTGTGCACTGTGTGTCTGTATTACATGTCACATCCCAGACATACCTGTGTGCACTGGGTGTCTGTATTACATGTCACATCCCAGACATACCTGTGTGCACTGTGTGTCTGTATTACATGTCACATCCCAGACATACCTGTGTGCACTGTGTGTCTGTATTACATGTCACATCCCAGACATACCTGTGTGCACTGTGTCTGTATTACATGTCACATCCCAGACATACCTGTGTGCACTGTGTGTGTGTATTACATGTCACATCCCAGACATACCTGTGTGCACTGTGTGTCTGTATTACATGTCACATCCCAGACATACCTGTGTGCACTGTGTGTCTGTATTACATGTCACATCCCAGACATACCTGTGTGCACTGTGTCTGTATTACATGTCACATCCCAGACATACCTGTGTGCACTGTGTGTGTGTATTACATGTCACATCCCAGACATACCTGTGTGCACTGTGTGTCTGTATTACATGTCACATCCCAGACATACCTGTGTGCACTGTGTGTGTATTACATGTCACATGCCAGACATACCTGTGTGCACTGTGTCTGTATTACATGTCACATCCCAGACATACCTGTGTGCACTGTGTGTCTGTATTACATGTCACATCCCAGACATACCTGTGTGTACTGTGTGTCTGTATTACATGTCACATCCCAGACATACCTGTGTGTACTGTGTGTCTGTATTACATGTCACATCCCAGACATACCTGTGTGTACTGTGTGTCTGTATTACATGTCACATCCCAGACATACCTGTGTGCACTGTGTGTGTGTATTACATGTCACATCTAGACATACCTGTGTGCACTTTGTGTCTGTATTACATGTCACATCCCAGACATACCTGTGTGCACTGTGTGTCTGTATTACATGTCACATCCCAGACATACCTGTGTGTACTGTGTGTCTGTATTACATGTCACATCCCAGACATACCTGTGTGTACTGTGTGTCTGTATTACATGTCACATCCCAGACATACCTGTGTGTACTGTGTGTCTGTATTACATGTCACATCCCAGACATACCTGTGTGTACTGTGTGTCTGTATTACATGTCACATCCCAGACATACCTGTGTGCACTGTGTGTGTGTATTACATGTCACATCTAGACATACCTGTGTGCACTTTGTGTCTGTATTACATGTCACATCCCAGACATACCTGTGTGCACTGTGTGTCTGTATTACATGTCACATCCCAGACATACCTGTGTGCACTGTGTGTGTATTACATGTCGCATCCCAGACATACCTGTGTGCACTGTGTGTGTGTATTACATGTCACATCCCAGACATACCTGTGTGCACTGTGTGTCTGTATTACATGTCCAGGAAAAACACTTCTATTCTGCAAGCATGCTTGACAAAGGCTGAGGAACAGCCGAAACGTTGTACCTGGGTGTACTTATGGAATAAAAGGATTCACTTACTTCACCATAAAGAGATGCTGTCCTCATCTTCCTTTGTTTGATTTGACTATTGGAGCCTTTTGGACTAGACTCCTGAAAGGGGACGTGCATTCTGGATGTTACCACCAGCCACTCTACAGGTGCCATTTCTTTTTTTCTAAGAGATAAGGAGCCCGTCACCTCCCTGACTGACAGAAAAGAGAGAAAATTCAGATCCCTCTATTAGAGCATCTCGGCTCTGTACAGAAAAAACAGTTCCATTTTTGTAATAAAGACCAATTTAAAAAATGATTTTTGGCTCAAAATGAGTACAGTGCAATAATAATAAAAAAATATCCCCAAAGGTGTACATAGCCTTTAAATTTCTCAGATGTGGGCAACTCTGTGTGGTGCTGCTTGCCATGATAGTATTTGCTGCGTTACTTAGTCCTGTGTGCAAGGGGAGTCTGCTGGTGATGTTTCTTAATGTGGTGTTCTGGTAACTGAACATTTTCTGCTGGGTAGGGGATAACTAACTAGTTGTTGGTGGTGCGACCGCTGGGACCCCTACTGCTTCTGACCCCCTATCCTGATGGAGCCGCAGGTCAAGCATGTTCCCTGACGCTGAATTCGATCCCTGGGACTGCTGGAGATGGCTGCGTACATCGTACAGTTACTTCCTGCAGTATTATAGAGAGTGAATGGATCAGCAAGGCGCATGCCTAAGTATACTTTCACACCTGCGCTTTCCTTTTCCGCTATTGAGATCCGTCATAGGATCTCAATAGCGGAAGAAAACACTTCTGTTTTGTCCCCATTCATTGTCAATGGGGATAAAACTTAACTGAACTAAATGGAGAGCACCAGAATGTAGTCCGTTCCGTTTGGTTGCGTCCCCATCGCGGACAGAATAAGACAGCAAGCAGTGTTTTTCTGTCCGCGATGTGGTGCGGATCTGTCCTGGCCCACAATTTAAAGGGGTTGTCCGGGTTCTCACTCCGGCAGCCCTCCTGAACGGGGCATCGGAGCATGGGCTCTTTTGTTTGTAAACATTCACTGCCAGGCGGAGGCTTCCGCCCGGCAGTGAGTTTGGTGACGTCACCGGCCGTAATGGGCCGGCTTTAGCACTGCCCTATCCGTTTGAATGGCTAGGGCAGCGCTAAAGCCCGCCCATCAGCGCCGATGACGTCACCGGGCTCACTGCCGGGCGGAAGTCTCCGCCTGGCAGAGCCCGGTACGTCACCGGAACCGGGCTAAATTCCTTTGCTCTGCGCTAATTAGCGCAAGGCAAAGGAGGGCATCGGAGCATAGGATGCTCTGATGCCCTGTTCAGGCGGGCTGCCTGGGTGAATTGAAAGGTATGTCCGGGTTTAGCTCTGAACCCGGACAACCCCTTTAAGTCAATGGGGACGGATCTGTTTTCTCGGAAACCATAGAACACTGATCCGTCCACCGTGGACTTACAATGGTTTTAGAGACGGATCCGACATGGCTATTTTAGAGATGATTCAACCGGATCCGCTCAGAATGGATGCAGACGGTTGTATTATTATAACGGAAGCGTTTTTGCTGATCCATGACAGATCCAGCAAAAAATGCTGGGGTGAAAGTAGCCTAACCTGCCACTCCATCAGGATGTGTTTGAACCCCCACTAATCAGTCATCTGATATCCTCAGCATGTCTTCAAATGTTTTGAAAAACCAAAGTTCATGCACCGCATGTGGAGATGTAATGGCCGATATGATTTATCTGATTGATGCCAACCGCCTGTGACCCGCCCTAGTTCATAGTACATGTGCGTATCCTGCGCGCTCCGTATTACAGGCTCGGTCATCTCAGCTCCTCTGTTTTCCGCAGTAATCTCTGCCTCCTCTGACACCACTGTTAAAGTATGGAACGCGCACAAGGGATTCTGCATGTCCACTTTGAGAACACACAAGGTAAAAAAAAATAGTCTAATGATTCCAGAAGTAAAATGCTAATTTAATTGCCTGCAGTCGCATGTGGTTCTCTAGGAGTCCACTCCATTTCATGGTGCAGCTTGAATTGATTTCAGGGCAAGGAGACTTCCAAAGTGGAAATCGGCCTTTGCACTAGTTTTCTCACATCTAGTCAGCAGAGCAAATCCTTCATTTTAGTCGATTTGTTTTGTATGGCCATTTCTATGATTCTGTCCCCTTTCCTGCTCGCAGTGGGAAAAGCTTCACACATGTTGTATCCAATAGACTGTAATGGAAAGTGTTAGGCTACTCTCACACTTGCGGTAGAGGGAACAGCCTGCCGGATCCGGGCTACCGCAAGTCCACTGTGCTGCCGGAAGTCCACTCCGGTTCCATTCACTATAACGGAGGAGGGCCGGAGGTCCGGCTGCAGCACAGCAAACATGGCGAGAGGCGGCCGGAATAAAACTGCAGCACGCTGCGTTTTTTTGTCTGGCCACCTCTCGGCCCTCCTCCGTTATAGTGAATGAGGCCGGAGTGGACTTGCGGTAGCATGGATCCGGCAGACTGTTCCCTCTACCGCAAGCGTGAGAGTAGCTATAGTTGGTTGTCATAGCATTCCTACATTTTTCTTCTTATTATTATGTACACGTTTGTCTCTTTCTAGGACTATGTGAAAGCCTTAGCATATGCAAAAGACAAAGAACTAGTGGCCTCCGCAGGACTGGACCGACAGATATTCCTCTGGGATGTAAATACTCTCACTGCACTGACTGCATCAAACAATACCGTCACTAGTGAGTAATGACCCTTTTCAGTAACTTTCACTTTATTAAAGGGGTTGGCAAACGAATAAATAAGAGCGGGGACGTGCCAAGGTTTAAACTTCTCCCCTATCCAAGTATCTGATGCCGCGCTCACCGTACAGAAGTTCACCGATATTACTATGTCGTACTAAGTATTTGTGCCAGGTACAATCTAACTGTTCAGTTGACTTTATAGTCAACATTCATCTTAAAGGGGTGATCCAGGAAAAGATATTGATGACCTGTCCTCAGGATAAGTCATCAATGTCAGGTCTGCAGGGGTCCGACACCTGGGACCCCGCTGATCAGCTCTTAGAAGAGGCTGGCGCTCCATGAGCCAAGGGTCTCTTCCTGGACCATGTGACGTCACCGTACATTGGTCACGTGGCCTAGCTGCAGCTCAGCCCTATTCAAGTCGTTACTAAGCACTGTCACTATACAATGTACAGCGCTGTGCTCGGAAAGCTGCCGGGAGGCAGCATTGTTCACCAGAGCTCTGGTGAGTGCCACAGCTTCCTAAAACAGCTGATCGGTGGGTGCAGGGAGCCCTGCTGAAGTGACAATAGTGATCTATTCTAAAGATAGCTCATCATTCTCTTTTCCAGGATAACCCCTTTAAGGCCTCATGCACAAGACCATATCAGTTTTGGAGTCCGCAAAACGCTGATACCTTCCGTGTAAAATCCACATTTTTCTCACCCCTATTAATAGAAATAGCTATTCTTGTTTGCAAAATGGACACGAATAAGACGTTCTGTAATTTGCAGGATGCGTACAACACGCGGATAACAACTTCGTGCCATCCAGTAATGTGGACCCACAGAAAAGAATGGGTCCGTGTGTTATCCGCAAAAACAATACGGTCATGTGCATGAGACCTAATAAAGGGTTATCTAAGCTATATTCAGTGGATCCATCTGAATTCCGCTTTGCATCATGGGATAGATGGTTCAGTGATAGGGTTTACCTGGACCGGGAAAGCGGAGGATGACTCAGTTCCATTATAGATCATTTTACAGCTCTGACCATAGATTAGTGCAGTTTAAGATGATTCATAGACTATTTTATTTGGATTATTTTGCTATTCTATTAAATGGAGAGATTCTGACCAGTGTCCGAGATGTGGCTCCATCTTGCGTGGCATTGCCTAAGGCTTTTTAGATATTGGCAGGAGGTTCTTAAAGGGGACCTTTCACCACTCCTGACATGCCTGTTTTAATAGCTTCATGCATTCCCCATGTAATAACAATTATGTAACGTCTATTCTTATGGCTCTATGTTGTGCCATTCCTTTATTATTTGCACTAGAAGTTATGAATGAATTGCTATTTGTCTTCAGTAAGGGAACAGAGGAGAGGTAACCAGTTGGGGGTGTGTCCCTGCACAGACTGAACATGACAGCACTGATTGGATAGAGTCAGACTGTGCAGGGACACACCTCCAACTTGTTACCTCCCCTCTGTTCCTTTACTGAAGGCAAATAGCAATTCATTCATAACTTCTAGTGCAAATAATAAAGGAATGGCACAACATAGAGCCGTAAGAATAGATGCTCCAGAATTGTTATTACGTGGGTAATGCATGAAGCTATTAAAATAGGCATGTCAGGAGCGGTGAAAGGTCCTCTTTAAGAATATTTCTGGCAGATGCGGGGTCATTGTCCCTTTGGATCCACGGTATTGTCTCCTGGGGGATCGAACTCTGCTTTTGTTGAGTACTATTCAGTTTGTAAGATTATATAAATTTATAAATTGTTATTTGTGGCACGCAATGCTATTGCTCGACTTTGGTTATCATTAAGTTTTCCTACAATTCAGGCTTGGGAGAGGTCTGTCTCTAACTTTAATTTTGATAACTTAGATCCTAAAGATTGGAGTAAGTTTAAAGGGAATCTGTCAGCTCCAAAACACCCCCAAACTAAAATAAGCAGTGTATAGTGTAAGTGACGCCGAGCCTGGTTATGTAATTTTTATCTTCATACTCACTTGTATTCTAACACTATGCTCTGATGAACCAGCAGTAAAATGCATTGAGAGGACTCCTTACTGCTGGTTCTTCGTAGCACAGTGTCAGGATACAAGTGAGTATTAGGTTAAAAATGACATAACCGGACTCTGTATCACTTACACTATACACCGCTTACTCCAGTTTGGAGGGTGTTTCGGAGCTGAGAGATTCACTTTAATGAGCCTGTCAATCAAAGCAGCCAGGGAAGCGCTGACCACAGCTTGGGTGCAACAAGAGCAATGGTGATGCCCTCATTGCACCAAAGGCCTAATTTGCATATTAAGAAATACTATACAACTCAGGAACGGAGCCTTGGATCAACCATTGTAATGTATTATGCAGTAAACCAGTCCCTTTCTGTTTTCGCCAGCTTCATCGCTAAGTGGAAACAAAGACTCTATATACAGTCTGGCCATGAACCAGATGGGCACTGTCATAGTCTCCGGCTCTACTGAGAAGGTAACGCTGAGCTGTGTTTGTCATCCAGTATTTATTAAAAGCTTTATTACTGTGTACAATTCTACAATTTCGCTTCTGGCCATAAATATAGTTGACTTTAGTGTTTCCAAACTCCTGTCCTCAGGGCCCATCTACCGGTCATGATGTCAGAATATCCCACAGCATTAAAGGGGTATTCCGGTAAAGTAACTTAATTTTTGAAAAACTGCATTAAGGCTGCAAGCTGTGACCCAACCAGAACCTATACATATAACCAGAGCTTCAATTTACCTTGTAATCCATTTGTCTAGCTCCTGTGTGAGCCTGAAACACGCTGAGAGCATCATGGCTCCTGATCTTCCCTCACAAAACTACAATCCCCACAATCCCTAGCTCTCCTGCTGTGAGTTTCTGCTTGTTCATGAGTGTTGATGATTATTGATTGGCTGCCTGATATACAGTCCGGTCACGCCCCCTCTACTCACCAATTACCAGCACACTGACATTTAGCTAGAGAATTGATAGCAACACACTGAGCATGCTCAACCTGATAAGGGCTCAGAACTACAGGTCGATGCCATGGTAACTTATGAGGAAACACAGTGGGTAGCTGAGGAGGAAAACTACTTTCATAACTACTGAACGGTAAATATGTGAAATTGACATTATATTAGGTAATTATTGATGATGAGTTAGTCTACAACATAACTTGTACTTATGGTAACCGGAATACCCCATTAATACCTGTGGTAAGTCCCATTGAATTGACAATAACAGTATTCCCTGCTCAATACTAAGGAAATCCTGAAGTCATAATATGCTGGGGGGTGGTCGTGAGGACTGGAGTCCAAAACACATGACCAGTTCTGATCAGCAGGAATGTCTTTTTTTTTTTTTGTCATCAGGTGTGTTACATGGATATAGTTGTCTCCCCCTGTTGTTCACCTTTTTACCATTTTCAAGGGGTTTCCTGAGATTTTTTAATCGTGGCCTATTCTGTGGATAGGTCATCAGTATCTGATCTGTGAGGGTCCCGCACCCAGGACCCCTTCCGATCGGCTATTTGAGAAGTCACTAGCGCTTGCAGTAGTGCCCCGTATTTCTCACAGCTTTCTCTAGGCCAGTGACGTCACGTTCTTTGGACACATGGCCTAGGAGCATCTCAGCCCT
This sequence comes from Rhinella marina, assembly GCA_900303285.1. Lineage (NCBI taxonomy): Eukaryota > Metazoa > Chordata > Amphibia > Anura > Bufonidae > Rhinella > Rhinella marina. Next base: position 464,652 of record ONZH01009694.1, read on the forward strand.
ATTGAAGTGAATGGGGCTAAGCTGCAATACAATGTACATGCTTGGTGAGCTGAAAGAACACCATGGTGCTACTGCAAGTGCTGCTGCTCTCTTAAACAGATGATTGGTGGGGGTCCTATGTGTCAGACCCCCACCGATCAGCTACTGATGACCTATCCAGAGGATATCTTGGAAAACCCCCATTGAAGCCAAATCTGCTACTAGTCCAATGTTTCCCACTGATGAATTTACAGACTTTCTTTCCTCTCACCGCCTATTACAGGTGCTGCGAGTCTGGGACCCCAGAACGTGTGCCAAGCTGATGAAACTGAAAGGCCATACTGACAATGTAAAAGCGTTGCTGTTAAACAGAGATGGCACACAGGTAACTGCGGATTCACCTGCTCTATATCCTATTGATCTGTGGTAATAATTCTTCTAAATGTAGTATCACATGCTGGTCATACGAATATGGATGGCTGATACGTCTGCCGCTCTTATTTTGTATCTCTTCACTCTTTCTAATAGAAAGCGATCCCACCCCCCACCCAAATCCCCACACCCCCCCCCACACCCCCCCCCCCCCACACACACACACACACACACACACACACACACACCCGTGTCGCTAGGATATGCTCCCAATGGCTGAAAAGAAGCCTGCAAAGAGAAGAGTGGACTGCGCATGTGTGGCCGCCCTCCATTAATTTCTGTGGGGCTCTCAGCTATTTCTGTCAGCACTATAGAAGTGGAGGAAGCAACTGCTGCACTTGCGCAGTGTGCTTCCCATTTATTTCTAAGGGACTTCCAAAAGTAGCCAACCACTCCGCTCTTCTATTTTTTTGTCACTCCCATAGAAATCAATGGAGGTTGACCGCACATGCGTAGTGCACTCTCCTTTTCTTTGCAGGCTCTGCTCATTGGGGCATATGCTAGCTATTGTAACGGCCCATGATCTCTGCACTGGACTGGTGGGACATTTATAGAGTAAGATTTTTTTTTTCCTTTATTGTAGACAGGTTCCTGCACTTTGCCAACTTTGCAAAAAAAAAAAAGTGTCACTGTACTCTGAAACTCTGAAAAAATCTTTTAATATGTCATAGCGACATATCAAATATTTGGATAGGAACGAACACTAGGAGGAGAGGAGAGATCACATAGGGCATTGTCTTTCCTGCTCAGTAGGAAGTCTATTGCTTCTCTCTCCTCGCTCTAGTGATCTTGGGAGTTCCAGTACTCAGACCTGCACCAATCAAAACCAAATGCAGGCACGCCTTAAGGTGTGAGGCTTATTTTAATGACATTATATCTTTAGTGTCTTTCAGGCAGTTCAGATGGAACAATCCGCTTGTGGTCTCTAGGTCAGCAGCGGTGTATAGCAACCTACAGGGTCCATGATGAAGGGGTCTGGGCGCTACAGGTTAATGAAGGCTTCACTCATGTGTACTCTGGAGGGAGAGACAGGAAGATCTACTGTACAGATCTCAGGAATCCAGATATGAGGCTGCTCATCTGTGAAGAAAAAGCTCCAGTTTTAAAGGTGAAGATTAAATGTAAATGTTATGTATCAGGAGGGCAAGTTTCTTCTATTACCTTTAAAGGGAACCTGTCATCTCCGAAACACCCCCTCAACTAGAGTAAGCGGTGTATAGTGTAAGTGATGCTGAATCCGAATATGTAAGTTTTATCTTCATACTCACTTCCATTCTGACGCTGTGCTCCCACAAACCTGCAGTAAAATGCACTCACTGGACTCTTCTTTGAGTCCTCTCCATTATGTGAGTGAGCACTGGAGTCCAGTGAGTGCATTTTACTGCAGGTTTGTGGGAGCACAGCGTCAGAATGGAAGTGAGTATGAAGATAATAATTACATATTTGGATTCAGCATCACTTACACTATACAACACTTACTCTAGTTCAGTGGGTGATTCGGAGATGACAGGTTCCCTTTTAAGGAAATGTCCATATTTTCTAAATGGCTTCAGAATTATGTGCTGGTTCATTTCTAAATGTAGCTTTATAGCAGGCAGAGTTCCATTTTTCCTATATAAAGGTCCCATTAGGGATGAGCAAATTGACTTTGGATGAAACATCCAAAGTCAATTCGCATAATACTTTGTTTGAATACTGTACAGAGCAAGCGCTCCGTACAGTAATAGAATGTACTGGCTCCGATGAGCCAAAGTTATTAGTTTGCGAAGTCTCGTGAGAGTTTGCATAATAACTTCATAAATTAATTTCTACTGTAAAAAACCATTTCCCAAACTCCGGTTTGGTTCCAAGTGGTACCTTAGTGGTACCTAGTCCTAATCTCCTGTGTAGACAAATGTAAAATATGCCGGCTCCTGCAGCCACCACTAGAGGGCGCTTAGAAACTGCGTATTGTCTTTGCCACTTGGAGCAACAGTAGATATATGTGACTTGCACTCAAAGAGTCTGTTGCGGGTGCACATAGAGGACCCAGAGGTCTCATATCAAGTATGGATCATCTATGGCACTCTAAAAATTGTTAGTCAATGCTTTATTAAATCATGCAAAATTCCGAAGTTTACATCCAGATGACCATACACTTTGTATATAGCCACTTGTAGGTATCTGAACGCTTCAGTCAATAATGAACTTTATCAACAGTCTGTGGTATTAGAGGATGCAGAAGTAGCTGGATGTACTACTCCTGCATCCTCCTATTGCCGCAGATACTATTGATAAAGATCATTATTGACCCATCTCATACATTGGGGGCTTATCACTACAATATGCCCCCAGTGTCTGAAAAGGACCACACAAAGAGAAGGAGAGTGGACCGCGCATGTGTGGCCGCCATCCATTCATTTGTGTGGGACTTGCTACATGGTGCAATGGCACACACACAAGATTGACATTGCCGGACAAAATGTCTTGCACTTTCAATCAAGGTGGGGGGGGGCAGCTGATTTGGGTACAAATTTGATTTGCTCATCACAAATTTTGAATCAAACATAAGACCACATGCAGTAAGCTCCCTCTAGTGGTGGCTTTAGGCAGGAGAATGTTCTCTTTTGGCTTTCCAGGGAAATTGAGGCTTTGCATCCCAGAAAAAAACTATATTGAAAAAAATTTAGTTTTTGACCTTTAGTTTTTGATGATAAAAAGTGGAGATTTAAAGAAGAACTCCCGCAAAAATTTTTATTCTCTGACCTGTTAGAAAGGTGCCTGATATAATCTGTAGTGATTGTCATTTTCTTATCAGTGACTGTTTCTGTGAGTAAAAACCTCTCTTCTTATTGTAGCTGGGTCATGTGACCAACTCCCTGACCTCCAACTGACCCAGGACAGAAAGCCAGTAACTGCTCTATTCATTCCTATGGGAGCCTCACTTTCAGTCTCATAGGAATACATAGAGAATTAGACTTCCTGTCCACACATAAGTCTCTGTGTGAGTTGGTGGGTCTAATTGCTGGTCACATGACACAGATAAGAAACTTCAGGATGATATAAGTCAAAAATTCAGACACTGGTAAGAAAATGACATTCACTACAGATTATATCATGTACATTTCTAGCAGGACATGGAATAAAATTTTTGTCGGGAGTTCTTCTTTAAGAAAAGGGATTGCCATTTTTATCTTCCCTGTTAGAGCATATTTAGCAAGTATTGGTCTTCTCCATTGACTAAAGCAGTAATGAAGGCACTGAAGGGTTGCAGGAGCAGTCCTGTCAGGGGTACAAGGCATGGAATGATGCAGTAATCTGGCTGCTGGGGATTGTGTAACACCATAGTAATACACTGCCTGTCTTTCCAGATGGAGCTTGACAGATCTGTGGATCCTCCTGTTGCCCTGTGGGTTGCAACAACCAAATCATCGGTCAATAAATGGGTAAGAGGCGGTTTGTGACGTTCCATATTTCTGATGTATTTTGCCTGTCTGTGCCCCCACCTCTCAGAAAGGTTAATCCTGACTCAGTTCTCTTTTAGTCTATAAAAGGTATAATGAACTTCAGATCCTCAGGAGATTATGAGAATGACTGTAGTACACCAATGAGTCCATTCTGCTCACAGCCGGACCAAGTTATTAAAGGTAAAGGCGACAATTTCATGCCTGGCCTCCCAGACTGTGTGTTCAGTCGTGTCATTTGCTGCATAATGGGATTGATTTCCAAGGTTTTAAATTTGCTCTAGGCAGATTTAAAGATACTGTTATAGGGTTGAGTAAAAACTTGGGCAGCCTCTGTAGAAGTGGTAAAGTAATTACGGTAAATGATCAATACTAACCAGGTTTCTCCCTGCCGCTTCCAGCGCCATGCTTCTGTCCTCCCCACTGCTGATGTCATATTCCTGGCTGCAGGGGTGACATTCCATGTTCACAGGTGACCAGCACAGCCAATCACTGGCCTCAGCAGTGCAGGGGACTTCACCACTGAGGCTGCAGCAGTGACATGTGTGCAAGGAACGTCACCACTGCAGCCAATCACTGGCCTCAGCAGTGCAGGGGACTTCACCACTGAGGCTGCAGCAGTGACCTGTGTACAAGGAACGTCACCACCGCAGCCAATCGCTGGTCTCAGCAGTGCAGGGGACTTCACCACTGAGGCTGCAGCAGTGACCTATGCGCAAGGAACGTCACCACTGCAGCCAGGAAAAAAAATAAGAGTGGAGCTCACAGCTCGGCACTGGAAGAAGCCGGTAAGAAGAAGAAGCGTTTCTATAATGGGCAGCACACGGGTGGCATCTGTGTTTTGCGGATCCACAATTTGCCGACCGCAAAACACGGCACGTTCATGTGAACGAGCCCTTAAACGGGGTGGCGCGGAGTACCTCCCGGCAAACGAAAGCATCTAAACAGGTAAAAATTGCCCTTAGCTCCTTCGACAGACTTCAGACATTGGGAGATTCTCCGGTAGCACCCTTTATATTTATATTGCCTGGGATCCTGTCAGTAGGCGGTCTGCGTAGTATATGTTATCAGAGTGTGATTTCATAAGTCCGTCAAGTCGTAGTATCCAAAGCCAGAGAGATCTAGAAGTAGACAAGGAATTTAAAGGGAATCTGTCACCAACCAGGACTGTTAATAACCATTTGGCAGTGTTGATCTTCTATAGTCTTTTACAAATACACACCATAGGGGCCGTTCAGACGGCCGTGATACTGCGGGTCCGCAAAAATGTAGTTCCGCAATACCACAGATGCCGAACGGTGTGTGTTCCGCAATCTGGCACCCCATAGAAAATGCCTATTCTTGTCCGCTGTTGTGGACAAGAATAGGATATGTTCTATATTTTCTTACGGAGCCGCGGCTCGGCAAGATCACGAGCTGCCCATTGAAGTGAATGGGGTCGCATCTATTCCACAAAATTGTGAATGGGCCCTTAAGGTGTATTTGTACTTATCAATCTTTTGTAGTCCCCCTTAAGTATGCTAATTTGGTGAGAGCCCAAGGGTTCTGTAGGTGCTGGAGCCCCAACTGCACCCATCAGAATGGAGCCCTGTTTCCCCCCCTTCTTCTTCTCTCCATCTCCCAGCCTCGGCAACGTCCAAGGAGACCCAAATGGTTACCAGCGGTCCTGCTTAGTGACAGACTTCCTTTAATGGCAGCCATCTCGTACTTCTAATGATTTAGAGGGAGGGGCTGTGACAACCACATGTTTTGAAGAATAGCTATACAGTTGTCACACTGTGTGGATGCACAGATCTGCCTCTATCTGTTGTGTTATATAATGCGATAACTACATGGGAGGGTAGATGCGGAGTAAAAGGCGCCTGTATGCTGGCAGATTGTCTGTCATACACAGAAACCAAGGATTGATTTATGAATGTGAATTTTCTCGGTCTTTCCAGGTGGTGCAAGCATTATTCAGTGTAACATACTGAATGACAAGAGGCACATACTAACCAAAGACACAAATAACAATGTGGCGTATTGGGATGTGTTGAAGGTAAGTCTCCATCACTGTTCTGTAAATGAGATGGTATAACTGGCTGTACACATTATATAATATCAGACTGGTTCATGGGGCTGGCTATGTCCAGTTTAAAGGGGACCTGTCACCGCTCGCTCCTGACACGCCTGTTTTAATAGCTTCATGCATTCCCCATGTAATAACAATTCTGGATAATCTATTATGTCTCTATGTTGTGCCATTCCTGTATTATTTCTTCTAGAAGTTATGAATTGCTAGCAGTCTGCAGTAAGGGTACAGAGGAGTGGTAACAAGTTGGGGGTGTGTACCTGCACAGACTCACTCTATCCAATCAGTGCTGCCATTTTCAGACTATGCAGGTACACCCCCCCCAACTTGTTACCTCCCCTCTGTACCCTTACTGCAGACTGCTAGTAATCAATTTATAACTCCTAGTAGAAATAATAAAGCAATAGCACAACATACAGACATAATAGATTATCCAGAATTGGTATTACATGGGGAATGCATGAAGCTATTAAAACAAGCGTGTCAGTAGCGGTGAGAGGTCCTCTTTAAGACTCATTACCTTTCTAATAACCATACAATTGTATATATGTGTCCATATTAACAAAAGATGCCTCCTGATCACTGAGCAGAATAACGACTGCTGCTCCTGCATTCTGGTGCTAGTGCCTGCAGGGTTAATACCAGCATCCATTTATCCAGCCTGTAGAGAGAACTATACAGATAAGAACACAGGGCCATCACATTCTGTTCACTGGCAAAGTGGTACCTCCCAAGAAAACCATCTCACTAGTGCCACCTTGTGGAAGTGGCTTCCTATGAGTCAAAATCCGACTTTGGAACAAGACAAGGGAAAATAGCCAAGCCAAATATTCATATGTAGACAGCTGATTTGGGGGAGATATCTCTTTGCATATTATTGGAGCATTGCCTTTTAAGTCTCCATACATAGTTAGTCTCTTTAAAGGAGACCTAGCGCACTTCCTAAGCTGTGTTCTGGTCACTTCAAAGGGTTGTTTATACTGAAGCACTTATTATCTACCATGGGTGGCAAATACTAGTTTGTTGGGGGCTGACTACTGGAAGCACAGTGCTCGAATGTGTCTGTCAGTCAGGCCAACCACTGTTCCATTCACATTCCTGCTAGCTATTGGCTTGCGGCTGCATGGAAGAGGACTGAGATACCACATACTGGTGAGCAGTGGGAATCCCAGCGGTCAGACCCCCACCGATATACCATTTTTCTCCTTTCCAATGTTTCTGACTGGAATACTCTTAAGGATGTCTACAGTTGTACGCAGGAGACTTCCATTGCAGGGTTGTCTTCATGTTCTGGGTCGTCTTTGGCGTTTCCACTATGGTGGGGGGGGGTGGGGGACGTCCACACGTGGCAGAATCTGTTGCGGATCCGCATCATAATCCGAAGCGGACAGTGTGTGGATATTACAGCACACCCTCAGCTTTGTCTCATCCATATGATTTACAGGCTTGCAAAGTTGAAGATTTGGGAAAAGTTGATTTTGAAGAAGAAATTAAAAAGAGGTTTAAGATGGTCTATGTCCCGAATTGGTTCTCTGTTGACCTGAAAACTGGGGTAGGTATTTTTTCTTTTTATTCCCTAAACCACCCTTTCCCTTTTAAGAGTTGCCACGACTTACCCAAACTAAGGTCGCCTACACCCCTCCAAGTCTTTAATATCATTTTGCCACATACATGTGGTTACTGCTCACATCCTTGGGCTACAGGCCTGAACCCTGTGTTATGGATGTTTTTATGGACATAGGGAGAGATTTATGAAACTAGTGTAAAGTAAACTGGCTTAGTTTCCCATAGCAACCAATCAGATTCGACCTTTCATTTTTCACAGCTCCTTTGGAAAATGAAAGGTGGAATCTGATTGCTATGGACAACTAAGCCATTTCTACTTTACACCAGTTTGATAAATCTCCCCCATAATTTATACTTTTTTTTTCCATTTCTTATGTCAACTAATGCTCTTGGACTGAAAATCAGAGAGTCTCTACACTTGAGAAGCTGTGTTATCAGTGCCTTGTTCTTGTCTCGTTGATGACCTACAGGTCTTCGATATCAGATTGGTGGGAGTCTGGCTCCTGGCACCCCCGACAATCAGCTGTTTCAAAGTGGCCATGGCGCCATGCATTCTCTACATTGTAGCGGCATTGCAGGGTAATTACATCTTCCCCTTATGGGACAAAAAGCTGTAGTTACCCTGCACAACCTCTGTCTAAGGTGCAGACGACGTGTAGGAAAAAAGCTGATCAGCAGGGGTGCCAGAAGTCAGACCCCTACCGATCTGATATTGATGACCAGGGTAGGTCATCAATAGCGTGAATACCCCCTTTAAATAATAATACTAGGAAGGTGATGAAATTGAGTAGTGCGCAGAGTTTTTATTAACTACTTACTTACTTACTAGATCCCTCAATTTTTACACCTTAGTTGCTACAGCAGACAATGAAGCTGCCTGACGGTGGCTTACAGGGAATCACCTGAGGACTGCTTCTGATCAAGAAATTAAAGATCTATTGTGACCATAGTCACAGTGCAGTTATATCTTTTGGACCTGGCAGTTGGGTCATTGCCGTGTGTCTCCAAACATGGCAGAGCTACTTGCTTTTAGCAGACCCAGATCAGCTCTGTGGAAAAGATGGTGGAAAAAATTTTGTAACCCTATAAAAAAAAAAGTTGTGGACGAATAATTCGCCTTGTGAGCAAAATCGCTACTGATTGTGTAATAATACATGAATTTGTACAGCAGCTTGTCTTATCAATGCCACACATGATTCTAGTTGCGGTTAGAAACCTTCAGATTTGACAGTGTGTCTTCTTGACAGATGCTGACCATCACCTTAGATGAGAGCGATTGCTTTGCAGCGTGGGTGTCCGCCAAAGACGCTGGGTTCAGCAGTCCAGATGGGTCCGATCCAAAATGTAAGTGTTCACCTGAAAGAATTCCCCTGTCTGGTTACCGATCTGACGGGACCAATAATGACTTCTAAGAACTTCCATTTGGTAACATGAATGTTTGGTTTTGCAGTGAATCTTGGGGGACTCTTGTTACAAGCATTACTAGAGTTTTGGCCAAGAACTCATATAAACCCAATGGAGGAAGAAGAGAATGAAGTAAATCACGGTGAGGAGCCTTGTGTCCGGCAATATTATACCTAAAATCGCCTTCCAGTGGTCTAATGTTCTGTGTGTATTGTGCAGTGGCAAACGGTGAGCAGGAGAATAGGATACAGAAGGGCAATGGCTATTTCCAAGTGCCACCTCACACTCCGGTAATCTTTGGAGAAGCTGGGGGCCGCACTCTTTTCAGGTATGTTATCCGTGCAGATATATAGAGAGGACAGATATGTGTTTTCAGATATAGAGGCCAACTAATGTGAGTGCATGAGGAGTTAACCTGATTCCTTGTACTTGTTCCTTCTAGGTTACTCTGTAGGGACTCTGGCGGAGAGACAGAATCCATGCTTCTTAATGAAACTGTTCCACAGTGGGTGGTTGACATTACTGTGGATGTAAGTACCGCCCCTCCCCCTCCGATAGGCCAATTCAAGCATTTGGTTAATGAAACAGAACAGACAGAAACCGCGTAGAGGAAATCTGTGAGTTGATTGTATATAAGGCACACTACTGTGTTACCTGATGGTAAGTACTGGTTAAAGATTAGGGATTGGAAAGCTAGATGCCCCCTTATCTAAAAACAGTGCCAATGTTGACGGTGAGCTGTGCCGGGTGTAGCAGTCTGGTCGCAGTTCAGATTAATGGATTAGAACTGCAGTAGCAACACATTGCACTGACCTACATATGAGGACTGTGAGTGGTTTCCTCTTTGGGGGGGAATTGGAAATGTGAGTAATTTGATTAGAAGGCACAGTATAACCCAGAGTGCATATATCTGATTAGCAGATTCTTCTGAAAGCTTCTGTTATTAGACTTTCACATCTAGTTATCTGGCTGCAGTGATAGTCTACAGCAGGGTTCCTCAACTCCAGTCCTCAGGGCCCACCTGCCGGTCATGTTTTCAGGATTTCCTTAGTATTCAGCAGGTGATATAATTAGTGTCAGTGCATCAGGACTTACCTTATACTCTCAAATCATGACCGGGAGGTGGGCCCTGAGGACTGGAGTTGAGGAACACTAGTCTACACAATACCCAAGAAAAAAAAACCACACAGACTTCCACACGCCGATGATTTTCTTCTTTCGGCTATAATTCTTATATAATGCAGTGTTTGGGCTTCATCTCAAACAATTCTTAAATGGGTTTTCTGACATTTTGATACTAATGACCTAACCTCTGGGAAGGTCATCAGTATCTGATTGGTGGGGGCCTGACACGAGCGCCGGCGCCTTCTCAAACAGCTAATCGGCAGAGGTCCTAGGTGTTGGACCCACACAGATCAGAATTGACCCATGCTGATGGGCTGCTGCATCCACCTACTTTTAGGATGACTGATGCTGTTTCCAGTATCCTTTATTTGGACTTTACTGTATATCTCCACCTCCATCCCTATATTCCCATTCAGACAAAAATGCCAGCAGCGCTCTGCCCAGTGCCATGTTCCTACTGCCTGTAGGTTGTAGACGTCTGTATGAGCTGTGCTTATGGAGATTCCTTTGACGTACTGCCAATGGAGCTTTACCTGTCGGTGGTTTTAACTATATTAAATAGCCAAGCCAAATACCCATCCGTAGACAGCTGTTTCAGGGGAGATACCTCTTTGCATGGTGGTTTATCATAGAGTATTGCCTGTAAGTCTGTGTACATAGCTGGTCTCTTTAAGGAGATCTAGCACATTGTCCAAACTGCACTCTGTTCACTTCAAAGTGTTTTTCAAACCTGAAGCATTTATCTCCTACCATACGTGGCAAATACTAGGCAGGTGGGGTTGACTGCTAGAAGAGCCATGCTTGACTGTTTCAGTCAGTCCGTAGGCTTTGAATGGAGCGACAGGCCAACCACTGTAACATTCACATTCCTCCTAGCTACAAGCTTGCGGTCGGGAATAAGAGGACTGTGGTCCTGCATTATTATGATCGGTGGGAATTCTCATACTGAAGCTTTACCTTTCTATGGTTTTAATTACAGAGATTGTCCAGTTTTGTATATAAACTTTAACCCTTGTATAATAAAATGTTGTGCAGCTTTCTAAATTTACTTTAGAGGAATTTATCAAGCCCTACCCTCCAGAATTCTGTCTTCAAAAAAACTCAAAATAGGGCTTTTGTGACTTTTTGAGGTTAGTTATGCAACTTTTTTTACTTTTTTGCATTTTTACAAAAATAGGTGAAAAGTGGGCATGATTTAGCTATATTAATGAGTTTCACTTTAAATTTACCTGTGGGACTCTTAAAAAGTCACAAAAATGTGTCCCAAACCCACTCCAGTAGGACAGTGGTGTAGAAAACTGTAGTAGCATTTTGAGACAGAAGTGCTAGGTTTAAAGGGGTTCTCCGGGCTTTCAGTATTGATGACCTATCATCTGGATAGGTCATCAATATCAGATCGGTGGGGGTCCGACACTTAGCACCCCCGCCAATCAGCTGTATGAGGAGACAGTGTGCGCAGTATGCATGTGCCATCTCCCATCTGTCTTCCTGCTGCTATGTCTATGGCAAAGCAGCAGCGAGCAGGAAGAGAGATGTCTCATCACAGCTAATTGGCGGGGGTGTTGGGTCTCGGACCCCCGCCGATCTCGTATTGATGACCTATTCTGAGGATAGGTCATCAATATTAAAAGCTTAGAGAACCCCTTTAAGGATGCACTAAATTTAACCCACAACGTGCAAACGAAGACCCAAGTAAAACTGACTTCAAATATTCCCCTCATGATAACGTCCCTCCTTTGTGTTTCAGTTCATCCCCATTTCAAGGTCAGTTGCTATCAGTGAATGGAAGATTTTGAGAGTCAGATACCTATTGATTGCGTTTAATGAAATTATACTTTAATTTTATATAATACCCTTTCCCAAACGGTTTGTGGGATGCGCTGTGTAGCAATAATGTACTGTGGGTTTTGTCTTGTAGAAAAATATGCCCAAATTCAATAAAATTCCATTCTACCTCCAACCACATTCATCATCGGGAGCAAAAACCCTGAAGAAGTGAGTACTGGTTTCAGATGTTCTAAATCTTTGGTTTTATCAGTTCTTCCAGATGTTGTAAGAAATGTGTCTTGTGGTTTCCAGGAAGGGCAGTGCAGATACATTGACATAAAGATATACCTGGGCAGTTGAATTAGGGAAAAGAAATCAGACTTGTGTCTGCAGACCTCTGATTCATGTGCTTGTCACTGTAGTATACAACGTGTGTAATCGCTAAGCATTTCCTGTGAGGTTCTTAACGTGTGCATTGATTCCCTCCATCTATAGGGACAGATTGTCCGCCAGTGACATGCTGCAGGTCAGGAAGGTGATGGAACACGTATACGAGAAAATTATAAATGTAGACACAGAGTCTCAGACCACCAGTTCCTCAAATAATGAAAAACCAGGAGAACAAGAGAAGGAGGAGGACATTGCTGTGCTGGCGGAAGAGAAGATTGAGCTCTTATGTCAAGATCAGGTATCTAGACCCCTCCCATCTATGTTGTTCTAGGCTATGGACCCCTCTGGAGCTGTCTCCACACCTACTCTGTCCTTTCTTTAATGTTCCTCTAAGCTGATACCATTTGATGTGGTTATAGTTTAGAAGATCTTTCAGGGGAGGTCTGAGGTCTGAAAACCAAGCTGTCAGACAGCCAGTCTTCTGGATTTTTACTGTGAACGGCTTTGTGCAGCTGCTATGTACTGTGAAACCTAGAAGCTGCAGAAGCCAACCAAAGCAACACTCTTCTTAAAAAAATTACACCTAAATCTATTATACAAAAAATGTCTCTAATATAAGTAGATTTGTATTTTGGGGAAGCATACAGGCCCCCACCATAGTTCAGATACAAGAACAGCTGAGGTGCTTTTATAACTAGGGGTTATCCCATCAGGAATGATATTTCCTGTATGTACCTTTTAAGTACGGAATATGGACGTCAAACAGGGGGACCCCCTCTCAGAAAGTTCTCCACCACCAGTTCTTCGATTAGCAAGTGTGGAGAATCTTCTCAATCCCAGCACAGCCATATATTACACGATGAAGCTGACCGGGTGATCAGTAATTGGGTGTTACCTGGTCCTATAATACATGGATAGGATGGGTCTTCCAGAGCAAGAGTCCCTTTTCTGTTCATTTTGTCTCGTAAAGTGGGGTTTGGAGGGTCCTGAATGGGGAACCTATCTTTATGATGTCCATATCCCTTTTGTCAGACAAACCCTTTAATAATTAAATAGGAACCTGTCGCCATGAAAATGCACAGTAATCTGCAGCAGGATTTGCAGAGCAATTTGATATATAGTTTTATGGGATAAGATTTAGTAAAAGGTGTATTTCATTAATTTACATTTCTGCTGATTCTGGGCTTTGATGTCAAGGAGGCGGTCTTATCAGCTCTCTCTGTATACACAGTCATAGAGGGAAGGCTGTCAATCACTGATAGCTCCGCCTCCGTGACTTCAAAGCCCAGAATGAGCAGGAAATGAAATCCATGAAATCTGCTTAGCTCCTCCTGCCCTATAACATGCTGCCTTCAGCTCAGACACTATGTTCAACATGACAGATTCCCTGTAACGCAGGGGTAGGCAATCTCCGGCACTCCAACTGTTGTGAAACTACAACTCCCAGCATTTATGCTTGCTCTGCTCTCTTCAGATCTCTCATTGAAATAAATGGAGCATGCTGGGAATTGTAGTTTCCCAACAGCTGGAGTGCTGAATGTAGATGACCCCTTCTGTAGCATTAAGGCCTGTCACACACGACCGTGGAACACAGTCCGGTACTGGCCGTGAAGGCCCGGACCGTGCTCTCTCTGAGGACGGGAGCGCACGGCGTCATTGGTTGCTATGACGGCGTGCGCTTCCTGAGGCCGCCGCTGTACAGTGAAACACTGTACACGACTGTGTACAGACCGTGTTCCACGGTTGTGTGTGACAGGCCTTAGACAGATATTTTTCTCCCCATACTTAGCATGCATAATCCAAGGAAGTACTTTCCTGTAACCAGTGGTCCCTGCATTTACTCCCATAGATTCTGGATCCTAACATGGACCTGCGGACTGTGAAACATTTCATTTGGAAGAGCGGTGGCGACTTAACCCTTCACTACCGGCAGAAGTCAACGTGAAGGCGTTCCAAGCAGCAGCTACACTGACGTTATCTCGTTGTGGACTAAAAACTAGTACTGTATGGAAGCCCTACTGAACTCTTATACATAGGTGTCAATCGAGCCAGTACGGAGATTCACATATTCCTTTAGTCAACCTACCTGTAACAGATGATCCCACCACTTTAGTTCCTTGGGTTTCAGCATAAATTGACAACAGATAGGCAAACCATTGTAATTTGTGTGTGTTTTAATGTACAGAGTCGATGATAAAGATTTCCAATGTGTCTTTCATGAATCTGTTCCAAGACAAATGCTATCAACATGGAATGAAGCGTGTTGATCCCCATGGGGGGGGGGGGCATATTGCAGGCCATAGGCAGTCTTTTTAAAGATCTCAGAGGGTGGGGTACGGGTTTAAGAAATATATCTTGGAACTAGGAGATGCTGCCATAGTGCGGAGGGAAGGAAAGTCCATCCTTGTCGGCTATGTCGGCAGAATCGCACAGCAGTGATCAATGGCAGCTGTTCTTGTGGAACAGTTTCTGTGTATGGGGGATACTACATGACACAGTACGTCTCCTGATGCCATGCATCGTACGAGATGAAACCGAACGCCATATGTTGAGCCACATTCTACATTATGATGATTTATGGCAAAATCGGAACTGTTGCTATGTTAATATATTTTGTAGCATAACCATTCAGAGATGTGGGCATGAGTTTCTGGAAATTTAGGACTTAAAGGTTGGTGACCATTTCATATTTAGTCGGCTGATTTTGGCAATGTAAATAAGGCTTCAGTTTTTGCCAGCAGAACGATGTACAGGTTTATGGGTCATGACGTGAAGTGCTGCTTATTGACTGAACAGACAGGTAACTTAGTAAAATATTTTATTTGACTTAAAAGTAGGTGATGCTCAGAAATGTAGAAGTGAATCTCCACCTGTTATGGTTTCAATTGTAGGTTCAAGATTCTCTTCAGATTAATTTCTTAGCCCCCTAACACAGGGGTCAGCAACCTTCGGCACTCCAGCTGTTGTGAAACTACAATTCCCTGCATGCTCCACTGATTTTTATGGGAGTTCTGAGAGGAGCAGAGCAAGTATGCATGCTGGGAGTTGTAGTTTCACGACAGCTGGAGTGCCAGAGGTTGCCTACCCCTGCCCTAACGCATTATGCCGTACATGTACGGTATTGTGTGCAAGAGCTTGTATGGCACCAGGCTGCTGCCTGGAGCCCACTCCATACACGGCGGTTGGCGGTTATATAATACAGCCAGCACCCAGCCGCAGTGACCAGGATCGGTGATAACACCGTAACCAATCATTTAACCCCTCATATTTCACTGCTGGGGCTCCAATCAGAAGGCAGAGGGAGCCCCCTCACAGATTCCGCAATCGCTATTGACCGCGACATCTGTGAGGTTAGGCAGAGGTAGGGGGCTCCCTCTGCCTTCCGAATGGAGCCCCAGCAGTGAAATTGCGGGGCTCTGATCGGTTACCATGACAGCCTAGGGCCTGTGAAAGTTCTTAGGGCTGTCATGGTAAGCTGCTGGTAAAGCCATGGTCAAAGCATAGCTTCACAGGCAGGCAGTGAAAATCCCATAAACCAGGGATGCCCAACCTGCAGCCCTCCAGCTGTTGCAAAACTACCACTCCCAGCTTACTCGGACAGCCTACAGCAGGGAATGATGGGAGTTGTAGTTTTACACAGCTGAAGGGCTGTAGGTTGAACATCCCTTCCATACACCATAATAGTTCTCTATTAAGGTCTATGGGACAAGCAATCAGAGGTTATAGCCCCCTAAGGGGACAAAAAGTTATTGAGTTTAAAAAAAAAAAAAAAAAAAAAAAAAAAAGAGAAATTCAGATCCCCCACCCCACTTTCCAAATTTTGCATATAAAAAAAAAACAATAAAAGAATAATGTCTGCACTATTAAAATATTAAAATATAAAAAATATTTTTCCTGCACAGTGAACGTTGTAGTGAATATAAAATGTTTCACCTTGTCCCCCCCCCCCCAAAAAAATTGATTAACAGTGATCAGAAAGTTATACATACCCCAAAAAGGGTGCCAATAAACACCACAAAAAACAAGCCCTCATACAGCTCTGTAGACGAAAATGTCAAAAAAGTTATGGCTGTCAGAAAATGGTGATACAATGAAAATTTAGGTTTTCTTCAAAGTTTTTTTATTTTATTTTTTAAAGTGGTAAACCTAAAAATATAGAAAGTGTAAAGTTGTCTGGTTGCTGCACAACTTCTGCAGTCTGAACCGACCCCTAATTACCATATAACAAGTGGTGGTGGGGGGGGGGGGCGGAGACTAAAAAAAAAATCACTTGTCTACAGCATACGTTCACACTGTTAAAGGGGTATTCTCATCTTAGACAATGGGGGCATATCGCTAGGATATGCCCCCATTGTCTTATAGGTGCGGGTCCCACCGCTGGGACCCGCACCTATAGCCAGAACAGAGCGGGGAGCGCTGCGCCTGGAGGACCCCAGGTTTCCGGGGGTCCGGCCACCACCAGGCGCAGCTCCCCGCGCCGCTCATAGAAATGAATGGGAGCCGGGCCGTGCATGCGCGGTGCGCTCCCATTCATTTCTATGGAGCCGACGGAAGTAGCCGAGCCAGCGCTCGGCTATTTTCGGCGGCCCCATAGAAATGAATGGAGGGCGGCTGCGCATGCGCAGTGCGCCCTCATTCACTTCGGGGGCTCCGTTCTCGATATAGGTGCGGGTCCCAGCGGTGGGACCCGCACCTATAAGACAATGGGGGCATATCCTAGCGATATGCCCCCATTGTCTAAAATGAGAATAACCCTTTAATGAATTTAAAGTGAATCTACATTGAAAGTCTGTGTGTCGGTGACATCACCACCACGCCTCCCCTGACCCCAACTGACTATAATTTATGATACAGTCGGTCTCTATTGTGGGGCTATGGCTGTGTTCACATGACGATGTAAGTATATAGCAATAGCCCCGCAGTCAGAGACTGATTGTATCGTAAAATTTCTATGATACAGTCAGTACGAGGTCAGGGGAGCCGTGGTGGAGATGCCACCAACACACAGACCATGTTTCCCGGGCCCATCACGGTTGTGTGCATGAGAAGATTTCTCACCAGTCCTGACTTGTTAGTCACTTCTTGCATATCCCATACAATAAAGATTATGGAGCATCTTTTCATATAAGGGCTCATGCACATGGCTGTAAGTGTTTTGCGGTCTGCAAATTGCGGATCTCCAAAACATGGATACTGGCTGAGTGCATGGCACCATTTTTTTTTTTTTTTTTTTTTTTTACTCCTGCAGGACATGTTCTATTCATTTTTGTAGGACCATTTTTGTAGGACCACGAAACAGACTCACGGATGGGGGGGGGAGTGTCCCTGCACACTCTTGACACTGGCAGTCTTGATTGCACAGCATCACACTGTGCAGGAACACACCCCCAACTGGTAACATCGAGTTGCAGATTCTTTATCAAACTGAGGAATGGCACAACATGGCAGTATATGAAAAGATGCTCTGGAATCATTATAGATCAGGGAATACATTTAGAAAAACAGACATGTCAGGAGTGGTGACAAGCCGCCTGCCAAACGGCTCCTACAATGATGGTCATGGACTCATCATATCTTTTAAAGCAGGAATGCCCAACTTGCGTCCCTCCAGCTGTTGCAAAACTACAACTCCCAGCATGCCTGGACAGCCCATAGCTATTAGGGCATGCTGGGATTTGTAGTTTAGCAACAGCTGGCGGGCCGCTGGTGGAGCATCCCTGTTTTAAAGGAATAGAATCATAATTTCCACCGAGATTCACTTAGGGCCCATGCACACGACCGGATGTTTTGCAGTCCGAAAATTACGGATACTGGCCTTGTGCATTCCCCATTTTGCGGAACGGCCAGCCCCTAATATAACAGTCCTATCCTTGTCAGTAATGCGGGCAATGTTTTTATTTTTTTGTGGAATGGCCACAGAATTGCTCATTTCAGATTTTTTTTGGCCCCATTGAAATGAATGGTTCCACATACAGGCCACAAAAAGAAAAGGGAATGGTCACAGAAGAAAATACGTTTGTATGCCTGAGCCCTTATTATTAACATTACTTAGCATCAGACTGTCATTTTGCTAACATGCAAACTGCTAAAAATGAAGCTAAAAAAGGAGCAACTGAGCACTTAAAGGGGTGGTTCCATCTTTACAACCATTTTCTCCTCAAATGAGCTTGATTAGAAAATCTCCTACCATTTTGCATCTAGACTTGTGCATAGTCATGCTTATAAACTACAAGTAAGCCCTGTGTGTAGTCCGATCCTGCAGTCATACTCCGTCCCATCTCTGTACTGAATGTAGGGGACCGATGGCAGTGGCTATAACTGAAGGATCAGACTACAGTTTGTAGTCTGTTACCATAGAAACACACAGAGATGCCTAGGAGCTGTGGGCTCCAGTAGGATTTTGTAACCAGGTTCCAGCTAATGGAAGAGGGT
Source organism: Rhinella marina (assembly GCA_900303285.1). Classification (NCBI taxonomy): domain Eukaryota; kingdom Metazoa; phylum Chordata; class Amphibia; order Anura; family Bufonidae; genus Rhinella; species Rhinella marina. The sequence goes on from ONZH01009694.1 coordinate 483,261, forward strand.
AAGACGGGGACACTTTCCACTCCATGTCTCCTTTTAGTAAAGTCTACATTTTTATTAGCAGTCTCAGAAAACTAGAATGTATAAATTGAAAGTTTGATTGCTAGCACTGAAGAAGGCCACCTCTGGCAGAATGCAAGTAATTGATCTTTTATATTTTGAAGATGATTCCGTTCTTCCTTCGGATGGTGCAGTTATTGAGGCTTGTATTAAAATCCCACTGCCACAAGAAGACCTTTCATAGACCAGGTGTCTAAGCGCCTGCTTTATGCATAACATATCTAGACGTGGGATAATTATTTAATATTTAGGTTTATTGGAATTTTATGAAACATAAGAACATCCGGTCCTGCAAAATGCCGAAATCTTCTTTTCTATCAAAGGATCAGTAATTTGTGTTGTGTTTTTTATATCCAGTTCCTCATGTGTTCCAGTTACGGTAACAGTTTATGTTGTAGTCGGAGCCCTTTTAAACTTGTACATTTCCACTACGAGCCTTCTGATACAGTCGTAGTTTTGGGGAACACACGGAATAGTTTAATGAAGTGTACTTTATGGTTGTATAGAATAAAAGATTTTATTAAATACGGTTGATTGTGTAGTTCATGGACAAAACAACAATGTAAAATGATTCATGACCTTTAATGTTGTTCCTACTACAAGTTACCAGTGTAAGGGCTCATGCCTATGAATGTAAGGGTTCCGTGGCCATGCTGTGGACCACAAATATTGTGTTCACTCCTCATTGCAGCGCGACCCGCCAGATACAACAAAAGTTGGCACGGACCTGAAAGCCCATTGGAAGCGCCTCAGTGTTTCCGTGGGCTTCTGATCCATCCTTCTGCACTGCAAAAGATAGGGCATGTCCATCTTGAGAATCGCAGACCCATTGACTCATCATTTGCGTGAGCTCTTACACTCATGGGCATGAGCCTTTAGGCTAGGTTCTCACAACAGACAACAGAATTTGAAAATCTACATGCAAAATTCAGCACAGAATCCACATTTTTTTTTTTTCCCCCCATGCCAGAAATGCACGGACATGTACAGAATTTTTTTGTTTTGTCTTTTTCCTTTAATGCTCGTTTCAATGGGAGAGTCGGCGTGGATTCTGCCCCTAGATAGGGCATGCTGCTGCAATTTTCCACACGGAAAAAAGAAAGTGCTGCTTCCTATTGAAATGAATGGGAGGCTGTTTTGAGGCGTTTTTTTGTGGGAGCTGATGGAGCCTGTGAGGCGGAAACACTTCAAAACTCAGTATGAACTGAGACCAAATTAGTATAAACGTGGATACAGGAAAAATGCCCTCAAACCGGTGCCCACTAAGTGCTCTCAGTAAGCAACTATTCAACTTCACTGTGAGGGATATTCTCAAACACAGATGTATGAAAATACCAGATCTGCATGTACCCATTTAAATGCCAAATGTGCACATAACCATATTCGTTTGTTACAGATCCATAATAAAACGCACATGGAATTTTTTTTTAAATCACAGTTCATTATAGATCATATGTCACTAGACTACATGCACATGACCGTACCGTGTTTTGCAGTCCACAAATTGCGGATTCGCAGAATACGGATGCCGCCTGTGTGCTTTCCGCAATTTACGGAATGGGCAGACCATTATAGAAAAGCCTATTCTTGTCCACAAAACTGACAAGAATGGGACATGTTCTATTTATTCATGGGGCCACGGAATGGAGCAATGGCTGTGGACAACACATGGGGAGCTATCTGCATTTTTTGCTGCCCCCACTGAAGTGAATGGGTCCTCATCCGAGCCATATGTGGACCCAAACAACGGTCACGTGAATGAGGCATAATGGAGGTATTCTATCCTGCAAGCATGGCTTCTAGGGAGACTATGGATCCACACTGAATGTCAGCAGATGTATAATACAGACAGGTAGAGGCTTTGTATGCAGTCTGTGACGAAACCCGCACCTCGCAGCCCCATCTAACGTCAACTACGTCAGCCTCACGTGATGCGGTTGTGTCACTGGTTACCAAGACGTGACATTACGCCTCCCTAGGAGCATGTCAGGCCAGCTTGGCACAGTTTACACAGACGCCTCCTGTCCACGCCGGTACAGGGAGGCCTGGGAAATGAGAGGGGGTGGTCCACGCACCTCCAGCGTAACCCTACACTAGCTGACAGCCGAGACAAGACAGCCTTTTCACTGCCCCAGTGAAACAGAGCTTTCTCAGCCCGGTAGACCAGTGCTCCTCAACTCCAGTCCTCAGGGCCCACCTAACGGTCAGGTTTTCAGGATTTCCTTAGTATTGAGCAGGTGATATAATTAGTGTCAATGCATCAGGACTTACCTTAGGTGCTCAATCTGTGGGTTATTCTCAAATCATGACCGGTAGGTGGGCCCTGAGGACTGGAGTTGGGGAACACTGCGGTAGACTGCCACCAGTCTATTAACGGGATTATATCGGGGCAGGAACCACCCCCAGGTAGCTATAACTATGCCAAACACGGACGTGGGGATTCGTGATCAAGATACAAGAACAGCACAAGATTAAATTATAGATTTGATTGCCTTAAGGGCACACTAGATACAACTATATACACAGAATAGATACAATGGTCTGACCTGCAAATACAGGCGGTATGAGACAGAGTTAAACAGAGCGATAGTTACCAGGTGGATGAGTAGTCCGTTAAGATGAGTTCTGGGTTGCTGTAAGGCCTGGCTGTAATCACATAGGCGAAAGTGATGTCAGCAGCTTATCCACAGTCCCTCCAAACACATTGCTCGATGTGACCCCCTTTCAGAGTAAGACACTGGCCTCTGAAGGTCACAGGGAAATGGTTCTGGTACCAACAGATCCGCCTGCGTCCTGGCTACAGGTGGAGACCAAACATGACACATTTATCAGATTCCTGCTTGGAGATCTCCGTATCTCTGCTTCCTGACATGTTATCACTAATTTTAGTGAACAGCAAACTAAGCTGCAGAAACCAGTTTCAGGCAGCTGCTGCCAAGGCCAATAAGATAATGGGTTGCATCAAAAGGGGCATAGATGCCCATGATGAGAACATGGTCCTGCCACTTTACAAATCACTAGTCAGACCACACATGGAGTACTGTGTACAGTTCTGGGCTCCTGTGAACAAGGCAGACATAGCAGAGCTGGAGAGGGTTCAGAGGAGGGCAACTAAAGTAATGACTGGAATGGGTGGACTACAGTACCCAGAAAGATTATCAAAATAAGGGTTTTTTATACTTATATAAAAAGACGACTGAGGGGAGATTTAATAACTATGTATAAATATATCAGGGGTCAGTACAGAGATCTCTCCCATTATCTATTTTTCCCCGTGACTGTGACGAGGGGACATCCTCTGCGTCTGGAGGAAAGAAGGTTTGTACACAAACACAGAAGAGGATTCTTTACTGTAAGAGCAGTAAGACTATGGAACTCTGCCTGAGGAGGTGGTGATGGTAAGTATTTCTGGAGGGTAACAATATTACAGGTTATAGTTGCTAGAGATGGGTTGTTGATCCAGGGAGTTATTCTGATTGCCTGATTGGAGTTGGGAAGGAATTTTTTCTCCTAAAGTGAGGAAAATTGGCTTCTATCTCACAGGGTTTTTTTTGCCTTCCTCTGGATCAACTTGTAGGAAAACAGGCCGAACTGGACGGACAGATGTATTTTTTTCGGCCCTATAAACTATGTTACTATGTTATGATATGGACATGGGCATGTCCCTCTCTGCCCCTGTGTTGCCAATATATAACTGGTTTATTCCGGTGATGGACGGGCAATTCATAATTCCTTATGAACCCCTGGCTCCGTGCTGTCTGGGATTTCAGTGATCTGGTTATCAAGCTGACGGCCCCCTGCTAAGGGTTTTTCCTGGAGGATGACTTTGCCTCCATGCTGGCTGGATGAGGTGTGAAATGTACACATGTGGCCTGCTTTGAAGGCAGGACCCCTGCAGTGTTTACTCCATCTGCTGGTTGACAGAAAATGGCTTCGATTTAGATTATGGCTAGCATTGATCATGTTTCCACATTCCTCACACCGTCATACAGGGTCCATGCACTTACGTTTTTAGCATGTGTGTAGGCCTAAGAGTAAAAAAAAACCCAAAGTATTTTAAAGTAAATGCTTGAAATCTTGTTAATCCAGGTTTCAACCTGACCAGTAGCTACACAATTTATACACCAAAAGTCTTTCACCTATTATATGCAGGGTTTGTCCAGTATAGAAAACCCATTTTATATATACTATTACATAATTCCTTGGCCAGAATGAAGAGCGGATATAAAAGGAGGACCTGTCTTGTGCTTCACTATACAGACAATCCATGGATTTGAGTAGGCACTGTTCAATGCTTTATTTCACCTGTGGGAGTGCTGCATGGACCCCAGGTTTCTGCAGGTTTCTGCACTTCCATGGTGAAATCTGGATAAAATGATATCTTCACATTTCCATAACAGACCTCTTTCTTTGTCCTAGCCGCCGCCAGAATAGCATCCCGGTCACGATAGTTCAGTACTTTCATAATAAATGGCCTAGCAGCTGATCCCGGGGGGAGAGGACGCGTAGGAATCCTATGAGCTCTTTCCACTACAAAACTAGAAGACAGTTCTATAGGTTCTAAAAGAGTACGGATTAGCTATTCCCCAAATTTTTCAGGGGATGAACCTTCTACTCTTTCAGGCAGGCCCAAAATTCTGACATCGTTTCTCCTATTACGGTTTTCCGCATCCTCCACCCTAGATTGTAAGATTTTTACTTGTTGCTGCAGAGTTCTTGCAGTCTCCGCTGAGGCCGATGTTGTGTCTTCCACATCACTCAGACGACGCCATCCATATCATGGCGCAGACAATTAATGTCAATTTGTAAATGATCGATCTTCGCCGTAAGGGCTGATTGGCATTTGGCTATGGCCGACATTATCTTGTCAACAGGTAACTCAATGTCCGTAGAAGTGGATTGCTCTGGGTCCATGTCAGTCTGACTCATAGTGTCCACCAGTGTTTTAGATGTGACCGGACTAGAAGTAGAGATAGTTTTGCGGCCCATAAGCTGACCTTTGTATTTATGAAATTACACCAATGTGAGATACTGATCACCTCCTTCACACCAGCTTTTCCAGCCACAGAAGTCCTTTTGTTTATTAAGGATAGTGAGAATCTTCTGGTTTGAATCTGTCTGAGGGACAGTAATCTTGTCCCCAGCTATGCTTTCTTATAACAGATCAGGCACTAATTTTCTGTGCCACGTGTCAATGCCTCCCAGCCTCCAGCAGCACTCTCCTCACTCAGAGTTTTATTCAACTCTCCACCCTCCCAACAGGCAAACAGAGAGAGGACCCCACGCTGTGCCACTCTCCCCCTCCAACTTCTATTACCTCAGAGGAGAGATTGTCGCTCCGTTTCCTCCCTGACTGCAGAAAAAAGATGGCCGCCCGCTCCTGTGTGCTGAGGGAGCTCTGTTCTCCCGTGCTGCCACGAGGTCAGGTAAGGCGCCGGCAGCGCAACCCACAAGCCGCTGCTATGTAGATGGGTTCCCCCTGCGGCTGGAACTCTTTAGAGGAACTTTTCAGGTCCAAGGAAGGATTACAAGCAGGATGTATGGCGGAGCTCGCTCTATATGCGTCCTCACCACATGCTCACCAGGCCACGCCCCCACATTGTCTGATTTTTAAAGAATTTATTTGCAAATTATGGTGGAAAATAAGTATTTGGTCAATAACAAAAGTTCATCTCAATACTTTGTTATATATCCTTTGTTGGCAATGACAGAGGTCAAACATTTTCTAGAAGTCTTCACAAGGTTGGCACACACTGTTGCTGGTATGTTGGCCCATTCCTCCATGCAGATCTCCTCTAGAGCAGTGATGTTTTGGGGCTGTCGCTGGGCAACACGGACTTTCAACTCCATCCAAAGGTTTTCTATGGGGTTGAGATCTTGAGACTGGATAGGCCACTCCAGGACCTTGAAATGCTTCTTACGAAGCCACTCCTTCGTTGCCCTGGCAGTGTGCTTGGGATCATTGTCATGCTGAAAGACCCAGCCACATTTCATCTTCAATGCCCTTGCTGATGGAAGGAGGTTTGCACTCAAAATCTCACGATACATGGCCCCATTCATTCTTTCACGTACACGGATCAGTCGTCCTGGTCCCTTTGCAGAGAAACAGCCCTAAAGCATGATGTTGCCACCCCCATGCTTCACAGTAGGTATGGTGTTCTTTGGATGCAATTCAGCATTCACTCTCCTCCAAACACGACGAGTTGTGTTTCTACCAAACAGTTCTACTTTGGTTTCATCTGACCATATGACATTCTCCCAGTACTCTACTGGAACATCCAAATGCTCTCTAGCAAACTTCAGACAGGCCCAGATATGTATTGGCTTAAGCAGGGGGACACGTCTGGCACTGCAGGATCTGAGTCCCTGGCGGCATAGTGTGTTACTGACGGTAGCCTTTGTTACGTTGGTCCCAGCTTTCTGCAGGTCATTCACTAGGTCCCCCCGTGTGGTTCTAGGATTTTTGCTCACAGTTCTTGTGATCATTTTGACCCCACAGGGTGAGATCTTGCGTGGAGCCCCTGATCGAGGGAGATTATCAGTGGTCTTGTATGTCTTTCATTTTTTAATTATTGCTCCCACAGTTGATTTCTTCACACCAAGCTGCTTGCCTATTGCAGATTCAATCTTCCCAGCCTGGTGCAGATCTACAATTTTGTTTCTGGTGTCCTTCGACAGCTCTTTGGTCTTCACCATAGTGGAGTTTGGAGTGTGACTGTTTGAGGTTTGTGGACAGGTGTCTTTTATACTGATAAGTTCAAACAGGTGCCATTACTACAGGTAATGAGTGGAGGACAGAGGAGCCTCTTAAAGAAGAAGCTACAGGTCTGTGAGAGCCAGAAATCTTGCTTGTTTGTAGTTGAACATATACTTATTTTCCACCATAATTTGCAAATACATTCTTTAAAAATCAGACAAAGTGATTTTCTGAATTTGTCTCTCATAGTTGAGGTCTACCTATGATGTCAATTACAGGCCTCTCTCATCTTTTTAAGTGGGAGAACTTGCACAATTGGTGGCTTACTAAATACTTTTTTTTCTCCGCTGTATGCTCTGTGACCTGTGCAGAAGTCAGGAAGGAGTAGATAAGCTATGATATCACCTATTGTGTATGGTTGATCCTGTGTTATCTCCTGTGTAAAGGTGATATCTGTCATGTAATCCTGCCTGTAATAATAAGCAGATGACTACAGTAGAATGATCTGTACAGACCACGAAGTGACGCCTATTACACCTATATTAGACGGAGCAAATGTCTCGCCAGTTGTGATCTTTCATCCTCCTAATAAATTATTGTTCCTCAGTCACAAATTTGTTCGTATAATATGGAGTCATCTACTCGGTTACAGATTACATAGAGGCATTCCATCATTCCACCTGAAGCCCACCTTCATAAGCAAGCATCTTTACATGTAAAATACAATGACGACTTTGTAGAGAACAATTAATGAGCGTAATTATGAAAGAACATTGCTCTATGTAATAAGCACATGTTTGGTCGTTAACGAGTTGCAAAATCATTGATCTATAATCGTTATCTGCAAGACATCTGCTGGTCTAATACAAGCCTTAGGCTTAGTGACCAGTGCAAAAACTGCAACATTATATATATATATATATATATATATATATATATATATATATATATATAAAGCTGAGTGTATGTGTGTGTGTATGTCCGCTAAAGGAATCCGCACCGCTGCAGCTACAATCACAAAATTTGGCACACATGTACATCAGGTGTCCGGGAAGGTTTTAGAACAGTTTTCAACTCTCCAGGACGTACCGTTCCTGAGATATTCCCAAAAAATGCATTAGCCAATAGTAGCCTGGTCACATGACCCTTAGCCAATAGAAGCTCACAGGCACACATCAGGTTTCTATGACAACCTAGCCAGTTCACTGCTTTAGGTCTGCATTAAAGAGGCAGAGCACTGGGGATGACAATGGTAAATAGGTATTCCCGGTTACCATAACTATAACTTATGTTTTAGACTAACCCATCATCAATCATTACCTCATATAATGTAAATTTTACATACTTACTGTTCAGTAGTAATAAAAGATGTTTTCTTCCACTGCTACCCACCTTCCTCCTAAATTACTATGGCATCGACCTGTAATTCCGGCCACCGTCAAAAGAAGGACTTAAAAGCACCACCCCCAGATCCCACTAAGTCACGCCCCTGACTCAGTCAGGCCACGCCCCTTCCATGCTGCATTTGACCGGGATTAAAAATATTGGTAAAAATCACCTTCTGTCAGCTGCAGGGGTGGGGGGAGGGTGACTTTCTCCCTGCAGCTCATTGCTCAGACTGCACAGTGCTGCTGCTAAGAGTGCTGCTGCTAAGAGTGCTGCTGCTGTGTCCATCCAGGCCCTGCGCATGACAGAGGACAGGGAGTCTGAAAGCCAGACTGTCCAGCCTAAAACAAGACCTCTGGCCACCCTAGGGGCAGGCTGATGTTAGGGTGGCCAGATGTCCGGCTTTAGGCTGGACAGTCCAGTTTTCTGGCTACCTGTTCTCCGTCCGACGCAGTGCCTGGACAGACACAGGGATGTCCACCCTTTCAGTAGCTCACACTCAGACAGGTTCTCCTCCATGTCTTCACAGAGCCAGGGGGGACGTGGCCTCATGTTTAGTGATGTGTCTTCATGGGAACTGGGGGCGCTGTTTCATGTTTGGGGGAATGGCCGGTGAGGTCTGGCTTTCTGGGGTGAAGACAGTGGCCACTCTAGCTGCTGTGGAGGTCACAGTTAAAGGGGCGGGCTTCTGTAGAGGTCACTGTTAAAGGGGCGGGCCGCTGTAGAGGTCACTGTTAAAGGGGCGGGCCGCTGTAGAGGTCACTCTCAATATCTTTTAACGACACACACACACAAACAGTAAAAGAAATAAATTAAATATACCCGGGCGAAGCCGGATCCTTCAGCTAGTTTATATATATATATATATATATATATATATATATAAATTAAATATAAAATCATCAAAACTTCTTGAAAAATATGTTTACTATGAAAATATGATTTAAACATGAATGTGTGTCATTTTCTGATGACATATTCCCTTTAAGTCTACAGAAAAGCTAATTTTACATAAGCGTGTTCGGTCTGTGTGACATCTGCATTTCCTGGACTGAACGCCGTTCCTCTGAACTGAACTGATGACGTTGTGAGCTCCTGTCTGACCACGAGTCTAGTGCACTATACTGACATAATGGCATGAGTACAATACAGTAGAACCGTGGTTGGACAGGAACTCTCAGCATCATAAATCATTATGCCGTGAGTTCAAGTCAGAGTGGCAGTGTTTCCAGCCCAGAAAATGAGGCCATCACAGTGCGTTTCCCAGACCAAACATGATTATGTGACGTTATCCTTAGGCCCCTTGCAGACGAGCGTCTGTGACGCTGAGAGTTCGCAACGCAGCTCCAGGCCTGAGCTCCCATAGCATTACATTGATTTATGATGTTATGTAACCTTACAGTTCTGGAATGTATTGGATAACACTCACATAATGCTATCACTATTACATAGGGTTACATAGCATCGTAAATCAATATAATGCTATGAGACCCCGTCAGTGCTGGAAGGTCAGGCCGGGAGCTGCGTTGCGGACTCTCAGCATGACACATGCTCATTTTCATGGGGCCTTAGAGTCTACACACAGGGGGAGACTTATCAAAACTGGTGCCAAGGAAAACTGGCAATTGGAATGAAAGGATCTAATTTGTTGCTATGTGCAACTATGCCAGTTTTCCTTGGCACCAGTTTTGCTAAATCTCCCTCATAGTTTTTGTCATTTGAGGCCTAGATGTAGGGCAGTTTTCTAGCATTTTTCCCATGTAGATCGAGTGGAAAACTCTTTTTTTTTTTTAAATGTTAACAAAAAAATGGTATGAAAAGTAATTTAAATGCTGCAACTCTAGGTGAGATTTTTCAAACTGTCTAAAAAAAAAAAAACAACAACCCTGTTTGTTACCCATTGCAACCAATCATAGCACAGCTTTCATTTTCAATAGCACACTTGATAAAAATGAAAGCTGTTCTGTGGTTGGTTGCCTTTGGGCTCATGTACACGAGTGTGTGCGCCCTATGCTTCAGAACACAATACGGGCAGTGTCCGTGTGCACACCTTTTGCGAATGCGGACTCTTTGAATTGAATGGATCAGCGATCCACAAGAGAGGATCTGCACTGCAAAAAAAAAAAAAGAACATGTTCTATTTTTTTTTCGGGTGCAGAGGCACGGACTGAAATCCCACGAAAGCGCTTCATATTGCTTCCTCTCCACTCCGTATCTTGAGGATTGCGGATCCGTTCAAGTCAATGGGTCCACATCAGTGATACAGAGTGCAAGCCGACGGTGCCAGTATATTGCAGACCTGCTGTTTGCGGTCAGCAATGCGGGCACGGCCAGGGCCACGCTCGTGTATGTGAGCCCTTAGTGTGTTATACCTGGAGCAGGGCCTGAGTGGGCGAAGCAGAACTCAAAGAACAACAAAAACATACAGAATAAAATTAGAGTTTTGGAAACCAGCGATCAACATCAATCATCCAATTGATTTCAACAGAAAGACAACCATCTTTCCAACTAGCTGACACCCATTTCTGGATCCCTAGGAAAGTGACTCTTCTGACAGATCATAAAGGTCAGGGTCTGTTTAATGAGGAGTAGCAATGAAGACACAGACACCATGTGAAATCCATTGTTTTATTTAGACTGCCGCTTTCCATTGAAATCTACCAAATCACTGTAGAATTCCCCTTTACAAAGGGAAGAACTGGTATTTCTGAATGTACCGAGGCTTATTATGTACAATCTATATAATATCCGATCATAAACATCTTTGCCTTCGTTAATCTTATTATACACATAAACGCCCAAAAAATAGAGCCCAGTAGCAAGAAAACTGGCACTGAAATTCCTACCATCCACCATATTAGGGTAGTCAAGCTAAATCAGTTCTAGGCATTACATGAAAATATATAAATTCATTAAAACACCACCTGAAGTACCAACAGGGGAGATTTATTAACGCATATTTTCTGGTTTGATTACTTACAGAGAATGCAAATCACAACAAACAATATTTGTCATCTCACCCCCATATTTTATACACCCAGGTGTTGAACAGTTGCAGACGTTGGCACTATGGTGCACCCTACGGTAGAAATTCCCCCCTGGAGCAGTACTGTAGTCTTAAAGAACTCCCAACAAAAATTTTATTCCATGTCCTGCTAGAAATGTACATGATGTAATCTGTAGTGAATGTCATTTTCTTACCAGTGTCTGAATTTTTGACTTCTATCATCCTGAAGTTTCTTATCTGTGTCATGTGACCAGCAATTAGACCCACCAACTCACACATAGACTTATGTGTGGACAGGAAGTCTAATTCTCTATGTATTCCTATGAGACTGAAAGTGAGGCTCCCATAGGAATGAATAGAGCAGTTACTGGCTTTCTGTCCTGGGTCAGTTGGAGGTCAGGGAGTTGGTCACATGACCCAGCTACAATAAGAAGAGAGGTTTTTACTCACAGAAACAGTCACTGATAAGAAAATGACAATCACTACAGATTATATCATGCACCTGTCTAACAGGTCAGAGAATAAAATTTTTTGCGGGAGTTCTTCTTTAATAAATCTCTAATGTGTCATAAGTGTTGGGCACTACATTTATCGAGACATTTACACGGCGGGATTTACAGTAGAATTTCGGTGCGGGCACCAAATTTTCGCCAAAATCCCACGTCCTTTTTGCCACCCATTTATTTAAATAGGAGACAGCGCTAAGGATCACCGCGTTGAGGAAGGACATGCCCCGCTCAGTGTGGCTTTAAGCCGCTGCTCCTCGATCCACAGTGGTGCCCCACATTGAAATGAAAGGGAGGCATAAACCATGCACCTGCTGGCGAAATTTCAGCTGCCCTGAGAACATACCTATGAAAATGCTAACGGCACTTCAGACACGATTCTGGTTTTCAAAATGGCCGTTACAAGGTGCGGCTTGTTAGTCGCAAAGGTACAAGATATTTATGAGTGTCTAAAAACACAATTTTGCCCCAAAGGAACACAAACTAAAAATAAATGATAAAAAAAAAAATAAGGCCTTGTTCACATTTCCATTTTTCATGGACGTGTAATATCTGCATTTTCCCTGGATAGCACACATACCTATTGATTTTAATGTGTTTGTTCACACACCAGTATTTTTCTACTAACCGTGCACTACTCTGTCACAACATTAACGTAACACTCCCATTGAAGTCTATGGGTCAGTGAAAAACCACTGACACAACACAGATAACATCCCTTTTCTGACAGTGTTTCACGGTTCATCGGTAGGAGATTCTCTGGAAACGAATTTTCAGCTGAGCAGTGTCTGTGGAATACGGATGACACTCAGACGCTAAAAAAAAAAATGGATATTGATTATTCACGGATGAAATACAGACAGACGTTGGACAGACACGGAAATGTGAACAAGGCCTTATTCACATGTCCATTTTCCATCTGTGAAAAAACAGTTTTTCATATGTGACTAATTTCTTGTTGCATCTATTTTTGTTCTGTGTGTCAGTTTTTTTCCCCTCTACGTGTAATCCATTTCTCACGCACAGTGAAAAAGGAGAAGATGGCCCAACTGTACCCTGCTGTAGCCACGATCTATGAAAAACATGGATGCCATTCATGTTCTGTCTGTGGTTTCCAAGAACCCATAGACTTGAATAGGCGTTTTGTCCAGAAAACAGACTAAGGTAGTTCATGCATCTGTTTTTTTTTTTAACCACGGATGTCTGCATATACTGGCTGAATTCACTGGATACCTGTGCCGTCCTTGGAGAGCACAAACAGCACACTTCTGTGATTCACCGATGTGTGAACAAGGCCTAGTAGGATTTTCTGAGGCTTCTGAGAAATCTCAAAAACTCTGGGAGAAATTTCTCATTCCCCCTATACCTTTTTCTGGCGTTAAAAAGCTGTACATCCCTGACTTGGAATTTTATGCCACCCTTGCCAGTTTCCAAAATGAGGGTATGGCAAAGACAGGATGTGGGTGGCACATTCATCGTTATTTACACTAGAAACGAGGGTAAACAATGGCTGAAATCTACGGCACCCTGAGCTGGCATAGATTTTATTGTGGCGCACGGACTGCCGGAGGAGGCAGGTAGTTTATGTTGAGGCCCACGCCTTGTCATGAATGGCATGCCTCCTTTGGCAGCTCAGGCCTTATCAAGACCACACGCCAACCTTGATAAATCAGGGCCTTAATGTTCCTCATCTCCTACTGCAGAGGGAGCAGTGAGGGCATGTTTATGTTTCAGCCCGTTGCCTTACAGCCAGAGACTAGTGTGGTTTGAGGTAAGTGAGATGATCAGTGGGCTGATTTCCTGGGAGAAACAAAATTATATTTATTGTATTTTCTACACAGTGTTCCTTTAAATAACTACAGTACATATACCATAGGGCAAGAGCTAATGCAGAACGCGGGCCTGGTTTAAAGCAGTTCAAATGGGGTTGTCCCATGAAAAATATTTTACAGTTTTTAAATCGGCACCATTACTTTTGTAATTGCATGTAATTAAAACTTGAACATTACTGAGTTATTCAATAAAATGTATCTGTATAGCGCCACCTGCTGTTTGTTTTTTTCTTATTTCTTTGACCTGCTCACTGAGAAGGCCACACATGCTCAGTTTCATCCTTCAACTACCTCCTGAGCTGTGATAGGGAGAGCTAAGACAAGCCCCCCTTAGCTGCAGCAGAAAAGACACTCCCCTTTAACTGTCAGCTTGATATAAATCTAGCAGAGCAATGAATGAGGAGATCTCTGGATCCATGTACAGGGCTGGTTCTAGTTTTGTTAGCATGAAATTGTCATGTTCTATATGATGTCTGATTTTCATTTTTACATTAGTCATGGGATAACCCCTTTAAGAGACATTCCTCACGATTTCCAAGACATTTTGATAAATAACAGTGCCAAAATTCACCCTTGCGATATTACTGTAATGAATGTTTAAACAGCTGAACACACACAAGCCGCCAATGTCACTATATTCTGTAACTCAGTCCTATCAGGTTAGGTGACGCTTGTTCTGTAGTACCCACACCTTGAGTAGTTTACAAATGATCAAAAAGTAACTAACAACCACACGGACAGCCATTCTACATGGACAGTGATACATCTAGCGTACCAAACTAAATCTGGAAGGAAGGAAATCCCTCTAAAGCTGAGTTCACATCACTGTTCAACCTTTCCGTTCTCCTGTTCCGTTATAGGAGAAGAACGGAAAGGGCGGATTTGGCAGATAACTGAGCCGAACAGAGCCCATGGTCCCCGTAGACTATAATGGGGTCCATTAGGTTTCTGCTCAGAGAAAATCTTTCCTGCATGCATGACTTTTGTCTCTGCTTCAAAAATCTTCCTCTGAGCGCAAATGTAACGGACCCTATTATAGTCTATGGGGTCCGTAGGCTCCATTCGGCTCAATTATGTGCCGAATCCGTCCTTTCCGTTCTTCTGCTCCGTTATAGGCCTGAACACTGATGTGAACTCAGCCTGAGGAACATGTAACCAGTCTTGGTCTGAGGCACTTTATCTTTCTGTGCTATAAATACTATTGCAAAGTGCGATATCTCCAGTGTTGCAGTGTAAAGCTTTGATGCACTTTCAAATAAGACTTGGCTTAAATATATTACAATTCTTACCAGACCATTACACCGCATTAGGAAGATTGAATCAAGTCAGAAGAATCAAAATGAACAAAATCATCTCACTTTTTAGAGGTTACAGCCACTTAGGCCCGTTTTCATCTGACCAATATCTGTAGCTAGCCATAAGAAAATGTCTACAAACTCCTAACCGTCTCTTCTAGAAACCTGAGGATCTAATGGAAATATATCACCTGACATATAATAATGAAGAGTACCGAGCCATGACCGAGGAGCTCCTAAGGCTATGTTCACACGGTTAAAATCCACAGCCGAAAACAGGTTGTTTTTTTAGGAAGATTTGGTGGGGTTGGAAGGAGATTTTCAGTGACATTTGTGGAAGAACTTTTAGGGGCGTTTCTGCCAATATTTTTCAGGGCCTTCAGTGGAATAATTCAGAAGTGTTTTGGCTGCAGAAACGCTGCTAAAAACAACTGTAAATCCAATTCTAAAACCGCTAGTGTTTTTTTCTGCTTCCCCCCTGACTTAAACGCAAAAACCACTCTCAATATGCCTCAAAGGCCTCATTCACACCACTGTATTTTTGGTACATGTCCGTTCTGCATTTTTATTTCCAAATTGCATATGGAGCAATTCATTTCTATGGAGCCACAAAAACAGATGTCATCTGTGTGTTGTCCGCATCTCTGCCGCATGTCCTATTCTTGTCTGTTTTGCGGGCAAGAATAGACATTTTGGATAGTTTGGGATGCACAAGACCAATATCCACAATTTGCAGGCGGCAAAACAAATATGGCCATGTGAATGTAGCCTAGGAAGTAACATGCCACTTCTGAAGTGGTCTTAAAGAGGACCTTTCACCACTCCTGACATGCCTGTTTTAATAGCTTCATGCATTCCCCATGTAATAACAATTCTGGAGCATTTATTCTTATGTCTGTATGTTGTGCCATTCCTTTATTATTTCTATTAGAAGTTATGAATGAATTGCTATTTGCCTTCAGTAAAGGAACAGAGGGGAGGTGACCTTTGGGGGTGTGTCCCTACACTGACAGACTCTAGCCAAACAGTGCTGTCATGTTCAGACTGTGCAGATACACACCCCCAACTTGTTACCTCCCCTCTGTTCCTTTACTGAAGGCAAATAGCAATTCATTTATAACTTCTAGTGCAAATAATAAAGGAATAGCACAACATAGAGACATAAGAATAGATGTTCCAGAATTGTTATTACATGGGGAATGCATGGAGCTATGAAAACAGGCGTGTCAGGATTGGTGAAAGGTCCTCTTTAAGATTAGTGTTGGGAAAAACGCTACCGTGTGCACATGGCGGCATTATTTCAATTGAAGTCAATGGAAGGCTGTTGGTGTCGTTTTCTGCGACTGAATCCACTGTGGATTTTAATCATGTAAATGTAGCCTGAACCTGCTGCAGGTATAGGCAGGGGAACAGAGAGTCAGGCCTGCTAGACCTCTAATAAGATTTATAACATGATTCCTGTGCGCAGTGCTAAGACTCAGATCTGGCCTGACACTTGGACTTGTTAAACTCAAGGCTGATGGCTCAGGTGGAAAGCATGCTATGTCTCCAAGATCCTGTAGGCAACATGGGAGACCTGCTGCAAGGCTTATATTCTTTGTTAAAGGATACAGGTCCCCTATTGCATGTGGTGGAGGTCTCCAACCTTTTCAAGTCACAAGCCTCTTACAAACACAACAGACAAACCTATCGAAGATGATATGGAATTTATCCTACCATTAATTGCCAGTGATATTTTGACCCTAGTACCAAGTTTTGTGATATGACACCCTGGTACCAACAGTGCACTGCCAACAGCTGAGGAGCCACATCCAAGGCACCAAAGAGCCACAAGTGGCTCCTGAACCACGAGCTGGGGAACGTTGACCTACAGGATCCTTGGAGACCAAGCTTGGATATTAATCTTAATATGCTATTCCACTTACACTTTAAATCAGTGGTCTCAAACCTGTGGCTCTTCACTGGTTGAAACTATGACTCCCAGCGTACAATGGCAGCTCCAGTTTGTCAGAGCGTACTGGGACTTGTAGTTCTGCAACAAATGGAGAGCCATAAACGATGCTTTAAATGAAATGTCTGGCTGCACAAAGCTTGTCAACATATATATATATATATATATAATGTCCTACATACAGTGATGAAGATGATTACAGAGTCTATGAGTCCGGAAGACAGATATTTAAGTAAAATGTTATTTATATCATTTAGATAAAAAGCTTGTCGTTTTGCTTTAGAATAAAAAAAAAATAGTAATAAAAACTTGAACCACTTTCTGGTTGATGTGCATTTTGCATTTCATTAAGACCAATTTGAATGTATCGTCTTTTACGTTCTATTCTTCCTTTGTTTCAGCCGCTTCTGTTGAAGACTCTTCAGTGATTTTCTGGTCATTTACTGTGGGAACAGCAGAATTGTCCACTTCAGCCAGAGATTCACTTGCTGGAGCGACTTCTGAGGAGCTGCTCACCAGATCTTCAAAGGAGACTAAAGAGTTCTGCTCAGCAAGTGCATGATCCAAGACAGAGTGTGACAAGGGCATCTCCACAGATGGTCCTTCAGACACTGTGACTTGTTCTGTAAAAAGAAAATCAAACAGACGGGGTTGTCAGACCACTGGAATAATAATCATGGAGAAGGAAAATAGCACTGAACACCACTGGAAGGCCAGCTGTGATTGGCAGGTATTCATCCTTCAGGGAACGCACTGACAGGAATGAGGGACTGTGGAGCTCACCGCTGTGTCCCAACCCTCAGGAAAACATCTGCTTCAGAGCGTAAAACTCTTTGAGCACCTTGACGTATATGTATGTATGCACAGGAACCTGCTCTGTACAGGGCAGGAGGCAGCCGTGTTATATATCTGACAACTGCCTGTAGTGACCAGGATCGGAGGCAACCTCAGATGCCACAGTCAATAGCAACTGCAGCATCTGAACAGCTACAAAGAGGGATGGGGTCTTCCTTTATTCCTCGATAGGTCCCCTGCGACACAATGACGAAATACCAAACAGTTCTCATATCAGCAAAACACTCTTTGCCAGACAAATACACCGTCAGACTTCTCCCAATTAAAAAGGTCACTGAGTTTTGTTAAATCTTTTGATATGTCATAGAGACATAGCAAAAGTTTTAATCAGTAAAGGTCTGAATGCTGAAGGCCTCTACTCGCTTCAGAAAACAGAATCGAGACGGGCTCACAGACTTTTATTAAGCCTATCCTCTGCAGCGGGAAGAGATAGGGAGTCTGTCAGCAGTTTTTACCATCTAAACTGCTAACAGCACTAAGGGGCTGGGGTGAGCAGGACAAAAATATCTTTATTATCAGTAGTGTCAATATTAACTTAAATTTTGCTGTTATTATTTAGCGCTAGCATCCAACCAGGAGACCATTAGAGGAGTGGATAAATGCAGCTCCGCCTCCAGAGCACTTGCAGGTAAATAACCTTCACACGCTGCAGATTTTGTTGTAGATATTTCCGCGAATGCAGAAAAGATCTGTGAATTTTCAGTGATGTTTAGGAGCAGGTTCACACATCCCTAATTCTGTGCGGACTCAGTCCTATAGAAAGTTGTTGCTACTAGATTAGTCCTAACCTGCCTTAAAGGAAATCTGTCACCAGGATAATCGCTATTGAAGTAAAGCCATGGCCTAATAGCACTTAGTACCTCATTTCCAGATGTGCCTTTGTTCCAGTAATAGATGTTTTTTAATCCTCTGAAAATCCAGTTTGTTATGCAAATGAGCCAGTAAGGTGTCCATTCTTGCAGGAAGGAGCCCAGGCACCCCTCTTACATCACATTCAAACCATAACTCCGCCTCCTTTCCCTGCTCCCAGCATGAGGGCGGGCTTGGGCACTAGTAGGAGGCGTGCCTGGGCTCCTTCCTGCAAGAGTGACGCCCCTCATATTAAAGGGGTAAGTTATCATTATCACATTGGCAGGCTCCTAGCAGCTCACCAAGCATAGCGCCATACAATGTATAGTGGCTGTGCTTGGTATTGCAGCCCAGCCTCATTCACTTCAATGAGGCTGAGCTGCAACTAGGCCGTGTGACCGATGAATGTGTGGTCAATCGGCCTAGGAAGAGCTCACTGAGCACCGGCCTCTTCTAATAGTTGATCGGCGGGGGTCCCAGGAGTTGTATCCCCACCGATCTAATATTGATAGCCTATTCTAAGGATAGGTTATCAATGTTATTTCTAGGATAACCACTTTAACTGTCACTTCCATTTGCAGATGATTAAAGGCTACAGAAGATTTTGCTGGATGGAAAGAACGTTATAATGAACACTATGCCATCACCTTCCCAGGTAAGACAAGTTCAAGGCCGTAAGGAGACAACAAAGGACACTAATGAGGACAAGCTCTCCATTATTCTGCCAAGTGGTGGCATATACCGCAATTATTAAATAACACATACCAATATAAGCATTCAGCTCTTCAGCAGTCAGGATCTTGTCTGTGACTGGAGGAAGATCCGAACTAACATTGAGGGCAAGCGGTGCTGTCACATCCAGAAGATTAGTAAGGTCTGGAATCTCAGGGGCCAGAATATTAGGACTCTCTGGAAATCCTAATGTAGAAAAAGAAGTTGTCAGCTTAGGAAGCAGGTCAGGAGAAAGATGGCAGATTGTGGGCAAGATGGCAGATAACTGCTGGCCAAACGCTCAGCTGAACAAACCTCTGGCAGCAGCTCATCTCAGAAACAAAAGGACCGGGCAGATGAAATCCAACTTGCCCAATCCCCATATGCCTTAAATGTTTGGCGGGACCTTCCAAAATCAGCTGGTTCAGCCAACACAGATCTAATAGGCATAGACAGCCTACAGGAAGTCTGCCAGCAGAAAATTTGTAGAATGCTGTGTAGGGTTAGCTCAGCTGAATGTTAACTAAGTGATCTATTGCTTCGTTCTGGAGAAAAAAGTACATTTAGTCCACCTGCAAAAGAGGCACTAAGTGCACTGAGGGTGGGCCTGAGCTCCTTCTGCCAGCCCTTTCCTCTCCTTCTTGATTGACATCACCAGGTGAGATCACTGTGGAGATACCTGACCTTGTAAATCAAGGAGAGAAATGGGCTGGCAGGTGCACTTAACTGCTCATTTGCATATGGATTAAAAGTATTTTTTTCCCCAGATTGAAGCAATGGATCGCTAGGTGAAAGATATAATTACATTCAGCTGAGCTAACCATACAAGGCATTGTGCCTGGTTTATCAGTGAATTTCCAGGTAAGGGCTCATGCGCAAGACCGTTGTCGGCCAGTGAACGTATTGCAACCAGCAGGCCTGCAATATGTGGGCACCGGCTGCATCACGTGACCCATTCACTTGAATGGGTCCGCAATCCAGAAGGTGCCGTGCGGAACGGAGGCAGTACACTAAGCAGTGCTTTCGTGGGTTTTCTGTCCGTGCCTCTGCACCGCAAAAAAGTAGTGCATGCATGGACCGTTGGATGTGGATCGCAGACCCTATTCAAGTGAATGGGTCCTGTGTCCAGATAAGGCGGCCCTACAGTTGGTCCGCGGCACGGGCCTGGCTGGCACACGTTCATGTGCATGAGCCCTAAATGGGTGGAGGAGGACTCCTAGCCAGGCAGTGCAATGTAATACAGTATCTGCTCATGACAATAACTGTCTATAATAACAGATAATAGATCAATATACAGGATGATTTACTACCTGGATTTACAACTCTCTGTACAGGTGGGGGCAGAACCAGTGCAGCTTCTCCAGGATGAACATGTGCATTCTGTGTCTCTGACAACTGGTGGGCTTCTGCGGCTGGTTCTGTGGGGGTTTCTGGGGCCAACAGAGGAGCCTGCCAACAGAATACAAACGGGAATTTTTTAGATTTAACATAAGCAACTTCCTTACAAAGTAAGCCCAGTATATAGCTCTTAAAGGCTGGGTGCACATCTGCGCTGTGAACTCCGGGAGTCTGTTCCAGTGTAGGAGCAGACTGGCGGATACCACCGTGCACCGCCAGATCCCTATTGACTGTAAAGGTATCCGGCAGTAACCCGGCTGCTTTCTGGCATATATGGCCGAACAAAAAAATCTTGATTGCATTTTTTGTGAAAGCCAGCATGTACGTAGATGTGAATCTGGCCTAATCCATGTTCAGCCTGAATGTTGGATTATTGTGGGTAATTAGACAGTAGAGTACATTAATTTTACTTTTTTGTTAAAGGGAACATGTCACCATGAAAATAGTATACAGTGCTATAGCGCAGGATAAGCTGAGCAGAATGGCATATAATTTTATGGGAAAATATTCAGTAAAATGTATAATTTATTCATTCATATCTCTGCTCATTCTGGGCTGTGAAGTCCAGGAGGCGGTCCTATCAGTGATTGACAGCTCTCTCTGTATACACAGTCATAGAGGGAAGGCTGTCAATCACTGATAGGACCTCCTCCTCATAGAGGGGAGGCTGTCAATCACTGATAGGACCTCCTCCTCATAGAGGGGAGGCTGTCAATCACTGATAGGACCGTCTCCTGGACTTCAAAGCCCAGAATGAGCAGGAATATAAATAAAATACAAGTTTTACTGAATATTTTCCCATAAAACTACATATCAATCTGCTCCGCTCCTCCTGCTCTATAACCTGCTGCCTGCAGCTCAGACACCATGTTCAATGTGAAAGGTTCCCTTTAACTTGGCCACCAAAGCAATACTCAGGCCTAGCACTAATAAACAGTGATGACATCAAGAACAGCATTACTTTGCCTGTCCATTTAACACACAAAGCACATAAAAGTTGGAGCTCACTTTTAAAACAAAAAAGATGAGGATACAGAGGAGCCATAAATTTAATATAGAAGCGTCTACTAAGTCTGACTACTTTGGACAATCCCCAACAATAAGCACAGTTTGTTCTGCTGCTAATACCTCCATCGACCAGCTGTAATCTGAGTAGGAACCGTGCAGTAAGGCCCCTTCCACACCTGTGAGTCTCACACATTGGACTCGCAGCGTGTCAGCGAGAGCTCCTGTCCTGACCTCCCAGCACTGACGGGGTTCCATAGCATTATATTGATTATTGATGCTATGTAACCCTTAGACATCTGGACTATATGGTATAACACTGACAGCATTATGTCAGTGTTATCCAGTACATTCCAGATGTCTAAGGGTTACATAACATCATAAATCAATAAAATGATATGCAACCCCGTCACTGCGGGGAGGTCAGGACGGGAGCTCTCACTCGTGGGAAAGGGGCCTAAGTGTTTAGTTTCCCTGCAGCGCCACCACAGGAGAAATGAAGCATTGCACAGTTCTAGATGAAATCAATGAGCTTCAGAGAGACATTCTCTACATCCACTGTGGTTAATGAATGACAGTTTTCGTACCTCACTGTATCCATTGGTTGGGGGCACAATAGGTTCTTCTGCTGGTAATGGTGAAGGAGGCTTTATCTCATAATTTTTGGTTGGAGTGACAGGTTGTGAGGGAATGCGATGCAAGTATCCATATCCAATGCCACATCCCAAACTAGAAGGACAAAGAGAAGGGTCAGACATCAACGCTGCATTTACAGGTCAGATCAGTGACTGATACAAGATGACATTTATGCCCCAATTTAGAAAGCAAATTTGATTATGGCCAGTGCAGGAAAAGTCGGGCGCTAAACATTTCACAACTTCACAAACTATGTACAGTCACCTGTGAGGGGAACGTGTCATCAGAAAGGACCTATTGCTGAAATCAATTTTCATGGCAAACATACAGTTTGTTTTAACTCCTTCTGCATCTTGCAGCTTTCACATTGACCTTTCAGATTAACATCAGTCAAACCCACCTCTTTTGTGGGGACCAACAATCTAACGTGTATGGGGGTGTCCCAACTCTTCTACAATGCCGAAATAGAGAGAAGGATCAGGAATTTGGATTTCAACATGCCCAATCCTTTTGCTCTCAGGGAGACTAGCGGCCTCCAGAGGATTCAAGCAGCTGCTTACGTCACTCGTACTAGATGGCACTGGCATGAATCTGCATGGACTAGGTAAACCACAGTACCTTCCTTCCCCACCCCAGGCTCCATTAGGGGTGACGTAAACCTCTCGGCATGAATCAGTCTCGGTGTTGTAGACCAGCAGCTTCAGTGGTTTCCCCTCGTGAGACTCTATCAGAGCGTAGAAATCTTCAGACTAGATAGGAAAATACGAGAAATATTTTGTTAGTCTGCTGCTCTGTACGCGGGGAAACAAAGAGACCGTTACTAAGGTCATTAGCTGGAGGGTGGCCACTCACTACTGACATGGTGGTCATCAAAACCGAGCCACCTCTCCTACACTGAGAAATGAATGACTCCACAAGAAGGGCTATCTTCTGCCAAACTAGAAGGAAGAGATGGATACATTCATATTATGCGGACCCCATGGGCTCCAAGGAGCAGCACCCGCTTTCCTTCATTCAAACAGCAGACAAGGAGCATCCCTACCCAGGTCAGGTGATACAACACAGCATTGTGGTCCTGAAATGTATGTGGGCATGCTGTTATATACTCCAGGATGCTGTCTCTATGTGGGCATGCTGTTATGTATACCAGGATGCTGTCTCTATGTGGGCATGCTGTTATGTATACCAGGATGCTGACGGTATGTGGGCATGATGTTATGTATACCAGGATGCTGACGGTATGTGGGCATGCTGTTATATACTCCAGGATGCTGACTGTATGAGGGCATGCTGTTATGTATACCAGGATGCTGACTGTATGTGGGCATGCTGTTATGTATACCAGGATGCTGACTGTATGTGGGCATGCTGTTATGTATATCAGGATGCTGACGGTATGTGGGCATGCTGTTATGTATATCAGGATGCTGACGGTATGTGGACATGCTGTTATGTATACCAGGAAGCTGACTGTATGTGGGCATGCTGTTATGTATATCAGGGTGCTGACTGTATGTGGGCATGCTGTTATGTATACCAGGATGCTGACTGTATGTGGGCATGCTGTTATGTATACCAGGATGCTGACGGTATGTGGGCATGCTGTTATGTATACCAGGATGCTGACGGTATGTGGGGATGCTGTTATGTATACCAGGATGCTGTCTCTATGTGGGCATGCTGTTATGTATACCAGGATGCTGACTGTATGTGGGCATGCTGTTATGTATATCAGGATGCTGACGGTATGTGGGCATGCTGTTATGTATACCAGGATGCTGACTGTATGTGGGCATGCTGTTATGTATACCTGGATGCTGTCTCTATGTGGGCATGCTGTTATGTATACCAGGATGCTGACGGTATGTGGGCATGCTGTTATGTATACCAGGATGCTGACTGTATGTGGGCATGCTGTTATGTATACCAGGATGCTGACGGTATGTGGGCATGCTGTTATGTATACCAGGATGCTGACGGTATGTGGGCATGCTGTTATGTATACCAGGATGCTGACGGTATATGGGCATGCTGTTATGTATACCAGGATGCTGACAGTATGTGGGCATGCTGTTATGTATACCAGGATTCTGACGGTATGTGGCCATGCTGTTATGTATACCAGGATGCTGACTGTATGTGGGCATGCTGTTATGTATACCAGGATGCTGACGGTATGTGGGCATGCTGTTATGTATACCAGGATGCTGACGGTATGTGGGCATGCTGTTATGTATATCAGGATGCTGACAGTATGTGGGCATGCTGTTATGTATACCAGGATGCTGTCTCTATGTGGGCATGCTGTTATGTATACCAGGATGCTGACTGTATGTGGGCATGCTGTTATGTATACCAGGATGCTGACGGTATATGGGCATGCTGTTATGTATACTAGGATCCTGACGGTATGTGGGCATGCTGTTATGTATACCAGGATGCTGACGGTATATGGGCATGCTGTTATGTATACCAGGATGCTGACTGTATGTGGGCATGCTGTTATGTATACCAGGATGCTGACGGTATGTGGGCATGCTGTTATGTATACCAGGATGCTAACTGTATGTGGGCATGCTGTTATGTATACCAGAATGCTGACTGTATATGGGCATGCTGTTATGTATACCAGGATGCTGACTGTATGTGGGCATGCTGTTATGTATACCAGGATGCTGACAGTATATGGGCATGCTGTTATGTATACCAGGATGCTGTCTCTATGTGGGCATGCTGTTATGTATACTAGGATGCTGACTGTATGTGGGCATGCTGTTATGTATACCAGGATGCTGACTGTATATGGGCATGCTGTTATGTATACCAGGATGCTAACTGTATGTGGGCATGCTGTTATGTATACCAGGATGCTGTCTCTATGTGGGCATGCTGTTATGTATACCAGGATGCTGACGGTATATGGGCATGCTGTTATGTATATCAGGATGCTGACTGTACGTGGGCATGCTGTTGTGTATACCAGGATGCTGACGGTATATGGGCATGCTGTTATGTATACCAGGATGCTGTCTCTATGTGGGCATGCTGTTATGTATACCAGGATGCTGACTGTACGTGGGCATGCTGTTATGTATACCAGGATGCTGACTGTATGTGGGCATGCTGTTATGTATACCAGGATGCTGACTGTATGTGGGCATGCTGTTATGTATACCAGGATGCTGACGGTATATGGGCATGCTGTTATGTATACCAGGATGCTGACTGTATGTGGCATGCTGTTATGTATACCAGAATGCTGACTGTATATGGGCATGCTGTTATGTATACCAGGATGCTGACTGTATGTGGGCATGCTGTTATATACGCCAGGATGCTGACTGTATGTGGGCATGCTGTTATGTATACTAGGATGCTGACTGTATGTGGGCATGCTGTTATGTATACCAGGATGCTGTCTCTATGTGGGCATGCTGTTATGTATACCAGGATGCTGTCTCTATGCGGGCATGCTGTTATGTATACCAGGATGCAGACGGTATATGGGCATGCTGTTATGTATATCAGGATGCTGACTGTACGTGGGCATGCTGTTGTGTATACCAGGATGCTGACGGTATATGGGCATGCTGTTATGTATACCAGGATGCTGTCTCTATGTGGGCATGCTGTTATGTATACCAGGATGCTGACTGTACGTGGGCATGCTGTTATGTATACCAGGATGCTGACTGTATGTGGGCATGCTGTTATGTATACCAGGATGCTGACGGTATATGGGCATGCTGTTATGTATACCAGGATGCTGTCTCTACGTGGGCATGCTGTTATGTATACCAGGAAGCTGACTGTATGTGGGCATGCTGTTATGTATACCAGGATGCTGACGGTATATGGGCATGCTGTTATGTATACCAGGATGCTGTCTCTACGTGGGCATGCTGTTATGTATACCAGGAAGCTGACTGTATGTGGGCATGCTGTTATGTATACCAGGATGCTGACTGTATGTGGGCATGCTGTTATGTATACCAGGATGCTGACGGTATGTGGACATGCGGTTATATACGCCAGGATGCTGACGGTATGTGGGCATGCTGTTATATACTCCGGGATGCTGACGGTATGTGGGCATGCTGTTATATACTCCGGGATGCTGACTGTATGTGGGCATGCTGTTATATACTCCGGGATGCAGACTGTATGTGGGCATGCTGTTATGTATACCAAGATGCTGTCTCTATGTGGGCATGCTGTTATGTATACCAGGATGCTGTCTCTATGTGGGCATGCTGTTATGTATACCAGGATGCTGTCTCTATGTGGGCATGCTGTTATGTATACCAGGATGCTGACGGTATGTGGGCATGCTGTTATGTATACCAAGATGCTGTCTTTATATCGGCATGCTGTTACGTTCCTGGTTACATGCAGTTCATGGGCAGCTCCCTTACAAGACCAACTGCTGGATCTGTGCAACATTTTCCACACAAATCTGTAACGCCCAACAACTGGATGATGTCACTCATCTGCTTTCTGGGGAAAAAAAATTAAACACGTACCTCTTGCAAAATCTGATCGGATCCCACAATATAATCGGTGTGCGCCTGTAGGCCAGCCAGTGCTGCCGGTGAATTTGGCTCCACATCCTGTAGAATAATAAAGAATCATCTGAATCTGGACGTTCCTGCCCCAGTATACATGTATGTGCCCAGCGGCCGCCTCATTCCTATGTTCTCTATGGCTTCTATCTGCACCCATTCATTTCTAAGGGGTCATGCACACAAGTGTTTATTGCAGATCTGTGTGGCCATTCCGCAAATGATAGAACATGTCCTATTCTCGTCCATAATGTAGATGAGAATCGCCCATTCTCTTCATGGGAGTGAGAAAAACAACAAATGCACATGGAAGGCCAAAATACGGACCTGGCCGTGTGCATGTGAGCGATCTCCTTTGTGTACACTGCTCAAGGGGCATATTCAGGGTCGGACTGGATTACCTAGGGCCCACCAGAGGAAATAATTCTTGGGGCCCACCATAAAGAAATATCTGTGTTTGTTATCCCTGTACAGTGACATCACTGTGTTTATTATCCCTGTACAGTGACATCACTGTGTTTATTATCCCAGTACTGTGACATCACTGTGTTTATTATCCCTGTACTGTGACATCACTGTGTTTATTATCTCTGTACTGTGACATCACTGTGTTTATTATCTCTGTACTGTGACATCACTGTGTTTATTATCCCTGTACAGTGACATCACTGTGTTTATTATCCCTGTACAGTGACATCACTGTTTATTATCCCTGTACTGTGACATCACTGTGTTTATTATCCCTGTACAGTGACATCACTGTGTGTTATCCCAGTACAGTGACATCACTGTGTTTATTATCCCTGTACTGTGACATCACTGTGTTTATTATCCCAGTACTGTGACATCACTGTGTTTATTATCCCTGTACGGTGACATCACTGTGTTTATTATCTCTGTACGGTGACATCACTGTGTTTATTATCTCTGTACGGTGACATCACTGTGTTTATTATCCCGGTACGGTGACATCACTGTGTTTATTATCCCTGTACGGTGACATCACTGTGTTTATTATCCCTGTACGGTGACATCACTGTGTTTATTATCCCTGTACGGTGACATCGCTGTGTTTATTATCTCTGTACGGTGACATCACTGTGTTTATTATCCCTGTACGGTGACATCACTGTGTTTATTATCCCTGTACAGTGACATCGCTGTGTTTATTATGTCTGTACAGTGACATCGCTGTGTTTATTATGTCTGTACAGTGACATCGCTGTGTGTATTATCCCTGTACTGTGACATCACTGTGTTTATTATCTCTGTACTGTGACATCGCTGTGTGTATTATCCCAGTGCAGGAAGAGGTAAGTGGTCTATGTTTGTGTGTTTGTTTTCTATTTTTCAGGGTCGTGAATGCAGAGGACTACGTCGGATTCGGTGGACTACGTCGGACCAGCTTTTTTTTTTTAATAAAATGGTCAAACAGGGGTCTCGGGGAGTGTTTATTTCAATAAAATGTTTTATACTTGTGTGTGTGTATTTTTTTTTACAATACTACAGTTTTAGTAATTAGGGCTATCTACAGACGGCCCTGATTACTAATACTGGGCTTAGTGTTTGCCGGTATGGCAGGCCAGCACTAACCCCAACATCTATTACCTCGGCACCCACCACCACCAGGGGTGCCGGGAAGAGCCGGGTACCCGCAGGACCGGACCTTCTAAATTGAGGGTCTGGCTCTGGGGCGGCTGCAGGCTGGTACCATTAGGCTGGGAAGGGCCAATAACCGTGTCCCTTCCCACCCTGGTAGTGCCAGGCTGCTGCTGCTGGTTGTATCTGGCTGGCGAAGGAAAAAAGGGGGGGACCCCACGCCATTTTTGTACAAAAATGCCGCGGCAGCGCGGCAGGACAGGTAAGTATGCTTTTTTTAAGTGGCTGGGTGGGCTGATCTGTACAGGAGCCGGGCCATTAAGGGGGCTTTAGATTGTTGGCAGCTAGCGCCGGGGCAACGGCACTATAGGTTCCTGGCTTGGGGCCTACCGGAGGATCCTCCGGTCCTCTGGTGGGCCAGTCCGACACTGGGCATATTCATATACTGAAGCTGGGTCACGCTTTCCGCCTGTGATTTTCCACCCTGAAAAGGCTGCCATTAAAGGGGTTGTCCAGCCTTGGACCGTTCAAGCCGCCGTGACTGCTGAGGCCTGTGATTGACAGCAGTGACCACAGAACCAAACCACTTCCCGGTCCTGTGGCCGGCAAAGGGGAGGACCCCAGGGGTTGTTGGCTCCAAATCTGGACAACCCCTTTAAAGTTATTCACATAGATAGAAATGCAGTACTCTGCAGTAATTAACCCGTGTGTTTTGTCCCATGCAGAGTTTCTTGAAAACCACAGCGTTTCACATACAGAGAGGTCACAAGTCGTCCCTCCTTTCATTGGAGCAGAGCACATCGTGACTACACCGTTGCCTAGAGGTGCACATTTACGTGCTGCACAATGACTAGGCTTTTTGCCACAGCACCAAGGGGAAGAATGTATTAAGACAAGATTGCCTAAAAACAAACCCCGCTGGCGTACCCTGCGCCAGAGTATTTAAGAGGTAATAATTCTGGGGCATCTTTAGGAGGTCCATGCCCCAGAAAATTAAATCTATGCGAGCAAGGGAGCTGGCACAGATTTCAGGTGTGATATATGCCACTTTTCTGGTGCATATACTGGTAAATGTGTCACCCGCAGCCCGACCCATACCTGCAAAAAAATGGTGAAAAAAGCAAAAAGTTGGTGCAAAACTGTACTTGCGCCAAAGTTTGCCACTTTTGCACACCAGTGTGAAACCACACTGACATTGGCTCTGGCCTGTTTTACCATCTTACTCTACTGGTGTTGGCATGCACAGCTGCGATGCCACACGTGGGCACCTACAGACCTCTCTGTATTCTCCAATAAACATAAGAAATCAGTAGGTCATGGCATCATATACAACCCGCACTGGAGACAGGATTGATATACGTCATACCAGCACATGCCACACATGTTCATTCGCTCCTTGGAAGCTGCAGAATCTGACGCTGGCCCCTAGGAGCCCTTGGCCTCCCCACATGTTGCTGGGCGTGACCTCCACCTCTCGCACTTTCATTGTCTTTGTGTTGTAGACCTCCAGCTTCACAGGCTTCTCCATGTTGGCTTTCAAGAGATCTTTGAACATGCTGTTCTCCTTGTTCTGAAAAATGGAAACACTCATTTACAGGACAGCAGGAGGATGTATAGTGCACACGTATGATCCCATCCCCAGCCGCTGAATACTGAGAAAACACATTTTAAAAGGGGTTATGCCAAAAAAATGAAAAATCAGACATCACATAGTATATTACTATCTCTCCATTGATTGCTCCAATCGATCTGCTAGATTTATTTCAGGTTGGCAATTCAGGGGGCGTGTCCTTTCTGCTGCAGCTGTCTCCCTATAACTGCCACAGCTTCTAACAGAAGATATGACTGGTAACAGCTGAAGATTTGGTTCTACCAACTAAGTGAGGTGGACAGAGAAATAAGGAAAAGAACAAACAGCAGGTGGCGCTATACAGGTACATTTTATTTAATATCTCACTTGCTATACTAAATTTTTAATTACATGCGATTACAAAAGTATTCAGATCCAGGTACTGGTTTGAAAAATGCTGATTTATTTTTTTTTTTGTGGGACAACCCCTTCAAAGGGGAATTCTGGCTTCAGCAAAGAAATATATGCTTCCATATACAAGAGAAGAGAGAAGTACTACTGTGTACACTGGCTCCAAGCTTGTAGCTGTATGATACCAGTTAGGAACTGTAAAAGGGGATGTATAAATACGATATTGTTTGCCATTGACAATCTGTTAATCCTTTTAATGACCAATGACATACAGTCCCTCTACATCACTGGTCACATAAAAAGATGATCAAAAAGTTCTATGTAGAAGTAAAAGCTATAGGTGACCTCACAAAAAACACAGTTATAGGTGTCAGAATATAGCAAGACAAAGGGGTCATTTATCAAACTGCTGTGAAGTAGAACTGGCTTAGTTGCCCATAGCAACCAATCATATCCTTCCTTTCATCTTCCAAAGGAGCTGTGAAAAATGAAAGGTGGAATCTGATTGGTTACTATGGGCAACTAAGCCAGTTCTACTTTACACCAGTTTGATAAGTTTCCCCCACAGTGTATGTGTGTATATATAGGAGGAGAGAGCTGGGTTTAGTCTGGATAACTGTTGTCTACACAGTGAGAGTGGCCATTTTGTTGGAAAGAATCTCGTAGCTACTAACAGTACAAATTTTTACTACAAAATAGATCTGGTTACCACCATGTGGAACTGTAATAGACTTTAGAAAGCTAAATCTAACAAAATATATCCCCTCCTCACTCCTAAATAGTGCCACAGCTAAGAAAATTTGCTTTTTAGGTTCCTGGTAAAGCTGGGTTACTACCATATGGATCTGTAATGGAGTCTGCGGAATACTAACTCTACCGCCTCACTCAAATACATACAAATATAACCCAGAAAACAGTTTGTAGCGGCAGTCAGTGAGAGAAAATGCATATTCTGACGGAAACCTTCCCGGTTTATACCCAAGGGGTATAAGAGGAGAGAACTACAACTCCCAGCATGACCAGAACTATTATGGGGCAACAATGGACATTACAAGGAGAGGGATATAAGAGGAGACAACTACAATTACCAGCATTTTGTGGCATTTCAGTCAGTCCCTCTCCTGAACTTCCTGCTCAGTGTGTGTGACATCAGGCACGTCGCCCGGCCGTTCTGTCGCTGAAGATGTGCAGAGTGGATAAAGGAAAAAAGGGGGAGGTTTATCAAAACTGGTGCAAAGGAAAACTGGCTTGGTTATCCATAGCAACCAATCAGATCGACCATTTTATTTTCCAAAGGAGCTCTAAAAAAATGAAAGGTGGAATCTGATTGGTTACCATGGGTAACTAAGCCAGTTTTTCAATGCACCAGTTTTTCTAAATCTTCCTAATTCTTTGCAACAGGTCTCCAAAACTTCTTAAAGTGGTCGTCCAAGTTATATTCACAGATCACTGGGGGTCCGACACCCGGCACCTCCGCCGATCAGCTGTTTGAAAGGGAGACGCGCGCCGTGCCAGCGCTGCCTCCTCTTCATTGTTTACCTGCTCGCCGTAACATCAGTAGCAGTGAGCTGGTGTAACTACATCTAACTGCCCCATTCATTTCAATGAGAAGGATCGCTCCTATACACTTGTGTATGTTACGGCCAGCAGGTAAACAATGAAGAGGAGGCAGCACTGGCACGGTGCGTGCCTCCTTTTCAAACAGCTGCTCGGTGGGGGTGCCAGGAGTCGGACCCCCGCCGATCTGATATTGATGACCTATTTTGAGGATAGCTCATCAATAAATTTAACTTGGGCAACCCCTTTAAGCATTTGCGTTATGTTCTTTTTTTCAGGGTTTAGTTCCCCTTTAAAATGATATAACTGACACCAATCCCAGGATATCAAAAAGCCTCCTGTTCCTCATCCTGTTCATATCTGTACTTATCACTCCATAAAAATGTGCACACCAACCAGCGTCAGTGCCAAGCTGGTCAGTCTGCTGCCAAATCCACACTGCAACCACCTCATAGGCAGACTTACCACGTTCCCTAAACTGACTCTCTACCGCTTACCCCCGACCCTCATTCTTCAGTGCACTACATCACACAGCACCGTCTGCACTACTCTAGTTAGTACAAAGATGGCTGGACCACTTTAGAAAGCAATCAATTTTACCTTTTATGTCTCCCCCCTCCTAGTGTTTCAGTTGTATATATTTTCCTGTAATTCTATGATGTCTACCGTATTTTGATTTGTACGTGAACAGCTTGAATTGTAAAGAGCTACGGAATATACAGAATACTGTGACACAACAGTCGCAAAAAAATCCATCCAAGTTGGATTTTTGTGCGACTGTCGTGTCACAATCACAGCATGTCGCTGTGCGACAGCATTGGCGGTCATTAGAAAAAATGCGGCGCTACATTGGTGCGACACATTCTGCAGTGTAGTTGTTCCCTTTATGTCGTCATGTAGCCCTAGCTTTAAGAAGGTTTCTGCCAGACAAATTCACTGGATTAAAGGGTTTGTCTCATGATGGACAATGGGGGCACCGCTGGGACCCGCACCTATATCCAGAATGGAGCCCCGAAAGTGAAGGAGGGCGCACTGCGCATGCCGAGCGCTATTTCCGTCTGCTCCATAGAAATGAATGGGAGCGTTGGCCGTGGAAGCACGGTGCGGGACTGGAGTCCTCCAGCCACCACTTTGCGGGGCTCCGGTCTGGATATAGGGACCCGCACCTATAAGACAATGAGGGCATATCCTAGCGATATGCCCACATCGTCCATGATGAGACAAACCCTTTAAGGTTACATGCACACAGCAGTGAAGAAAAGTCTGTTAAAAACTGATAAATTTTCCATTTTTAAACAGACATTTTTTTCACTGATGCCTGATGAGAAACAGACATTAAAAATGGACCCATTCAATTGTATGGGGGCAGTCGGTCTGTGAAAAAGAGACAGAATAGTCTGTTCTATTTTTGGCGTCCATTATTAACTGGTCATCAAAAAAACTGCCATGTGAATAACCCCATAGACTACCACTGGTCTTAAAACGGACGTGTGATGGCCGTTAAAAAAACGTCCATCACACGTCCGGTTTTCACTGTCGTGTGCATGTAGCCTAAGAGAGCAGCTGCTAAAATGCTATTACAAAGAAGCAAACAGGGAATTGAAGCTGCTGGTGCCTCTGGAGTCCTGCACACCCCAAGGTGGAGGATCCTCCACAGGCTTGCAGTTGTGCATAAACCTACTATTCTACCACCCCTAACCAGTGCTCACAAGCAGAAACTGTTGCAGTGGGCCCAGACATACATGAAAACCCATTTTCTGTCACTACCCCAGTCCCTGACTATGTACATGTGCCCTAACTAGCACTGCTCATCCCCGTGCCTATCTGACTTGTCACACACAGGTGTCTTCAGGGCTCAGTACAACTGAAGACTGAAGACAGACTCTCCTTAGTAATGCTCCGTTAGATCTTTGGTAAGGAGACTCTTACACCCTGTTTTTCAGTGCAAAGAAACATCTTTCCCTAATAAAGTACAGTGATCCCTCCAGATACAATGGCCTCAGGATACAATATTTTCAACATACAATGGTCTTTTCTGACCCATCGTAAGTTGAAACTAGACTCAACATACAATGTCTCAGACTCAGATCCAACCAATCAAGGCCACTTCTCTGGTAAAATATCTGTAGTAGTTGCTAGTTATCAGCTATTCCTGACTGTTATATGTAAGGACTTGTCTTATCTGCTTCTTTTTCTTAAATCTTCATTTTCTCTTATCTTGGATGACATTTTGGGGCTTTGGAACCGATTACTCAACTTACAATGGTTTCAACAAACAATGGTCGTCCTGGAACTAGGGTTGTCGCGGGTATCAAAATTTCGATACTGAATCGATACTTTTATACCAGTATCGATTCGGTACCGGAATTTGCTCTTTTTCGATACTAAAATACAAAAATCTCTTACCTGTCTTGCGCCGCGGCTCCGCTCTGGGTCCGGCGCTCCTCTTCTTCTCCGGGCCCGCGCTGCACTGTCCTGACCGTGTACAGCGTCAGGACGTAGTGCGCGCACTCTGACCTGACGCTGCACGCAGTCAGGTGACAGTGCAGTGCCGGGAAAAGAAGAAGAGGAGCGCCGGACCCAGAGCGGAGCCGCGGCGCAGGACAGGTAAGAGATTTTTGTATTTTATTTTGATGGGGGCACAGTGGGCTGATCTGAGGTTGATGGGGGCACAGTGGGCTGATGTTAGGTCTGATGGGGGCAGAGTAGGCTGATCTGAGGTCTGATGGGGGCACAGTGGGCTGATCTGAGGTCTGATGGGGGCATGGTGGGCTGATCTGAGGTCTGATGGGGCCACGGTGGTCTGGTGTGAGGTCTGATGGGGGCACGGTGGGCTGATGTGGGGTCTGATGGGGGCACGGTGGGCTGATGTGAGGTCTGATGGGGGCACGGTGGGCTGATGTGAGGTCTGATGGGGGCACGGTGGGCTGATGTGAGGTCTGATGGGGGCACGGTGGGCTGATCTGAGGTCTGATGGGGGCAGAGTAGGCTGATCTGAGGTCTGATGGGGGCACAGTGGGCTGATCTGAGGTCTGATGGGGCCACGGTGGTCTGGTGTGAGGTCTGATGGGGGCACGGTGGGCTGATGTGGGGTCTGATGGGGGCACGGTGGGCTGATGTGAGGTCTGATGGGGGCACTGTGGGCTGATGTGAGGTCTGATGGGGGCACGGTGGGCTGATCTGAGGTCTGATGGGGGCACGGTGGGCTGATCTGAGGTCTGATGGGGGCACGGTGGGCTGATCTGAGGTCTGATGGGGGCAGAGTAGGCTGATCTGAGGTCTGATGGGGGCACAGTGGGCTGATCTGAGGTCTGATGGGGCCACGGTGGTCTGGTGTGAGGTCTGATGGGGGCACGGTGGGCTGATGTGAGGTCTGATGGGGGCACGGTGGGCTGATCTGAGGTCTGATGGGGGCACGGTGGGCTGATCTGAGGTCTGATGGGGGCACGGTGGGCTGATCTGAGGTCTGATGGGGGCACGGTGGGCTGATGTGAGGACTGATGGGGGCACGGTGGGCTGATCTGAGGTCTGATGGGGGCACGGTGGGCTGATCTGAGGTCTGATGGGGCACACAGATTTTTTGTGTTTTATTTTTTCGGCGTGGTATCGAATGGTATCGAGTAACGAATACTTTTCCTTGGTATCGAAATCGAATCAAAATTTTGGTATTGTGACAACTCTACCTGGAACCAATTAATAATGTAACTTGAGGGACCCCTGTACATTGTTTAACATCCCCCATCCTTACACTATATTGTGTAGTTCTGGTGCCAGGTTCTGACGCCAGAGTTTCTGCAAACAGCTCATTGGGGTGTCAGAAGTCAGATCCCCGCTGATTTGATATAGCCTAGGGAAAGCTCATCAATACTCAAGTCCCAGAAGACCCATTTAAGGCTCTGTAGATTGGATCCCATCCTGGTAGACCAAGAACGCCTTTACCGATCTCCTCCATCCTTGGAACTAGACATTCAGCTCCTGCCCAGTAGACTGTAATATGGTCATTTTCATGAGCAGTGATGAGAACTTCTGACACTACCACGTAGCAGGCTCGGGTTGTTGTCACAGTCTATGTGCTTAGCCTGTCAGCTGATCTCATAAAATATGGTAAAATCGGCTGATGAATAACTTTCTATAAAAATGTGTCTGCATGGCTAGATTTGTCTATTTGTCTATGTGAGCGCCTCTCCCCTTCAAACAGCTGACCGGCGAGAGTTCTGGGAGTCGGACCCCTGCCGATCTGTCGTGATGACTCTGAGGATAGGCTACCAACCCCTTTGATACACATCTGACACGCCTGAATGGTATAAGATTTTTTATGTATCTGAGAAAATAAGATCTAAAGGCAAAGCTGTCTCCTATCCACCTGATAGAGGATAACTATTAGATCAGAGGCCGCCCGACTCCTGGGACCCCCACAATCATGAGAACATGGCCCTGTACCCCGAAATTGAATGAGCGAATGGTCAAGAACCCAGACAACCCCAAGATATATGTAAATAAGAAGAGTCAGCTTGTCCACCCTGAGAAGTCACTTACCAGCCGGGAATGTCCGATGGCAACAATAAAATCAAAGAATGGCTCGAGTCCAGCTATTTGCGCAGGAGAATTCTCTTGTACCTAAAGAAAAGAAATAAATACATGAATTATATTGATTTGTAATAAGCGCTATAAAAACTAATTTTTGAAGTCTACTGCAATATTTCAGCTCAGACCTGCTATCAATTTCAGGATTTAATGGAAATTTATCTGCGTCGCTCCTGATCCCTGCATCTCCAAGCATCACCCACGATGCTAGGGAGGCTCATCCATAACGCGGCCTGCTATTGGCTGCCCCCCCATCGCCAGATGTGATCCACACGACGGGGAGATGCAGCGGTGGCCATGGGGGGATCAGGAACAATGCAGGTGCTGGGGAGCTGGGTAAGTATAACCTATATGAGGGGCCCAGGCAATGGGGGGGGGGGTCATTATAGGGGTTGGACAACCCCTTTAAATCCACTAATATATATCCAGTGCAAGCGAATGGTGTATTTTATTCTGCATTCATGTGCTTCCTGCATGTTAGCTGCACACGGATTAGCCCGAATAAATGGATTTTAGGCCTTGCCTGGACCACCTGGCCAATATGCAGCAGAAATCTAAGGGGCGGCCTAACTAATTTAGCCCAACATACTTCATTTTAAAGGCTGGATGTAATAGCACATTCTCCCTGTAGTGGCTGCTGCAGTGAAAATGAACCACTGATAGCATCCCCCCCAGCCAAATCAGATGTCTTGTCATCCGGATTTGTGGTAGTACCTCATATTTAAAGCGATTGTGTCACAAAACATATTCTACATTTTTCAAACCAGCACCTGGATCTGAATACTTATGTAATTGCATGGAATTGAAAATTTAGTATAGCAAGTGAATAACCGTATTCAATAAAATGTATCTGTATAGCGCCTCCTGCTGTTTGTTCTTTTCCTTATTTTGTGTCCAAATGTGCTAAACTTAAATCTTCAGCTGCCAGCAGCTATATGATCTGGTTGAAGCTAGGGCAGTTACAGGGAAAGAGCTGCAGCAGAAAGGACACGGCCCCTGAGCTGCCAGGCTGAAGATAATCTAGCAGAGCAATTGGAGCATTGAATGTGGAGATCCATGTGAGGTACAGGGCTGGTCCTAGCTTTGCTAGAAAGGTATTGTCATGTCCTATATAATGTCTAATTTTAATTTTTTACATCAATCATGGCATAACCCATTAAAGGGGTTTTCTATAGTCAAATTAACTCTCACCCAAACAAAATCAGGCCTCATATTACAGCCATATTACAGACCCACATAGTACAGCACCCACAGACTGTCACAGGACAACGTAGTATAGCACCCACAGACTGTTACAAAACCATGTAGTATAGCACCCACAGACTGTTACAGGCCCATGTAGTATAGCACCCACAGACTGTTACAGGCCCACGTAGTATAGCACCCACAGACTGTTACAAAACCATGTAGTATAGCACCCACAGACTGTACAGGCCCACGTAGTATAGCACCCACAGACTGTTACAGGCCCACATAGTGCAGCACCCACAGACTGTTACAGGCCCACATAGTGCAGCACCCAAAAACTGTACAGGCCCACATAGTGCAGCACCCACAGACTGTTACAGGCCCACGTAGTATAGCACCCACAGACTGTTACAGGCCCACGTAGTATACCACCCACAGACTGTTACAGGCCCACGTAGTATAGCACCCACAGACTGTTACAGGCCCACATAGTGCAGCACCCACAGACTGTTACAGACCTACATAGTGCAGCACCCACAGACTGTTACAGGCCCACGTAGTATAGCACCCACAGACTGTTACAGGCCCACATAGTGCAGCACCCACAGACTGTTACAGACCTACATAGTACAGCACCCACAGACTGTTACAGGCACACATAGTGCAGCACCCACAGACTGTTACAGGTCCACGTAGTATAGCACCCACAGACTGTTACAGACCTACATAGTGCAGCACCCACAGACTGTTACAGGCCCACGTAGTATAGCACCCACAGACTGTTACAGACCTACATAGTACAGCACCCAAAAACTGTACAGGCCCACATAGTGCAGCACCCACAGACTGTTCAGGCCCACATAGTGCAGCACCCACAGACTGTTACAGGTCCACGTAGTATAGCACCCACAGACTGTTACAGACCTACACAGTGCAGCTCCCACAGACTGTTACAGACCTACATAGTGCAGCACCCACAGACTGTTACAGGCCCATGTAGTATAGCACCCACAGACTGTTACAGGCCCACGTAGTATAGCACCCACAGACTGTTACAGGCCCATGTAGTATAGCACCCACAGACTGTTACAGGCCCATGTAGTATAGCACCCACAGACTGTTACAGGCCCACGTAGTATAGCACCCACAGACTGTTACAGGCCCACGTAGTATAGCACCCACAGACTGTTACAGGCCCACGTAGTATAGCACCCACAGACTGTTACAGGCCCATGTAGTATAGCACCCACAGACTGTTACAGGCCCATGTAGTATAGCACCCACAGACTGTTACAATGTAGTATAGCACCCACAGACTGTTACAATGTAGTATAGCACCCACAGACTGTTACAATGTAGTATAGCACCCACAGACTGTTACAATGTAGTATAGCACCCACAGACTGTTACAGGCCCATATTTTGCCACTAGTGCCACTGATTTTGTGCGGAGGTTTTTCTCACAGATCCGGCATGAGTCATTGCCATCAGACTGATAGTTATTATTTGTGGAAAGGCCTTTAGTCAAGAAGTGCAGAAAACAAGGAAAACTTCCAGACGGCATGAACTTGTGGGTCTGGGAACATTGCCTTCACCGACAGAAACACAGCAGACATTCAGGAATGAGTTCCAGAAACATAAGACGTTATTGACTGTTATCTTGGTTAAACACACTGAACATTAAAAATAGAGAGGGAAAAGACTGGGGACATCTGTTGTCTCCTTCCACAGCAGGTGTTGGTGGGCTGGATAGCTGACAGCTCCTGAAGGTTTGGAGTAAACAAGGTCACCGTGGACCGGCATTTACAGACATATTATCTGGAGTCTGGAAGTGTCAAGGCTCCCAGAACGGTCATGATTCAACCTTAAAGGGATTGTCACATCTCATTCAATAGTTCCCAACATGCAGAGAAGTGGAATATAAGATGCTTACAGATTCCAATGCATGAGCAGAAGTGCCTCATATTAAGGGCTTTCTTCATTCCTCTACTCCCAGTTATCAGGTCGTTTTCAGGAGATATGACCACTGTTGCGATCTTGAAGTGGTGGCCACACTTGTGCAATGCAGGAAACACCTGTGGTGGCTGGGTTGAGGGAGGGCCTCACATTAGGCTCTGTAGTTTTTGTAGGACAGCTCCAGGACATGCACAGTAGCCTTGGAACGGTTCTACACAGCAACATCACGGGATGCTCAGACCAGCCTAAAGAGTTAATATAGTACAGCTCCAGAGCATGTACAGTAGCAGTGGAGATGTACTACACTGCCAAAGCGATGCTTGCCTGTGCTGTCAATTAGGGTGGAAGTAACCACTTCAAAAGATGCACAAAGTTCAGGGTTGTGGATGAGCTGCAGCCCTGAACTGGTGAGTTGGGACAACCGACAACCCCTTTAAATCTCTAACACTACTAATCTTATAAGCATCCATATGATTTGAATTAGGCTCCATTCACACGTCCTGTTTCCTTTCCTGATTCGATCCTGATTTTTTCAGGACCCCTTGAAATGAATGGATCCAGATCAGGATCGAATCAGGAAAGAAAAACAGGACGTGTGAATGGAGTCTTAGACTGCAGTATAGTCATCAGGCCTTATAAGTATTTCAGAATCTGTGGAGAGCTGGGTGGTGGTCACAGAAATAGCTGTTATTACCTGGAGTCTATTATACCTCTACAATATTAATAGTCAACAGTTTTGACGATGCTAAACTGCTGACAGCACTAGGTAGAGCAGGACAACCATACATTTTCTGGAGATTTTATCATCAGGAGTAGTGTGAATATGAACTTTTATTCTGCAAGATTGTTCCTGTGAGTGTGGCATCACAGCCCCACCCCTCTGGTCTGAGTGACAGCTATAGCATCCATCCAGTAGACCACTACAGAGCAGAGGAGCGGGCTGTGACACAACTCAATGCAGAGAGCACTTCACACTTCCTGTGCTTGAAGTTGCAGAACCGGGCAGAATAAAAGTTCAAATTCTCACCACTCCTGATTATAAAAGATCCACCAAAAGTTTGTTTGTCCTGCGGTCAGCATGGTCAAAACTGCTGACACACTCTCTTTAAAAGGTGGCTGATTATTTTGCCCTATCTGATGTGATAATTGAAGGGTCAATGGGAGTTTGCAAATGCTTTCTCCAGGGATTGATCTCAGGCATGGGAAGATGTCAGCCACTGTATGTGGGTGGTGGAGACCACCCTACGGACTCACTACACAGGAGAAGTGAGCCCACTTGCTAGGATTTACAAACATGTATTGTAAGTGAGTAAAAGTTTATCCGTCTTCCCAGCGGCTCCTTCACTATTCCATCGGATTGGCCTGACAGATGCCATTTTTTATTGGTCTGTAAAATGGTACAAAATCCATGTAATAAAACTCAAAAACAACAACTGACTGCAGACAAACGTGGGCCCTCCCTCCTCTGACTAAATAAAACTATAAACTGAGCAGTAAAGCATGAAAATTGAAGTAGTAGGCGCTTTATCAGGCATTTTTGCTATTCCGATCCCACACAATTTCAAGATTTGACCAGATAAGGACAAAAGCAAGATTTTTCTTCTTTAGTGGCCACATTTGAAAAGAAAGTTAAGGAGGCACAAATTATATTATTTGTGCGTCCGATTCCTTTTTATTGTGTTTTTGGATATATTTAATAGAGTACAAAAGTACCATTATAATAACCAAGGGTCCTCATTGACGTAATAACATCCATAACTATAGACATCAATGGACATGAAAGGTTGTCCAGCAGGATTATGTATACATTATAAAGATCAGTGGGTTAAAAAAAGTACTCACACCATCAACAGAGGTTTTACAATTATGTGACCACTATGGGAGGATGCGGAAAATGTACCACCATTACATACTATCCATACTGTAACTTGGGGGGAGAAGTTGCCATATCATAAAGAACAAAGCAACAGGACAAAAGGTGCTAGCTAGAAATGGTCTCCTCCATTAATGTGGTACTTATGCTGTTCACAATGTTAATGGAGGGTAGAAGCCAATAAGACAATGTCTGAAGGAAACCATAAGCAGTATAGAAAATTCACTGCTTCTGAGGAGCTGGCTCTGAGGTCCAAGAATGAAAAACCTCATTTGGGAAGGGGTACCTGCACCAGAGCAACAAATGTTGAAGATTGAGTCATAAATGCTGGTAAAGATAGCCCTGGCCCACTTGACAATGTGGGTTCTTGAGGGTGTCTGTCTGACCAGCTTGCCAGACCATTACAGCTGGTCACTAGGGTGCTTGGATGTCGTGTGGCCTTGTTATTTTCTGAAGCTCATTTCAAACCAAAAAAAAAGATGAGGACAACCTCTATAATTTCAATGGAAGCTAAGCCAGAAATATGTTCCTGCTGTTAGTCAACTATGAAAACAACCTGCCAGTGACTCATCTGTACTATCATGTGTGACGCAATATTTGATGTGCAAGAAATATACAGTTTTCTGTCCTCTAGTAAAAATAAAAGAAGTTCTGGGAGTTCTTCCCTAACCATCGCTGGTATATCTTGTGTATTGCATTACATTGGGTTTACAAATTACAAGCTTTGATTCTGTCATGATTCAAGTAGTGACTGGAAGGTAATTGAGTAGGGCTGTACACATGGTGCTAGAGGCCTAACATGCCGAGACCCGAAGGAAAAGGTTATCAGAAGACTCACTCAGTTGTGCACTTTCCCTGTAGTGGTTCCTACATAGCAACCATTCACATGTGCAGACATTCATTTAATACACGGATGTCTTGAGTTTGAGTGAGAGAGGATGCTCCTCAGCGGCTTTCCTCTCAGATTCATTTTCCCCATTAGGGAATATGCATAGGGACTGTCATGATGGGAGGACACCTTTAACATCGTTCTTCCTCTCACTAAACTCTCCCCCCTCCAGTCTGTCCTAAATGCCATAGCCACTCTCATCTATCTGTCCACCGGCTATACTGATGCTACTATCCTATGCCAGTCACTTCACTGGTTGCCCATCCACCACAGAATACAGCTCAAACTTCTCACCCACAAAGCTCTCCACAGTGCTGCACCTCCATACATCTCCATCTACCACCCTACTCGAGCTCTCTGTTCTGTTAGCGACCTAAGATTAACATCCTCCATAATTCGTACCTCTCACTCCCGTCTTCAAGACTTTTCTAGAGCTGCACCTACTCTCTAAAATGCTCTGCCCGAAGTATCAGGTCAAGTCCCAACTTCCCAACCTTCAAACATGCCTTAAAAACACATCTTTTCATGCAGGTTTATCATGCTTCCTAAGCTGACTCTTATTCTTCAGACCTGAACTCGATCTTCTGACAGTAAGGGATCATGTCCACACTTGTAATGACTCAGTGCTCGTGCTGCGGACGCAAATCGGCCGTATGCACTCTGTTTGTGGACCCATTGACCTGCGTCCGCGCTCCGCAACATACGGCCAAAGTTAGGACATGTTTTATCTTTTCGCAGTGCGGAAGCATGGATCAGAAGCCTACGGAAGAGCTTTGTAGTGCTTCTGCAGGCTTCCGATCCGTGGCTCCGCACCACAAAAAGGTAAGTGAAGCCCTATCTTGGGGATGAGAACCCATTCAAGTCAATGGTTGTTTACGGTCTGCGATATGGGCACTGAGCAAGTATGCTAGTGGGCATGAGCCCTAATCCCCCACCCAAAGCACTAGAACACGCAGATTGGCCTACACCACCAAAGATGGCTGTAGAATATGGTGGCACTATATAAAGTTTATTATTATTATTATTATTGAGAGTTTTTTCAATATGATCTGAACAATACCATTTGCAGATTGCCAATGGGGTACAAAGGAATCAATATTAGTGTTCTCCTAAACTTAACAGTATTAAGGAACGATGTGTCCTATGTATAGGTTCCAACCAATGGGAACTTGGTCTGAACACGTATCGAATACCTTTCCCGGACCGAACGCAGCTCCCCTGACCCGAACTGACTGCATCATTGTAATTTATGATACATTTAGCTCCTATCTGATTGTGGCTCTATTGTACTGTACTCATACCATCCAGGTGAGTACAGTAAAACACACCCATGATCACACGGGAGCTATCATAAAAGAAAATAGCCCTCATCGCCCGGGAATCGAAAAGGAGGGCAGAATGTGCAGCACTCTCCATTCACTGCTATGGGACATCCGAACATAGCTGAACATGCTTACTTGGGTATTTTGAGAGCCCCACAACAATGGGGAGAGCTGCGCATGCACAGTTACCGCTCCACTGACTGCGGTGTGCCATGGGGTCCCATTCTCAACATAGGGAAGCACCTATCGGACATTCAATTGAGGGCAGACTGACACATCTATGGCCTTCCCAAGGAGCTTCATCCTGAGATCCGGATGCAATAAGGGGAACCTGCCACTACGAAAACGCAGAGCAGTTTGCAGGCTATAGAGCAGGAGGAGCTGAGCAGATTGATACATAGCTCTGTGGGAAAAGATTCAGTAAAACCTTCTATTCATTTAAATCTCTGCTCTTTCTGAGCTGGTGTCCAAATGGGTGGTCTTATCAGTGATTGACAGCTTTCCTGTGTAAGCGTGTATACAGGAATACTTGCCAATCACTGATCAGGACCGCCCACCTGGACAACTGCGATCAGAAAGAGCAGAGATTTAAACGCATAAAAGAAAGGTTTTACTGAATCTTTTCATACTATAAATACATCAATCTGCTCAACTCCTCCTGCTCTATAACCTGCTGCCTGCAGATCAGACACCGAGTTCAACATGACAAGTTCCCTTTTCTAAAGTGTGACTACCTCATCTGCTCACTAGTACTGACAACTCCTTTTTATTAAACGCCCTGCACATACATTAGTTCACAGAGTAATATGAAGCAGCTTATATAATGGAATTCAGCACACGCCTGATCTGCCAGATCAAAAAGAGTTAAAAATACAGCACTCAGGCCTGTGCAACCTCTCACAGACTCATTTACTAGGGAGGAGACACAATTTACTTGTTTGTCAAGAGCCACGCCAGCGGTGAGACGTGCTACGCCCAATGCACAAACCTGACTGCCCAGTCTGGAATACTTCCATTGCACACAGTCCTCCCTACAAACCTCTGAAGCCAGCCGTATGGTACATGACACCCTGGCATTCCTTCTCGGCACCATGTTCTCTGGTGATTTCCAAGCCGACTATACTACAAAGCAGGAGAACTTGTGCTGTGAGCGGAGGATGTGAGATCCCTGTAAAGAATGAAGCAGCAAATACAGTGAGGACGAGTTATTAAAATCAGGGCAACC
This sequence comes from Rhinella marina, assembly GCA_900303285.1. NCBI lineage: Eukaryota > Metazoa > Chordata > Amphibia > Anura > Bufonidae > Rhinella > Rhinella marina. The sequence goes on from ONZH01009694.1 coordinate 528,181, forward strand.
AGTCACATCCCAGAGCTCATGCTTCAGAAGCCATGTAAAGAGAGGGGTTCTCCGAGACCAGGAACCCTTTTAGATACAACCAGGCAGGATGCAGGGGGTAAAAAAGAAAAAAAAAGACTCACCTGTCACCAATTCTCCAGCTCCTAGCTCCTTCTACCTCCACTTCTGATCCTCAGTGGACCAGAAGTGTAACATGTTGTCTACAAAAATGTCATCATTCAATGGCCTAACAGCAGAATACAGTAGAGACAGGTGAGTTGATTTCAGCGGTCTGTCATTTATAAGTTAAAAGTAAGTTGTCGCCGAGAACCAACATCACAATCATTGCAGACTGGGCCTGGAAAAGAGTCACAGCCACCTGAGAAGAGTCATGGTTATTCATAAATTCCTACTCTCCCTGCTGATGACTGACAGTCTTCTACCTAGTTTTCTCCCTTTCTCTCTGGGAGAGAACTGCCAATCTTCAGCAGATGGGTGGGAGAGCAGGAGATTAGGAATAACCATGACTCTTCTCAAGTAGATTTGACTCTTTTCAAGGCCCAGTCTGCAATGATTATGACGCTGGTTCTCAGCAACTACTTACTTTTAGCTCATGAGTGACACACTGCTAAAATCAGCATTTCTGAAATTAATTTATGCTGCCCTCAGTGAGGTCAAGATAAAGTTGATGACAGGATCCCTTTAAAGTATCTTGGCACTGGAACCAGAGAATCGGAGAACGGAGAGTATTTTTTTTTAATCCATGTACCCTGCCTGAGCATATCAAAAACAATCCGGACATCGGTGGACTTTAGGGCTCATGGCCACAGATTCTGTTTAGAAATAAGGGGGCAGGGGACACTAACAAGCCACTATGCTTTGACGATGATACTGAGATCGGTGCGAAGAACAGTCCAGCAATAAAAGTGTCGTATGAAACTGTAGGGGGCAAAAATGAAAGATCTTTTTGGCTGGTAGTGGTGGACTCCTCATTCAAGGATGGCCGAATGGAACAGGCACAGACCTCAGATGAAGCTGATCTCAGGTGAGGCAACAAGCTGGCCAGTTACATCTGGCTTACCGGTTCCAATCTACAGACTTATGGCTCATGCACACTGCCATTGCTTTTTTTGTGGTCTGCAAAACATGGATACCGGCCGCGCGCGTTTCGCATTTTGCAGAACGGAACATCCTGCCCTCTGTACTATGTCCTATCCATTTCCGCACAACGGGACCGTGGAACAGACATACAGATGCGGACAGCACACTCGTCTTAAACTATCTTTAGGCCACTTTCACAGGTTAGTATTTGGTCAGTATTTTCCATCGGTATTCGTAAGCCCAAACTAAAAATGGGTCCAAAACACAGAAGAGGCACAAAATCTTTGCATTATACTTTTTCTTTCTTGGTTGTGTTCCTGGTTTTGGCTTACAAATACTGATGCAAAATACTGACCAAATGCTGACTGTGTGAAAGTGGCCTTAGTTAGAGGCAACAGGTGTGGTGAACACAGGGGGGATTTATCATTCCCCCCATGCAATTTTTCTGGGGTAAAAAAAGTCACAAGCCCTGTGTTTGTAACTTTTTGAATGCCGCTGTGAAAATTGTGTCTCACTTGGCATTTCTACTCTGCCACTTTCCAAAAAGGAGGCATGGGGAGGGTGGGGCCAGCATGCCCGGGACATTTATTTTTATTTAGTCCTCATGCAGACATCCGTGGAGCACGGTCCGTGAAAACCCGGACTGTGCTCCTACTGAGTGCAGGAGCGCACAGCGTCATTGGTTGCTATGACGCCGTGCGCTTCCTGCCGTGGAGCCGTGCGCTCCTGCACTCAACAGGAGCACAGTCTGGGTTTTCCCCCGACCGTGCTCCATGGATGTCTGCATGAGGCCTTAGGGCTCATGCACACCCCCGTTGCCGTATTGCGGCCCGCATATGGAGGGTCCGCAATACACGGGCACCGGCCGCGTGCAGCCCGCATCACGGATCGCGGACCCATTAACTTCAATGGGTCCTCAATCCGGGAGATGTGGAGCGGAGGCACGGATCGGAACACCACGGAAGCACTACGGTGTGCTTCCGTGGTGTTTCTGGCCGTGCCTCCGCACTGAAAAAAAGTTGCGCAAGCACTACAGATGCGGACCCCATTCAGGTGAATGGGTCTGCGATCCGCATGCGGTGGCCCCATGGTCAGTGCCCGTGCATTGCGGACCACAGTTTGCGGCCCGCAGCATGGGCACGGCCGGCACACAAGCCTTGTGCCTTTAGGCTGTGTTCACATCTCCGGTGAACATTTCCAGCAGGCTGTTTCGGCAAAGAACAGTCACTCAAAACAGCCGGCGTTCAACGGAATCCAGCATTACCACATTCAGCAGATCACCACTAGATCCCTATTGACTATAATGGGATCTGGTGGTGATCTTGCATAAAAGCCGATTTTCGACATGCAGTGGCTTTTGTCCAGCTGACAGCCGGTATTTACGCAGGACGGTAATCATACACTGGTTTTCTGGTGTGAATGAAGACAGAAATCTACAACAGCTAGGTGGCTGGCATCGATGTCAGTCTGGTGCACGGCCTGCTGGAAGATGCGCCAAATCTTTGATGAAATGCGGCCCTCCGGCTGCACAGGGGAAATCCGCACTGTCAAAGAAAACTTACATTGCCCCCAACTTCCCTGGGCAATGGCATACCGGCCTGCAGCCTGCCTCGCAGTGGCAGATACATGATTGTAGGCCAGGGGACCTCTCCATGTGGCACGCTCTGCAAACTCTCTGCTACAGGCTCTGGCTATTTTCCTTGTGGAGCTCCAACACAAACTTTAGAAGGGGGATGGTCACCACACAAAGGATGCTTTGCCCACAGTAGTCCATATTGTACAGCACCTCAATATAGCGTATTATACAAAAGACAATTACAAGTGAGGTAGCATATCACATAATAGTCATCACATTGCTGGTGTACTCTTAATGGAGGCACAGAACAGTTCACCATGGGTGGTGTTATCACCATAACAAGGTTCAGTCATCTAGCAGATGGCATGAAGAATCGATCTCCTGTAACGGGGTGCCATGACACAAACCATGATAAAGTCAGAAAAGGCCGTCTTTAATTCTAATGAGACCGTTACTCAAATATGGAAAATGAAAGGTGATCTCTTCACTAGATAAATTAAAACCATCCCTGTGGGACCACCTTGGATAATGACTAGGAACATCAGCCAAATGAAGTCTATGAGCGTGCGACAATTAGCAATAGATGTGATGAAGCCGATTTCACTAGATCGGTCCTTCAGATACAAGTATTGGAGGATCCGTGAGGAGGTCAAGATCCACCCTGGGATCTAGTTCTACAAAGGAAGAAGAAGTTGAAGTCCCCAGCGAAATATAGAATTACCGACTGCATTTTAGATCCCAGAAAACCTTGAAAATATCCATTTACTGTAAACCCAACTCAGTAAAAAAAACTTTAGAGGGTTGCAGAATGCTGTGGAGCACTGAGCACGTGGACGGGAGAGCTTTCTGTAAATGATCAGGCATGCAGACATAATACGGGAGGATCTGCATGTACAAACACGACTGGTTTTATAACCAGAGACGGCCGGCTCATTGTTTGGTGCCATATTTCCCACCAAGTGTCTATGATATTAATATTAGCAATATGCTGGAGAAAATGTATGTAATCTGCAGACTTCTAAGCTGATGGCGCTTCTCACCCCCACCAACTACAGCCTGCCATCTGTTTGGTGGGTGACATAGATTAAAGCAGTATGAGGGAAGTGCTTTAGAAGCTATACCAGCTTATGAAGGATGATATCACTAATGGTAATACACGAGATTAGGATCAGCCAGATGCGGACGATCAGACGTATGGCGGACCCAGGGGCGCAGGAGATGCATCTGGGCTCTGTGGGGCCCCCTCTGCCAAATGAAAATGCCACCAAGGTTATATAACTCACATAATAGATGGAGACACAGGACAGGATCTTCCTGTGACTTCTGGTCACATTGTTCCTACAAATGATCCAACCATCGATATGTGAGAAGAAACTGGCAGTTCAAGGACTTGGCAAATGAATAGCTGTAATTGGCTAATTATGCCACATACAGGGGTGGACTGGCCATAAACCCTACAGGAAAATTTCCCAGTGGGCTGATGCCCAGGGAGCTGCCCGAACCCACCACTTGGCCACCAGCCAAGGAACATAAAGATCTGATGCTCTCAGCATTAATGTAGGGGCATCAGGCACTTTGGCACTTGGCCAGCGTCCATAGGTGCCCTCCTGAATTCACCTGTAGTGCCATCCTCAGGATGATGATACAGTTTCATACTGTGGCCAGTATTTTGTACAGCTAAGCAAGAGTGCATGCTGGGAGTTGTAGTGCTGGAGGTTGTTGACCCCTGGTCTAGATCTACTAAGCATCTGTTACCTCTGAGGCCCTCATATCTTTGACATTAGTCAATACTTGAGGTCCACTCATCTCGATCCAGCATCAGAAATATTACCGTCACCCAATCCGGTAGCTGTCAATCCTCCAGTAACATAGTAACATAGTAACATAGTTTATAAGGCCGAAAAAAGACATCTGTCCATCCAGTTCGACCTGTTTTCCGTCATGTGCACACGGTCACATCAAATCCGGAGCAACTCACTGACGTCGTCCCTATATCTACTGTCGCCAGAAGGCTGGTGGAATCTGCAGCCAACCTGCACCGCAAGTGATGCTGAGGGACACTTACCCCCTGCATGAAATCTGCACCAAAACACACGTCAGGGTTTAGGTGCGGACTGTGCGATTTTTATTGCGGATTTTCTGTTTATGAGAACAACTGCATTAAAGTCTATGGGGAAAACCAGTCCACGTAAGGTGTGGAATCACACAATTGCCAAGCCGTGGATTGTAAAATCTGTACAACAGGCCAAATCCCCCACGGAAGAAAATAGCAAAGTGTACAGTGTGTGTAGGTAGTCTTAGAATGGCTATGGGTTTAAAGGGGTCCTCTGAATTTTAGAAAAAAAAATGTACTTTTGTCTACATTTGCTAAATGTTGTAAAAAATGCGTAGCTCCATTGCTGCTGGCCACGGTCCCCTGCAGCTCCGCTGCTGCTGGCCACGGTCCCCTGCAGCTCCGCTGCTGCTGGCCACGGTCCCCTGCAGCTCCGCTGCTGCTGGCCACGGTCCCCTGCAGCTCCGCTGCTGCTGGCCACGGTCCCCTGCAGCTCCGCTGCTGCTGGCCACGGTCCCCTGCAGCTCCGCTGCTGCTGGCCACGGTCCCCTGCAGCTCCGCTGCTGCTGGCCACGGTCCCCTGCAGCTCCGCTGCTGCTGGCCACGGTCCCCTGCAGCTCCGCTGCTGCTGGCCACGGTCCCCTGCAGCTCCGCTGCTGCTGGCCACGGTCCCCTGCAGCTCCGCTGCTGCTGGCCACGGTCCCCTGCAGCTCCGCTGCTGCTGGCCACGGTCCCCTGCAGCTCCGCTGCTGCTGGCCACGGTCCCCTGCAGCTCCGCTGCTGCTGGCCACGGTCCCTTGTAGCTCCGCTGCTGCTGTCCACGGACCCCTGCAGCTCCGCTGCTGCTGTCCACGGACCCCTGCAGCTCCGCTGCTGCTGTCCACGGTCCCCTGCAGATGTCCCTTTATGTCATCTGCAGTTGTGACAGGCCGTACCATCATGTGACTGCTCCAGCCAACCACTGGCTGCAGCCTTTATGTACTTCACTAGCTACCACCTCTGCAGCCTGTGATTACAGGTACGGCACCAGCGGAGCAGGGGATTATAGGTGAGTCTGAAACCATAATCATTCCTGACATTGAGAAACGACAGGTAACAGGACAGCGGCCAGTTGTGTACAGGTGCAGTCATTCAGAGCTGAAGCCGATACACATGAGGTCATTCATGACTCCACTTGCAGACTGGACCGCCGCTCCATACACCCCCTCCTCACCGTGGGGCCACCAGTACTAGTGATCGTTGGGGCTCACTGCTTATATTAGAATTGCTGGATATTATAAAATCACATAAGAAGGCTCCGCCTATAAATGTCTAAATATTTACATAAAATTTGCACGCACTTTTTAAAATCCCATATCACATACGATCTCGCCGGACATTGCATAGGAGAAGCCAGCCTTAGACCCCCGCCTACAGCCAGGGCCACTGGGATTTCCTGCAGTTGCTCCTTAGCAACAGACTATAATATGATGATACAGTCTGTAGTCTGCTGCTAAGGAGCAACTGAAGAAGTCAGTAGGAAAACCTCCAAAAGGATCCCTTTCACAATATTATATCAGGAAACAGTCCATAAAGATGACCATGAGCACAAACCCCAGCATGCACTGGCTGGAATGAGAAGATGGGGGTTGTAGTCCGACCACGTCACCTACCTATGGCATGTAACTTCCCGGTACATATACATGATGACAGATTCTCCTGGTGACAGGAGTGACAAGGACTCACCCCGTGGACGTGGTAACCCTCATTGCCTCCATCCGCAGGCTCCGAGCTCAGAGACAGCCCCATGTCGGGGAATAGACCGTGACAGCCGGGACAAGCGGAGGAGACCAAGCCGGCGACACGCAAGACACTACAAGCTCGCCAGGCCTACTAATCCAGCGCTGCTGGACGGAGCCGGGGTGGAGGGACTCTGCAATCGACTGGAATGCCTGGCGAGTAGTGACGCAGCATGGCAACAGAGGAAGGGAGCTGGTAACCAGGGACGCGCGCGCCGGGAGATCCCACTGGGAAATAGAGACCTGTTCATGGGGAAGACGGGGCAGGATCTGGTGGGGAATCTCAGGAGATCCCTAGTAACCTGATCATAGTGTAGGAGGCTGGAAGACAAGACTTATAGGGGGACGTCAGTGACATGTATATACAGGCTCTATAGGCGACACAGACTGAGGCTGGGAGACATCTGGGGCAAGGACCCTGCGGATCCTCAAAAGACACAACCTTCATCCGATAAAGATTGTAAGGATGGCGGATACAGACCCTCAGATGATGGTGAGATGAAAGCTTCATCCTTATTAATTCTATGGTGACGTATGTAGTTAGTATGTATACCGCTACCCCACGTTTTCTTCACATGATCCGAGATTCAGCGCTACACTTGTACATATCAACAAGTCCTGTATCCGCATAGGGACAGCCATGTCCTTCTGTCCTGTCACAGGATCAGGAGGGGACACCACTGGCTGTGATACACCATCCATGTTCAACAGCGGACATCACCTAAATGTGGCATACAAGGCAGCTGACATGGTGGGGGGCCCTGTTATTGTGATATAAGCCGACCCTTTCATCGCTCATGGACCCCATACCATACAGGTACATAGCCCGGGGTCCAGTGTTGTCGGACCAGGGATCAGCAATCTTCGGCACTCCAGCTGTTGTGAAACTACAACTCCCAGCAAGCTCCTTTTATTTTGATGAGAGTTCTGAGAAGAGCAGAGGAAGTATGCATGCTGGGAGTTTCACAACAGCTGGAGGGCCGCAGGTTGCCCACCCCTAAGAGCACAGGCTCTTACACTGACGGCACATGGCTATACCTATAAAGAGTCTTGCAGACGATCAGATCTGTGCTGCCGAGCGCTGTCTACACTGGATGCATTTGAATTCACTTCTCAACTGAGCGCAGGTTTTCAACCTTTGTGTCAAAACTCATGAATTCTGACAAAACTGACAGCAAACAAGGATCTGAAAAATGGCGAGGAACTGAAACACAAAGTATATTAGAAAAATGCATCCTTTTTAATTGGTGTAATAAGTAAATCTTATTTACTTCAAACCTGAAACACCCTTAAATGGATCCTCTCACATCAGCAAATAGCATTTATTATGTAGAGAAAGTTAATACAAGGCACTTACTAATGTACTGTTATTGTCCATATTGCTTCCTTTGCTGGCTGGATTCATTTTTCCATCACATTATACACTGCTTGTTTCCATGGTTACAGACCACCCTGCAATCCTACAGCAGATGGTGCTGGATTCTGTTTCGATCTCTGAATGTTCTTTTTCTTTTCCAGGCTTCCATCATTTTCTACTGTAATGATAAATACAATCGCCACGTGCAGCAGATAACAAGGGAAGGTCTGCAGAGGTATCACAGCGATCCGGTGCTTCTGTTTTTCAAGGCCTATAGTATCCTTATGGAAGGTAATTTTAATTGCTGAAATATTTAGTAAATGCCTTATTTCTATTCATTTGTCAGCTGAAATTATTATCGAAGTGCGTCTGTAGGGGGTCCTTAGTGACAGGGATGGAGGTAGTCTACACAGTTAGCTGGGGTACAGCAACTGTGTGGGAAGAAGCAGTCAATTGGGTTCAAACTCAAGCTGACCTGTAGCTGCTGATGGCGGCTTTCCACAGGTTTGCTCTTCAGCTTAGTAGACCGCTACATACAGGCAAGTTTAAAGGGGGCCGACTACTTTGGCTCAGTGCCTAGACTTCCTGCTCTGCCCTCCCTCAGATGGCTCATTGCCAAAGAGAGTAAAACTAACCTTAAAATGTTCTTGAGTTATATAAGTGGTAAAAAGTTTAAACCTCAAAGTGTTGACCCTTTAAAGAGTGATGAGGGAGGAGTTGTGGAGAGCGATGAGGAGAAAGCAGATTTATTAAATATTTTTTTCTCCACTGTATCCACTGAGGAAAATAAAATGTTAGCTGAAATGCAGAGTGTCAAAGTAAAAGTGCCCTGCCTGACCTAGGAAGAAGTGCAGCAGCGTTTTAAAAAGATTAAAATAGACAAATCACGGGGTCCAGATGGCATACACCCTCCCATCCTAAGAGAAATAAGTAATTCTCATAGCTAGACCCTTATTTCGGATATTTAAAGGGGTTTTCCAACCCCTATAATAACCCCCAATGCCCAGGCACCTCATATAGATTATACTTACCCCCCTCCCTAGCATCACGGGTGACTCCAGGGATGCTCATCCCTGTTGTGGCCTGCTATTTTCTGCACTGAACTCCAAATCAGTACCCCAATTGCACAGTAAAATATTAAAGGGGTTCTGCAGTTCTGTAAAACTGATGATCTATCCTCTGGATAGATCATCAGCCTCTGATCGGTGGCGGTCCGACACTCGGGGCCCCCGCCGATCAGCTGTTTGAAAAGGCAGCGGCGCTGGAGGAGCGCACCCGCGGCCTTCTCTGGGTTTACCACAGGCCAGTGACGTCACGACTAGTATCACTGGCCTGGGCTAAGCTCCATTCGAGTGAACAGGAATCGTTGTTTTTGGGGCATTTTTTGGATCCAAGAGTGGATGCGACAGGAAGGAGAAGTAAAGGTCCTTTCTATATATTTCCTATTCCCTTTGAATCCACTTCTGGCTATCGCTCAAAACCTCCATCAACTGCTAGAATATACTGTTACTTACTGCCTGGACTTCCAATCATCCTCATGTACCCTCATATAGGTTATACTTACCCCTCTCCCCGGCATCCGCGACACTTCTGATCCCCACATGGCTGCATCTAACTGTCACACGGATCAAAACATCCGGCGACGGCGGCAGCCAATAGCAGGCCACGATGAGGACAAGCCTCCCTAACATCGCGGGTGACACTAGGAAGGCTCGTCCCCGTCTTCGCCTGCTATTGGCTGCCCCCTTTCCCCGTCACTGGATGTTTTGATCTGTGTGACAGAGATATGCGGCAATCAGAAGCGATGCAGGGAGCAGTTTAAGTATACCCCATATGAGGGGCCTGGGCATTAGGGGGGTCATTATAGGGGTTGGATAACCCCTCTAATGTACTTCTGGATGGCACAGTTGGCTGCACATAACCAAACCATGTCCACGTGCACTGTGTAGTGGCCGTGTCCAGAGTACTGCAGCTCAGCCCCCACCCAAGTGAATGGAGTGTAGTGTATAGACCGTCTGCTTCCGCTCCGTACTTTGTGTAGCTTCTGACGCTGCGGCTGCCCGAAACTGCTGCAGCCGGGTGTTGGATCCCCACCAATCTGATATTGACAGTTTTTTGATGAAATAATTGCAGTTTATATATAATGTTCTTTTGTGTTTATGGTAACAGATCGTGTGCAGGAAGCAATCCGGGAACTGGAGTCCATCAAGGATGTCCCTGAAGTCTCCTTATGTGCCATCATGTTACTTATGTACGCTCACAAAAAAAGTGAAGCCGTAGGTAAGAGTTTGCTCGTCCATGTAAACGTCCAGTGGTGTATACTGGTTTGGAATGGACATTCACCTGAATGGTTCCCATAGGAATCTGCAAGCGCATGCCGTACTTTCTCAGATTTTCACATTGACGCAGAAATCATGGCATGCTCATATACGGCAGTACCACACAGCGATACGGCGGTGTACAACAGGCCCAGATTACAGTACACGTGCTACCGAATACCTTCATGAAAACAACTGAAGCAACTTTGCAAATAGACTTTATTTAACCCCTTCATGGCATATGACGTAATAGTACGTCATAGCGGCAGGTGACTTGCAGCAATTTGATGTACTATTACGTCATGGTGATCGGGCAGGCACTGCTCTTGTGCCCGCCCAATCAGTGCGGGGGTCCAGTAGTCACTGATAGCCAGGCCCCTGCTGTATCCACCAGCATCGCTGTAAAAGCAGATGCCGGCAGACTAACCTCTTCTTGACCGCGGCATAGATGGTGTTTGCGGCGGGTTAGGGATCCCACCGTCGCATGTGACCCGATGGGCGAGAAGGCAGCCCAATACCTTGCTGAGGCCTGCAGAAGCCGAGGAGATCCAGCCACAGGCAACCTGTTAGTGTATTACTCAGTGTAATACACTAACAGGCAATGTATTACAGATGTATCGTAATGCATTGCAGAGGGGTTCAGACCCCCAAAAGTTGAAGTCCCAGAGTGGGACAGAAATAAAATAAAAAAAAAATGTTTTTAATAATAAAAAATAAAGTAAAGCGAAAATAAAAGTCAATTTCCCCTGATTTTATTATAAAAAAAAGAAAAAACACACATATTAGGAGTCGCATCCGTAACGACTGGCTCTATAAATATATAACATAATATACCCTGTCTGATAAACACCGTAAAAAAAAAACAAAAAAAAAAACCTGTGCCTTACATCACAAAAAGTGCAACACCAAGTGATCAAAAAGTCATGCGCACCCTAAAATAGTACCAATCAAACCATCACCTCATCCCGCAAAAAAACAAGCCCTTACATAAGACAATCTCCAAAAAAACTATGGCTCTCAGAATATGGAGACCGAGACACTAAAACATCATTTTTTTTTTGTTTCAGAAATGCTTTTATTGTGTAAAACTTAAATTAAAAAAGCATACATATTAGGTATTGCCACATCCGTAACAAACTGGTCTATAAAAATCTCACATGGCCTAAGCCATTTTTGTGTCACCTTACATTACAAAAAGTGCAACACCAACCAATCAAAAAGACGTATGCCCCCCAAAATAGTACCAATCAAACCGTCACCTCCTCCCGCAAAAAAATGAGACCCTACCTAAGACAATCGGCCAAAAAATAAAAAAACTATGGCTCTCAGACTATGGAGACACTAAAACATAATTTTTTTTGTTTCAAAAATGCTTTTATTGTGGAAAACTTAAATAAATAAGAAAAAGTATACAAAACGACCTGCTGTATAAAAATATCACAAGACCTACCCCCACAGGTGAACGCTGTAAAAAGAAATAAATAAAAAATGTGCCAAAACAACCAATCTTTTGGTCACCTTGCCCCATAAAGTGTAATATTGAATGATTAAAAAATCATATCCACCCAAAAATGGTACGAATAAAATCGTCAACTCAAATATGCTTTATTATGTAAATCTGACACAAACAAAGAAAGTAGACATATTTGATACTGTTGCGTCCGTAACAACCTGCTCTATAAAAATAGCACATGATTTAACCTGTCAGATGAACATTGTAAAAAACAAAAAATGAAAACTGTGCCAGAACAGCCATTTTTTAGTTACCTTGCCTCACAAAAAATGTAATATAGAGCGATCAAAAATCATATGTACCCCAAAATAATACCCACAAAACTGTCACTGTATCCAGTAGTTTCCAAAATGGGGTCACTTTTTGGGAGTTTCTACTGTAGGGGTGCATCAGGTGGGTTTCAAAGGTGACATGGTGTCTAAAAATCAAAGTTTGCCTTACAAAAACCATACGGCGCTCCTTTCCTTCTGCACCCTACCATGCGTCCTTACAGCAGTTTACCACCACATGTGGGGTGTTTCTGTAAACTGCAGAATCAGGGTAATAGATTACCTAATTTAAATTGAGTTTGACTGTTAACCCTTGATGTTTTACAGAAAAAAAATGATTAAAATAGAAAATCTGGCAAAAAAGTGAAAATTTTCATCTCAATTTTCCTTTAATTCTTGTGGGACAACTAAAGGCTTAAGTTTGTAAAATCAGTTTTGAATAACTTGAGGGGCGTAGTTTCTACAACGGGGTCATTTATGGGTGGTTTCTACTACCGTGTTTCCCCGAAAATAAGACAGTGTCTTATTATTTTTTTTCCTCCAAAAAAAAGCGTTAGGGCTTATTTTCGGGATAGGTCTTATTTTCAGGGAAACACGGTTTAAAGCGTGTCCCCATCAGACCCCCGATCAGCCCACTGTGCCCCCTTCAGACCTCAGATCAGCATGCCCCCATCAGACCTCACACCAGCCCACCCAGCCCCATAACAATAAAATAAAAAACTCCTCTTACCTGTCCTGCGCCACGGCTCCGCTCCGGCGCTCCTCAGGCTTCTGAGGCCGGCGCTGCACTGTCACCTGACTGCGTGCAGCGTCAGGTAATAGTGTGCGCTCTACGTCCTGATGCTGTACGTTGTCAGGACAGGGTAGCGCCGGACCCGGCGCGGAGCCACGGCGCAGGACAGGTAAGAGAAGTTTTTTATTTTATTACTATGGGGCAGGGTCGGCTGATCTGAGGTCTGATAGGGTGCCGGCTGCAAAAATATACAAGTGAGCGCTTCCATAATGGAAGCGCACACTTGTATTCGCTTTATAACACGTACCGCAATTTTCCCCCCTACTTTTTTTGGGGAAAAAGTGCGTCTTATAAAGCGAAAAATGCGGTAACGTAGATAGGGTTTATTTTTGGAGTAGGGCTTATATTTTAAGCCTACTCCAAAAACAAGGCAAAATAGCACTAGGGCTTATTTTAGGGATAGGTCTTATTTTCGGGAAAACACGGTATGTAAGCCCCACAAAGTGACTTTATAACTGAACTGGTTCTTAAAAAGTGGGTTTTGGAAATTTTCTTAAAGAGGCTCTGTCACTAGGTTGTAACCTATGTATTTAAATGCATAGGTTACAAGTCCTAGTGACAACTTTTAAAATCATACCTTTCATGCAGAGTTCTGCGCAGCGGTCGCGTAGAAATCTAAACTTTAAAACATATGCAAATGAGCCATCGGAGCACCGGGGGGCGGCCTCTTTCCTCTGGAGCACCGCTCCTTCACCGCCCCCCCCCGGGCCCGAGGCACGTCCCCTGTCTCTAATCACGCCCCCTCCTGTATTTGATAGACAGCGCTAGACTGGTAAGTCTAGCGCTGGACTCTCGCGCATGCGCCCTAAAATTTTCCCGGCGCATGCGCAGTAGCGCTAGCAGTGTCTACACTGCAAGTGCTGTCTTCTCTTCTGCGCACGCGCCGTAACTCCCGGAACTAGTGAAGTGACGGCGCGTGCGCAGAAGAGAAGACAGCGCTTGCAGTGTAGACACTGCTAGCGCTACTGCGCATGCGCCGGGAAAATTTTAGGGCGCATGCGCGAGAGTTCAGCGCTAGACTTACCAGTCTAGCGCTGTCTATCAAATACAGGAGGGGGCGTGATTAGAGACAGGGGACGTGCCTCGGGCCCGGGGGGGGCGGTGAAGGAGCGGTGCTCCAGAGGAAAGAGGCCGCCCCCCGGTGCTCCGATGGCTCATTTGCATATGTTTTAAAGTTTAGATTTCTACGCGACCGCTGCGCAGAACTCTGCATGAAAGGTATGATTTTAAAAGTTGTCACTAGGCCTTGTAACCTATGTATTTAAATACATAGGTTACAACCTAGTGACAGAGCCTGTTTAAAAATTTGAAGAATTGCTTCCAAAATTCTAAGCCTTCTAACGTCCTAAAAAAATAAAATGGCATTTACAAAATGATGCCAACATAAAATAGATATTTGAGGAATGAAATAAGTAATGAATATTTTATGAGGTATTAATTTTTGTTTTAAAAGCAGAGAAATTTAAATTTTGAAAATCGCCAGTTTTTCCACATTTTTGGTAAATTTTGGATTTTTTCATAAATAAAGGTGAAATATATTGACTCAGATTTACCACTATCATGAAGTACAATATGCCACGAAAAAACATTCTCAGAATGGCTTGCAATAGTAAAAGTGTTCCAAAGTTATTACCACAAAAAGTGACACATGTCAGATTTGTACAAAATGGCCTGGGCAGGAGGGCGAAAACTGGCCCAGGGTAGAAGAGGTTAAAATGTCCTGTTGTTTTGTATCTACTGCTTCTTATGCAGGTCTGTGTGTCTCCTTGGTAGACAAAGCTCCAGTCTTATTCCTCTCCATCAGTTGCCTACTTCTCGCTAACCTTGGTGGTAGTGGCGGCCTCCTACATGTATGGCAAATCTTTACATAAGATGGTTACCGGTGGTCTGGGGTGGTTATTAATTTATATACATGTAGGTCTATAATAGTTTGGTGGTCAACACTTTAAGGGGTTGCCCAGGTTCAGAGCTGAACCTGGACATATCCCATCCTCTCTCACTCAGCCCCTCTGACATTTCATGCTCCGATCCTCTCCTTTGCCCTCCGCTGAATCGCACAGGGCAAGGGCTTTTTCTGGAGATCCGGTGACATATCAGGCTCTCCATGGGTAAAGCTAGGCGAAAACTTCCACCTAGCAGTGAGTCCACTGACATCACTGGCACTAATGGGTGATCTTTAACGCTGTGCTAGCCTGTAAAATGGCTAGGGCAGCGTTAAAGCCCTGCTGGTGACGTCACCGGGAACACTGCTAGGTGGAAGTCTCTGCCTAGCAGTGAAAAATGTAAACGAAAAAAACCTTGCCCTGCGTGATACAGCACACGGCAAGGGAGAGCATGATATCAGATGGCCTGCCTGGGTGAAAACATCGGCGGGGGGCACCCCCACCGATTAGCTGCTGAGCAGTGCACACATGCCGTCTGCCTTCTCTTTTCCTGCTGCTGTCTATGGAACAGCAGCAGTGGACAGGGTGTTGAACCCCTGCCGATCTGATATTGATGACCTATCCTGAGGATATGTCATCAATAGTAAAAGCGTGGACAACCCCCTTAACATCATCTGACATGATTTAAGTTCTCTAAAATACAATGAAACTTCCTAAATTCAGGCTCTTCTTAATGTTGTATTCCTTACAGACCGAGATGCTGTTTCTGAGTTAGAGGCAAAATTAAAAGAAACTCGTAGATCGGCAGGACCTAAAGCATTGTACTATGCAGGCTTACTTCTGTGGCTGCTGGGGAGAAGTGACAAGGCCCAGGAATACGTAGACCGAATGCTGAAAATATCCAATAGGTCTGGTGAGGTAAGTAGTGAAACATTGACCGTTCAGTAGGGGCAGGTAACCATCACCGAAATAGCATCATAAATGTCCTATGTAAATGTCCTATGATGGAGTGTGGTTTTGTATTCGTATGGGAACACGATATGGTTTTCTTGATTTCCAGTTCTTAATATCTTGTGCACACCAGAGCTGCAAATTTTTTTGAAACCCAATTCTGATGTCACAGCAGTCTAAAATCCACTGTGATGTCACAGTGGCTTACCTGCCTAAAATCACTAGTGATGTCACAGCAGCCTGACTAAAAGCCACTATGATGTCACAGCAGCCTAAGTGACTAAACCCACTGTGATGTCAGCAGCCTACGTGCCTGGAATCCACTTGTGATGTCACAGTAGCTTATCTGTCTGAAACCATCTTGTGATGTCACAGTAGCTTATCTGCCTGAAAGAGATTTGTGATGTCACAACTGCTTAAATGACAGGAACACAGCTGTGATGTTACAGCAGCTTAGCTTCCTGAAACACTCTTGTGATGTCATAGTAGCATACCTGACTAAAAACCACAAACTGATGGACACACATTTGTGAGGTCACAGCATATTATCTGTTTAAAATCCACTTGTGATGTCACAGTAGTTGGCTACACTTTCAACTATTTGTGATGTCACACTGGTTACAACTGTTTAACTGACGAAACCTCACTTGTAAAATCACAGTAGTTGTGATGTCACTGCAGTTACCTAATGGAAATCCACTTGTCACAACATCGTACCTGCTTGGAATCCACTTGTGATGTCACAGCAGCTTATCTGACTGAAAGAGATTTGTGATGTCACCACAGCTTACCTGTGCAAGAAACAGCTCGAGAAGAGCAGGAAAAAACAGCGTGCTGCATAGGGAACTCCAATTAAGATATTTTTTATTAAAAATAAATTAATAGAAACAGAAAATTCAGCATCAGTGACGCGTTTCGGTGGCGGTCTGTAGCTGATGTTAAATTTAATGTTTTTATTTATTCATTTTTAATTGTAGTTCCCCATGCAGCACTCTGTTTTTTCCTGTTCTTCTCTAGCTGCTTCTTTCACATGTTTCCTCCAGCATCCACTGGGATGTGTTTGGCAAACGAGCGCAGCAGTCTGGTGATCCTCCCGAGGGACTTCACTTCTCACTTCTGCATTGCCTAATCTGCACAACACAATTTGGTAAGGTATACTTACCTATGAATTGTCTTGCGATCCCCCAGGATATCACACTAAGGAGCGCCCCCCCTTGTCTTTTCTTTTACAACAGCTTACCTGACAGAAACACTGTTGTAATGTAACAACAGCTCAGCTTCCAGAAGTACACTTGTGATGTCATAGCAGCTAACGCGATGGACATACATTTGTGATGTCACAGCATATTATCTGTCTAAAATCCACTTGTGATTTGACAGCAGTTTACTTACAGTTTCATCTATTTGTGATGTCACAGCAGCTTATTTGACCCAGACAGTTGTGATTTCACTGCAGTTACCTGACAGAAACCCAACTGTGATGTCACCTTAACTTATCTAACTCAAAGTTGTGACGTCACAGCAGAGTTCCTGACAGGCATTTCCGTCACTGTAGCTTATCTAAAGGCAACCACTAACAAAGGGACCTAAAGGGACCTCCATGATCTTCAGCTGCTTGTTTGCTTACAGAGTGGTAGCCATTGACCACCTTATTCACGGTTCTCCAGAAAGTAGATGCTTACATGTGATCCAATAGGAAGAAGGAAACACTAATATATTTGGGCCCTCTTGCCTACAAAGCCCCTGTGTATTTGCACAGGTTGCATATATGGTACGTCCGTCCCTGGGGGGGTTGGTATAGTGTGTTAGCTAGGTGTTGGAAGCAAAGTGCTTTCTTTTTCTTGTTGCTGGAATCCAGTAAAAAAAAAATCCCATGGGTTAATCATATATCTCAAGAAGTAGTTTGACGGGTACAATATATATATACATAAATGGCTCACTTATTAGTAGGAGTCCATGATCCCAAAGGTCATGTGTCAGACTTTATTACAGTAGCTAAAGCTTTTCAGGGAAATCTTTAAAGAAGAACTCCCGCAAAAAAAATTATTCCATGTCCTGCTAGAAATGTACATGATGTAATCTGTAGTGAATGTCATTTTCTTACCAATGGCTGTCTTTGTGAGTTATATCTCCCTGATGCTTCTCATCTGTGTCATGTGACCAGCAATCAGACCCACCAACTCACACATCATCTTATGTGTGGACAGGAAGTCTATTTCTCTGTGCATTCCTATGGGAGCCTCACTCTGAGTCTCATAAGAATGAATAGAGCAGTTACTGGCTTCCTGTCCTGGGTCAGTTGGAGATCAGGGAGTTGGTCACATGACCCAGCTACAATTAGAAGAGAGGGGATAACTCAGAAATGCAGTCTCTGATAAGAAGATTGCATTCACTACAGATTATATCATGCACCTTTCTAAGGCTAGTTTCACACCTGCGTCAGGGGACTCCGGCGGGCTGTTCCGGTGGGTGGCTGCCGCAGGTGCACGTGTGTGGCCGGATCCGGCCGCAGCACGGCAAACCCTGCCGAGAGATGGCCGGAACAAATGTACAACCGCTGGAACAGCCTGCCAGAGTCCTCTGACTCAGGTGAATAAAAATTTTTGTGGATGTTCTTCTTTAAGCTGAACGTGTGCAACCCATGCATTCCACTGGTTCTCTCTATTTAAAGGAGTTTTCGGGATCTCGATATTGATGACCTACCTCAGGATAGGTTATCAATTTCAGATAGGGGAGAGTCTGACACCACCACCAATCAGTTGATTTTGGCAGCCTTTAGCATCAGAAACAAACCAGGGGATGGATGCAGAATGCTCTATCCACAATCAAATAGCTGTACTGGTGTACTGCCTCTCAGCTCCTGTTCAGGTGAATGGTTGAGCTGCTGTATGCCGGCATGGCCACTGCACAGCCGATGGGGCCTTCTGCTTCCAGTTCTGTCCACTGTTTAGTTTCCAGCACCTGCCGATCAGTGGGGGGTGCCAGGTGTCAGACCAACCGATCTGATATCGATGATCTATTCTCCGGATGGACCATCAATATTGAGTGACCAGAAAACTCATTTAAGAACGCTATATTCTGTCAGTTGCAGTCATGGCTGTAGATCTGAGATAATGTACCCTATAAGACGCACTTGCCCATGAGACACACCTAGGTTTTAGAGGAGGAAAATGAGAAAAAAAATCTCAGACCTCAGCTCAGATCCCCAATGTTACTCAGACCTCAGAACAGACCCTCAGTGTTAATAAGTCCCGAATCAGACCTCCATGTGAATGACCCCCAGTCAAACCTCCATAAGTCCCCGAAATCAGACCTCAGATCAGACCTCCATGTGAATGACCCCCATGCGCAGATCAGATTACAAAAAAATCAACTTACCTGTCCTGCTCCAGACGCTGCCGCCGCTCCTCACATCCTGCGCTCTTCTCCTTCCTGCCACGCACAGTGCTGTCCCTGTGCTGTGACCCGGCGTCAAAGAGCGCTGATGTCCTCACACTGTGCACAGTCACAGCACAGCGAGCGGCCGAGGACCCGGAAGCGGTGAGTACAGAGCCTGGTGAGCCCCGCATTCACTCCTTCCCGGTCCTCCTGTACTAATGAGTGCTTCCATAATGGATGTGCTCATTGGTATTCGCCCCATAAGATACACTAATATTTTCCCCCCACTTTGGGGAGAAAAAAGTTTGTCTTATAGGGTGAAAAATACTGTAGGTCATTCATTATAAACCTGTTTATAATTTCAGGAAAACCGCCTGTTTAATGTCTAGGGAGCTATAGAATCACGTGTCTATTGGTAAGCGAAATAGTAGAAAATGATTTGATGGTTGCCCAATATGTAGACATACTGTATCTGTCTAGAGCAAAAATGGAACCATTTTGAATATTTACCATTATAATTATTCACCACCAGTACTCACTACTAGTACCCCACCCCCCATCAGGTTTGTCTAAGGATTATGGTCTTTGGGGGAATTGTCTGAATCTCAGATGTTCTTTAAAGGGCATCTGTCAGCAGATCTGTCCCTATGACACTGGCTGACCTGTTACATGTGCGCTTGGCAGCTGAAGGCACCAGTGTGGGTCCCATGTTCATATGTGCCAGCATTGCTGAGAAAAATGAGGTTTTAATATATGCAAATGATCCTGTAGGAGCAACGGGGGCGTTGCCGTTACACCTAGAGGCTCTGCTCGCTCTACAACTGCTGAGCCCTCTGCACTTGACAGGACCAGGTGTGATCACTTTTCCACTGCTGGTCCTGTCAAAGTGCAGACAGCGCAGTAGTTGTAGAGAGAGCAGAGCCACTAGGTGTAACGGTAACACCCCCGTTGCTCCTAGAGGCTCATTTGCATATATTAAAACATAATTTTTCTCAGCAATGCGGGCACAAATGAACATGGGACCAAAACAGATGACTTCAGCTGCCAAGTGTACATATAGCACGTCAGCCAGTGTCATAGGTACAAATCTGCTGACAGATGGGCTTTAATGTTAAGAAGGTTTCAAAGGAAAGTTTCATGTCAAAACTCATCATCCCGTCTTACTTCCAGCATGTCTGATACGTGCTTTCTTCCAGGGCTTAGTGTTGAAAGGATGGCTGAATTTAACTCCTGGGGTCTCTGTTGCAAAGTGTCTTAAATATTTTGACGAAGGGACTCAAGACAAGAAGGATTTATTTGGAATTATTGGAAAGGTACGTAGTCATTTTCTGATCTTTTATTTTAAAGGGGGAGTCCAGCTTTTACTAAATGATGGCCTACCTCCAGGATAGGCCATCACTAGCTGATCGGCGGGGGTCCGAAACTCTGAATCTTCACCTATCAGCTGCTCGGGTGTAGTTCCTACACAACTTCTGTCATCTATAGTGCTGCTCTTATTGATTTCAGTGGAAGTTGCGCTGTAGTAACGGGTTCCCTCTACTACACAGTTAAATGAGCTGAGTGGTTATGGAACCAGAACTACGTCCAAGCAGCTAATTGGCGGAGAGGAATGTTGGACCCCCACAAATCAACTAGGGATGGCCTATCCTGAAGTCAGCAATGACAGCCTTTCAGATTTCGAGCATAGCGCTATGGGACTTAGGCTACTTTCACATTAGCAAGGAAAGGAAAATACATACAATGCAACGGCACACTGCCAACCAGATAAAGCACAAAATGCCATAGAGATATAAGGTGTTCTGGAGCTAATGCTATGCTTGTTTAGTAAATTAGAGATTCTTGGCAAATATATTTTGTACAAAATTATCTGGGCCCGTCCACCAAATCGTCAAGGTGATCTCTGTAGGACGGGAACCTAACACTATTTCCTACCTGTTATGTGCCAACCTTGGCTTCCGTATAATCAGGGGGTGTTGGTTCCACATGTATGCTGGATTCCCTCTGCCTTTTGCCATTTCTCGTGCTTCAAAGGCCTGTTGAAGCCTTTGAAGTTTGTTCTGGAGGTGTGGCTACTCCATTTGGTCATGCACTCCTGACTAGCCCCGTCTGCCCCATAGGCTTATTTTAATCAATGTAAGTATAAAGCCGAGTGGACTCGGCATGCATGTTGGTACCTGCATCCCTGTATTAGTGGAGGCCTTTGAAGCACCAGAAATGGCAAAAGGCAGAGGGAATCCAGGATACGTGTGGAACCAACACCCCCTGATTATACGGAAGCCAAGGTTGGCACATAACAGGTAGGAAATAGTGTTAGGTTCCCGTCGTACAGAGATCACCTTGACGATTTGGTGGATGGGCCCAGATAATTTTGTACAAAATATATTTGCCAAGAATCTCTAATTTACTAAACAAGCATAGCATTAGCTCCAGAACACCTCATATCTCTATGGCATTTTGTGCTTTATCTGGTTGGCAGTGTGCCGTTGCATTGTATGTATTTTCCTTTCCTTGAGCAATCAGCCATAGGACTAAAATTCCCCTTACTTTCACATTAGCGTTTTCAATTCTGCTATTGAGATCTGTCATAGGATCTCAATAGTGGTAGAAAACACTTCTGTTTTGTCCCCATTCATTGTCAATGGGGACAAAACTGAACTGAACAGAACAGAGAGCACCAGAATGTATTCCGTTCCGTTTGGCTGCATCCCCATCACAGACAGAATAACGCTGCAAGCAGAGTTTTTCTGTCCGCGATGTTGTGTGGAGCAAGACGGATCTGTCATGACTCACAATGTAAGTCAATGGGGATGGATTTGTTTTATCTGACACAATAGAAAACGGATCCGTCCCCTATTGACTTTCAATGGAGTTCATGATGGATCCGTCATGGCTATATAACACATAATACAACCGGATCCGTTCATGATGGATGCAAATGGTTTTATTATTGTAACGGAAGCGTTTTTGCAGATCCATGACGGATCCGCAAAAAACGCTAGTGTGAAAGTGGCCTTAACATGACCGTCTTCTGATAACTGTTAAATATGGGACAATACTTCTGTATTGTAATGTATTTTACCTGTCAATATTACACTGACAATTTGCCTCTGGCAGGGTCTAACCAGCTGTTTTGTGTTACAATTCTGGACACCACTGTTAGTCCTCCAGTTGCCATGGCCACCACATAGGACCTTGTGTGTGAGACCACCTCTATGATGTCCTACTGAAATAAGGACATAATGCAGTATTCTTGTAGGTAGAATGACATCCCTTCCCTCCAAAGTGCATAACAGTGAAGACAATACTTGTTGGTTCACATGATCCCTGCCAGCGTTGTGAGTGGCTGAGAAGGATCACGAGGAGCCATAGACATACACTATGACAGTGCACCGGGTTCGTGTTTCCTCTTGAAATTTACTAGTAAATTAGAGAGCTTGACACACTTTGGTAATTATCTAATTATCTTTGACAGAGATCTTGGCATTTATTTGTCTTGGGTTGACAACCATTTTTGTAAAATGTGACAACAGGAAGTGCAGCCATATTGGTTGTCACCTTTGAATTTACTCTTCAGGGTGAACTGACTCCCCGTGTTCTTCTAGTATAGTGTATGACTTTATTGCTTTGTGTAATTTAGTAAACGTATGCTTTTATCTGCAGGCAGAATGTCTGATGATGCAGAAGAATTATTCCGGGGCACTAGATGTGATTAACCAGACGATTGTTGGTTTTCCTAAATTCACAGCAGCACTTACTTTAAAGATGAGATATGTTCTAGCCATGCAGGACTGGGATCAAAGCCTGGAGATCGCCCAGCGGTAAGAGCAAAATCATCATCTTATCAGTTTTTGCTAATGACGTAGATGTGAAATAGGAAAAGCTAATCTCACTGATGGCGAAGTCGGATCTATTGTGGGACTGAAGTCAGTAATTCACTTTTTAAAGAGGACCTTTCACCACTCCTGACATGCCTGTTTTAATAGCTTCATGCATTCCCCACGTAATAACAATTCTGGAACATCTATTCTTATGGCTCTATGATGTGCCATTCCTTTATTATTTGCACTAGAAGTTATGAATGAATTGCTCTTTGTCTTCAGTAAGGGAACAGAGGGGAGGTAACAAGTTGGGGGTGTGTACCTGCACAGTCTGAACATGACAGCACTGATTGGCTAGAGTCAGTCTGTGCAGGGACACACCCCCAACCGATCACCTCCCCTCTGTTCCATTACTAAAGGCAAATAGCAATTCATTCATAACTTCTAGTGCAAATAATAAAGGAATGGCACAACATAGAGACATAAGAATAGATGCTCCAGAATTGTTATTACATGGGGAATGCATGAAGCTATTAAAACAGGAATGTCAGGAGTGGTGAAAGGGCCTCTTTAAATGTCATACAGTATCTGCAATAAGTGATATATGGAAAAATGGCTTCCATTCTATTCCACTGTATAGAAAATGGCTTCCATTCTTCTTTTTATTGTATATTCTTGTAGACTCCTAACCATACAGATGAATAACATTGACGCTCTTCAGATGATGGCCATTTATTGTCTCACAAGAGAAGGAAATGGGGTCAAGGTTAGTTTTATCCATTGCTTTCTTCCATCACAGTTTTTCACAGCTCAGGCAGTGTGAAAAGTAGCTAACTTGAGGGCTGCTTTAGATGGCGATATCTCCTCAATGGTAGCAGCTAGAAACATGCAATTGGTCTTGTCTGAAAGCTGACAGCCCAGGCTTTAATACAAGACTAAAGTCCAAGAAACAGAGGAGAAATCACTGTTAGAAATAAAGTCGGGAATAATCGCGTGTGAAACCTGTTTTTACTTTCATTTTCAGCTGTATTCACAGCATCTCGATTTCTATCAGATATCAGTTTCTAAAGATATCAGTGATATCTTTCTCTGTCCTGAACATATTGCTGATTTTGGTATTGTCTGAAAGCTTTGAATGTCGGCTTTCAAACAAGATCAGTTACATGTTTCTAGCTGCTACCATTCAGGAGGTAGCAGCATCTAAAGCAGCCCTCCCCCCTCCAGTTAGCTACTTTTCCCATTGCTGGACCTCCACTCTGGCAAAACAGTTAGGGGGTTAAAGGGGTTGTCCTATCTGGACACTTATGGCACATCGATAGGATACGTCATGAATGTCAGTTAGATGCAGGTCCCACTCACCTATTTTCATAGCAGTAAAGGGAGAGAGCCTCCTCCTTTTCAAAACAGGGCCCGGTATTGAGATAGGACGAGGTTCCAGAGGTAGGACCTACACCTAGCGGACATTTATTGCTATCAATATGCCATAACTGTCCAAATTTAACAACCCCTTTAACTACTTCTTCAAACGGAATGTGTCACCTATATATTTTTTTACTAATTAAAATCTGATAATGTAATATATTCTTATGTTCTTGCCTGAGCTGCTGTTCACAACATTCATAGGTATGTTTTACAGCAGACCATAGGAACCAGTAGTCTAGAGATAACTCATTGACTTCTATGAGTGTTGTGTGCATGGAGGAGGAAAAGGTGAACTGTAGCCGTCACCTTTTTGTGAAAAGTGGATCCAGTGTTATCTAGGTGTGGGCAAAATGCGTCGTTGTAATCCTATCTGTGATGATAATGAGATGACTCCTAAGAAGGCTCAGCGGCCAGTGTGTAAATTGTAAGATTTCAGGATTTATTTTTAATATAAATAATAACATGTTAATAGAGCTGTCCGATGTAAGTGAATCCTGAATGGCAGGCAGTAACATACTGTTCTTACACATGTAACCTGTGAGACTAGTGAGTGGCTGCAGCATTCTCATGATCAAGAACGGGTCCCTATTACGTCTGATCCAGTGGGTTCACTGGCAGCTGCCTGTCAGTCATGCTTGACTTATGGCGGACTACCGCATTACATAAAAAATAACCAGGACACCTTCCCTTTAACTCCTGATTTTACACAGTAAAAGGCTGGAGGCAATGTCCATGATCGGTGATAACAGCGATCACAGACATTTAACCCCTCAGACGCCATGGTAAATTGTGACCATGGCATCTGAGCGGTGAAACCCCGAAAGTGCCCAGACGACTCCCCCACGCTAAGGTTGAGGGAGCTGTTTTTTCACATGGTGTGTCAGCCTCAGGACCTCTGATGGATCACATGTTCAAGTCTCCTAAGGGGACTTAAAGGGGTTATCCCATCTGCGCTCTTCACTAACCTTCCACCGCAACAGGTCTCCTCTTCCTGTATCTGCCAGGGGCGGTACCATCACGACTGACAGTACAGGAAAGTCGCGCTCCGGAAATGTCACTGCGCCACTTGCTTCTACTATTGTGCTCCTGGTGCTGCTGTTAGCAGTGTCCCAGAGCAGCTTTGTCAGTATTGCTGAAAGCTATTCCAAATGCCCGGGAGCAGTTCAATTAGTTTAAATGGAGCTGCAGTGAGGGGTCGGAACGGGACAGACTGCGCATGCGCGAATGTACCCAGCCGGCCGACAAGGAAAAAGAGGATAACGCCGCGCAAGCGCGGCCACTGCTGCGGTGGCCGTAACCAATGACAACTATGGGTAAATACACTTCAGGATAGATAACAAATATAGAGGAAAGTAGGAGAAATTGATAATTACATATATTGGCTACTTCAGAAGATGGGATAACCCCTTTAAAGGTGTTGTCTCATGATGGACAATGGGCGTTTTGCTCATTTACTGGGTAATTGGCGGCACGTTCACACTGCTAGATATTCTGTAACGAGCGTTTTTATGAATGCTCGTTACTGATTATCTGCAGGATTCTCGGCCTGTGTAAAGGGCCCTTTAGAAGCTGCTGTATAGTAGCTCTCAGAGCATTTGTTTTACTAATGGCCTTTCCAATTACAGGATAAAAGTGTATGGGGCATAAGGAAGGGTTGGTTTTCATGAGACGCCCCCTTTAGTACAAAGTCATTCTTCTGTTATGAATCCTAATCTATTTGTCACCTTGTAGGCACTTAACCATGTGAAAGAATTGATCAGCGCTCTCGAGACATTGGAGCCTCGGAATCCAGCGCTTCATTTCCAGAAGCTCCTTGTCATATGCAATTTGGTAAGAATTCTTCTTCTTTGTGGTGGAGTAGTTGTATCCGGTGAGAACACATGGACGTAGGCATGGCGTGGACCTTGTGGATAATTCTAAATGAGGGACATCCCTTAAAGACAAAGTGGAGTTGATCTGTTAAAGAAGAACTCCCGACAAAAAATGTATTCCATGTCCTGCTAGAAATGTACATGATATAATCTGTAGTGAATCTCATTTTCTTACCAATGTCTGAATTTTTGACTTCTATCATCCTGAAGTTTCTTATCTGTGTCATGTGACCAGCAATTAGACCCACCAACTCACACATAGACTTATGTGTGGACAGGAAGTCTAATTCTCTATGTATTCCTATGAGACTGGAAGCGAGGCTCCCATAGGAATGAATAGAGCAGTTACTGGCTTTCTGTCCTGGGTCAGTTGGAGGTCAGGGAGTTGGTCACATGACCCAGCTACAATAAGAAGAGAGGTTTTTACTCACAGAAACAGTCACTGATAAGAAAATGACAATCACTACAGATTATATCATGCACCTTTCTAAAAGGTCAGAGAATAAAAATGTTTGCGGGAGTTTTTCTTTAAAGGGGTTATTCCATGATTAATGTAAAAATCAAAATCCAATGTCATATAATACAGGGCAATCTCCAGCCCTGTACCTCATATGGATCCAGAGATCTCCACGTTCATTGCTCCAATTGCTTGATTTCAAGCTAGCATCTTGCACTCTTTCTGGGGGCAGGTTTCTTTCTACTGCAGCTGGTGGCAGTCAAATGATGGAATTGAGCATGTGCGTCCACCTCAGTGAGCAGGACAGAGAAATTAGAAAAATAGCAAACAGCAGGTGGTGCTATACAGATTTTATTGAATAACTCAGTGGTTATATACTACATTTTTAAAGGGGTTGTCCAAATTATTTTTTTGTTCTTTGTATGTTTCTAACTAGTCAAATATAACAGCTTTGCCATGCACTTTGTGCTTCTACAGCTGCTGGTTTCTCAGATTTAACTGAGGGTCACATGACCTGTGATGTCAGCTTCCTTTCCTGCACAAGCAGATAAGAGTCTGTACACAAGACATAATTGTACTGGCCATGCCCCCCTGCACTGGCTGAGCTGCCATCTGCTCGCTCCCTGGATTTTTTCAGATAAAACCTTAACCCCTTCAGCCAGAACAGACTCAAGGCTGAAGGCTTTACTACAGTAGATGCAGGCAGTGAGGAGACAAATGCTGAGCATAGGAGCTGACAGAGGAGTTCTGCAGAGTATTGCACAAGAAAGGTAGGGGGAAGTTCCTGTGTGTATCAGCAGTGTCATTGTACAGCTGGGACTTGTAGTCCTACACATACAACATGCTGCTGAGTATTCCAGCAGGCAGACATGTCACTCAGCACTTGTATTCACTCCCTTTGCAAAGCAGGGGGAAGGGCAGAGATTGTTATTATTGCAGGTAAACAAAGGCCAGAAGAGAACCAGGGAAATGAGGAAATATATTTTTTGGCCTAAAACTTGCTGAACTTAGTTATATATTGCTGCCCATCAAATTTACAGTGCTCATTTTTTTCCGTAACTCGGACAACCCCTTTAATTATATGCAATTACAACAGTATTCAGATCTAAGTGCTGGTTGAAAACTGTAGAATATTTTTCATGGGACAATTCCTTTAGTGTTTTTATTTAGTGATAGTCCTTTATATTTTATTATCACTTTATTCATTGTTTATTCCCAGTTGCTTATATAGTACTGACATATCCATCAATGCTGTACACAGATTGTCATCATATTTGCCCTTGACTAAGTGGGGCTCACAATCTAAATTCCCTGTCTCAACAACACCTCAATATATTTTTGGATATTTGGCAATATCATTTTTTACTTGGGATCCTTCCCTGATATGGGGTATTGTGCCTAGAGCCAGAGCCTCCGTAAGACCTGTTAGTTGCAAGTCTAGGGATACTTTGCAGCTTCCTGATTTAACATCCACAAGGAACATCTGTGGCATCTGACTTTAAGACCGAGTACCGAAGCACCATTTTCAGCACCCTCATGATCTTGGCTGCGCCCTCATGATCTTGGCTGCGCCCTCATGATCTTGGCTGCGCCCTCATCATCTTGGCTGCACCCTCATCATCTTGGTATGACACAGGTATGTCTGGGATGTGACATGTAATACAGACACACAGTGCACACAGATATGTCTGGGATGTGACATGTAATACACACACAGTGCACACAGGTATGTCTGGGATGTGACATGTAATACACACACACAGTGCACACAGGTATGTCTGGGATGTGACATGTAATACACACACACAGTGCACACAGGTATGTCTGGGATGTGACATGTAATACAGACACACAGTGCACACAGGTATGTCTGGGATGTGACATGTAATACAGACACACAGTGCACACAGGTATGTCTGGGATGTGACATGTAATACACACACAGTGCACACAGGTATGTCTGGGATGTGACATGTAATACACACACACAGTGCACACAGGTATGTCTGGGATGTGACATGTAATACACACACACAGTGCACACAGGTATGTCTGGGTTGTGACATGTAATACACACACAGTGCACACAGGTATGTCTGGGATGTGACATGTAATACAGACACACAGTGCACACAGGTATGTCTGGGATGTGACATGTAATACAGACACACAGTGCACACAGATATGTCTGGGATGTGACATGTAATACACACACAGTGCACACAGGTATGTCTGGGATGTGACATGTAATACACACACACAGTGCACACAGGTATGTCTGGGATGTGACATGTAATACAGACACACAGTGCACACAGGTATGTCTGGGATGTGACATGTAATACAGACACACAGTACACACAGGTATGTCTGGGATGTGACATGTAATACACACACAGTGCACACAGGTATGTCTGGGATGTGACATGTAATACACACACACAGTGCACACAGGTATGTCTGGGATGTGACATGTAATACACACACACAGTGCACACAGGTATGTCTGGGATGTGACATATAATACAGACACACAGTGCACACAGGTATGTCTGGGATGTGACATATAATACATACACACAGTGCACACAGGTATGTCTGTGATGTGACATGTAATACACACACAGTGCACACAGGTATGTCTGGGATGTGACATGTAATACAGACACAGTGCACACAGGTATGTCTGGGATGTGACATGTAATACACACACACAGTGCACACAGGTATGTCTGGGATGTGACATGTAATACAGACACACAGTGCACACAGGTATTCCTGGGATGTGACATGTAATACAGACACACAGTGCACACATGTATGTCTGGGATGTGACATGTAATACAGACACACAGTGCACACAGGTATGTCTGGGATGTGACATGTAATACACACACACAGTGCACACAGGTATGTCTGGGATGTGACATGTAATACACACACACAGTGCACACAGGTATGTCTGGGATGTGACATGTAATACAGACACACAGTGCACACAGGTATGTCTGGGATGTGACATGTAATACACACACACAGTGCACACAGGTATGTCTGGGATGTGACATATAATACACACAGTGCACACAGGTATGTCTGGGATGTGACATGTAATACAGACACACAGTGCACACAGTTATGTCTGGGATGTGACATGTAATACAGACACACAGTGCACACAGGTATGTCTGGGATGTGACATGTAATACAGACACACAGTGCACACAGGTATGTCTGGGATGTGACATGTAATACAGACACACAGTGCACACAGGTATGTCTGGGGATGTGACATGTAATACAGACACACAGTGCACACAGGTATGTCTGGGATGTGACATGTAATACAGACACACAGTGCACACAGGTATGTCTGGGATGTGACATGTAATACAACACACAGTGCACACAGGTATGTCTGGGATGTGACATGTAATACACACACAGTGCACACAGGTATGTCTGGGATGTGACATGTAATACACACACAGTGCACACAGGTATGTCTGGGATGTGACATGTAATACACACACAGTGCACACAGGTATGTCTGGGATGTGACATGTAATACACACACAGTGCACACAGGTATGTCTGGGATGTGACATGTAATACACACACAGTGCACACAGGTATGTCTGGGTTGTGACATGTAATACAGACACACAGTGCAACAGGTATGTCTGGGATGTGACATGTAATACAGGCACACAGTGCACACAGGTATGTCTGGGATGTGACATGTAATACAGACACACAGTGCACACAGGTATGTCTGGGATGTGACATGTAATAACACACAGCACAGTGCCAACACCAAGATATGTCTGGGATGTGACATGTAATACAGACACAGTGCACACAGGTATGTCTGGGATGTGACATGCAAATACAGACACACAGTGCACACAGGTATGTCTGGGATGTGACATGTAATACACACACACAGTGCACACAGATATGTCTGGGATGTGACATGTAATACAGACACAGTGCACACAGGTATGTCTGGGATGTGACATGCAATACAGACACACAGTGCACACAGGTATTTCTGGGATGTGACATGTAATACAGACAGTGCACACAGGTATTTCTGGGATGTGACATGTAATACACATACAGTGCACACAGGTATGTCTGGGATGTGTTTGCAATCTTCTGTGGGGCAGTGCTCTTTGTTATATAGGTGAAAAACAGGTGAAAGACTCCCTTTAAAATAGAAAGTTGTATCACTGCTATTTCTGTTTTTCTTGATCTCTCTTTTAGTGTGGAAGAAACAAGTCAATTCTACAAGAAATCTTTGGCTTCTGTGAGCGCACGTACAGGATTTCTCCAGAGCAGGCAGAACTCGCCACAGAACTGGGCAATCAGCTCATGTATCAGGGCAATGTGGCCAAAGCTGCTAGCTGGTATTCAACAGCCATGAATCTAGATGGGAATCACGTGGAAGCGCTCATAGGTCCTTAGCATACATTTCTTAAATTTCAACTTTTAAAGGGGTTCTGCAGTTCTGTAAAACTGATGATCTATCTCCTGGATAGATCATCAGCCTCTGATCGGCGGCGGGCCGACACCCAGGACCGCTGCCTTCCCAAACAGCTGATCGCCGGGGTTCCCGGGTGTCGGACGCCCGCCGATCAGATGCTGATGATCTATCCAGAGGATAGATCATCAGTTTTAAAGAACTACAGAACCCCTTTAAGTATTTGTACAGATTTGAAGATTTGTTTGAGGTTCTAAATTCTATTTTGATTATATATGGTATCTTTGGTGCTTTGGAGTCATAGAGGTAAAGGGATTTTCCGGGTTTTTGATATTGATGACCTATTCTCAGGATAGGTCATCAATATCAGATTAGCGGGGGTCTGACTCCCCAAGTGCCCCCGCGGCACTCAGTTGAACACCGTGACCTCCTCACAGCTCACCAAGCACCGTGTTGTCTATTGGATAGTGACTGTGCTTGGTATTGCAGCTCAGCCCCGTTCACTTAAGGCTGAGTGAACATGATGTCACAGCCTTTTCAAACAGCTATCCTGAGGACCGGCTATCAGAAACTCGAACAACCCCTTTAAAGGTGTTATCCAGGTTTTCCAATATATGGCCTATCTTTAGGCTAGGCCATTAATATTAGATTGGGGGAAGTCCAATTCTTGAACCTCCCTTATTTCCGGTATATGAGTGCCCCAGCGCTCACGTGATAACTGCAGCCTCTTCATTGTCTACATTGATCCATACTGCACGATGCCATACTTTTCATAGTGGCTGTATTTGGTACACTTGTAGGCAATGAAGAGGCTGCAGTGCCTGCTTGAGCCTCACAACCCCAATAAATGGCTGATCTGGGGGGGGAGTGGGGAACCAATCTAAGGGTTTGGATCCGCAATATACGGCAAAAGATAGGAGGTGTACCATCTTTTGCAGTGCAGTAGCACCGAAAAGCCCACAGAAGCGCTTCCGAGTGCTTACGATCTGTGCCTCCGCACATCGCCATATCTTGAGGATTGAGGGCCCATTGTAAATGGGTCCACATCCTTAATACGGGATTCACACGGCCGGTGCCCTCATATTCCGTTTGTGGTTCGCAATACGGGCACAGATGGCCTACAGCCGTGTGAATGTACCCTAAAACTGATGGCCAGTCCTAAGAACAACCCTTGTTAATGGTTTTGCTGCCTGCAGCAACCACTAGGAGGAGCTTAGGAACTACTCTATATCAGGGATGCCCAACCTGCGTCTCTCCACCTGTTGCCAAACTACAATTCCCAGCATGCCTGGACAGCCTACAGCTATTAGGGCATGCTGGGAGTTGTAGTTTTTCAACAGGTGGAGGGCCAGAGGGTGAGCATCCCTGCTCCATATAATGTACCTCACAGAGTTTTCCAGGACCCATTGGGGCCACTTTAATTACACATAACATGCCTGTAGGAGAAAGTTTGTAAAATACTTACAGTTCCGAAGTTGCGTGTCTTGGCCGCTTGGGAATCCGGTCATGTGACACTGCTCTTCTGAAAATCCAGCTTCCGCCAATATCAGGTCCTTTACCAGGTTTCCAAAACTAAAGTATGTGACATCAGTGGAAGGTGGAAAAGGAGTGTCACGTCACTGGGTTTCTGAAAGGCATCCGTGCAGCTCCGGAATGGTAAGTATATTACAAACTCTTTCCTAGAGGGGCTTAAGGTGTAAATTAAATGCATTTCTGGGACCTGCTGGATCCTGGAAAACCCCTTTGATGTATCTTTCTAAATAAAATCAATGTGAAAATACTCTGTTGTTAGAAGACTTGTGCTAATACTGATCATTTTCTTTATATTGGGCGGTAGGAATTATATGGTGCCAGATACTACAAGATAACCTGGAAGAAGCAGAGCAGCAACTTGACTTTCTTCGTGAAGTGCAGCAGTCCCTGGGAAAATCAAAGGTTAGACCGGCTGTGACTAAGACTTAAAGGGGTTGTGCAGGCAGTATATATTGATGACCTATCCTCAACACCCGGCACCCCTCCGGATCAGCGGCAGCGCTCCTTACCCATCATCTTGGAAGCGGTGTAATTCACATCTTGAATGGAGCAAATATTTGTAATTACACTGCTCCGCTGCTGCAAGGGGTACATGGGCATGACTTCCGTGACATGGTGCACATATACTGCACGTGACTGCTGCAGCCAATCACAGGCCTCAGCAGTCTCGCACCATATCCCACTGATGCCAGTGATTGGATGCAGCAGTCACATGCAGTATATGTGATGTCATCACTGCAGCCATAAATATGACATTATGGCTGTATCAGCAGAAAGGATTGGAGCAGTGGTGATGGAGTGGAGAGGTGTGTACTGTGAGTGTACTTTTTTTTATTATTTCAGTGACTTCCCATTGGAATTAATCCGATTAATTTTTCATTTTAGTGCTCAGTGTTATTGTTTTTTTTTTTAAATAGAATAATCAGTATTGACGCAGGTGGCAGGGACTGAAGAGACTCTGCGCAGGCTGTGCTCATACAACACTTTAGATCACCGCAGGAGCCCAGCACTGACTGTAGCCAGGTTCACTCTGTAATGGCCAGATAGGAGGTAACTGCAATGCCTGCCACTTAGCTCCCTAGATGCCATGATCAGTAGCAACTGCTGCATCTAGGCAGTTAAACAGAGGCACCCTCCTTATTCACAGGGCACTGATGCATAGCCGTGGCAGCCTGGGGCCTAAGAAAGACCCCTAGGCCTGCCATGACTGTATGTCTATTACACTGACCCAACCTAATGGACTGCCAGTCACAGTTACGGTGCTCTGAACATACATCTGACACATCTGAACATACCCTAAGACAACTGCCTACAGCCGTCTGCGGTAGGACACTTAATTCGCTTTTCTGAACATTTCCTAAAAATGGGCACAGAGCAGGAAGCTGAATGAAATAAAAAATAATTATTTACCCTTTAAAGGTCCAGACACTCCAGCATCGCAGTTCCAACCCCCCCACCCCCCGTTGCACCAGTCCCCACTAGTCCTGTATCAATGACATCATGTCATGTCTTGATGACTACAGCCAGACACCTGCCTCAGCGGTCATGTGCCAGCCAATCACACAGGACCTCTGATAGAAAGCCTCTTTAGGTCTTTGAATTGCCTTCTTCTCTACTGATTGTTAACAGTTCTATTGAACAAGTTGTCTGTGTCTGGGAAAGATTAGCGGCAATCAATATGGCCACCATGACAACTTCCACGGGGGTGTCACCCATCATCCTCCTACTCCTGAACCCCCTCACCTCGCAGTTTGTGGGACATTTCTGATCAGTCTGTTGTGATCTTTTTCTGTTACAGGAACTCTGTTTTGTGGAGGCAATTCTTGCTTCAAAGAAGGGTAAAGAGGAGAAAGTAGTGGTCAGTTTTTTAAAAGAAGCAGTGGAAATGCACTTTGCTGCAATAAATGGACTCCCTCTTGGAGTGGCATATTTAGAAAAGCTCAATCCTACTTTTATCGTTGACGTTGTCAAAGAGTATTTGTCACTGTGCCCAAAACAGGTAAGAAATGAACATCACCCCTCTCTTATTTTTAAAGGAGTTGTGCAGGATTTTGATATTGATGGACTGTCCTCAGAATAGGCCATCAATATTAGATTAGTAAGGATTCGACACTCCGTTCCCTCGCCAATCAGCTGTAGTTCTGGCATTGGAACTACACAGCTCCACCTATTGTGTTGTGGACACAACTGCAGTGCTGCTTCCATGGATGTGAACGAGAGCAGCGCAGCAGTAACCAGCTCCATCCGCTACACAATGGATGGAACTGTGTAGTTTGAGCACTTTAGCTAAAAGGTGCCAGCTGATTGGTGTGGGGTGTCAGACCCTTGCCAGTCTTCTAATGATGGCTTGATCTCCGTCAAGATGTTCTAGCTGCCTGATCCTCCACATTCCGGCTGTCGGCCAGACCAAAAAACTCTACATTTATGTCTGAAAGCTGTCGGATCACGACAGGATCCCATTATAGTGAATAGAGATCCAGCAGAGATCTGTTGAATCCGGCAATGGTAGATCCAATGAACCCTGGCAAGCTGTTGTCTACGGATCTGGCGCCCATTGACTTACAATGGTTTTAGTGCCGTATCCATCTTGGTCATTTTAAAGATAATACAACTGGATCCGTTCATAACGGATGCAGACAGTTGTATTATCAGTAATGGAAGCATGAAAGTAGCCTTAGTCAGTTAAAGATATTTGTTGGTCACCGTTTTTGCAGCCTATATCAATGCATATTGGGAGGCTATAAGCATAATGAGGGAACGTTATATGAAACCTGACTCTAGTCATGCCATAATATACCGAACTGAGATGTAGAACAATCTTCTCTTGAGGGCGTGCATTTAAAACTTACTGTTCTTCATATCCATAGTGATCATATTGTCAGTCTGTTTAGGCATCAACATATTTCTAAGCATCCATAGGTAACATTGGCCATCGTAAATTGGAAACCCTCCTTAACACATCTTCTGACGTGAGGATCCCATTTATGATATTATACCCTGCATGAGAATCCATAGCTGAGCACAACACTTACAGTATTTTTTGTACTATAAGGCTTGGTTTTAGCTGGAAAAAATCTTATAGTCCACAGTCAGGGTGGTTCAGCTGTGCCAGACCTCCCTGACTGCTTCCTTAAAGATCCGGCAGAACGCTCATACAGTGTCTCCACACTTCTCTCTCTCCCTGACACTGATCTGTGTGATCAGTTCAGACAGGGAAGGAGGCTGAAGAATTCATCTCATGAAGAGGACTGTGAGAAACACAGCCCTCCTCATGCTGAAGTTCCCCGAGCAGCAGGGAAGTACATGAAAGCTCTGACTTACTGTAGTTAAAGGACCTATGATGATGTCACCAGTGGGAGGGGTCAGACCAGTAAGACGAAGAGGACTACACAGTGGGTACTGTATTGTACCCTGCCACTTGTGATGTTCATTCTCCTGTCATGTGACCACACACACCATTGCTGTTTGTTTCACTGGTCAAAAGATAACACTAGGTGGCGCTACACAGAGTTCATTGAGTACATTTTTAATTACATGCAATTACAAAAGTGTACAGATCCAGGTACTATTTGAAAACTGTAGAATATATTTTGTGGGACAGTCCCTGTTTTGTTTTAGCGCCCGATAGTACTGTGAGATTTTGTTTATTTGAGGACGCCTACCTTCTAATAATTATAATTATCTGTGGGACAGTCCCTTCAACCTACCTTGTCTACCCTAGACAATTAAAGTTAGTAACATTGACCCCTCCCCTTCATTAAACTATCATGGAAGGTTTAATAAGTAGAAAATATTTATTTCCTACTTTTCTGTTGTCTAAACCTGGGGGCGTCTTATAGTCCAAAAATGATGGTATTTTACGACATTTCTAACTGTGAAACATGCTTCACTTTTCCAGCCCACAGGCCCTGGTCAGTCTGCTTCACCCATCCTGGAAAAGGCTGCGGCTATTTTGGCACCAGTGATTACAGTAGCACCCTGTCTACCGGAGCCCCTATATTTCATGTCTCAGGTCATCTATTTGTCAGGTATGTCATATGAAGCAACCTGCAATGGAAGAATCCAACTCTCAGTAAAATTACCAGTCATCACTGAAGTATTTAGGCCTCAA
Organism: Rhinella marina; assembly: GCA_900303285.1. Classification (NCBI taxonomy): domain Eukaryota; kingdom Metazoa; phylum Chordata; class Amphibia; order Anura; family Bufonidae; genus Rhinella; species Rhinella marina. The sequence continues at coordinate 564,828 of ONZH01009694.1, forward strand.
ACAAGGCACATGAGTTCATGGAAAATTTAGGTCTCATGCATGTGACCATATTGTAGATTCACATGGAAACTAGAGGTGTCTATAGATACGCTTCATCTCCTTGTTACAGAGGTATATGGAATTTTTCACATAGACTAAGGCCTTGCTGACACAGAATTTTTAGTGGTGATTCCGATGAGGAAACCGCGTTGGAATTGGCATGGGAAAAAATCCTCAAATCAGTGGGTGGCAGTCTCCAGCCTGCTGAAAAAAGAAGTGTCCTTCCCTATCTTACTGCAGTTTCTGTGCTGAGACCGCAGTGGGTGCAGAACGTGGCAGAAAACCCAAGGCTTGCCCTAAGCTTTCTGCCATGTGTTCCACAGGCAAAATACTCATCATGTTTTTCCTGATGAGTATTTTGCCCATGGGAACATACCCTTAGGGCCCATTCACACGACTGTAGCATTGCGGGTCCGCAAAAATGCGGACCCGCAATGGTACGGGTGCCGCCCGGCATGTGTTCTGCAATTTGCGCCCCATTGAAAATGCCTATACTTGTCCGCTGTTGCGGACAAGTATAGGACATGTTCTATACTTTCTTGCGGAGCCGCGGCTCGGCAAGATCGCAAGCCGGCCATAGAAGTGAATGGGGCCGCATCTATTCCGCAAAATTGCGCAATAGATGCGGACCCATTCACACGGTCGCGTGAATGGGCCCTTATTGTGAGAAAAAAAAACTTGTATCATCAGATGCTATATCACAATTACAGTTTTAATTATCATTTGTATAAAATAAGATTTATTAAGTTTCTATGCAAAATCGGAAAGTTCAGGCCAGCTGCAGTTTACCAGAATTATCCACATACAAGAGGTGGAAAGCTAGAGAACTGTTTGGTTCCCTACACTGCAGAGGTCTTTATGCTCCCTGTTGCACAGGCAGCCTCAGATTGGCCCACAGGGGATCAGGTGAATCCTCCAGTGGGCCCCTGAGCAAGGGTGGGCCCCAGTCCTCCTCTCCTTGCACAAGTGGCACATGGCACAGTTAACTGACTGCACTACATATGAATAGGCAACAGAATCTCAAGCAGCCTATGCATCCATTGGATAGGCACAGAGTCAGGCCAGCCAGCTTCCTCTTTCCTCAGGGACCCGCCTTCTTGAAGTTTTTGCAGGATCCCATAATCTAGCATCTTGAGTGTCTTTTTACCAGCAAATACCAGAAATCTCAGCCTCCCAGAACCCTGTGAGCGTGACCTGGGACCTATGTTCCTACTGACCCTGCAGAAGGCTACAAAAGTAACATCTTTCCATTCATGTGGTATTATCCTGTAGCTTTTGTCTTATTTTTTAGGAAACTTTGACGGGGCACAAGGGACCTTGCAGCGTTGCATAGAGCTGAACCCTGAGTGGTCTGATGCTCACCTTCTAATGGCTCAGATACATTTGGCACAGGGACAGTACACTGAGTGCTCACACTCTCTGGAGACAGGAGTCAGCCACAATTTTAAGGTAAATGTGACAGGTATCCGTAAAAGTGACAGGTATCCTTACATTTATCTTAGCTATCCCTACAGGCAATATGATTTACCACCATGTAATGCTAAAAACTCCTCTTGGCAAACAGCTGATCGTAGTTACAGATCTCATGTTAAATGGGTTATCTGTGATGAGACAAGATAACCCCTTTAAAGAACATCTGTCAGCAGATTTGTACCTATGAAACTGTCTGACCTGTTACATGTACGCTTGGCAGCTGAAGGCATCTGTGTTGGTCTCATGTTCATATGTACCCGCATTGCTGAGAAAAATTAGGTTTTAATATATGCAAATGAGCCTCTAGGAGCAATGGGGGCGTTGCCATTACACCTAGAGGCTCTGCTCTCTCTGCAACTGCAGCGCCCTCTCCACTTTGATTGACAAGACTAGGTAGTAAAAACATCATCACATCTGAACCCTTCAAATGTAAAGGTTGTGGCAGTTGCAGAGAAAGTGAAGCCTCTAGGTGTAACGGCAACACCCACGTTGCTCCTAGAGGCTCATTTGCATATATCAAAACATTATTTTTCTCAGCGGGCACATATGAACGTGGGACCAACACAGATGCCTTCAGCTGCCAAGTACACATGTAACAGGTCAGCCAGTGTCATAGGTACAAATCTGCTGACAGATGTACTTTAAACCAGTGTTCCTGAACTCCAGTCCTCAGGGCCCACCTACCGGTCATGACTTGAGAGTATCCCACAGAAAGAATACCTGAGGTAAGTCCTGATGCACTGACACTATTTATATCACCTGCTCAATACTAAGGAAATCCTAAAAACATGACCGGTAGGTGGGTCCTGAGGACTGGAGTTGAGGAACTCAAGAGTGAAGGTTTATATTATGAAGATTAGTCATGATAGAAGATGAGATCATATATAAAGATAAAATGAAAGCGTATAGACGTGTGGAAGAGATTTCGATTAGGACTGTGCTACTGCTGTACGCAAGGCCAACATTTTTCTCCAACTTATTATATGTTATTATTTTTCTGTGTGTTTAGATGAGAGAACATCCATTTTATCATCTGATTAAAGCAAGAGTCTTAAAACAGACAGGAAAGCTAGCAGAAGCAACTCAGGTGTTAAGGATGTGTATGAGCCTGCCCGAAATGAAGAGAGGAGCATCCACCAGAGGAAACGCAGGCGCTCTCAGCATTAGTGAACGTGTCTCTGTTTATCTGGAACTTGCAGAACTTCTTCGTTTAAATGGAGAACAGGTAAGAGCTCGAGTAGATTTTTTCCAAAGAAATAGAAAAATCATTTTAAGTTCATTTGTGAGCGGGTTAAAGGGAACCTATGGCAGTATGTTCCACCTAATCGGAGGACTTTGTACAACAATATAAAGAGAGAACTTCGAGAGTACTATTGATACAGCACTAATATCTGAAACACTAGCCCCATTCAGCGGCTAGACTCATTCTGGTGGAGATTTGTATCACTTAGAACACACTAGTGATAGCTTTCTTGCTATAATAAGAGATTATTAATCCTGTTGTTTATATATATAAACACGGAGGAGGCTCCACTATTTTAAAAGACCGTTACGAAGACAGGATGCCAATGTAAAGTGGAGAGAACTTTTACACCATCTAAGATTAATCAATGGGAACATTGTATGGAATTCAAGTAATGAAATAGGGATGGTAATAATCTACATGTCCATCCTTTGTTATATGTTTTTAATATATGTTGTTTATTTTTAATTGAATATTAAATTTGTTCTATACATATTCAGTGAGGAGAGTGCGTGCCCTTTGAGAATATTTGAATTACGTACACTCACAGGTTCTGGGTGACCTGTTTTTTGAGGCACTGCACCTTCGTTATATCCTAATTGTTGGGTGTGAGCCACCTCATAACGTTTGTTAAAGTTTCTTATGTTGCCTATAGTATTGGTTTAGGCAAAGTTGTGTGAAACGACAGTAACTAGTTAGATGACATAAAGGTAATTACCTCAAACTACCAAAATTAATTTAGACCCCATGCTGTTATACTAGTTTAGACGGCACACATATCCTCACAGTTAAGATAGACCTTATACAGCAATTATTCAGGTCCCAGACGGCAAATTCCACAATTAGTCAGACCCCGGTCCCCTAAATTCAGACCCCATACCACAGCCCTACATTAATGCAGATGCCTTCATTAATTCAGACCTCTAAATTCAGACCAGAGCCCTAAATGAAAGGGGTTGTCCACCTCCATCTACTTTGTTGCGGACTGAGCTGTTCACTGCAGCCTTGCTCCCATTGGGACCCCTAATACTCTGGAACAAGAAGTTTGGTATAGTGGGTCACCAGAAACGAAAAAACAGCACATTGTTCTTCATAAAATATAATTGTTTAGACTGACTGTATGAAACATGAATCTTCTGTTTTAGCATGAAGCTACAAAGATAATACAAGATGCAGTCCATGCATTCCGCGACACCCCAGAAGAGATTCGAATTGTTGTGGCCAATGCAGATATGTGTCTCAGTAAGGGCGATGTGGAAATGGCCTTAAGCATGCTAAGAGATGTCAGGCCAACCCAGCCCTATTACACTGAGGTCAAGAAAAAGATGGCCGACATCTACCTCAAAGTTCGAATGGATAAGAAGTTATACATTGCTTGCTATAGGTAAATATAAATCAAGACTTGCTTCTTCAACCCCAAGTGACTAAGCTATTGTCGCGGAGTAGAAATAAAGTTCTGCCTTTTCCAAAAACAATGGCACCCGTGCCATAGGCTCTGCCTGGTTTACCTTCATTCAGTTGAATGGGGTTGAACTGCAGTACCGAAGACAACCCATGAGTAGTGCTATTACCAGAAAACTAATCCTGGATTGTCCCTTTAAAGGGGTATTCCTGACTCATAAAATGATGGCATATTTCTTGGATATGACATCACTTTATGATTGGTGAGAGTATGACCTCTGGGACCTCCACCAAATATGAAGGACCTGTTTTTCCATGCACATTGGCTGTGAAGGAAACTGAAGCTACCCCATTCACTTGAACGCAGCTGCTCTTCAGTTCCCTTGCACGGCGGGTGGTTTGGGCATTGCTTTGAAAGGGACACAAAGCTGAATCAGTGCTGTGGACCTTTTATTTTCAGGATAAGCAGGAGTCCCAAAGGTTGGAGCCCCACCGATCATAAAGTGATGGCATACCCTAGTGTAATACCATCACTTTATTGTGATGGACATACCCCTTTAATCAACTCTTTCACTTCATGTGGAAGAACGATGGTGGTTCTAATGCTTAAAGGGGTTGTCCAGCCAAGTGATGGGCCATCAGGATGGGCAATGGAGCTGATTGCCAGAGGTCTGGCACCTTGCACCACCACCAATCATCTGTATTGTGTAGCTTTGTCTCCAGAAGTCTGCACTGAAGCTAAAGAACACCGTCAACATTGTGCTGTACAGCGTTCGGCAGTGTAGTGCTGCTCCTGTTGAGTTCACTTGACCTATTATATTTCAGATCAACTACTTATTATGTTTTTTGAATGTTACATATGAATTGTTTGTGATCTTAATGCGGAGTCTCACTTAACAATCCTATCTTCATGGGATATCCGTCCTGGAGTTCGGATAGCTGTGTCCTTTCTGCTGTATATTTCCCACTCGTAGGCTAAGGCTACACCTAGACTAGAGCTACAAGATTAATTTTAACTATTAAGTGACAGCTGCAGTCCACAGAAGTGCACTGAGTTGATGCAACTTAAAGGAAGTTGCTCCTTCTGCTTCCTCTGCCAACTCCTTCCCCTACTTCTTGACTATGCAGGAGCCTGTTCCTGTCAATCAAGAAGGGGAGGGAGGGGCTGGTAGAGGAAGCAGGGTAAGCAAGGTTGTGCAGAGTGGCTTGAACCCGCCCTTGGTGCACTTAAAAAAGTTTTTCCACTGATATAAATGTATCCCGCCCCAATAGATATCGCTGTTATATCACTTTCTCCAAATACCACCATTTATCAAAAAACTGCCTTTTTCAAAAGTTATTAGCCTACCATTGCTCATTGTGGCAAATGAGTTTTGAATTTCAGTTGCTGTTGATTACGTCCTGTAGTGGAGCCTTGTAATGTAGGATATAGGAAGCCCCTTTGGTAATAACAAAGGGTGTGGTTAGTGTCACATGAACTGCTGATGTCAGTACACATATCACTGCCCTCTGGCATGATGGGACAGCAGACACATGACAAACCAGGAAGTAGGATTCAAGCATGGGGGATAAGAGAAAACTGCAAATGAGGTAAATTAAAAAACAATCCAGGGAGGAACGGGAGTTAGAGATATTGCTGAAAATAAACTTTAGAGTTTTAGTTTATGGCATAAGCTCATTTGCATATGAATTAAAAGTACTTTTTCTCCAGACTGAAGCAATTGATCACTAAGTGAAAATTATCCTAAAGATCCTAGCCCTACAAGGTATTGAGCCTGGTGAAAGATCACTTTAAATGGTTCCTTTGGACAACAGCTGTAGCTGGATATTTTTGAAAATTGACATTTGTAAATTGGAAAAATACTGTCACATAAAGTCTGTATGTAGCCTCAGCCTTACACGGGATATGAGGGCTTGAAAAAAATGCAGTTAACCATTGGTTTTCTTAACAGGGAGCTGAGTGAACAACTGCCAAGTGCACACACAAGTCTTCTCCTGGGAGATGCCTACATGAATATTCAAGAGGTATGTCTTGTAGCAGTCTTAGGTAACTCATGGAACATCAGTAGTTGAACCAGAGACCGGGTCCTATAGTAAGGAAGCCCTCCGCCCCAGATGCCATATAAGAGAACTGCAGATCTAGAATTGTGTGATGATATAACCTTGATATACAGAGCTGTCTCATTATATAGCTGAACACTTTTTCTTATGGCATATATAGCTTTTATATACAGTAGCATACCTGTAGTCGCATGTGATGTCATCTATGGGGAAGTTTCCTGAGGCTTCGCATTATGCCTCTTGCAGTGAGGTTAGTTTTTAACAATTTAGAGTCTCTACATCACTACCTATATGTCTTGTCTAGAGGGCAAGGATAGCGTATTGTTACATTTGTTGTTTAGGTGAGGTTTACCCAAGTTCTACATTTAGCAAAGTGTGGAGAAAAGGAAATCAAATACAAGACGCAGGTTACCTTAGGCTACTTTCACACCAGCGTTTTCTCTTTCCGCTACTGAGATCCGTCATAGGATCTCAATAGTGGAGGAAAACGCTTCCGTTTTGTCCCCATTCATTGTAAATGGGGACAAAACTGAACTGAAGGGAACAGAGTGCACCAGAATGCATTCTGTTCCATGTCATTGCGTTCCCAGTGTTTTTGAATGCGTCCTGGGATGCGGAGCAAGACGGATCCGTCACGACTCACAATGTAAGTAAATGATGACAGATCCAATGTCTCTGACACAAAAGAAAACAGATCCATGACGGATCCATCAAAAACGCAGATGTGAAAGTACCCCTACATAAATGCCCTATGAGATATAGTTAACATTGCCATGACAGTCAAGATAAAGACCCCTTTGAGTAAGTACAACTTTTAGCTTTTAACTATAGACTTTACCTTGTGAAGTCAGTAATAATTATATTCGTCCCAGAGAAGCATCATTTTCTCATTTTATATGTTTGTTATCAGCCAGAGAAAGCCTTGGAGGTGTATGATCAAGCACAACGGAAGAAGCCCAGTGATGCAACACTAGCGAAAAGAGTTGGCCTGTCCTTAGTAAAAACTCACCAATACAAAAAGGTACTTATCATTTATAGAACTCTGATTCCTCAGTAGTTCTAGAAAAGCACTGTGGCATGTCGCCTCCAGCCAACTTTCTCCGGGACCACAAAAACATGGAGGATCATTGTCATCAGATGAAGTGGCAAAGGGCTTTCCTAGCTCTAGCAAGGATTTACAGATGTCACCCCCTCTAATTGAACATTGGTGGTAAATCTTAGCGATAGGCCACCAATGGCTTTGATGTAGGGCAACCTTTTTAAAGGGGCTTTCCAAGATGGGGGGGGTCGGACTTTTGGCGCCCCCACTAATCAACTGTTTAAAGAGGCCGCGAGTGTTGTTCACAACATACTAAGCACTGCATTGTACATTGTATGGTGGCTGCACTTGGTATTGCTGCACAGGCCTATTTGTAACAAGTTAACATGACATCACTGGCCTAGGAAGAGGCCACGGCACTCACAGGAGCACCGCAACTGAATGGTGGGGGTGGCAGGTGTCATACCCCGACTAATCAGATATTGATACTAATCAGTATTTGGCTCCCGGAACAACCCTTTAATGTAACATGAGTTTTTCAGTGCAATAATTTATAGTTCTGGGTTATGCAATGATATATTTTCTGTTGAAATGATCATTATGCAATGTGTTTGCTCGTGGATGGACAGTTACCACCAAGAGCACTAAGGCTCAATTCACATGTGGCTTTTTTGTCTTTTTTATTTTTTACAAATAATGAAACTGGAAAATGACATATATTTTAATACCCCAAGGGGATGATCATCTACCGTTTTTGTATCACATCTTGCTCCTCAGCTGCTTTTGTATTTTAGCTCCAGTAATTTGTGGCTGCAGCTTAGCTACAGTGTCTATAGGAAGTCAGAGGTAGTCTGAGATACGCCCCCTGTCTCATCATTGGTTCAGTCTACTGATCTCTCCCTCCCCTTGCAGCTCTGATTCAGATTGGCTGATTTGTATACACCATGTTCCAAATTATTAGGCAAATGATTTTTATCTTTGATTTTCCTAAAAGGTCGGTGCAAATGACAGTCAGTATAATAAAAGTCATCACCCGTTAGAGTATACATCGAATTTTATTGAACAAACCTCCCAATGATAACAGTATTTTCTTCAAAAATTAAAAAAAAAACTCAAAATGCAAACTGTTCCAAATTATTATGCACAGTAGAGTTTCTAAACATTTTATACGTTTTTAAGAACTGAAAATGCTCATTTGTGGAATTTGCAGCATTAGGAGGTCACATTCACTGAAATAAAAAGCTACTTAAATCCAAAACATCCTAACAGGCCAAGTTACATGTTAACATAGGAACCCTTATTTGATATCACCTTCACAATTCTTGCATCCTTTGAACTTGTGAGTTTTTGGAGAGTTTCTGCTTGAATTTCTTTGCATGATGTCAGAATAGCCTCCCAGAGTTGCTGTTTTGATGTGAACCGCCTCCCACCCTCATTGATCTTTTGCTTGATGATACTCCAAAGGTTCTCTATAGGGTTGAGGTCAGGGGAAGATGGTGGCCACACCATGAGTTTATCTCCTTTTATGCCCATAGCAGCCAATGACACAGAGGTATTCTTTGCAGCATGAGATGGTGCATTGTCATGCATGAAGATGATTTTGCTCCTGAAGGCACGTTCCTGCTTTTTGTACAATGGAAGAAAGTTGTCTGTCAGAAACTCTATATACTTTGCAGAGGTCATTTTCACACCTTCAGGAACCCTAAAGAACCTACCAGCTCTCTCAGGGCTGGCTCCAGGTTTATGTGGGCCCTTGGGCGATAAATCTCAGTGGGCCCCCCACAGAGTATAATGACCCCACAGTGGCCTTTCATTCAAAATAATGACCCCCAGTCACCCCCATTCAGAATAATGACCCCAGTCACCCCCATTCAGAATAATGACCCCAGTCACCCCCATTCAGAATAATGACCCCCAGTCACCCCCATTCAGAATAATGACCCCCAGTCACCCCCATTCAGAATAATGACCCCCAGTCACCCCCATTCAGAATAATGACCCCAGTCACTCCCATTCAGAATAATGCAGTGGCCCCCACAGCAAATTTTTTACAAACACCTCAACCCCCCCATCGCCCCACCCGCCAGTGGGTTCACATCACGTTTTTCTATCCGTTTGATGTATACATTGATTTAAAAAAAAAGGTACTGTATACAAATGTGCAGCACATCACATTTGCCATGTACTGACAGCGCAGAACCTGGTCCTGGTGGTCAGGGGTGAGGACTGTGTTTCCCAAGGATCATTTATCTATTGGGAAATACAGGGCACAGTGTAATACACTGGAGTCTATATACTATAAAGATATCAGCTGTACCCTAGAATAATAAGACAATTAGGGGTTCATTTATTAAACAGAAATGCATCTATATTAGGGTCCATTCACACGTCCGCAGAATGTGTCCGCATCCGTTCCGCAAAATTGCGGAACGGGTGCGGACCCATTCATTTTCAATGGAGCTGCAAAAGATGCGGACGGCACACATTGTGCCGTCCGCATCCGCACTTCCGGTCCGCGGCCCCGCAAAAATATAGAACACGTCCTATTCTTGTCCGGAGCCACGGACAAGAAAAGGCATCTCTATAATAGAGCCGGCCATGTGCGGACCGCAAAACACACACGGACGTGTGAATGGATTCTTAGGCGGATTTCTGACACAGATTGTGGCGCACAGGACCTTTGCGCCGTAATCTGCAACTTTTCCCCACTCTTGCCAGGTCTAAAAAAGGTGGCGTGGGCAGGGAAGGGGATACAGTCACCGGATAACAACGCCATACAGTGACTGCATACTTCCATACAGTGACCAGATAAAACCGCCATACAATAACTGGATAGCACCGCCATACAGTGACCAGATAAAAGGGTATAAGAGGGCAGAGTACAGGGAATGACTAGGGACACTGTACAGGGTATGGTAAAAGGGCACAATGCAGGGTATAAGGGGGCACAGTATGGGGTGGGGGGCACAGTCACGTGACCCTGAGACGTTAGAAGGTCATTATGGTGCTTGCAGTTTATACACCACCATTATGAGAGGCAGAGGAGAGAGACAGGGGCCCAGGGCCCTGAATGGACAAGAGGGGAGGACAAAAGTAGGTGGAAGGGGCTCTGAGGGGGATTTATACAAGAAGTGTGGGGCAGGAGGTCTGTGCAGCAATAAGAGAAAGGAAGGTGAAACAGGAGCTCTGTATACATGAGGGAGGAAAAGAGACAGCAGGGACTCCATGAGGATGGGGGGGGGGGGGTAGGTGTCATGGAGGCAAACTGCTTCATCAGGCAGTAAAACTAAACTGCTGCTGCTTCTTTACGGCATCCAGTAGCAGTATAAAGAGTTCCCTGACCCCCCTCCTGTCCCATACAGAAGAGTCAGTCCCAGTGCAGACTCACTTACAGGCTGTCTGCATCTCTTCACACTGCTGCTCCTGGGATCTCTCTCCTCCTCAGGCAGCAGCACGTCCTGTGTAGAGGGTGCGTGTCTGAGGCTTGTAAAGTAACTGCTGCTCTGCTGGAGTGAAGAGGGGGCGTGTCCGAAGCTCCACAGCACGGAAGCTTGTTAGGGGGACAGGGACAGGTGGACTCTGCATGCGGCTTTCATGTGAGTAAGGTCCCTGTGCTCCAGCAATGAGCGCTTCCATCTGTATTGATGGAAGCGCTCATAGCAGAGCAGTGGGCCCCCCCAGGAGCACTGGGCCCCGGCACTTGCCCGGGTATGCCGGGTGCTGACGCCGGCCCTGAGCTCTCTCCCCATGATTCCTGCCCAAAACATGACTCCTCCGCCTCCTTGCTGACGTTGCAGCCTTGTTGGGACATGGTGGCCATCCACCAACCATCCACTACTCCATCCATCTGGACCATCCAGGTTTGGACGTCACTCATCAGTAAACAAGACTGTTTGAAAATTAGTCTTCATGTATGTCTGGGCCCACTGCAACTGTTTCTGCTTCTGAGCACTGGTTAGGGGTGGCCGAATAGTAGGTTTATGCACCACAGCAAGCCTTTGAAGGATCCTACACCTTGAGGTTCGAGGGACTCCAGAGGGACCAGCAGCTTCAAATATCTGTTTGCTGGTTTTTAATGGCTTTTTAGCAGCTGCTCTCTTAATCCGATGAACTTGCCTGGCAGAAATCTTCCTCATTCTGCCTTTATCAGCACGAACACGTCTGTGCTATGAATCAGCCACAAATCTCTTCACAGTACGATGATCACGCTTAAGTTTTCGTGAAATATCCAATGTTTTCATCCCTTGTCCAAGGCATTGCACTATTTGATGCTTTTTGGCAACAGAGAGATGCTTTTTCTTTCCCATTTTACTTGAAAACAGTGGCCTGCTTAATATTGTGGAACATCTAGTTTTCCTTTAATTGGGCTCACCTGGAAAACTAATTATCACAGGTATCTGAGATTGATTTCAGTGATCCAAAGAGCCCTGAGACACAATACCATCAATGAGTTTCATTGAAAACAAAAAATTTAATCTTTATGACACTTAAATCCAAATTGCATAATAATTTGGAGCATGGTGTATATCACCAGAGTCAGTTCATCAAACTAAAGTACAGATTACTAAACATAGAGTAATTGATCTCATCATAACCCATGTTAGAAGAGCCTTTTGCATTTAGGCCTCATGCACACAACCACATTTTGTATCCATGTCTGATCCGCATTTTTTGCGGATAGCACACAGACCCATTCAAATACGGACATCTCTATGTCTATTCCACAAGTTATAGAACACGTCCTATTATTCCATATTTTGTGGATCTGTGGTTTGCTGACCGCAGTGTGGACATGGTTGTGTGCATGAGGCCTTACAGGGATGTACTATTCTCCTGTTTACATTGTCTTTATCCTGCTGCAGGCGATAAACTATTATGAAGCCGCTCTGAAGATGAGTCCTGAAGATTTCTTATATAGTGATCTTGCTGAACTTTTCCTTAAACTGAAAAATTACAACAAGGCAGAAAGTCTTCTCCAGCGTGCTCTAGATCACGAGCCTGGTAGGTGTCTTCACACACTGTTTCCATACTATATTAGAAGAGGACGTTGACATGATTTGGTTGCTATAGTATAATCTAACATAGTTATTGTTATTTATGGGGGAATAATAGTGAAGTGATAAGCATGAATTTACCAAACGTGAAGCATAAAACTATTATCATTGGATAATCATGTCTTGTTTTACACATATATATATATATATATATATATATATATATATATATATACACTACTCACAAAAAGTTAGGGATATTTGGCTTGTGGGTGAAATTTCAGGATGAACCTAAAATATACTCTAACCTTTACAGGTGAACTTAATGTGATTTTCTCTAAACTTTTTAATGCACATGTCCAACTGTTCAGTGTTTCAGTACTTTACTTTTTGCACAACTTGCTGTTCTCTAACAATTTGTTGTGGAGTTGTGAGGCATTCGTCATCCGGTTCCGCAGGGCATTGTTCACAATGAAGCGGTCATCAGTGTGGGATGTGGCCAAAGGACTTCCACTTCCATGCCCTTCTGTGACTCTTCCAATCTTGCTATCTCTGTTGCAACCTGCTGATGACACTCTGTGACACTCTAAGCTCAGTGGCTACTTCCGTCTGAGAACATCCTGCTTGAAGCCTCGCCATGGCGAGGTAATGTTGATCAATTGTTAGGTGTCGTCTTGGTCTCATGATGTCAAAATGTGAACAGCATGATGAGGTGGACTGTTTAAATGTTAATTCTAATTGAACCAGGAAATTTATTGGGTGATTCATGGATCAAACACCTGTTGTAAATTTTGCTGTTAAGCTCCTTGTTAGAGAACAGCAAGTTGTGCAAAAAGTACTGAAACATTGAACAGTGGGACATGTGCATGCAAAAGTGTAGAGAATGTCACAACTGGTTACCTCCCCTCTGTACCCTTACTGCAGACTGCTAGCAATTCAATTATAACTTCTAGTAGAAATAATAAAGGAATGGCACAACATACAGACATTAGAATAGATGTTCCAGAATTGTTATTACATGGGGAATGCATGAAACTATTAAAACAGGCATGTCAGGAGCGGTGATAGGTTCTCTTTAAGAAGCGTGTCCACACCACCTTGTGTACAGTACGTAGAACTGTACAAATATAATATCTATGTATAAATTCATATTATCTGCCCTATTTCTAATACAAAGTTTCTTAATGTAACTTTTCTGATTTCAGTTTCTGATTTGCCTTCTATGGTTAATGATGTCAAGTTTCTTATGCTTCTTGGACAAACGTATAAAAGCTCAAAAAAAGAACTGGTGGTTGAAACTTTAGGCAAGGTAATGTGCTTGACAAAATGTTCTTCTTGGATGTATTATAAGAAATGACATTCTGTGGCAGCTTGGGGATCAAGTAATTCACAAGGATTGCCATCGTCTGGGTTAAGACGTGGCACATGAAGAAGTCACCTCCACACATAGGCTATTGATTTGGAATAACTTCAAATAGCTTTATTTTCCTGAGGCAAAAAATCAAATCACAAGGACAGTACAAAATAAATCCTAGGCCGTCTGGCCACCACCTAAACAGCTGTCCTATGCCTACTGACCAGCACCTAAAAAGAGACGAAGTTCCAACCGTCATCATGGTGACTTATTCAGGGTTGGCATTGCCTGTCCTTCCCCAGACTGGGAGCTCTGTGTGAGAGAACCATGCTAATCTTATTGCGCTCTCTCAGGTGAAGCGTTACAAGCTTCATTACAAAACTAGTAGAGTAAGTAAAGTTGGGAGCCCTTCTTTCTCTTTCCTAACTCCAGCAATGCAGACCCTTTTCCAGGTTTTACACTTAGAGCTCATCAAATGAACGCGCGCCGGTCGATCCGTGCATCGGGGACCGCAATTTGCTGTCCCCAGTGCACAGGCACCATCCGTGCATCTACCGCAGACGGATCCAGGCCCATTCAGCTCCATTCCGCACTGCACTTTCCGGATTGCTGACCCATTCAAGTGAATGAGTCTGTATCTGTGATATGGTGTGCAAACGTCCAGTGCCCGTATATTGCGGACACACTGTTTGCAGGCCACAATACAGGCACAGCCGGACAACGGCTGGATAAAGGTGCTGCGTCACCAGCAGTAAAAGTGTTAGACCCTCTTACAGACTATTCCCCTCCTGCGGACTCTGAGCTAACCAGTTTTTTATGTCTGATGATGGCACTATATCTATTTCTGTAAATCAGAAATGTCATTTTTTTTTAATGAGTCTGATTTACCCCTGAAATAGCAGCTTTTAACTGTTTATGAGACTAAGGTCTAACACACACGGCCATATCTGTATTTCAGTCCGCAAAACACGAATCCGGAAAAAAAGGATACTTTCCGTGAGCTTTACTCATTTTTCCCTTTCCCATCTGCAAAGCGGACCAGAATAGGACATGTTTTGTAATTTTTGGAACGGACATACAGGTGTGGACCTAAGGAAATTAATGAGTCCATGTGTGATCCACAAAAAATGCAGATTGGATGCAGATAAAAAATACGGTCGTGTGCATGAGGCCTTAGTGATAAGAGGAGCTGTCCCCTCTCCTGACGTGTCTGTTGTAGTAACTAATTGCATTCCCCATGTAATCACAATTTTGCAGCATCTATTCTTATGTCTCTATGTTGTGTCATTCCTGTATTATTCCTGCTAGAAGTTATGAATGAATTGTCAGCAGCTTGTCGTAAAGATACAGAAGAGTGTAAGGAGGGGTGTCTCTGCACAGTCTGACACCAGCAGCGCTGATTGGATCTGTCACACCATCTATTGGTAACACCCAGCAGTACCTTTACTACAGACTGACGGTAATTTATTTGGAAATTTCTAGCAGGAATAATACAGGAATGATACAGAGTCATAAGAATAGATGCTCCAGAGTTGTTATTACGTGGGAATGCATGTAGTTACTAAAACTGACATGTCTGGAGAGGTTACAGGTCCTCTTTAATTGCCATAATTTTATCATCTTATAAATGACTTGCTTTTAAGACATACTGTAGGTATGGAAGGTGTACTTACTATACAATTATAAGTATATAATATATATATATACCGTATATTGACCTCTGACCGTATTATTATTATAGGCCCTGGATATCCAGACTAGGATACTGAAACGCATTCCTCTTGAGCAGCCAGATATGAACACAAGACAACAACAAGTAACTTCTAAGATTTGTGTACATCTTGCTGACTATTACTTAGAAGAAAAGGATTACCCTAATGCACTAAAATACTACAAGGAAGCAATATTGTATTCTGACACCGATAACAAGGTTAGCATTTGTGATATGAGAAGCAATTTTGAACATTATTATGTGTTTGTGGATTAAATAGGCACAACCACTGCATAAATCAATTGTACAAGCGAATATAACAAACATTGTAATATATCTTATTAGAGAAAAATGCCTCTTTTTCCACTTATCAGCCACTTCCAATCCCCTGCCTCTTGCACTCAACATCCAATCTTAATTTACTGCTTAGATATATGTTGAGAGATGAAATGGACTTTCAGCTCACTGAAGGATCAGGTTGCCATAGAAATATATGGCGATGGAGGGAGTATCTACAGAGAGAGAGAGAGACAGAAACAGAAACCCATTTGCTGGAAACACATCTACACTGTATTATTGCCTCCATGCTGTTGCTGGTGCTTCTGGGAGTGTTCCACTGAGAGTTAGGGGAGCAGAATCTCCTCTGTGTGTGCTGTGTATGGGAGACATCATAGCAGCTAGTCCCCAGTCAACAGGTCAGGGAAAGCTGTAAATTAGGCTACGTTCACACAGCCGTTGTTTTCCTGGCATCCGAGCTGCATATTTTGCGGTTGAGATGTGGACCCATTCATTTCTATGGTGCCGAAAAAGATGAGGACAGCACACTGTGTGCTGTCCGCATCCGTTTTCCGTGCCGTGGCCCCGCAAAAAGAAAAGAACATGTCCTATTCTTGTCCGCAATTGCGGGCAAGAATAGGCATTTTCTATGATAGCCGCGGCATGTGTGGTCCCCTAATTGCAGTACGTGTTTTGCGGATCCGCAAAACACAACGGTCGTGTGAACGTAGCCTTAGAGAGAGGTTCTGCAAATGAACAAAGCCTAATACAAGTCATATAATGGTAAGAAGCCGCGCTGTTCCTCATGTACTCACATCACAGCTTATTCTGCATATGCACCTGAAATGACAGGTACGCTTTTAGTCACTTTAGTGAATATGAGTTTCTATAGTAAAGGTACTGTGAGGACGGAGCTTTGCGGTGACCCTGTTATAAGGCACATCTCGTCAGCATATTTCCGGATGAGTCCAGTAGATTTGGCAGGAGCAAACATGAATCTCTCACAGTGCTAGTCACATAGCTGGAAATGTCGTTCACTAGTTCTAATAATACCCCTGGACGAGAGCTAGACAAGGACTTCTAGTGCAGATTGTTGTGTGTGAGGCCAGTGTGGAAGGCCACGCTCCTTAGGAATGCAAACAATGTGTGGGATGTAATGTTTCGGAGAAGCAGCCACATCTGTTCTAGACTTCAATATTCTTGTGTTGCAGTTAAAATGTGTACATTGTTGGCTGTTATCTAGGGAGCCCTTAAACAATAGCATTGTTTTATATAGAAGGACATTAATTAATGCAGTAATAATAACGGTGTCTCCTATCCCATTGGCAGTCGCAGCACAATTATGGAATGCTGATGGGTTATTATAGCAGGCTTGCTATCTCTATGGGGCACATTTATTGACTGGTGTTTTAGACTCTATAGAGTTATGAAGAGGTGCCAGCTTCTGGTCTGCCCCCTTCCCCACCTGTGCCACGCCCACAATTTTAGACCTGGCATGAGCGGGGAGAAGTCGCAGATGGGGTCGCAACTCACGGTTGCGCCGCCCTCTCTGCCTGAAATACACCTGATATATATAATAAATCACCCCCTATGTGCCTACACACAGCATAAGCAGTTTATCGCTGGCGGGCAATAATACTAAAGCACTATGGAAGCAATCATTTGTGAAGTCCCCTGGTGGGACTAAAAATAATGTTTAGGGTGCAGGTTGAGCCACAGGTCCTGCACCACGGTTGCCGCCACACCTGTACTCCGCAACTGGAAACCAAAGTACAGATGCCACCCAGAAAGCACGTAATAGTGCCTTTAAAGGTTGTGTTAGATCACACAAACATAACAATTTTTCTATAAGAATCATGTCCACACCTGACTGATTACCTGCAGATTTGCTGTAACGGATTCTTTGCAGCAAATCCTCAGACTCGTACAGTACCAGCAAAGTGGGTGAGATTTTAAAGGGGTTTTTCAAGACATTTTAACTGATGATCTGTCCTCAGGATAGATCATCATCATCAGTATCAGATCGGTGGTGGTCCGACAACCGGGACCTCCACTAATTAGCTGGGCGCTCATGTGAGGATGGGTCATCAGTTAAAAAGTCTCGGAAAGCCCTTTAACAGATCTTATCCACAAAAAACGCTGTGTAGATTATCCTGCGGTGTCGATTTGAAGTTAATTTATGCTGGGGGTCTCTCCAGTGGATTTTACCCTTTGCAATGGAGACGGTGAAGTCTGCATCCTTTTCCATGGCAAAAAAATGCATGTAAAACATGTGGTCTTTGTTGCGGTCTTTCTTGCACTTTTTCCTGATGAATTATCCGAAACACACGTGGACATACCCGTAAAATAAATGCTGCTTTGTTGTAGCACCCCCTATTGTTCTCTTGATTCCCTCTTAGAATGTCCATCTAATGAGTTCTGCGTTTGTGATCATTGGACTAATTGGGAGGTCATTGTTTTAAATTCCCTTCGAAAACATGTTATATATTGTGTGATCTAACTGAATGAATAAAGTAAATGAATATTTCATTGTGGGACCATACATTTAAACAAAATTAAAATTATGAAAATTAAATATTTTAGCCCATTCTAAAAACTGATCAGCAGGGTGTCAGAAGCCTGCCGATGAGATATTGGTAGCTAATCCTGAAAATAGGCCATCAATATTAAAATCCTGGAATACCCCTTTAAGAGTGTCAGACGGTGTGCTTTCATAGGAATGTCAGCAGTTACCTGCTTTATACTTCCACTTTGCTTACCTTTATTGACAGGAAGTGTAACGTAAAGTGAATTTGAAAGATTTGAGAATGAATAAGCTTACGCAGGCTACTTGAATAAATACAGTTACTAAGTGATTAAATAAATGATAACACATGAAAATGATAAAAGAAATCACATACATAAAAAGTAAATAAACATCACAAGCCTTAACCCCTTCACCCCCGGAGCTTTTTTCGGTTCTGCATTTTCGTTTTGCGCTCCCTGCCTTCAAACAGCCATAACTCTTTTATTTTTCTGTTCACATAGCTGTATGAGGGCTTGTTTTTTGCGGGACAAGTTGTACTTTCCAACGCCACCATTTAATATTGCATACGGTGTAGTGGGAAGCGGGGAAAAAATTCCAAACCGGGTGAAATTGCAAAGAAAACGCTATTCCGCTACAGTTCTACGGGTTTCTTATTTACAGCGTTCGATGTGCATTAAAACTGATCCGTTACTTTCATTCTACTGGTCAGTACGAATCCGGCAATACCTAATATGTATAGTTTTTCCTGCGTTTTCATAGTGATAAAATAATTAGAAAGTTGCCCTTTTTTTTTTTCCTTGTCAAATCTTGACCCCTATAACTTTTTGGTATTTATGTGTACAGAGCTGTATGGGGGCTCATTTTTTGCGGGACGATCTGAAGTTTTTATTGATACCATTCTGGGGTGTGTATGACTTTTTGATCACTTTTTATTAAATTTTTTTTTAGAAAAAAAAAGCGACAAAAAACGGCAAATCGCCATTTGGACGCTTTTTTCCGCCACACAATTCACCGTATTGGAATTTTTTTTTTATATTTTAAAAGTACGGGCGTTTTCGGTCACGATGATACCCATGATGTCTATATTTATTGTTATTTAGGTATTTATTTTTTACTTATACGGAAAGGGGGGTGATTTGAACTTTTACATCTTTTTTATTTTTTATATATTTTTAACTTTTTTTTTAAATTTTTTTTTACTATTAGAAAGCTCAAATATGGGCTTATATATTGTGGCTTTTTTTTTTTCTTTATGAGCAATTCTGGGTTTTATAGACTCAGAAATCCATGAATTGCTCATTTCTTATCCTGGCCTGCCATCTAGTGGCCAGAATAAGAATTGCACTTTGAAAACTGTAATCCTCACCAGCGAGGATTACAGTTTTCATATGGTGTACAGACACCCCGATTGGCCACACGGGGTGTCTGTACACCACCCGGAAGCGAACGCTTCCGGGTTTAGACGCAACTAGATGCCGTGATCACGTGTGATCACGGCATCTAGTCAACCCGGAAGACGCCGCCGATGTAGTAGGTAGCGGCAAGTCTCTGCTGTTAGAAACAGCAGAGACTTGCCGGCCATGACGCCCGCCGCACCCGCGAGCGGGCGCCATGTGCCCGCATCGCCCCAGCGCCGTACATGTACGGCGCTGGGGGTGAAGGGGTTAATAGGGTGGAAACTCCGTCGATCATGGCTATCTACCCCGTTATAACATATGACCGACACCCCAGGGTGTACAGGAGAAATAGGGTAAGTCATTCTCACATCCTACCTAGAATGGAGGGCCTGGTGGAGTCTCCTGAGACAAGGTGGGTAGCAGAGATTTAACCTGTTAGCCCCTCTGCAACACGCATGTCTCTGAGATCACTCAGCAATGTGCTCTTATCAGTTCAATGGGGGATGGGTACTATCTTATCCAACTTCATTACAAGGGAAACTTATAAACTATATTAAGTATATATAGTATTAAACAGAATGTTACTCAAATGTTTATACATATTGGAACACGCTTCATATATAGTCCCTAAAGCATTTTTTCAGCAACTTAATTCCCTGCTATCACCATTTATTTGGGGTTCCACTAGACCTAAATTGTCAATATCCACACTGTGCCGCCCTAAGCCGTGAGGGGGAGTGTCCTTACCTGACTTCTATCTTTATTATTTGGCGGGTCAATTGCGCTATTTAAAATCCTGGCTCTCTCCATATGACCAAATACCCAATTCAGAAGCACACTTAGCTGTATATCTGAATCTCAAATCCTTCTGGCCAGTATTGGAAAAACCTCAGTTATTTCCACGTCAATTACTACCAATTCACAAGTCGGCTGTACAAGTCTGGACGGCTTGCAAGGGAATACATGACTTCCAGGGAATGGTGGCCGACACGCCTCTCTGGGATAATCCCATGTTCCGCTCCCTGGTCTCCTTATCTGGTCGCCATATCTGGCAATCTAAAGGTATATGCACCCTAAACGATGTATACCAAAATAATGTATTCAATACATTTGATGCTTTTCGTGCCCAATGTGACTTGCTCAGAACTGCATTTTATAGATATCTCCAACTTAGGCACACTCTGAATTCACACTTTAGTGTGTTTACCCGTTAATAGGGGTGTTTCGTTTCCAGGGACCCCAAGGATTTATATCTGCCATCTATACTCATCTATTGACAAGTGGAGGACCATGGTCCAGGACCTAGGGGATGAGGATATAAGCGATATCTTAGAATCACCCACACTGGTATCCCCTGCAGTAAATAATAATTTTATACAACTGTGTATCATTCATCAAAGCTATTTATCCTCTACACGATTATACAAAATGGGTAGGCTTTCACACTCCAGATGTCACAGATGTGCAGAGGAGGGAGCAAATTTCTGGCATCTGATGTGGGCCTGTTCATATATACAAAAACTCTGGGAAGATGTTACTGTCTTCCTCAGTAATTTACTGAATCTTCCTGGTACCAAGGAACCCAGTATATATCTGTTTGGGATTCTGGATGAAACCACCTACCCGCATTACACTAGGATCTTTTTACAAGAAACTTTATTCCTAGCCCGGAAAGCAATTGCAATCAGATGGATGGGGGACAGAAGTCCTACCATTAGTCAATGGAAACTATTGGTCAATACAATTATTCCATATGAAAATATAGTATTTAAAAACGGGACGTGCCTCTAAGTTCATGGGGGTCTGGGGACCATGGTGCTCTTCAACACAAGCTCTGTATTCCTCTTATGCGATGAATAATGCTATTGCATTGGCATCTAGATAGGCTTCTCAATATGTATTTTTATTTTCTCGTGACTCTTGCATATCAATTATGTTATAAGTGATGTCACATGTATGAATATAGTGTATATCTGTGTTCACAGGACTTGGTTCTGATCGGTTTTCTGTAATAATCTGTTTATTGCATTTGTTCAATAAAACAAATTTTAAAAAATCAGTCACTTAAAAATACCCTTACAATACAGGAAGTTACATATAACTTCCTTTTCCTGTACAGATCTCTGATCAATGCAAGAACAAGAGGAGGGGGCAGCTGTCACATTCATTTTGATCTTCATGATTACTAATAGTCTGACCAACAAGACTATTGTGATTTGGAAACAAACCTGCCTGGGCTAGGGAGCTGACAGTTAGGCTGCACCACTGACCAACAAAACACACGTCTACAGCTTTCCTCTTCTTATTTAACAGGTATTGTTGAAGCTGACACATCTTTTCTTAATAATGGATGACCTGAATTCCTGTGAAGCGCAATGTAAAGACCTTCTTCAGGACCCAAGATATAAGGATGAAGCCACCATGGTAAATGGGCTGTTCAGTTTTTGAGTTGTGATATACTATTAGTTGGAGTCAAATAATCATACTTTAAGGTAGTCTTAGAAAAGCTAAGTGTCTTTGACGTAAAATGGGGTGAGCAGGGATGTCCGGTTTCAAGAAGAAACTGGACAACTCAGGGGACTGACCTGTGATAAAGAAATAGATGATTACTTACCTGACAGATCCCACGGCATGGCTCTGTTTTCCTGGTTGCAGCAGTGACATCAAGTCGACAGCATGTGACAGCTGCTGCCAATCACGTGCCCTGAAGAGACCAGTGATTGGCTACAACAATCACATGCTTCTGATATGATGCCACTACTGCAGCCAGAAAAATACAGAGGATAGGCCATCAATATATGAATCCCATAAAACGCCTTTAGGGCTCATGTACACAATTACACATTACCTTTAGTTCTCTTTCGATATAAGCCACCAACATAGGGGTCCGGCAGTGGCTTTTTCCTCTCCGCTCTGAGAAATCACATACAGCCATTGAAGGTGCACGGGCCCCTATAGAGGCCATCTATTTTAAAGGGGTTATCCTCCGAGACCTATAATGCCCCCCCCCCATGTGCCCAGGCCTCTCACACAGATTGTACTTACCTCGCTGTCTGGCACCCACATCGCTTCTGATGCCAGTACGGCTGCCACTGCATCTCCACGATAACCCCGTCGTGTGGTTCAAAACATCCGGCAATGGGGATGGGGGGGGGGTCAGCCAATGGCAGGCTGCTACGGGAACGAGCCTCCCTAACATCATGGGTGACGCTAGAGAGGCTTATTCCCATTGCGGCCTGCTATTGGCTCCATTCCCCCCCCCCCCCCAATGCCGGATGTTTTCATGCAGCTATGGCTTTGCCAGCATTAGAAGCATCGCGGGTGTTGGAGAGCGTATTAAGTACAGCCTTTGTGAGGGGCCCGGGCATATGGGGGGGCATTATGGGTTTTGGATAACCCCTTTAATGATATACTCAGAATGACAATGTTACTTGTAGTTGTCTTTATCTTACTTCTCTATTGTCTGGCAGGTGATGGCAGACATCATGTTTCAGAAACAGGAATATGAGAAAGCAATCGAATATTTTCAGCAGGTCCTGGAAAAAACACCCGGTAGGTTTCCAAAGGACAAATGAAATAGCTGCAGTGGGAAATCAAAGCTATAAAAGAAATAGGGAATAATGGGTCTCATCAAAGCTAATAGAAAAACTGAGCTTATTGACCACAGCACCAAGCAGAGCATTGTGAGCAATACGGTCAGTTTTTCTATAAAGCTGGCCATACACTTGAGACAATTATTGGGTCTATACATCCCAGACTAAACTGTCTGACCAAGGAGTCCAAAAAACAGACTCCCTGGTCCTTCAGCACAATGGTAAATAATAGGGCAAATTCATCCGATCATGCAATAAGCAAGCAGTGTCAGGCGATAGTGACCGCTATTTCTCAGCATGGCCGATATCATTTTTGGAAGATGAGAGTCAGCAGTCGACCATCGTACTAGTTTTTCAAACGACAATCGGATGAAAGGGTTGAAAATCTGGCCTTGGACATAACAATCGGACATCGTATAGAACATGACAACCTCTTTCTAACAAAGCTAGAACCAGCCCTGTACCTCACATGGATCCAGAGATCTCCACATTCATTGCTCTGCTAGATTTATATCAAGCTGACAACTTATGGGTCATGTGATGTCTTTTCTCATCTTATGTGTCCTTTCTGCTGTAGCTCTCTCCCTATCATAGCTCAGGGGGCATGTCCTTTCTGCTACATCTCGCTCCCTGTAACTGTCAGAGTTTGTAAAAGTGGATACGACTTGAGTCAATTGAACTGAGCTTGTGCAACCGCCTCAATAGATGGACATGCACATTACTATACAGATTAAACCCCAGGGGGCGCCATTATAGTGATGTAAAGAGAATATCTCACAACTGGAGCACTTTTGAAATAGTTAATTACAAAGCAGCTTCATTTTTCATGCTGAATTACATTAAAATAACATTTAATGGTGGCACAACGCCTAGAAATCTTATGATTTTCCTAAATGATAAAAGTATGGAAGATGTGTGCAACCAATGGGGCATTTACTTGAGTCATACCTGAACATTTTAAGTGCCATAGACGTACAGTTTGAACTTAGGGGGTCATTTACTATCCTAAACTACACCTATATTTTAGGCGTAGAAAAAGGTCTAAATTTAAGCCAGCAAGGAAGCTGTCTGACATTTACTTGTAGAAGCCGCGCTGGATAAGCTGAAGTTATGTAGAGATCCACTGCCACAGCAGGGGCTTATTAAAGCTTCGGTCCTAATTACTTAGTGTGTGTTTTGTCACTATCGTTATATACAAATCATAGTTCTTGTCTATTCTAGATAATTTTACAGTATTGAGTAAATTCATTGATCTTCTAAGAAGAAGTGGAAAACTTTCAGAAGCACAGACGTTCTTTGATTTGGCTTTAGAACAATCTTCAAGAACCACACTTGAACCGGGATATAATTTTTGCAAAGGCCTCTACTGCTGGTAAGTGAGCAGCAAAACAGATTAAACTTCTGTTCACACTAGTGGTGTGGTATACTTTTATAATGGAAGTTATGTCTCTGTGGCAAATGTGTTTTCCAAAGGAACCAAATTGACGCTGGTTTTAAGGCTACTTTCACACCAGCGTTTTTGCTGGATCCGGCTTCCGTTACTGATAATACAACCGTCTGCATCCGTTATGAATGGATCTGGTTGTATTATCTTTTACATAGCTAAGACGAATCCGTCATGAACTCCATTGAAAGTCAATGGGGGACAGATCCGTTTACTGTTGTGTCAACGTTATTTTGTCCGCAATGGGGATGCAACCAAACGGAACTGAATGCATTCTGCTGCACTCCGTTTCATTCAGTTCAGTTTTTAAAAATAGCCGCCGGGTGCCTGCTGTTTTAAAGGGTAGGCACCCGGGACTAATGTATGCAATCGACAATAACATTGATTGCATACATTTAACCCCTCAGATGCCAGAGTCAAATGTGACCACGGCATCTGGGAGGTTAAAGAAGAACTCCCGCAAAAATTTTTATTCTCTGACCTGTTAGAAAGGTGCATGATATAATCTGTAGTGAATGTCATCTTCTTATCAGAGAATGTAATTGTGAGTAATAACCTCTCTTCTAATTCTAGCTGGGTCATGTGACCAACTCCCTGACCTCCAACTGACCCAGGACAGGAAGCCAGTTGCTGCTCTATTCATTCCTATGAGACTGAAACTGAGGCTCCCATAGGAATGCATAGAGAATTAGACTTCCTGTCCACACATAAGTCTCTGTGTGAGTTGGTGGGTCTAATTCCTAGTCATATGACACAGATAAGAAACTTCAGGATTATATAAGTCAAAAATACAGACACTGGTAAGAAAATTACATTCACTACAGATTACATCATGTATATTTCTAGCAGGACATGGAATAAAATTTTTTGCGGGAGTTCTTCTTTAAAGACCGGGAGCCTGTGCTCCCAGTCATGTACCGGCTCCCCCGGCAGGAAAGGGGGGAGCCGGATGTAGTGTGCGACAGCCTCTATACTCAGGAGTGGCAAGAGGCTGTCGCACATTAGTTCCTATGGAGAGCCTGTCCTAATGCATTGGAATCTATGTGAAAAGCAGTCTAACGATTGCTTGTTATAGTTCCGTAGGGGTACTATTAAAAAGTGTAAAGAAAAAAAAGGAAAAATGTTTTTAAAAAAGTATTTTTAAAAAATCTAAAAATTTAAATTACCCCCTTTCTCCAAAATTAAAATAAAAATACATAAATTAAAAAAAAATCATGGGCATCGCCCATACTATTAATATATAAAAATATTTATCCCATACGGCAAACAAAAAGTCATAATGGCTGATTTGCAGTTTTATGGTTGCTTCACCTCCAAAATATAATAAAAAGTGATCAAAAAGTCATACATGTCTCAATATTTAAAAGGAAAGATCGCCTTGCAAAAAATGAGCCCTCACACAGCTCCTTACACATAAAAATAAAATAAAAAAGATATTAAGGTCAGAATATGGCAATCCAAAGAAAAATAATTTTTTCAGTTGGTCTTTATTAAAAATTTTGGGTCACATTTATTAAGACCAGCGTTTTAGACGCTGGTCTTAATAACCCCTATACCTGGTGGTGGATCCGCTGGAGTTATGAACAGGCGCCGACCTCTACATACCACACCTACATCCAGTGCCACTTCTAAATGTAAGACAACTTCCTAGCTGTCTTATATTTTAAACCATTTTCTACACCTAAAATAAACGTAGAAAATGGTAAGTGAGATGAGCCTGCCAGCCCTTCCCCGCCCACTTTTTTAGACCTGGCATAAGTGGGGAGAAATTGCAGATTGCAGCGCAAAAGACCTTTGTGCCGCAATCTGCTCCAGAAATACGCGTAACTTAGGTGTATTTCTGTTTGATAAATGACCACTTTGAGTGTCTTTCTCTGTGCAGCCTTGAGATTCTCTAGTAGCAGGCTCTGAATTTTTACTTTGTTCTGTCAGGCAGCTCAGCCGATGGCTCCTTATCTCTAATCTCTGACCTCCTAAACACTCATTATAGCTCAATTCTTATCTTTCTGATAAGAATGAGGCTTAAGTAAGTGTTTATGACCTTTTAGTAATTTAGAGATGACCGGCACAAACTGAAAGTAAAAGTACGTACCAGTCACACAGCTAGGAAAACAGTTAACCCTAGCAGACAGAACTGCTCAATATTTAGTTTAAAGACCAATTGAAGAAATTATTTTAGCCTGAAATGAGTAATGAGCTTGGGCTCTGCTGGAGGGCAGGCCTGGGCACTGGATGAGGGCATTCCTGGACACTTATGGGGGCGTTCCTAGGCACTGTTGAAAGAAAATAACGCCCCTCTGGGCACCTTACTGCCTAATTTGCATATCATACAAAGATTATTTTTGCAAGATAGAAAATCAGAAACACCGAATGGAAGGTACATCAGGGAAGGAGGTATTATGTTCTACATGGCAATAGTTTTACTTTATTAATTATTAATCCATGTGACAGATTTCCTTTAACAGGGTTCTCTGAGACTAGGAACCCCTTTTTATTTTGCTAGGCAAAGTGCAGGGGTTAAAAAAAGATTCACCCGTGTTGCCGGCACTATGGTTTAAGCACCAATCTTCCTCCTCCTCCACTTCTGGTGCCCACTGATCAGAATTGGACATGTCTACATGCATGTCAATCCTGCTAGCAAGTCATTGGCTTTAGTGGTGACGTGTGAAGGTACAGCACATGACTATTGTCACCACTGAGACCATTGATTGGCCAAGCGCTAGCCCTAAAGGAACAGGACAGGAGGACACGGGAAGAAGATTGCAGGCCGCAGCCTGTAGTGGATGCTGACAGCCTGCAGCAGTGCAGGACCAGGCAGCCTGGTAAGAGATGCAGCATCCACAGGGGAGAGCAGGACCTGGGCGGACACAGACCACCGACATAACAACAGTCATTTCTAGTAGCTGTACAACTTTCATAGTCTCTGTACTCTCCCTGTATTCCTCAACAATGACCACTTGGAGGCACATTTTAGAGTCCTAAGATATAGATCACCAGTTACAGTAAAGACCATGTGGATATTAAATTATCCACTGAATGACTTAACTTATAACTTATGTTCTCCTGATGTGAATCTTGACCACTCTCTTTCTTTGAATTTTCCATTCCAGGCACATCGGACAGCCTAATGAGGCACTAAAATATTTTAATAAAGCTCGCAAAGACAATGACTGGGGTGAGAGAGCCATCACCAATATGATCCAAATCTGTCTTAATCCAGACAACGAGATTGTTGGCGGAGAGGTGTTTGACAGCTTGGAAGATGACAGGTAACATTTTGCTTGAGTGAATACTCTCAATAGTTAGAGTACATTATAAGGTAATGGAATTACTCTAGAGTAGTGTTCAGTGAAGCAAAGTATTTGAGCCGGAATTTGGTCCGAAGTTTAGGAAAACTTTGATTCGCAACAAATCCGAATTTTCTCGCACTTCATAGTAACAAATCAGTTTTTCCTAAAATGGCGGCTGCACATGTTACAAATTAAAAGCCCGGGAACATGAGATCATCCATAATGCTGTGCAGCCAGCCAATCTGCAGAAAGCCATCCCCTGTGAGGTCACGGCCCTATTATAAAACCCTCATCCCGCACGGTCTCCATGTCCTAGAAAAGTCAGCAACATGCAGACAAAGGAGGAGCTGGATGTTCCTGATGACATATTCTCATCGATATTAGATGATGTGGAAAAGAAGGAAAAGCAGATGGCAGAAGAAGGGCTTCCACCTGTAGGGCAGGAGAGCGCCTGGGTTGGAGAAGTGGGTATGCTAGAGCTGATTAATATTCTGTGTTTACTGTCAAATAACCCCTGTTTAAAGGTGCCGTGCGGCCATTAACAATGAAGACAGACTATACAGTGTTGTCCTTATCATTAAATGTAAGGCAGCTGTGGGCTAATTGGCCATGTGATTCTTCACTGCAGCATAGCCCGGTGGTTCCGTGTGGCTGTACCCTAAGGCAGATTGACCTGGATATACCTGATTTATAGCAATTTGTGACAAATTAATTAGTAACAAATCAAATTTCTTGTCAAACTTTGTCAAAGTTGATGAATCGAATGTTTAAAAACATCTCTGCTCTAGAGCATCCAAATGACATAGATGCATAGCATATCTAGACTGCTTGTGTAGCAAAGACACAATTCACATTATAGATAACTGCTTGAGTTAATTTAAAGGGTTTTTCTACACATGCAATAACTGTCAGTCAAACGGTTGTTCGGCCAACAACTGTGTCTACCGACTACTAAGTCCTCCGTACACATACAAGTTTGAATTAAAGGGGTTTTCCGTGATTTTTATACTGATAATCCATCCTCTAGATAGGTCATCATTATCTGATCAGTGGGGGGTAACACCCAGGATCCCCGCCAATCAACTGTAGGAGAAGGCAGCAGCACTCTCGGCACTTTTCCTAGGACAGTGACGTCATGTCCATCGTTTATGTGGCCTTGGAGCAGCTCAGCCCAATTCAAGTGAATGGAGCTGCGATGCGATACCAAGCACATCCGCCATAGTATGTACAGCTCTGTGCTTGGTAAGCAGAGAGAAGACAGTGGTGCTCACAGGAGCACCGGTGCCTTCTCAAACAATTGATTGGTGGGGGTCCTGGGTGTCGTTCCCCCTCTCACAGCTTTTCCTAGGCCAATGAGGACACATTCACCGGTAACATGGCCTAGGTGCAGCTCAGTCCCATTGAAGTGAATGGAGCTGAGCTGCGATACCAAGCACAGCTGCTATATAATGTAGTAGACATGAGAAGCAGCACTAAGGTGAAAAGACCAACATAAATTATTCGTTTTCTTTGTGAAGTGCCACCCCACTTCCTTCCTGATTCCCTAGGCACGTGCCCTTATGTGCCATGTTGTAAATACGGCCCTGTCCCATACACGTACATTAATGTATATAAGGCCTTTAATAAGTATTTGCAAATGGTTTACATGTAAGATTTGTTACTTGCTAATACTATGCCAGTAGCTGAGATGCCTCTGTATGGCATTCTTACTATCAGGCACATGACCATGCATTTATCTACTGCTTGTGTGAAATCCTGTGCACTGAACATGTGGCTATCTCCCCTTTTTGTAGAACTGGATTTTTTCTGTCTCTGGAGGGGATCATATTTCTCATGCTGGGCAGCAGATCAGTTTCTCAGTGGAAGAACTGTATTGTATGTGAAGACAATTACAGCTCTGCCTTAAACCTTGTATTAGAGGGTTATGGAGGCAACTGTAAAAAGAGGCAGTGGCTGTCACAGAGGAGATGAATCCTTTATTTAGTCCTTTATGTGGTAATTCTGCCTACGGAAAGCCACAGCAACATCAAAACAAAGGTGCAGCACAGTTCTGGGATAATAAAGATGAAAAATCCTGTGGTGGTATCATCACACATATAGATATTTTATTATATTTTATTAGTTTAGAAAAACCATGTGATCAAAATAATTAATAACAATAAACGAAATGCAAATATTGGGTCAGGCAGTTTGCTACACTGTTGTCATTAGATTAAATACAGTACTATGGCACCACAGTGAATACCTTTTCTCATCAAGTCAATGTCTGATTCAGTCTTTTAGGGGAAAAGAGGGATTCAGAGAAGTTGGGAGTTCGGACAGCTGAGAAGCTACTGAAGGAGTTCCACCCTCGTACTGCACATGGAGAGAACCAGCTAACTATGCTGCAGTGTTATTGCCTTATGGCCACCAGAGACAAGGGTAACATAGAAACTGCAATCAGCACATTAACAGATATGGCTAGCACCGAGGTAATCATTATTGTTTAGTATTATGGTATTTCTATATTTTCGTTAAGATTTTGCTAAATTCTATAAATTACTTAAACTCTTAACTGTTTTGCCTGAGTCCAGCTCGGGCAGTGTGAAAAGTAGCTAACTGGAGGGGGGAGGGCTGCTTTAGATGGTGATATCTCCTCAATGGTAGCAGCTAAAAAACATGTAACTGGTCTTGTTTGAAAGCTGACATTCCAGACCTAAAGCAACAAGCGATCCTGAAAGCTTGAAATGTATGCTTTCAAACAAGACCAGTTGCATGTTTCAAGCTGCTACCATTCATGTAGCAGCATCTAAAGCAGCCCTCCCCCCTCCAGTTAGATAGTTTTCCCACTGCTGGAGCTGGACTCTGGTAAAACAGTTAGGGGGTTAAAGGGGTTGTGTCTCTTCAGCAAATAGAATTTATCATGTAGAGAAAGTGAATACAAGCCACTTACCACTTACTAATGTATTGTGATTGTCTATATTGCCTCCTTTTCTGGCTGCATTCATTTTTCCATCACATTATATACTGTTCGTTTCTATGGTTATGGCCACCCTGAAATCCAGCAGCCATGGCCATGCTTGCACAGTATAGGAAAAAGCACCAGCCTATGTGCGCTCCCATGGGCCCAGCCACCAGAGAGGCCAATGCTTTTTCCTATAGTGTGCAAGCACGACCACCACTGCTGGACTTCAGTGTGGTCGTATGAACAATCATATGCCACCAGTGTCCTATAGGTGCAGGTCCCACTTCTGAGACCAGCATCTATTTCTAGAATGGAGCCCTGAAACCGAAGGAGGGCGCACTGCACATGCACGACGCGCTCTCCATTCACTTCTGAATGGAGAGCACACTGAATGGAAGTGAGTGGAGAGTGCACTGAATGGAAGTGAATGGAGACTGCACTGAATAGAAGTGAGTGGAGGGTGCACTGAATGGAAGTGAGTGGGGAGCGCTCTGAATGGAAGTGAATGGAGAGTGCACTGAATGGAAGTGAGTGGAGAGTGCACTGAATGGAAGTGAATGGAGAGTGCACTGAATGGAAGTGAGTGGAGAGCACTTTGAATGGAAGTGAATGGAGGGTGCACTGAATGGAAGTGAGTGGAGAGTGCACTGAATGGAAGTGAATGGAGAGTGCACTGAATGGAAGTGAATGGAGAGCGCACTGAATGGAAGTGAATGGAGACTGCACTGAATAGAAGTGAGTGGAGAGTGCACTGAATGGAAGTGAATGGAGAGTGCACTGAATGGAAGTGAATGGAGAGTGCACTGAATGGAAGTGAATGGAGAGTGCACTGAATGGAAGTGAATGGAGAGTGCACTGAATGGAAGTGAGTGGAGAGTGCACTGAATGGAAGTGAGTGGAGAGTGCACTGAATGGAAGTGAATGGAGAGTGCACTGAATGGAAGTGAGTGGAGAGTGCACTGAATGGAAGTGAGTGGAGAGTGCACTGAATGGAAGTGAGTGGAGAGTACACTGAATGGAAGTGAGTGGAGAGCGCACTGAATGGAAGTGAATGGAGAGTGCACTGAATGGAAGTGAGTGGAGAGTGCACTGATGGAAGTGAATGGAGAATGCACTGAATGGAAGTGAGTGGAGAGTGCACTGAATGGAAGTGAGTGGAGAGTGCACTGAATGGAAGTGAGTGGAGAGTGCACTGAATGGAAGTGAGTGGAGAGTGCACTGAATGGAAGTGAGTGGAGAGTGCACTGAATGGAAGTGGAGAGTGCTGAATGAGTGGAGAGTGCACTGAATGGAAGTGAATGGAGAGTGCACTGAATGGAAGTGAATGGAGAGTGCACTGAATGGAAGTGAATGGAGAGTGCACTGAATGGAAGTGAATGGAGAGCGCACTGAATGGAAGTGAATGGAGAGCGCACTGAATGGAAGTGAGTGGAGAGTGCACTGAATGGAAGTGAGTGGAGAGTGCACTGAATGGAAGTGAGTGGAGAGTGCACTGAATGGAAGTGAGTGGAGAGTGCACTGAATGGAAGTGAATGGAGAGTGCACTGAATGGAAGTGAAGTGGAGAGTGCACTGAATGGAAGTGAGTGGAGAGTGCACTGAATGGAAGTGAGTGGAGAGTGCACTGAATGGAAGTGAATGGAGAGTGCACTGAATGGAAGTGAGTGGAGAGTGCACTGAATGGAAGTGAGTGGAGAGTGCACTGAATGGAAGTGAGTGGAGAGCGCACTGAATGGAAGTGAGTGGAGAGCGCACTGAATGGAAGTGAGTGGAGAGCGCACTGAATGGAAGTGAGTGGAGAGCGCACTGAATGGAAGTGAGTGGAGAGCGCACTGAATGGAAGTGAGTGGAGAGCGCACTGAATGGAAGTGAGTGGAGAGTGCACTGAATGGAAGTGAGTGGAGAGTGCACTGAATGGAAGTGAGTGGAGAGTGCACTGAATGGAAGTGAGTGGAGAGTGCACTGAATGGAAGTGAATGGAGAGTGCACTGAATGGAAGTGAGTGGAGAGTGCACTGAATGGAAGTGAGTGGAGAGCGCACTGAATGGAAGTGAGTGGAGAGTGCACTGAATGGAAGTGAGTGTAGAGCGCACTGAATGGAAGTGAGTGGAGAGCGCACTGAATGGAAGTGAGTGGAGAGTGCACTGAATGGAAGTGAGTGGAGAGTGCACTGAATGGAAGTGAGTGGAGAGTGCACTGAATGGAAGTGAGTGGAGTGTTTCTGTTTTTACCATCTGTGCTTCATCCGTAATTCACTGACGTTGCTCAGCTGAAAATTAATTTCCAAAGAATCTCCTATCAGTCTTCAGTGAAAAACGGACGCAACACGGACACAACATGGATGTGTGTCAGTGATTTTCACGGACCCGTAGACTTCAATGGGCATGCTTGGTCCGCATCACGCATCAAACTAGTGCATGTCAGTAAAAAAATACTGAAATGTGAACAGATACATTTAAATCAATGGATACATGTGTTGTCCGTGGAAAATGCGGTCAGCACACGTCAGTTAAAAAACGGGAATGTGGATGAGGCCTTAATCTATGGTATAGGAGAGTTCCAGAGATAGCCAGAACTCCCATAGTGTTGAATGCTTGACCTGCTGCTCTGTATTATTGGTCCATTATTTCCTATCCTGTGTTAGGGGATACCTTGCTACAAATGGAACACCCTTTTTTAATTAAAAGTGACAACCAATATCATTCTTGTAAAAATCCTCTTGCCTGTTGATGGACAGACCCTCAAACCGATGTGTTATCACTTGTGGTTGTAGAAGGAGAATGTCTCCGCGCTCCTGGCAGTAGCTCAAGCTTACATGATTCTAAAGCAAACTCCCCGAGCAAGAAACCAGCTAAAGAGGTTGTCCAAAGCTCACTGGACCTTAGAAGATGCTGAAGATCTTGAGAAGAGCTGGCTGCTGCTCGCTGACATTTATATTAAATCTGGAAAATATGACATCGCAACCGATTTGTTAAAGCGGTGTCTTAAATACAATAAGGTAAGAGGAGAACCCATAGAAAGACATACTCCGGGCCCTTATTATATACGCTTATTGGAAATGACATAAATGACGTCATAAACGGCAATCAAATCCTACGTAATCCGACGTATTCTAAACAACATAGCAACAAGGCCTGTGACTTTTCAACAGTTTTGCTAAATAGCAACCAAATTAGGAATATATAAAAGGCGCCTGTGTAAAATAAAAAAAAATTACTTTTAAAATTTCCCATCTCTTCTATATCACTGCTCCAGTCTTTGCTGCTCTGATCGTCACTGGGTCTGTAGTGATGACATCATGTTCATAGACCATGTGACCATGCAGCCAATCACTGGCCTCATCATTGACTTGTGCATGAACGGCACCACTGAGGCCAGTGATTGGCTGCAGCATAATGTGAGCATTACCAAATTAGGAATATTCCAGCAGAATTAAAGTGCTTTTCCTGGACATGTAATACAGACACAGTGCACACAGGTATGTCTGGGATGTGAAATGTAATACAGACACACAGTGCACACAGGTATGTCTGGGATGTGAAATGTAATACAGACACACAGTGCACACAGGTATGTCTGGGATGTGACATGTAATACACACACAATGCACACAGGTATGTCTGGGATGTGACATGTAATACATACACACAGTGCACACAGGTATGTCTGGGATGTGACATGTAATACACACACAGTGCACACAGGTATGTCTGGGATGTGACATGTAATACACACACAGTGCACACAGGTATGTCTGGGATGTGACATGTAATACAGACACACAGTGCACACAGGTATGTCTGGGATGTGACATGTAATACAGACACAGTGCACACAGGTATGTCTGGGATGTGACATGTAATACAGACACACAGTGCACACAGGTATGTCTGGGATATGACATGTAATACAGACACACAGTGCACACAGGTATGTCTGGGATGTGACATGTAATACAGACACAGTGCCACACAGGTATTTCTGGGATGTGACATGTAATACAGACACAGTGCACACAGGTATGTCTGGGATGTGACATGTAATACACACACACAGTGCACACAGATATGTCTGGGATGTGACATGTAATACAGACACACAGTGCACACAGGTATGTCTGGGATGTGACATGTAATACAGACACACAGTGCACACATATGTCTGGGATGTGACATGTAATACAGACACGCAGTGCACACAGATATGTCTGGGATGTGACATGTAATACAGACACACAGTGCACACAGGTATGTCTGGGATGTGACATGTAATACAGACGCACAGTGCACACAGGTATGTCCTGGGATGTGACATGTAATACACACACAATGCACACAGATATGTCTGGGATGTGACATGTAATACACACACACA
Source organism: Rhinella marina (assembly GCA_900303285.1). Classification (NCBI taxonomy): domain Eukaryota; kingdom Metazoa; phylum Chordata; class Amphibia; order Anura; family Bufonidae; genus Rhinella; species Rhinella marina. Next base: position 599,987 of record ONZH01009694.1, read on the forward strand.
GTGGCACACAGATATGTCTGGATGTGACATGTAATACAGACACACAGTGCACACAGGTATGTCTGGGATGTGACATGGAATACAGACACACAGTGCACACAGGTATGTCTGGGATGTGACATGTAATACACACACACAGTGCACACAGGTATGTCTGGGATGTGACATGTAATACAGACACACAGTGCACACATATGTCTGGGATGTGACATGTAATACAGACACACAGTGCACACAGGTATGTCTGGGATGTGACATGTAATACAGACACACAGTGCACACAGGTATGTCTGGGATGTCACATGGAATACAGACACACAGTGCACACAGGTATGTCTGGGATGTGACATGTAATACACACACACAGTGCACACAGGTATGTCTGGGATGTGACATGTAATACACACACACCAGTGCACACAGGTATGTCTGGGATGTGACATGTAATAACACACACACAGTGCACACAGGTATGTCTGGGATGTGACATGTAATACGCACACACAGTGCACACAGGTATGTCTGGGATGTGACATGGAATACAGACACACAGTGCACACATGTATGTCTGGGATGTGACATGTAATACACACACAGTGCACACAGGTATGTCTGGGATGTGACATGTAATACACACACAATGCACACAGATATGTCTGGGATGTGACATTAATACACACACACAGTGCACACAGATATGTCTGGGGATGTGACATGTAATACAGACACACAGTGCACACAGGTATGTCTGGGATGTGACATGGAATACAGACACACAGTGCACACAGGTATGTCTGGGATGTGACATGTAATACACACACACAGTGCACACAGGTATGTCTGGGATGTGACATGTAATACAGACACACAGTGCACACATATGTCTGGGATGTGACATGTAATACAGACACACAGTGCACACAGGTATGTCTGGGATGTGACATGTAATACACACACAGTGCACACAGGTATGTCTGGGATGTGACATGTAATACACACACAGTGCACACAGGTATGTCTGGGATGTGACATGTAATACAGACACACAGTGCACACAGGTATGTCTGGGATGTCACATGGAATACAGACACACAGTGCACACAGGTATGTCTGGGATGTGACATGTAATACACACACACAGTGCACACAGGTATGTCTGGGATGTGACATGTAATACACACACACAGTGCACACAGGTATGTCTGGGATGTGACATGTAATACACACACACAGTGCACACAGGTATGTCTGGGATGTGACATGGAATACAGACACACAGTGCACACATGTATGTCTGGGATGTGACATGTAATACACACACACAGTGCACACAGGTATGTCTGGGATGTGACATGGAATACAGACACACAGTACACACAGGTATGTCTGGGATGTGACATGTAATACACACACACAGTGCACACAGGTATGTCTGGGATGTGTCTGCAATCTTCTGTGGGACACTGCTGTTAGTTATATAGACGAAAAACAAGTGAAAGACTCCCTTTAAGACAGATTTGTAGACTGTTACATTTGTGATTCTGATTCAGTTTCCACACTGACTTGGTAGCGCCCTGAGCCTCAGCACTCGTTTTATGTTTTACTGCACACTGTGGGGAGAATTGATCATTGTAGGTGTATGTGAGGTTGTTTTTAGACTGGAGTTGATATATGCACTTGTCCCAAATTTATGAAAATGGCCCACGGTAATAATAGATTTGGCGCAAGTGCAGTGAAGTTGTGCCTCCTTCAGTGAAAGTACGTCTGGGGAATGAGTAGAGTTTCAACTTTTTTACGAATTTTTAAAAAAGTTGCACATAATTATGACACAAAAATGATCTACCGTGAAATCCTGACCAAATTTGGACTCCACATCTGTAGGTGGCGCTAGAAGGTGCAGTGCACAAAAAGTTGCATCATTTTAGTGCAAATGACACCAAAAAGTCCAAAAGTCCCTATCTGCGCCATTTTGGAGTGCAAGGCTTGATAACTTCCTCTCTACATTTTTCTCTTCTCTTGTTGGTTGCAGCTTCTTTTTATAACATGCAGATCTATGGCCATAAATGATTTATCGGTCAGATTATCCAGTCCTCATTCTAAAAAATACTCACGTTTTACATTGCAGTCTTGCTGTAAAGCTTATGAATATCTTGGCTTCATTATGGAGAAGGAACAGTCATATAAAGATGCTGCCGAGAGCTACAAACTGGCCTGGGAGTACAGCAGTCAGTCCAGCCCGGCCGTAGGTAGGTATTCCTCTGTAGTAGGCGCTTTATGATAATAATCACAAGTACCGATAACAGTTATATTCTATCACCTCTGCTCTTCCATTTTATGGTATAGTGTTCTGTAAAAATGATGACCATCTATATGCCAGTCCTAATGACAGGATCCGTCTGTTCTCCTGACATGTCTTTTTTAGTAATCATATAGAATATTTAGGATAGAAAGACAAATCCGGATTATTTTTTCTTAGAACTCTGTTATTCCTCCTGGAAATACATGAATCAATTGACAACTGGGTTTTGGCATTCATCTTCTCAGTGGGGCGTGTCCAATCACTGAGATGGCATTTATCTTCTCAGAGTGACACTGTCCAATCACTGAGAAGTGTCAGTATAGGGCATTGCTCTATTGACAGGCGGGATGGTAATGCCAAGTTGTAAATATATTCATATATTTCCAGGAAGAGTAACACAGGAATGGCAGAACACAGAGTTCTAAGGAAAAAAATGTTACTAAAACAGGTAAGTCAGGAAAGCTTTAACCCCTTCCCACTCCAAGCTGTAAATGTATGACATGGGGTCCGTGCGGCCGCACTGCAAAAATAAGACATGTCCTATCTTTGACAGCAAAATGTGGATAGCGGACCAGTTGATGTCAATGGGTCCTCACCATGATGCGGGGTGCACACGATTGGCTTCTATGTTTTGCAGGTCCATGGTTTGCGGTCCGCAAAACATACAAGGCCATGTGAATACACCCTTATAGGTTAACTTTCTCTGATTTTGACTCCAGTATGTAAATGAGTTTAGGTGCCATAGAATTTACTTACATCAGTCCTGGATTACTGCAAACCTAGGTTATGTGATTCCCCAGGTTCACTTTGTGTAATATGACATATTGTTTTAAGATCAGGAAATATTCAATGTAACATATAAAGAATAGACATCAGGTAGGGGCAGGTAAATGGTACAGAGGCTCATCCCCTGTATTAGTACGCCCTCTGCTGGAGACTACCGGTATAGAAGTTATAGAAAGTGTGATACCTATTACAAAAAAAATACAGTACACACTGTAGTGGTACACAAGCCTGATTTAGATGAATATTAAAGAGGACCTTACACCTCTCCTGGCATGCCTGTTTTAATAGCTTTATACATTCCCCATGTAATAACAATTCTGGAACATCTATTCTTATGGCTCTATGTCAGTGGTTCTCAACTCCAGTCCTCGGGACCCACCTGCCAGTCAGGTTTTCAGGATTTCCTTAGTTTAGACCAGCTGATATAATTAGCGTCCATCCATCAGGACTTACCACAGGTATTCATTCTGTGGGATATTCCTAAATCCTGACTGGCAGGTGGGTCCCGAGGACTGGAGTTGAGAACCACTGCTCTATGTTGTGCCATTGCTTTATTATTTCTTCTAGAAGTTACAAATGAATTGCTAGCAGTCTGCAGTAAGGGTACAGAGGGGAGGTAACAAGTTGGGGGGGTGTACCTGCACAGTCTGAAAATGGCAGCACTGATTGGTTAGAGTGAGACTGTGCAGGGACACACCCCTCTGTACCCTGTACAGGGGCGTTGTTAGGGTCTCAAAAGATCCGGGGCCCAAGCCCCAATGAATATGGCCCAATTCTCTAAGTCGACCACCTGCCCCCCCTTCCGCAGCAGCACTTACCTTTCACATCCAGGGCCTCAAGGTGATGTCTCCTCTGATGTAGATCTTCTCTGTCATCATCTTCGGTCCGGACAACTTCTCTCAGCCTTGTCTCTGCAGAGTGTGACACATGGACATCTTAGCTTCCTCACATTTCTTCATCTCCCCACCTGGAGTCCCCACAGTGTTATCCTGCTGCTCGCTGTGCCCCCCAATACCCCCATAATAATAGTGCTCCTCAAAGTCCCACCAATAGTAATTCCCTTCTTGAATGCCCTCATTAGTAAAACTGCCCCCTACAGTGCCCCCAACAGTGATAACGCTCCCCAAGAGTGCCTCCATTAGTAGAAGAGCCCTCCAGTATTAATAATGCCCTTACAGAGCCCCTGTAAGAAATAAGGCCCTATTGTTCCCCCAGTGGTAATAAAGCTCTCTACAGACCCCTCAGTAATAATAAGGCCCCCATAGTGCTCTTAGTAGAAATAAGGTGGGTCTATAAGTCCCTCCTATAGAGCCCCCACTAGTAATAAGAACATCTATAATGTCCCTTGGATTTATAATACCCCTACAGTGCCCCATTATTTATATCGCCCCCTCCTGTTATAATGCTCGCCCTGAAGTGCCCCCCGTATTTATACTGCCCCTTACTGTTATAATGCCCCCTGTAGTTATATTCCTCTCTTTAGTGCCCTTAGCAATGATGATTCCTTATCCCCTCCACCATACAGTCCCATGTAAATAAAATTATATTCCCTCACTCCGCCGTAGAGTCCCATGTAAATAAATTCACTCCCCTCCCTTCAGCCCCTCCACCATACAGTCCCATGTAAATAAAATTATATTCCCTCACTCCGCCGTAGAGTCCCATGTAAATAAATTCACTCCCCTCCCTTCAGCCCCTCCACCATACAGTCCCATGTAAATAACATCACTCCCTCCGCAGCTGCCTTCAATATACAGTCCCATGAAAATAACATCAACCCCTCCCACAGCCCCCTCCAAAGTTCAGTCCCATGTAAATAACATCACTCTCTCCCTTAGCCCCCTCCAAAATTCACTCCCATGAAATAACATCACTCCCTCCCACAGCCCCCTCCAACACAGTCCCATGTAAATAGCATCACCCACTGAACATTCAGTCCCATGTAAAAACCACATCCCTCTTTTCAGCCCTAACTTACAGTCCCAGTTAAATAACTACAACTCCCAGCTTTACTATGCCTTTCCCTTCACTTACCTTGCATTTTACTGCAAGTTTGTGGGAGCACAGCGTCAGAATGGAAGTGAGTATGAAGATAAAACGTACATATTCGGATTCAGCATCACTTACACTATACAACACTTACTCTAGTTCAGGGGGTGTTTCGGTGATGACAGGTTCCCTTTAAGGGTGGAATTTATCTTTGTAGGTGTATTTGAGGTAAGTTTTTAGTGTGGAGTTGCTATCCGCCCCTGTGCCAAATTTATGAAGACAGCAGACAGTAATAATATATTTGGCACAAGTGCAATGTGATTGCACCTATCTCAGTAAAAGTACGCCTGGGGGATCAGGGCTGATACTTGCTTTTATGCTGCTCGAGATGAAAATGGAAATGCCCCCCCATTAAAAAGTCGCACTTCATAAATGTGAATACAAAAGTGTTGTACTCTGAAATCCTGACCGTGTTTTCACTCCACATCTGAAGGTGGTGCTGGAAAGTGTAGTGCTCAAAAAGTTGCAAAAAACCCTACTTGTAATTTTTTGAAGCCAGAATTCTGACATGCAGGGCTTGATAAATTCATATTTTGCTCATATAATTGTTCCAGGTTTCAGGCTTGCATTCAACTTTCTGAAGGACAAGAAGTATGTGGATGCCATAGACATCTGCCATAAGGTAAATCCAGAGTGCAGACTGATATTTTCCCTATAGTATCTTGTCTCAATATGGACATAACCTACCAAATATTGTTTTCTAGGTACTTAAAGCCCATCCCACATATCCCAAAATGAAAAAAGAAATACTGGAGAAAGCTCAAGCTAGCCTCAAGCCTTAGACTACAGTCTGATGTCTTATGTGTCATGTATGGCGGGATACTGCAGTGTTCCTTTTGTATTAAAGTGGTTGTCATCAATATCAGATCGTGAGGGGGAAGGGGGTCTGACAGCCAGCACATGCACCGATCCGCTGTTCTTAGCAGTCATCAACAGCAGAAATAACCCAGCGGACGGAGACAGAAACACAGCTTCCTCCACTGTGTAGTGTCCATGACGGACAGGAGCGAGCAGCCACTGACAACAGCTGATGAGTGGGTTGCTGGGTGTCGGACTTACACTGCTCTGATATTGATTTGATTTCTAATGTTACCAAAGTACTCATGTATGTAATAAAACATTTTTAATTTTTTTAATCAGTGGATTTTTACATTTCTTTTTAATTCTGTATGAGCAATGGTTGAATATCTTAAAGGGGTTCTCCAGCAATTATGAAAATGAAAATACTTAATCATTACTTTATTATAAATATATTCCCAAATACCTTTCAGTAGTTACAATGACTTGTTTTGTCTAGGGAGCAGTCATCAAGAGAAATAAATAGCCGCCGTCCTATTAGTACACATAAAACCTGTCCTAATCACACAGCAGGACAAGTTACTTCACAACACTGAGCTAAAGCAGTGGTCCTCAACCTTTTTCGCACCAGTGACCAGTTTCATGCAAGACATCATTTTTCCTTCGGAATGGGTGGGAGGCATATGGATTACGGGGATGTGAAGATTAATCACACATACAGTACAGATCAAAAGTTTGGACACGCCTTCTCATTCAAAGAGTTTTCTGTATTTTCATGACTATGAAAATTGTAGATTCACACTGAAGGCATCAAAACTATGAATTAACACATGTGGAATTATATACTTAACAAAAAAGTGTGAAACAACTGAAAATATGATTTATATTCTAGGTTCTTCAAAGTAGCCACCTTTTGCTTTGATTACTGCTTTGCACACTCTTGGCATTCTCTTGATGAGCTTCAAGAGGTAGTCACCTGAAATGGTATTCCAACACTCTTGAAGGAGTTCCCAGAGATGCTTAGCACTCTGCGGTCCAGCTCACCCCAAACCATCTCGATTGGGTTCAGGTCTGGTGACTGTGGAGGCCAGGTCATCTGGCGTAGCACCCCATCACTCTCCTTCTTGGTCAAATAGCCCTTACACAGCCTGGAGGTGTGTTTGGAGTCATTGTCCTGTTGATAAATAAATGATGGTCCAACTAAACGCAAACCGGATGGAATAGCATGCCGCTGCAAGATGCTGTGGTAACCATGCTGGTTCAGTATGCCTTCAATTTTGAATAAATCCCCAACAGTGTCACCAGCAAATCACCCCCACACCATCACACCTCCTCCTCCATGCTTCACGGTGGGAACCAGGCATGTAGAATCCATCCGTTCACCTTTTCTGCGTCGCACAAAGACACGGTGGTCGGAACCAAAGATCTCACATTTGGACTCATCAGACCAAAGCAAAGATTTCCACTGGTCTAATGTCCATTCCTTGTGTTCTTTAGCCCAAACAAGTCTCTTCTGCTTGTTGCCTGTCCTTAGTGGTTTCCTAGCAGCTATTTTACCATGAAGGCCTGCTGCACACAGTCTCCTCTTAACAGTTGTTGTAGAGATGTGTCTGCAGCTAGAACTCTGTGTGGCATTGACCTGGTCTCTAATCTGAGCTGCTGTTAACCTGCGATTTCTGAGGCTGGTGACTCGGATGAACTTATCCTCCGCAGCAGAGGTGACTCTTGGTCTTCCTTTCCTGGGGCGGTCCTCATGTGAGCCAGTTTCTTTGTAGCGCTTGATGGTTTTTGCGACTGCACTTGGGGACACTTTCAAAGTTTTCCCAATTTTTCGGACTGACTGACCTTCATTTCTTAAAGTAATGATGGCCACTCGTTTTTCTTTACTTAGCTGCTTTTTTCTTGCCATAATACAAATTCTAACAGTCTATTCAGTAGGACTATCAGCTGTGTATCCACCTGACTTCTGCCCAACACAACTCATGGTCCCAACCCCATTTTTAAGGCAAGAAATCCCACTTATTAAACCTGACAGGGCACACCTGTGAAGTGAAGACCATTTCAGGTGACTACCTCTTGAAGCTCATCAAAGAGAATGCCAAGAGTGTGCAAAGCAGTAATCAAAGCAAAAGGTGGCTACTTTGAAGAACCTAGAATATAAGACATATTTTCAGTTGTTTCACACTTTTTTGTTAAGTATATAATTCCACATGTGTTAATTCATAGTTTTGATGCCTTCAGTGTGAATCTACAATTTTCATAGTCATGAAAATGAAGAAAACTCTTTGAATGAGAAGATGTGTCCAAACTTTTGGTCTGTAATGTATAACTAATCACAGTGAAGTGCATATTATAGAATACGTGGCCACTTAATACTGCTACACCATGACCCAGTCCTTAAAGGGGTTGTCCGAGTTATGAAAAAAAATGTATAGTACTGTAAATCTGATGGGCAGCAATATATAACTAACTTAAGCAAGTTTTAGGCAAAAAAAATCTATATTTCCACATTTCCCTGGTTCTCTTTTGGTCTTTGTTTACCTGCAGTAATAACAATCTCTGCCCCCCCCTCCTGCTATGCAAAGGCAGTGAATACAAGAGCTGCCCTGAGTGACATGTCTGCTGGAATACTCTGCAGCATGATGTATGTGTAGGACTACAAGTCCCAGCTGTACAATGACACTGCTGATACACACAGGGTCTTCACCTACCTTTCTTGTACAATACAATACTTTGCATCTCCTCCAGATCAGCTCCAGTCAGCTCTGTGTCTGTAGGGTGAGGAGGGCAGATCCTTTGTCTCTTTACATCTGCAGCTGCTGTTGTAAAGCCTTCAGTGTGTTCTGGCTGAAGGGGTTAATGTTTTATCTGAAGGAATCCAGGGAGAGAGCAGATAGCTGCCCCTGCAAAGCAGGGGGGCGTGGTCAGTGAGTCTAGTGTACAGACTGTTATCTGATCTCTGAGGGTTGTGCACGAAACATCACACAGCAGAGAGATAAGCTGACATCACAGGTCATGTGACCCTGAGTTAAATCTAAGAAACCAGCAGCTTTAGAAGCACAAAGTGTATGGAAAAGCTGTTGTATTTGACTAGTTAGAAACATACAAAGGACAAAAAAATAACTAGGACAACCCCTTTAATGATGCCCACTCAGTGACTTACAGGTAATGTTTCCTCTGGCTGGATTAATACTCTTTCCTTTTTTCTCAGTCCAGTAGATATAATGCCCCCCAGTAGTGGTGTCTATACATATAGTACCCCCCCAATAGTGCCTCTTTAAATATAATGCCCCCCCTAGTAGTGGTCTTTTTAAATATACCCCCCATCCCCAGTAGTGCCTCTTTAGATCTAGTGCCCCCAGTAAATAATGCAGCAACCTCTCCAGCAAAATGCCCCCAGTTGTGTTCACAAATGAAATAAAAAAAAAAACATGATACTCACCTCGCTCCCGCTGTATGTGCACATTATTCTTCCAGCCTGCTGCTGCCCTGGCTGCCTACATTACGGCACAGGTGGTCTGCCTCAGGTCTCTGGGGGTGTGACATCATCATGTTGCCAGTGCCCTGGCGCAGGTGGTCATCTAGTGGCTTTCAGCTTATGAGGCTTAATGGCAGGGCACAGGAACCAATAGCTCCAGTCATCGCTGCTCAACTTTAGCGCTCTCTGTGGACCAGTACCAAACGAGCCACAGCCCAGTACTGGTCCATGGCCCGGTAGCTGGGTACCTCTGAGATGTCTCAGAAAGAACTCATCCTCCTCTCCTACTTATACAACCTACACAAATGACCATCCAGCCATAATCAAAATACAATACTTTATTGAGCAAAAATAGCATAAAATCACACCAACAGAATGAACATGAAGGTAGCAGATGTCATAAGAGAATGAGGATACTCTGGTAAGTCAATACATTAAATGTCAGTAGATCAGCGATAATAGTACATGATAAATAAATGCATCAATGCATGAATACTGTGAGCATCCAACCACATACATGATAAAGTGCCTAGTGCAAACCATAAGGTACAGGGGCAAAAATCATCACCCCTAGAAAACCTTAGAACAAACACGGTAAATACCATAAATAGAGACAAGGCCAACATTGGCCCGTACGAGCTATCACATTGACATAACAGCAAAATCCATGTGGATACTGACCAGAGTCTGGATACCCGACGCGCATTTCGCCGATGGCTTCACCTGTATGTGGTTGGATGCTCACAGTATTCATGCATTGATGCATTTATTTATCATGTACTATTATCGCTGATCTACTGACATTTAATGTATTGACTTACCAGAGTATCCTCATTCTCTTATGACATCTGCTACCTCCATGTTCGTTCTGTTGGTGTGATTTTATGCTATTTTTACTCAATAAAGTATTGTATTTTGATTATGGCTGGATGGTCATTTGTGTAGGTTGTATATTTTAGGCTTGACCCTAGCCGACTTTGGTACGGTAGCTCATTATATAGGTGTTGACTCCTCTCCTACTTGTCAGGGATTATGATCCTGAATACAGTTGATAAGATCTTCAGCTGAATCTCTGTAGGAATGGAGTTCATGAGGAGGCATGAAGTACAGAGAGGACAGACTGCGGTAATGTGGGGCTGTGGTAATGGAGACTACATACAAGAGCTGCTTATCCTAACCACATGCCCCACCCTCCTCTCTGTACTTCATGTCTCCTCATGAACTCCATTCCTACAGAGATTTAGCTGAAGATCTTATCATCTATATTTAGGATCATAATCCATGACAACTAGAGCACAGAAGAGGATGAGGCAGCCCTGTACTGATGGGATGGCGGCCATTTTATTTCTCCTAATGATTTCTCCCCAGACAAAATGAGCCATTATAACTAATGACAGGTATTTGGGAATATATCTATAATAAAGTAATATTTAAGTATTTTCTGCAATTTTATTTTCTTTATTCACAGAGAACCCCTTTAAGGAACCTTTCGTTAAAGGAAAGCCCACCTTCTACAGCATTGCCAGCAGAGGTGCTGACGGTGTGTATCATTGCATCTGTACCAATACATGGACCTAGACACTGGAGTACATTTAGTGATATCATCACAAATGCTGACCATACGCTGACACCAGTCTGTTCCTTGGTTCCTAGAGGTGTAACCTAAAGTTCCTAGACTCTGATGCAAAATCTATAACAGGATCCCCAAACGTATTGTATAGTGCTGTTATCCTCTGTAACATTATACCACCTCAGGCATATAATGGTCACAATGGAGTTATAATGCAGGGATGATGCACATACTGATCATGGTCACACAGTGATATTCCTCCAGTGATGTCAAAGTATGGGAATCCTGCACATGGGGGTTTCACAGGACAGGAATAATAAATATAGTGACATCACAATACATTGACAATAAGCATTGTGAAGTCATAGTAATGCACACACTGATGTCACAGAACAGGGATAATACGAGTAAATATAGGAATGTCACAGCTAATGGCTGTGCACCACACTGACGTCACAGTAGACAGATCATAAACACAGCATCATATTACACAGTACAGGGAAAAAACATGAATATACCCTCATGTGGAAGAGTGGCTGTTGAGTACTATGAGGCTCAAGGACCTAAGTGCCACTGCACCCCTTGCAGTACCTTTCAATGGTCCTCAATTATCTGCATTCTTATGACTTATTAGGGGAAGGTGTCATCTTCCGAGAGCCTGTAGTTCTCATTTCCATGCCTGCAGTATCTCTGTATATGTAAAATGGTACATAATGGAGAAGGGGGATGCAGCTGCAACTTCTCTGGACAGCAGCATGGAGGAAGAGATCCCACTGTCTCAGAGCACACAGTACAGTCCTTACATCACACCTGGAAGAGCATGCCCGCTCAAATTTTGAAAGACACTGAAACTAAAAGACATCGTAAATCTATAGATGGCATGAACTTCACTTTTTTGGTCTACAAACCTATGAATGTTGATAGACAATACTGCACAGACTGAAAAACAGATGAAGAACATCAGAAAACCAGCTCTTACAATAGGTCACCTCCTGCCTGGCAGAATTAAAGAGGACCTTTCACCGCTCCTGACATGCCTGTTTTAATAGCTTCATGCATTCCCCATGTAATAACAATTCTGGGGCATCTATTCTTATGGCTCTATGTTGTGCCATTTCTACCAGAAATGATAGTTCAATTGCTATTAGCCTTCATTAAGGGTACAGAGGGGTGGTAACCAGTTGGGGTGTGTCCCTGCACAGTCTCACTCTATCCAATCACTGCTGCTATGTTCAGTCTGTGCAGGTACACCCCCCCAACTTGTTACCTCCCCTCTGTACCCTTACTGAAGGCTAATAGCAATTCAATTATAACTTCTGGTAGTAATAATAAAATAATAGCACAACATAGAGCCATAAGAATAGATGTTCCAGAATGTTATTACATGGGGAGTGCATGAAGCTATTAAAACAGGCATGTCAGGAGCGGGGACAAGTCCTCTTTAAGTCAATATGATTTTAATACATTTCCAAAGTGGTATAATCAATGGGCATTTTAGACAGTTTGCATTTTTTAATGTCTGATTGCCAGAAACAACTCCCAGAACAAGTTCTACGAATAATGGCTAAAAAGAATTGATAGATTATAAGAGTAGAATTTATAAAGGACTTTAATATCTAATATGTGTACATATCGAGCTGGAGACTTAGCATTATTTGTTACCACGTCCCGATAGACCTTGATCTATACAGCATGCAGCAGAAGATGAGTGTGCTCTTCTTGTTGGAGTCAGTGACTGGACTGAGTGGGTTGTCCTGTTATAAGATTTTTTTTATTACAAAGACACCAAAAATTTTACAACGTACAGAAATTATACACAACCTCCAGCTCCTTCTAAACCTCTCATTGAAGTTAGTGGGAGCAACGCTGCAGTAACTGGCACCATCCACTTCACACAATGGATGGAGCTGTATATCAGTAGTGATAAGTCAGAGCAACAGGACTTTTTTTTCTTTCAAGGACTTGTCATAAACTAGCGGCATCCTCTGTCAGAGGCCTTGTCATAAATTAGGGGTATCCTCCGTCACAGGCCTTGTCATAAACTAGGGGCATCCTCTGTCAGAGACCTTGTCATAAATTAGGGGTATCCTCCGTCACAGGCCTTGTTATAAATTAGGGGCGTCCTCTGTCACAGGCCTTGTCATAAATTAGGGACATCCTCCGTCACAGGCCTTGCCATAAATTAGGGGCATCCTCCATCACAGGCCTTGTTTTAAATTAGGGGCGTCCTCTGTCACAGGAATTGTCATAAATTAGGGACGTCCTCCGTCACAGGCCTTGTCATAAATTAGGGGTATCCTCCGTCACAGGCCTTGTCATAAATTAGGGGCGTCCTCTGTCACAGGCCTTGTTATAAATTAGGGGCGTCCTCTGTCACAGGCCTTGCCATAAATTAGGCATATCCTCCGGCAGTCGTGCATCAGAATGAAATGTACAGCAGTGAGCTGAGAAAACTGGTGCAAATGAAGATAAATGTGTCTCACCCACTCGACTCACTCCTCCTCGCCCTTGCCAAAATTTTTTGCAGGGCCGCAGAGGAAAAACAACAATTGCATGAGTTAAAACTGTTAGAAAGTGTACACAGGGGGTTTGCCCAATAGGGCAGATTCTCACTCAGGGGCTGTCCAGACCATAATGGATGACAGACATCCATTACAGCCGGGGTACCCCTGCCACTGCAGGTCCCATAGCAGCCACTACCACTGTTTTGGTAGTAGTTCCACCCCTTCTGTGGCATAACCTTTTTGAAGACTACGTATGCAAGAAATCCCAGAAATTTTGTTGAACTGAAACACATTTGCAAGTAGAAATGGTACAAAATTTCTCCTTAACATTGTGCAAATCTACAGGAAACATTTGGTGGAGGTGACTGTTTGCTAAAATAGCAGGGTCAGACTGGTCCACCAGAGTACCAGAGGATCCTCTGGTGGGCCCAGGCTCTGAAACCATAATGGTCCCCATGGATCCAGAAACAAAAATTTGTCTGCCTTTGAAACTTAATTAATAGGGTCCATTCATGTGATTCATTGGTGGGGCCTCAAGAATAATGTTCTCTGGTGGGCCCCAGAAGCCCCAAACCGGTCATGTAAAGGAGGATCTACAGGTTATTAAATTATTAAATTAAAGGGTACACTTACTTTTTCTCCCTACACTGTAGGTGTAAACTCAGTGTGTTCAATGAAAGACATTAACAGCACAGCACAGCACATTAAAATCAGGCCACATTATATTTATGATCAAATCAATGCAGAAATCCAGGTAAGTCAAAAGGGTACACTTAATTTATAAATATATATATATATTTATATATATGTATACATAATTTTATCACTCTAGATCAGGGAGGCCCAACCTGCGTCCCTCTAGCTGTTGTAAAACTACAACTGCCAGCATGCCTGGCCTACAGCTATTAGGGCATTCTGGGAGTTGTAGTTCTGCAACAGCTGGAGGACCACAGGTTGAGCTTCCCTGCTCTAGATTATTCATATATGTCAACTTGAATGATCATTGTGAGAACTGATCTGGATTAATATTGCTTATAAAGAGCAGGTCATGATTTCGTTATCTGTGTTATTAGCACAGGCATTACATACTGAGCTGCATTTCGAGATCACAATATTGTTGAAAATGACGGTATAGACCATTGCTGTCAATCAAATCATTGTTCATGAAAACTGGGATAATATGGCGAGTGTCAGTGGGTAAAGTCTTATTGTGAATCATAATCAGATATAGCAGCAGCTATAAGACAACCAGGCTAGTTTTTACATGCCCATAAACACCTTATTTCTGGTGAACTCCTGGTAAACTCTCTGACGGTCTAAGTTTGGTCCAGTTGTTATATTTAAGGTCTGAGTGTGGCCAAAAATGCAGACACAAAAATGTACTTAGCTAAATGGGCCAGAATTGCTGGTTAATATGCACCAAAAAAACCTTTCATACATGCTTTAAGCCACTTTTATTATGTGCTTTAGACCCTTTTAGCACCTTGCTCAACAATGGTCTCCGTGTAGAATCTCTATGTCAGCTGCTTGGCAAAACATTTCAACTAAAGGAACACAAAGCACGGCTACTGACAAATCTGTTTTTTCTCAAGAGAGATTGGTTAATATGAAAGTTGCCTCGAACAACTCAGAAGACCTGTTCAGAGGCATAAATCGAGTCCTATGAGCCACAGAACAAACTTTGGACTAAGACCGTTAATTATAGACACCCATAGTTACCTCCAGGTCATCACATCCTGAATCCAGCACATCATTATATAGTGGTCGTTATGTGATGGATTATCTCGGTTCATGTGTCCACTATTAGACAGCGAAAAAGAAAGGTCTTCTGTATTTGGAGGAAAGAGAAAACTGCCAGGAGAATATAAGAGCAGCAGTCCATGACCTCACACTGAAGATACTGTACATTGGGTGATGCAATTAGACAATAACCAAAAGCATGCAAGTGAATCGACTAAAGAATGGTTGAAGAAGAAGATTTGTGTTTTGGAATGGCTAAGTCCTTAATCGAGATGTTGTAGAAAGACCTGGAGAGGACTGTGTCCACAGGCCATCCCAGAAATATGGATGAACTGAAACATATTTGCAGGGAGGAATGGGCCAAAATGGTCATTGCTGCAGCATCATTGATGTGCCCGACTAGCTCACGTGACCACTGACGCGAGAGATTGGCTGCAGCGAACATGTGTAATAGTCAGTGATGTCATCTCTGTAGTGTTGCAGACAAAGACCACAAGGACTATTGGAGCCGAGCGTGGGAACAGCGGGGGCTGGAGCAGGTAAGCATGGCTTCATTTTTTTTGCAGCATGGCTCGGCAGATGTAAATATAAAAAGTGATGGGCGTCAGAATATGACAATGCAAAGAAAAAAATTGTAGTTTTTTTCAGAATTTTAATTTTTTTTAAAGAATAATAAGAAAAACTATAAAAATGTTGTGTTGCTGTAATTGTGCTGATCCGGAGAATGAAGTTAACTGGTCAGATTTACTGCATAGGCAACACCGTAAAAACAAAACCCATAAAACAATGGCAAAATTGTCTTTTTTTCCAATTCCACCCCATTTGGAAATTTTTTCACAGCTTCCCATTACATCATATGCAATATAAAATAGTGCCATTAGACAAAAAAAATAAGTTATGGCTCTGGAAAGGCAGGGAGTAAAAAACTGAAGGGGTTAAGAATTAGGACTATGTTTTTTGCCCGCATCCGATCCGTGTATGCGGACCCATTCACTTCAATGGTGCTGCAAAAGATGTGGACAGCATCCGTTCCGTGGCCCTGCAAAAAGATAGAACAGTTTTGTCTGCATTACGGACAAAGATAGTTCTATAGATGGCAGGACATTCCGTTCCGCAAAATGTGTAACGCACACTGCCGGTATCCGTGTTCTGCGGATCCACAATTTGTGGACCACAAAACAGGCTACGGCCATGTGCATGAACCCTTAGTGTAGACTGTATGAGCATCCAAAAAAGTGAATAAAGGACTATAATCATCATAATCTTCTACCCACTGCCATTGATGGTGGCCATGGAGGAGTGTGGCCCTATATCCAGGTTTACTGTAGGCCCCTATAGTTACCATGGCGCTGGCTGTGCTGTGGATTATAGATACAGATTATATTCTACTTCGCAGACGTATGATTAATGTGGTGTTATATATCAGGAAGTTTTCGGTTCCACCAGTTGATATAAAGCGAGTAACCCTCGCACCAGCTGCTCCAGTAATAACATTGAATTAACCTCATTGTTCAGGGGAGCCGTGAGATGAAAAGAGCCACAGGGGTTAGAGAGATCTGTGCCTGTCATTAATTGGACGCCATTGTGTAGATCATTGCTGTAAATCTGCAGTACTGCAAAACTTCAGACGTCCACATGGACTGAAAACTGTATTCAGTTATTCTTAAAAGAAGGGAACACTAGTCTCTGACCAAGGAGAATGACTGGAAAATCCTTAAATATAATATCGGTATATGTCAGCCTGGGATCACCCCAACCCTTTATGTCCATGATTATTCCTGATGGGCCCGACACACGTTTGATCAAAAATGTGCGCAAAGAGCTTCTATTTGTAGTAGGTATATTACCACTTTAATATAGAATGATCCCCATTCCTTAGTTCTATTGTTTGCATGTGAAATGTTGTGCTGCCATATTTTTATTATTTTTTATAATCCCTGATGGCAGTGGCCTCTTGCTGCAGGATAATGCCACTGCCACACTGCAGAACTGTTCAGGAATGGTTTCAGTAAGGCTTCTTTCACACGACCGTTGGGTTTTGCGGATCCGCAAAAAAAACGGATGACATCAGTATGCGGATCCACTGTAACTATGCCTATCCTTGTCCGCAAATCGGACAAGAATAGGACATGTTGTATTTTTTTTGCGGGGCTACGGAACGGACATAAGGATGCGGAGAGCACACAGTGTGCTGTTAGCATTTTTGCGGCCCCATAGAAATGAATGGGTCCGCATCCTATCAGCAAAATATGCGGATCGGAGCCCGCAAAATACAAGAAGCCTAAGGCTGGGTTCACAGCTGCAGTTTTAAAAGGGTATTCTGGTAGGTAAAAGTTAATCCCCTATCCACACTGTTGGGACCCCCACCGATCACGAGAACGGAGGGTCTTTGGCCAGGACAAAAAAACTGTGTGTAGTATTCTTTGTCCAGTCAAAAGCCGGCATGTATGACAGATATAGTGAATTCCGGCAGTATATTCCCCCGCCAGAACAGACTGCTGGAATTAAAGCACAGATGTGAACCCAGACTTAAGCCTCATTCACACGTCAGTGTTCTCCACAGACAGCACACGTCCCCATTTATTTTAATGTGTATGTTCACACATCAGTGTTTTTAGCACGGGTGCATGCTCTATTTATCCATCACACCCATTATAGTCTATGGGTCCGTGAAAACCACAAATGCAACACAGATGTAATCCATCTTTCATCCGTGTTTCACAGATCATTAAGAAGAGATGCTTTGAAAATTATTTTTCAGCTGTGCAGTGTCAGTGAAACACCGATAGTACACGGACGACGAAAAACGGACACACAGACCCAACACGGATCCATTACAGACATCTTCACAGATGCATCACTGACCACCTGCTCACGGATTTGAGCATAGACACGGATTTGAGAATGAGGCTTAAGGCTGGGTTCACATCTACGGTTTTAAGGCCACTTTCACCGTATTTGGTCAGTATTTTTCATCAGTATTTGTAAGCCAAAACCAGGGACCGAAATACATAAGAGCCACATATATTTTCATTATACTTCTTCCCTGTAGGTTCCACTCTTGGTTTTGGCTCACAAATACTGATGCAAAATACTGACCAAATACTGACCATGTGAAAGAGGCCTAAAGGGGTATTCTGGTAGGTAAAAATTATCCCCTATCCAGAGGATAGGGGATAACTGTCAGATACAGTGAATTCCGGCAGTCTATTTCTGGAATTAAAGGGCAGATGTGAACCCAGCCTTAGGCTTCATTCACACGACCGTATTTTGTTTCCGTTTTGCGGACCGCATGGGGAACCATTCATTTCAATGGGTCCGCAAAAAAAACAAAAGTACTCTGTGTGCATTCCGTTCCCGTATGTCCGTATTTCCGTTCCGCAAAAAAAAAATAGAACATGTCCTATTCTTGTCCGTTTTTCTGACAAGGATAGGCATTGTTACAATGGATCCGCAAAAAAAATGGAAACACGGATGCCATATGGAACGTCATCCACAATTTGCAGACCGTAGAACACATACGGACATGTGAATGAAGCCTTAGAGAACCATCACACGCTGTGGATTCTGCTACTTTAAATTGGCTGGTTATACTTAGGGTATGTGCTCTCGGACATAAAATACAGTAGAAAAATTCAATAAAGATTTTGCCGTGGATTTGTGGAGAAGAAAATAACAAAAAACACATGAATTATATGCAGTTTTCCCTTCAGAAATGTCAGTGGATTTTACCTTTCCTATTGCAAAGATTGAAATCCGTGGTGGAGATCCACAGCATAAAACTAGGGGTTACATAGGGTTACAACTACACTGCAACATGTGTCGTGCAACATATTTTGTAATGCTAGTCTATGGTGTCGCACTGCGACATGCTGCGACTGCAACACTACCGTGGCAAAAATTCCATCCAGGATATAATTACGACAGTTGCAGCATGTCGCAGCGCGACACCATAGACTAGCATTATAAAAAATGTCGCCGACATATGCCGCCATGTAGCCCTGCCTAAATCGACATGCTAGAGCAGGGGTCAGCAACCTCAGCTGCTGTGAAACAACTCCCAGCATGCTCCATTCACTTATATGGGAGTTCCAAGAACAGCCAAGCTAGTGTGCATGCTGAGAGTTGTAGTTTCTCTACAGCTGGAGTGCCTGAGGTTGCTCATCCCTGTGCTATACATTTAGGCCTCATGCACACGACCGTATATATTTTTCGGTCCGCAAAAAACGGATCCGCAAAAAATACGGATGACGTCTGTGTGCATTCCATATTTTGCAGAACTGAAGAGTGGACAATAATAGGACATGTTCTAGTTTTTTGCGGAACGGGAATAGGGACATACAGAAACGGAATGCACATGGAGTAACTTCCGTTTTTTTTTGCAGACCCATTGAAATAAATGGTTCTGCATACGGTCCGCAAATGAAAACTGAAAGGACACGGAAAGAAAATACGTTCGTGTGCATGAGTCCTTGTCCTTAGTAGCCTCGTTAACATCTCCATGTCAGTGGAAAATTGGTCTGTGTTTCACTTGTGAAGATGTATGTGAAGGATCCGTGTTTGGTCTGTTTTTTGCTCTTCGTGCCTCATTCATATTCCATGGACACTGCTCAGCTGAAAATTAATAAAACTCCAGAGCATCTCCTACCAGTGCCCAGTGGAAAATGGAGCAAACATGGATGCCATCCGTATTCTGTCAGTGGTTTTTCTTGGATCCATAGACTTCAATGGACGTGTTTGGTCCGGACTAAAGTAGAGCATGTCTCCATGATTTTTTTTTACTGACCCATGGTCAATGGAAAACCACTGATGTGTGAACAAATACATTAAAATCAATGGGAACGTGTGCTGTCTGGGGGTATGTGTGGAAAATTCGGATAGCACACATTCGTTAAAACAGACTTAGGCTACGACCAAGCAGTCAGGTCTCCTGATGCAGTTTTGGAAGCGAAAATCATCAGTGGATCATAAAATATGAGAAATCACTCCTGGTTTTGGCTCCCAAAACTGCATCAGGAAACCTGACCGCCATGCCGTACCGCTATGCGTGAGATTTTTATAACTCTTTTCCATTTTGTTGGAACTGTATAAGGCTACATACACACGTCCGTATGTATTTTGCAGTCCGCAAAACGTGGATCTGCAAAAAATCTGGATGATATCCGTGTGACATCCGTTTTTTTGCAGATCCATTGTAACAATGCATATCCTTGTCCACAAAACAGACAAGAATAGGACATGCTCTATATTTTTTGCGGGACTACAGAACAGACATACAGATGCAGAGAGCACACGGTGTGCTGTCCGAATTTTTTGAGGACCCATTGAAATGAATGGGTCCACATCCTATCTGCAAAAAAAATGTACGAACACTAAAAGAAAATACGTTCGTATGCATGTAGCCTTTCCGTTTGGGAGATCCGTCACAGGCTCTCATAAACGGTCCAAAACTGATCAGTTTTGTCCTAATGCATTCTGAATGGAAAAGGATCCGTTCAGAATGTATCAGTTTTGCTTCAGTTCAGTCAGCATTCTGTTTTGGAGACGGACACTAAAATGCTGCTTGCTGCGTTTTGGTGTCCGCATGACGAAACTGAGCCAAACGGATCCGTCATGACTCACAATGTAAGGGCCCTTTCACACGACCATATGCCCTCCGAGACATACGGTCCGTGATTTTATGAGTGCGGGACAATAGCCCCGCGCGTGGCCCGGCGTGCACAGCAGCATTGTAATCTTTGATGCTGCGGGCTCCCGTGCGCATGATCGATGCCGCTCCGTGACATATGGCCCGCTCACGGACCGTATGTCTCGGAGGGCATACAGTCGTGTGAAAGGGCCCTAAGTCAATGGGGACGGATCCGTGTTCTCAGACACAATAGAAAACGGATCCGTCCCCCATTGACTTTCAATGGTGTTTATGACAGATACGTCTTGGCTATTTAAAAGATAATACAACCGGATCCATTCAGAACGGATGCAGACGGTTGTATTATCATGACGGAACAGTTTTTGCTATTTAAAAGATAATACAATCGGATCCGTTCAGAAAGGATGCAGACGGTTGTATTATCATGACGGATCCGTTTTTGCTGATCCATGACGGATCCAGCAAAAACGCTGGTGTGAAAGTATCCAAAAGGTGCCGTGCTCAAATCCGTGAGAAGGTGGTAAGTGATGCCTCCGTGAAGTTGTCCATGAAGGATCTGTCTTGGGTCCGTGTGTCTGTTTTTTGCTGTCCGTGTGTCATCCGTGTTTCACTGACACTGCACAGTTAAAAAATAATTTTCAAAGCATCTCTTCCTAATGATTCGTGAAACACGGATGCAACATGTATGGCATCCATGTTGCATCCGTGGTTTTCACAGGACCATAGGCTATAATGGACATGATGGATCCGTGAACACGGACAAAATAGAGCATGCATCCATGCTAAAAACATGGACCCACGTACTATGGTAAAACACTGATGTGTGAATGAATAGGGATATGTGCTGTCCATGAAGGACACTGACATATGAATGAGGCTTTACATTGAAGGTGCATGATAAATGCTTTAGATCTTGTATAACCACATTAAGGGCCTCTTTTACACATACGGACGATCTGTCAGACTATTGGGAACTAAGCTGACACTCCCTATCACCGCTCCCTGTCAGATCATCAGCGGAGTTGAGGGTTGCACTGACATGCATTGCATCTGTAGTTTGGGGACAAGTGATCAATACAGCGATCGCTTGTCCCTCTCGAAAATCATAGTTCCAGCACAGCAGATTGAAGATTCTTGGTGCCGCCTGAATGACACGGTCACCTGATGAATGAGCACTTGCTTGTTCATCGGGTGATTGTTGGCACCTTTTACACAGATTATCGGTCCGTGTAAAAGTACCCTAAGTAAATTGTTGGACAATTTCGCTCAATACATTATATTTACCACTAGATGGCACCGGCGACCCATTCTTTCATGTTTGACCTCTTGTAACTTTTCGCACAGCACATCCGTGCTCACATCTCATTCAGATCAGCTGCAATGTTCCAGGAAGTCTTCCTTGTCACTGCTTATAAATTTAGTCAAACCGAAAGGCTTAGTCGAAAAACACATCTGCTATTACTTACTGGATTTTTTTTACAAAACACGGCTTTTTTTCCCCTCTTATCCCTCCAATGATCACAAATCTTTAAGGAGAAGTCGGGTGTGTCTATATAAGAAAAAAAATAATGCAGGAAAAAGTTGGCACATGTCCAGGGTTCTGCCAGAGTAACAGGATCAGCAAATATAGTTTGTTTCTATAGTGACTTGTCCAACCAAAGCAAAATACTTTTCATCACTCGGCGGCTGATAATTGTCGGCCGGTATTATGTGAACAGGCCTTGGAGAATTGCTTAAATAGCAGTTTCCTAATAAAAGGTTATTATTGAAATTGCTCCCGTTAGGGCCACACAGAGGAGTTGCTAAGGAAATTTTCCCCAGGAATTCCGCAAAAATCTGCAGCGGCAAATCGACGCCAATTTGACTGGCTGTGTAGGTTACGTGGGACTAGATGTCATCCCAGGACACCTGCACAGAGACCAGGATGGGATCCATGGGAGGACAGTTCTCTGGTTTTTTTATTCTAATTTTTTTTTTTATTGTAGGTCGATTTTCCTGTCGACAGAACTTTGTTTTCCGTCCAGCATAACGGAAACCAGATGGATCCGTTATGCTTTCCCATAAAGGTGTCCGTTTTGATGTCCGTCCTAGGGATTCCTTTTCTTTCCGTTATAACGATGTTATAACGGAAAGCCTGAACGGAATCCCTAACGGTGATGTGAAAGAGCCCTAAGACACCCACATACATTACAAGTGCTAAATTCCAGCCATCCAACCTGCCTCCATAATCCTTACTCCTGCCACACAGAATTGCACTTGGAATCAGATGCTATTCAATGTTTTTGAAATTGCACTTAATAAAAGAGACTTTTTTAAGTTTCAAAGGGTTTTCCAAGATATTTTTACTAATAACTTATCCTCTCGATAGGTCATCAGTATATGATTGGCAGGGGTCTGACACCCAGGACCCCTGCCGATCAGCTGTTTGAGAAGGCACCGACTCTTGCAGTAGCGGTCGGCCTTCTCACAGCTTTCCGTCATGTTCATCGGTCACGTAACTCAGCTCCATTGAAGTGAATTAGTCTGAGCTGCGATACCAAGCACAACTGCTATACAATGTACAGTGCTGTGCTTGGTGAGCTGAGAGAAGGCCATGGTGATACTATGGGCGCCGGTGCCTTCTCAAAATGGCTGATGGGCAGGGTCCCGGGTGTCAGGCCCCCCCAAGTCAGATACTGATGACCTATATTCTGGAAAATATCTTGGAAAAACCTCTTAATTATGGCCTTCAATACTATATTTCCACTGTACCAATCCCAACTCTGTGTGCTGTCTGCATCTGCTGCTCCATTCCGAGGCCCCGCAAAAAAATAGAACATGTCCTATTCTTGTCCATTTTGAGGACAAGAATAGTCATTTTTATCATGGGCTGCCTGCTCTGTTCCACAAATTGCAGAACGCACACGGCCGGCATCTGTGTTTTGTGGATCCACAATTTGTGGACAGCAAAACATGGCAGGTTGTGTGCATGAGCCCTAATAGTGATGGCTTAGCTTGTCAGTTTTAGTTAATTCATCTATTTCCCATAAAATAATAAGGCTAACTCCACATGAGTGAATTTTCCATCTAGATACAGACTGTGTTCACAATGGATAGCAACCAGACTGAATCCTGACACATTTGATTCAATGGGTATGTGAACATGATCAATGAGCGGTGTTTTACACTGGTCCTTGATATCCCTTGCACCACCGAAGAATGTGCGTAATTTATGACGAGGTGCATCCTTTGCCAGTCTGTGCGCCTAGATTGAAATCTCCTTCAGCCTGTGGCACCATAACCCCACCCCTCCTGGGTGGCAAGGGCAGCATAGAAACACAAAATTGTCCCGCAAAAAAACAAACCCTCATATGGCTATAGCTCTTGGAATGAAACAATAAAAAAACTGCTTGGTCACTAAGAAGCAAAAATGCATACAGGGGGAAGAGGCTAAAGAGGTTATCCTACAAAAAAGTATTACTATGCAATGGATAGATAATAAATATAAAGAATAATAAAGAATTATTGCAATATATACTTACAATAAAAATGTTAGTTTTTTATATGGAGAACACCGTCTTCTCTGGTAGTGTAACCTGCTGTTTATTCCTCTGGTCCATCTTCTTGTGTATTCAGAGGTGGACCAGACAGTTTTCTTTCATTCATCCCTAGTTTTAAATTCATAGAAGTACCTGTATATAGCTATATGTCTTTCTATACAGTAGAGAAAGAAAGTGTGGGGGCATTACCTACCATATGTATCTTTGAAGCTATCTGTGAGGGACTATTTTCCATGCTGGGGAAGAAGGGGTTAACAGGAGCTAGTTGTAATGCATCCTGGGAGATGCAGGTGCTTAATGAGCTGCCACCCACCCACAGAAAGACAAGCAAGTCCTTCAGAAATAAGAGTAAAAACTTTTTGATTTTAGGATAACCCTCTTTAAAGGGCATCTGTCAGCAGATTTGTACCTATGACACTGGCTGACCTGTTACATGTGCACTTGGCAGCTGAAGGTATCTGTGTTGGCCACATGTCCATATGTGCCCGGATTGCTGAGAAAAATGATGGTTTAATATATGCAAATGAGCCTCTAGGTGCAATGGGGGCGTTGCCATTACACTTAGAGGCTCTGCTCTCTCTGCAACTGCCGCGTCCTCTGTACTTTGATTGACAGAGTCAGGCTTGATAACATTTACACTGACTAGTCCTGTCAATCAAAGTGCAGAGCCTCTAGGTGTAATGACAACGCCCCTGTTGCTCCTAGAGGCTTGAAATGCAGGATAGTTTGGTTGTGGACAAACTTCCATCAACTCTGATGAATCAGATAGTATCCCTACTAGTTTAGTAGATAGTATTGCCTATATAGATATTCCCTAGATAGTATTGCCCTGGCCTGGTACAACTAGTGGTAGTGTGCTAAACCACTCTCTGCTTTACGGTATTCCTTTTTCCCATGGTCAGATGAGCCCAACCGGCCACAGTTATTTCTATGTGGTGTTTGCATTGTGTCGGGCCTTTGTTCTTGGAGTCATGAGCAACAAGAGCCATCCAGCCCTGGAACAAGTTCTGAACACATAGAGCAATTTACCAACATGAATAGGTAAATCAGCGACCTTAGCAAATCTGGCACAACTTGTTTGTACAGGCAAAGTGACTGCAGACTAAAGTCCTCACTGAGTGCTGTGCCCGAGGCTGTTAAACTCCGGCAGCGTGGATGATAGTGAAATTGATATATCAAACATTGGCAGAGAACGAAGCTTGTATATCCAGTTCATTCTAGAGTAAACCCCAGGAAGAGTGAAGACTATTAGACTGAAGGCCAATGGACTGTGCATTCTGCAGTTGTGATCATAGTTATCTATGGCCATATGTTGTAATTAAGACCCAGAGGAGAACACAGTATAAATGCATAAGAACGCATATATAAAACTCACTGGAAGTTTCATGCAGGTTTCAGTTGACAACGCAGCTTCAATGACAGCTTATGGTAGTCCTCAAGTTAAAATGAATTGAGTGAAGAACATTGCTCAGCTAAATACCTACAGAGATCGTAGCTGTTGTAGTTTTGACCAAACCCCTAAACCAGAGGGTCCCTTCACCACACTAATACTCATCAGGTAGACTCGCTGCGCCTTATCATAGAGAGAACTGTGCAGCCATACAATTATATCTGCACATCCCCTCCCAACACTCACCTCTATAATCTGTGCAGAAAGTGCAGCAAGACAATGCTGGAGCCTGGAGAGGTGCGTAACTACAGGACTCCAGGTATGCAACACTACTCCCTCCACCTACTCTGCACCCTTACACTGACCCAGACCACCAAGAAGCCTTACATTAACCCCTTAACAGTGCTAGACCACCAGGGATACTAAAATTAACTCCCTCACTGTTCTAGACCACCAGGTATACTGACATAAATACCTTCACTGCTCTAGAGCACCTGGTATACTAACATTAAGCCCTTCACTACCCTAGACCACCAGGTATACTGACATTAACACATTCAATGCTCTAGAGTACCTGGTATACCGAGGTTAAACCCTTCACTGCCCTAGATAACCAGGGATGCTGACACTATCACCTTTACTGCCATAGATCACAAGACTTAGAGCTTAAATAGTGATGTAGTTCCTTCATGTCTAAGGACTGAAAGGAGTCCTGATAGTCTTCCACTGATCAGAAAGTGATGGCATATCCTACCAGTTAGCCATTTGTAATGGAGGAAACCCTTTTAAGGGTGTTTTGATCATGGAAAAGGATCCGTTCAGAATGCATCAGTTTTGCTTCAGTTCAGTCTCCATTCTGTTTTGGAGGCGGACACTAAAATGCTGCTTGCTGCGTTTTGGTGTCCGCATGAAGAAACTGATGCAAACGGATCCGTCTTGACTCACAATGTAAGTCAATGGGGATGGATCCGTTTTGTCTGACACAATAGAAAACGGATCCGCCCTCCATTGACTTTCAATGGAGTTCAAGACGGATCCGTCTTTGCTATGTAAAAGATAATACAAACGGATCTGTTCAGAACGGATGCAGACGGTTGTATTATCATGACGGATCCGTTTGTGAGAGCCTGGACGGATCTCACAAACGTATCCTGCAAACGCAAGTGTGAAAGTAGCCTTACTCTTTCACGTGGGCTTCCTCTCAGCATTATTTGTCATTGCTTATATCACACTAACATATTCCATAGCAATCCACCCAGCTTATAACCATTAATTTCATTCCTTGTCCTCAGTGGAACTCACAGTCTAATTTCCCTATTTCAAACCCACACTAAGGCCAGTTTCATAGGAGCCCAATGCTGAAAGGCAACTGTGGTTACCACTGAGCTACCTACTACCCTTTAGGATCTAAGTGGGATGTAACCCGAGAGGGGTGGAAATATCCTGATGATTAATAAGATTTATGTAAAATTTCTATACAAGTTTGCATTGTTCTCTGGTAGATTCATTAGAAGACATTTGGAGTTGACTTTGAAGCCAGTCACTTGTCTCTAGGGTTTATTTGTATGTGCTGAATCACCAATCACATCTTAGATCTTTTTAATAAAATGTACACATTTGGATAAAATTATTAGTATTGACAGCGCTAGACCTTTGGCCTAGCGCTGAAATCCCGCACCTGCGCAGCGCGATCGCGCCGGCGCGTGCGCAATAGCGCTTGCTGTGCCGAACACTGCAAGCGCTTTCATCCTTGTGCGCACCCACCGTCACTTCCCTGAACCCGGAAGTGACGGCGCGTGCGCACAAGGATGGAAGCGCTTGCAGTGTTTGACACTGCTAGCGCTATTGCGCACGCGCCGGCGCGATCGCACTGCGCAGGTGCGGGATTTCAGCGCTAGGCCAAACGGTCTAGCGCTGTCAATCTTGTTGTAGAAGGGGCGTTACCAAAGACAAGGAGGAGAGCCTCGGGCCCGGGGGGGGGGGGGGCGGTGAAGAAGCGGTGCTCAGGAGGAAAGAGCCCGCCCCCCGGTGCTCCGAAGGCTCATTAGCATAATGTTTAAAGTTCTTTTTTCAGCACAACCGCTGCTCTATACTCTGCAATACAGGTATGTTAAAAAAGTGCAATTTAAGGGGTTTTAACCTATGTATTAAAATACATAGGTTAAAACCTGGTGACAGAGCCTCTTTAATTTTTGCATCTGTGAACATAGAGCTGATGTGACTTGTCAAAAAGCTCCAGTTTTGTCTCATCTGTCCAAAGGACATTCTCCCAGAAGCTTTGTATCTTGTCAACATGCATTTTAGCAAATGCCAGTCTTGCTTTTTTATGATTTGCTTTCAACAGTGGTTTCCTCCTTGGTCGTCTTTCATTAAGTCCACTTTGGCTAAGACAGTAACGAATGGTGCGATCTGACACTGATGTACCTTGATGTTGGAGTTCACCTCTGATCTCTTTGGAAGTTGTTCTGGACTCTTCATATTCATATTATCTGTCTCTTCAATTTGTCATCAATTTTCCTCTTGCGGCCATGTCCAGGGAGGGTGGCTACAGTCCCATAGGCCATAAACTAATGAATAATATGTGCAACTGTAGTAACAGTAACATTAAGTGGTTTGGAAACGGTCTTATAGCCTTTACTTTTAAACATGTTTGTCTATAATTTTCTTTCTAATCTCCTGAGACAAATCTCTCCTTCGCCTTCTTTGTTTCATGGTTAGTGTGGTACACACTATTATACCAAACAGCACAGTGACTACTTTTTACCCTTTAAATAGGCAGACTGACTGATTACAAGTTTGAAGACACCTGTGATGCTAATTACAAGACACACATAATATGTGCTATGTGTGCGTCTTTTGTATAGATATAGTCCCTCGGATTTATTTCCCCTCATAGGCCAGTAGGGACACTATGAATACTGGAAGCTCTACAGAAGTAAAATAAAATATTGGGGGACATTAGAATTATGTCTACTGGGGGCACTATAGGGAACATTATGACTACTGGGACCACTACAGAAGGCAATTATAATTATTGGGCTTTACAATGAGGCAATATTACTACTGGGGGCACTTTAGAGTGCTTTATCACTACTGGGGGCACTGTAGAGCATTACTACTATTTGACATTCTGTGAGACATTATTATTATTGTACAAAATATGGAGAGCACTGCTACTAACAGGGGCACTATTGGGAGCATTATCTCTATTAAGGGGAACTGTAAGGAGTATTTATTACGAATAAGAGCACTCTGGGAGAGAATTATTACTATTGGGGGGAATTTTGAGAGCTCTTTGGGGAATATCTGTAGGGCACTGTTATTTCATAAGTACAGTATTTGGGGCATTGGGGAGCACAGCAGACACAGTATTGGGGGTAGCAGCAGGATGACAATGTTGGGACACCAGGAAGGGAGGATGATTGAAAAATGAGGAATCTAAGATATTTGTGTGGCAAACTGCAGAGGTGAGAAGTTTTCATGTGGTGTCTGGGCTGAATGGAGAAGATGAGGAAAGAGAACGTCTCCATTAGAGGAGACATCACTGGATATAATAGGAATTTAGTGTTTCACAATAGGTTGAGGGAAATAAGTCAGTATTCCAAGGAGTAGAAACTTTAGCACAGGGGGTAAAACCAGAATTCTTTATTTCATTAAACTATCCACTACATAGTAGCATATTTTCCCATGTGTTTCAGATGATTCCAATTTATCCTTAGTCATGGTGCTTTGTTGAAATAAGGCCCCATTCACACGACCGTATGAATGGGGCCGTATGTATTCCGCAAAATTGCGGAATACATGCAGCCCCATTCACCTCTATGGGAGCGCACAGCCGCGGCACGGAGCTGTCTCCGTGCCGCGGCTCCGCATAAAAAGATAGAACATGTCCTATACTTGTCCGCACGCACAAGTATAGGCATTTTCAATGGGGCCGCACGGCGTGTGTTCCGAGCGCTGCGGAACACACGCCGGGCGGTCCCCGTATATATACGGTCGTCTGAATGAGGCCTAACTCAGCGTCAGACAAGTCCGGTGTTGAAGTAAAAAATACCAGACCCTTTTTTCTCTTGACATCTGTCATTAGGAGAAGTCAGGACGATTCCATGGCTGACATTCATGTAATGTATGTGGACATGTAATAGGTCTGACCTATTGGCTTACTTTGCTGGTGGGTCAGAAGAGAATTAAAAGACAATTAAATTCCCTGATGTCATAGAGATTGGAGATCAACGTTCTGTGTGTGTGTCATAGGCTCAGGTGATACCAGCAGGCGGACCTGATTTTTAGGAGCAGATTCGCGTTGGTTTCTTTGAGGACATGGTCCTGGAAGGGTTCATCCAAGAAATCCCTCCTGTGGTAGGATATGTGATCATTATGTCTGCAGTAACAGGATGAACAAGGAAGGAGAATGAATCTACTATGTGATTCTCAAATTATATATTACATATAGCTTACAGTCACATGGCCCATAAAACTTGAATTTACATTTTTCAAATCTCAAAGTCCCTTTGAATTGATGCTACCAGCACCTATGTACTGACATTCCTAATCAGCCTCGCAGGTGCTCACAATTCCTCAAAGATTAATTAGTGTCTTTTTATCGGCGGATGTGGCAGCAGTACAGACCCAGCTGTACAGTGGACCAGTCACTTTTTCTCATACCTGCGGTGTTGATATGCTTTGTTCTGTTGTGTGAGATACGAGATTCTGCTGATGCTGATGAGATGACATGATCTTTATACACAACTCAGAGTCTTGTAGAGAAGCTCATCTGCTTTAATGTGATCTAAAGAGTATGGCATTTTACTTACAACTAGACATTTCTGCCTTACACTTATTGCTATGCAAAGCACTAGGCACTGGTGACAGCTGAAGACAAGATAAAGGGAGATGTAATAAGTAATCCTGAATCGCAGCTTAATGAACTACTTATATTAGGTCTGGGGGTTTTGGGAAAGTCCCCCTCCTGGGCAAACCTGCAAAGGGAAGCATACCTTCTCCCCAGCCTCGGCTGCCTTGCTCAGGTCCCCTACTGTCAACATCTGCTTTGACACAGCTGCAGCCAATCACTGTCTGCAGCAGTGACCTGCTCCCCTTGCATCACGTGACCAGTTGACATGATGCAAGGGGAGCAGGTCACTGCTGCAGCCATTGATCGGCTGTAGCGGTGTCAAAGCGCATGTTGACAGTGGAGGAACCCCCGTGAGCCATCCGAGGCCAGGGAACTAAGGACCATCAGTGGTGAGCAGTCAAGTATATTTCCCTTTGCAGGTCTGCCCAGAAAGTGGGGGAGGCTGCAAAAAAACCCCCCAAAAGGTAGCCAACCCCTTTAAAGTTGTATTACATACATTATTAAAAAGAAGGCCACTATCTATCACAAGAGCTGTTTATTTCTCATTAAGTTTCTCAAATGACCATTTTTAGAGATGAAACTAAAATAATATTCCCATTGCAGAATAACGTTCAGTCTACGTAAACCTAAAGGCAATTCTAGACTCTTAGAAAGTGAAATGTCGCCATACCCCAAACTGGAAATGGAAATGTTGCTTGTAGTTTGAATACATAGATGGGCACTGTTTTATTGAGGAACTCAATTATGGGGGCACTCTTATAGAAACATAGAAGACTGATAGAAAAAGACCATCTAGTCTGTCCTATGTTATTACTTAAAGGGGTATTCCCATCTCACAAATGTAGTTTGTATAGTTAGATATAGCCATACCAGTATTATTACTAATAGAAAGTATTTATATAAAATGTACCGTTTAGAACAGTGGCCCCCAACCTTTTTTGCACCAAGGCCCGGTTTCTCGCTAGACAATTTCCCCAGGGCCCGGGGGGGGGGGGGGTTGGATGGGGGGGGCGCTGCAGTTGTTGGGGGGCGGAGCATAGTGCCCCCACACAGTAGTTATTCCCCATTAGTGCCCCCAAACAGTAGTTATAGTAGCATAGTGCTCCCACACAGTAGTTATAGTAGCATAGTGCCCCCACACAGTAGTTATAGTGCCCATAGTGCCCCCACACAGTAGTTATAGTGCCCATAGTGCCCCCACACAGTAGTTATAGTAGCATAGTGCCCCCACACAGTAGTTATAGTGCCCCCACACAGTAGTTATAGTGCCCCCACACAGTAGTTATAGTGCCCCCACACAGTAGTTATAGTAGCATAGTGCCCCCACACAGTAGTTATAGTAGCATAGTGCCCCCACACAGTAGTTATAGTGCCCATAGTGCCCCACACAGTAGTTATAGTAGCATAGTGCCCCCACACAGTAGTTATAGTAGCATAGTGCCCCTACACAGTAGTTATAGCGCCCATAGTGCCCCCACACAGTAGTTATAGTGCCCATAGTGCCCCCACACAGTAGTTATAGTGCCCATAGTGCCCCCAAACAGTAGTTATAGTAGCATAGTGCTCCCACACAGTAGTTATAGTAGCATAGTGCCCCCACACAGTAGTTATAGTGCCCATAGTGCCCCCACACAGTAGTTATAGTGCCCATAGTGCCCCCACACAGTAGTTATAGTGCCCATAGTGCCCCCACACAGTAGTTATAGTAGCATAGTGCCCCCACACAGTAGTTATAATGCCCATAGTGCCCCCACACAGTAGTTATAGTAGCATAGTGCCCCCACACAGTAGTTATAGTGCCCATAGTGCCCCCACACAGTAGTTATAGTAGCATAGTGCCCCCACACAGTAGTTATAGTAGCATAGTGCCCCCACACAGTAGTTATAGTAGCATAGTGCCCCCACACAGTAGTTATAGTAGCATAGTGCCCCCACACAGTAGTTATAGTGCCCATAGTGCCCCCCACACAGTAGTTATAGTGCCCATAGTGCCCCCACACAGTAGTTATAGTGCCCATAGTGCCCCCACACAGTAGTTATAGTAGCCATAGTGCCCCCACACAGTAGTTTATAGTGCCCATAGTGCCCCCACACAGTAGTTATTTAGTGCCCCATATAAGTGCCCCCACACAGTAGTTATAGTAGCATAGTGCCCCCACACAGTAGTGATAGTGCCCATAGTGCCATAGTGCCCCCACACAGTAGTTATAGTGCCCCCCACACAGTAGTTATAGTGCCCATAGTGCCCCCACACAGTAGTTATAGTAGCATAGTGCCCCCACACAGTAGTTATAGTGCCCATAGTGCCCCCACACGGTAGTTATAGTGCCCATAGTGCCCCCCACACAGTAGTTATAGTGCCCATAGTGCCCCCACACAGTAGTTATAGTGCCCATAGTGCCCCCCACACAGTAGTTATAGTGCCCATAGTGCTCCTCTCCTTCAGTTTTGTACAATAAAAAAAACAAACACTTATACTTACCTCCATCAGCCTGGCAGCGCTGCAATGCAGGCCTCCTCCGGCCTGTGTCCCGCTCTGCACGGCTCAGGCGGCGCGATGACGTCATCGCACCACCTGAGCTGGCCTCTGATAGGCTACAGGCACTAGGCCTGCAGCCTATCAGAGGAACGGGCAGGGGAGACGCCTCTCCCTCCCCTGCCCCACCGCAGCACAGGCATCTGTATCGCCGTCCTGAGGACGGCGATACAGATGACTGTGGAGATGAGCGCTTCCACAATGGAAGCGCTTATCTCCTTGTCCCCTGCCACCGCTGCGGCCCGGCAGACATCGATTCAGGGCCCGGTCCTGGGCCGCGGCCCGGTGGTTGGGGACCGCTGGTTTAGAAGATTTGCCTATTAGTATATCCATTGTCTCACACACATCAATCCGGCCGTTGCCCCTAGTTACGGCCACCGTGGCCATGTAGTAGTGGTGGTCGGCTTGCTCCTTTTCAAACCTGCTCTGAGGTAACTGCTGTATTGTGAACACACATTACATGAGCATGCGGAGACACATCTTCGGGTACTTTCACATCTGCGGTTTGGACACTACCAGTCCAAAAAGCAATGGTCAGGATCCGTCCAAAACGCAGACGTTATAAACGGATCCTGCTCCATAGAGATGAATTAATCTTGGAACAGGATCTGTTTCTCTGCGTTTTGGAAGCGCAGAGAAAAATGCTACAACCCTAAGATGTGTCTCCGCATGTTCATGTAATGTGTGTTCACAATACAGCAGTTACCTCAGAGCGGGTGTAAACAAGAGCAAGCCGGCCTCCACTACTACATGGCTGTGGTGGTCGTAACTAGGGGCAACGGCCTGACTGATGTGTGTGGGACAATGGATATACAAATAGGGAAATCTTCTAAACGGTACATTTTATATAAATACATTCTATTAGTAATAATATTGGTATGGCTATATCTAACTATACAAATTACGTTTGTGAGATGGGAATACCCCTTTAACTTAGGATAGACGTGTGTACCCCAGGCATGTTTAAATTCACTTACTGTCGATTTCCCAATCACATCTGATGGGAGTTTGTTCCAAGCCTGATCTACTCTTTCAGTGTAAAAATATTTCCTGACATTGATTTTTTTTTAAATTAAAAACACTTCCTTTCTGAACCTTATTTATTACTTTAATTTACATAAAGGTTTTGATCATGTCCCCCCTTTCCCTTCTTTTCTCAAAGCTCTAGCTCTCTCTATTTTATGGAAGCACTCTCTGTGGATGTCAATATTTATGGAGGATCTCTCTAGTTGCTACTGATTATGGGACACTCTCTACCTCAGACTATTTTATGAAAGTTCTCTTTAGCTGACACTGTACTGTTGTGGTGGTACTTTCTACCTGAAGACACTCTCTGTCTGGCACTGTTTCTATGGGCACTCTTTAACTCACACTATTTTATGAAAGCACTCTCTGGCACAGTTTCAAGGGATACTCTTCAGCTCACACCATTTTTTGAAAGCACTCTCTGGCACGGTTTATATGGGCACTGTTTAGTGGACACTATTTTATAAAAGAACTCTCTGCCACTGTTTCTATGGGCACTCTTTAGCTCACACCATTTTATGAAAGCACTCTCTGGCACTGTTTCTAGGGGCACTCTTTAGTCAACACTATTTTATGAAAGCACTCTCTGGCACTTTTTCTAGGGGCAGTCTCTTGCTCACACTGTTTTATGGAAGGTGTCTATGTCTGGCACTGTTTATAGGGGCACCCTCTGACAGGCATAGTCTATGGTGTACTGTTTGTGTGCATTGTTTTACGAAGACACTTTGTCTTACGAGGGAATCTGCTGGCTATTACTGATAATGGGAAAAAGGTTGTAATAGGGAACTGCCATTATTATTTGTGGTCGGGTTTATATGCTCTTTCGCGTTCCACACGTTCTCTCTGTAAGCGAGTTGTCACCTATGGAGTGCAGAAAGATTCCATCTGTACAATCTTCACTATCTTTATCAAAAGAATTGAACATGCACTGCCTCTCTCAAGTGCTCTCATGAAACTCGTCATCTTTTCTAAGTCAGACAATTTTAGTGAAATCTAGGAAGAACACTTTACATTTCTATATTCCAGTGGAATAATAGCGGCATTTTCTGTGCTCCTTAGTCTGTTGCTGGCTCTAAATACCTCATTTCTAGAAACTGACTTATGAATGAAAAGGAAATATTGCGGTGGAGTCAGGATGAGATGACATCCGCCATTTACTGTACACAGTCATTAAACTTCAAGTATAAAGATTGTATTCCTAGTTTTAATTTCCTTTCATTGTTTTCAAGAACAGATTTTTCAGTTATTGAAATGGTACAAGTAGAATGAATGACCTTGTGTCCGCGTTAGGCCGTGAGAGGCAGATTTGTAGGGCATAGGTCAAAGATTTTGGTTAACCCAACTTGAATTCCAGCTGTTTACACATAAGTGAAAACTAAAGGGAAAGTTACATATTTAGTTGTTTTTTTTTAACAGCCTAAAGGCACCATAGTCACACAGAAAGTGCAAACCCAAGCAACCAAATTGTTACAGACAGTGAATGTGGAACCACTGTGCCAACCAACTGGTTTAACTTTTGGCAGTTATCCTGGCAGTTCCCTGGTTTTCACCCTTTAACCCCTATACAGGGATCTGGTCTTTGCTACAGGGATGCCACTTCTTAGAATAGTCCTGTTGTGGTTGGCTGCTGACTCACAGAGCTCAGAGACACTGGTGCGAAGCACTGAAGGATCAGGCGGTATTTGTAGTCAGAAAACAGGCAGAGGTCAGGGCAGGAAGAGTTCATGCAAATCTGTGAAGCTAATCAGAGGTCAGGGTAAGCAGAAAAGGATAAGTATGGTAAACAGGCAGGGGTTGGGTCAAAATCAGTAAGCAGGCAGAGTTCAGTACACAGGCAATCAGACCGGAACAGCACACCTACACTTGATACTAACAAGCTTAAACAACCTAAATCTCAGGCACTCTCCCACAGGGGAAGGTGCCTTAAATTTCCTAAGAAAGCCATCCATAGGCTGGGGAAGAATAAGGGTATGCATGCACTGGTCCATTAAGAGCCAAGAAGCACGCCCTATGGGTGGGGAGAACAGACTGGACAGTGAAGCTCAGGCTACGGCCTGTAGGAGGAGAACAAGATTCCGACATTTGTGCCCGCTGTGGGTGAGTACGAAGAGGCGAAGCAGGTCCAGATAGGGACAAAAGAGGGCACAGGCCGCTGTACTAACATGAATCATTAGGTATAGAGGCTTCTTGATACAAGGACAAAATATCTAAATTATTCTTTTTTAGAAGTAAGCCTTATTCTGTTGTATCTGAAGACAAAAGGTTAATGCAGAAAGGTTACCCAACATTAACTTGACAACGTGCAATGAGACATCTGTGAAAAGCAAAGGGTACTGAGAGGGTTCAAAGAATTCCCCAACACAATACTGGCTTTTTAATATTATTGTTATTAACTATTGAGAAAAGTTGTCCCAAATAAAGCCCCTCTATGTGCGAATAATCTTGAAGGGAACCTGTCATCTCTGAAATACCCCCTGAACTAGAGTAAGCGGTGTATAGTATAAGTGATGTTGAATCCGAATATGTACTTTTTATGTTCATACTCACTTCCATTCCGAC
This sequence comes from Rhinella marina, assembly GCA_900303285.1. Classification (NCBI taxonomy): domain Eukaryota; kingdom Metazoa; phylum Chordata; class Amphibia; order Anura; family Bufonidae; genus Rhinella; species Rhinella marina. The sequence continues at coordinate 636,766 of ONZH01009694.1, forward strand.
GCTCTGCTCCCACAAACCTGCAGTAAAATGCACTCAGTGGACTCCAGTGCTCATTTACATAATGGAGAGGACTCAAAGAAGAGTCCAGTGAGTGCATTTTACTGCAAGTTTGTGGGAGCACAGCGTCGGAATGGAAGTGAGTATGAAGATAAAACTTACATATTCGGATTCAGCATAATTTACACTATACACCGCTTACTCTAGTTCAGTGGATGTTTCTGAGATGACAGGTTCCCTTTAAGGAATTTCTTTAATGTTTTATTTCAGATTTTCTGTGGTAAAGAAGTTGCAGGTGGTGCATCTTCAGGGCATCTAAGGCCATTGGAACTTTTTCTAGGTCTCATGTCATATCCTGTAGAGATGTACACAGATGTGCATGTTAAACGAAATGTGTCATGATAAAATGACCTATTGTTTAAATCGAGTTTGTATGTCATTTTTGTATTTCATGTTTGTATTTCATTTTTTTAAGAATTTTTGGTGGTTATTTAAAATTTTCCATGTCATTATCTATATTTTAAAAAAAAATCCTAAATGCTGCATTTTTAACACTGGCCAACACCATGCTACTTCTTAGCAGTCATTTCATTATCATCACAGGTCAGGATTACATCATTTACATAGAGATAACACAAGATCCACCATTCTCAATAGGTGATGCCACAGCTTACCTTCTCTCCTCCCTGCACAATGACCTCTGCACAGGTCACAGTACATGACTAGAAAGCTTTCCCATAGAAGTTAATGAACATTTCCAGTTCATTGTGTCTATGGCCCATGGTAGCTGCTGGACAGCATATCTTTGTGGTTAACAGTAGTTCAGGCAAGATAGTCGTCCCCCATAATCATGTATAGAAAAATAAAATAAAAAAATCAGAAAATAAAAACAGATTAGAAAAAAATATGGTGAAAAAATATAGGTGACTTATTCCCTTAAGATGTGGTTGCCAATTTGGAATCTCCAGAAAGTACTGATGACAATGGTGAACTGCTGTGGCACACAAAGCTAGAAGGGTTGTCATAGGGAAACTGAGGTGTGCAGGATTTCTACCTTTACTGTTTTCTGTTTGTCTTGGTTTGTGCCTTGTTATATTTTTACATAAATCTTTCATTATAAGGAAAGATTTGGAAATTCTTCCTCACATCCTGATTGCCTAGATACACATCAGTGGTGGAACTACTGTCATAGTGGCTTTAGTTACTCCTGCAAGGCCCACAGTGGCAGGGGACCTCACCTGACAGTACGCGCACAAACACACACAAAGTAATCATTATAGTGTGTACTGGCAGGCGAGGCCCGGACAGTGATGGATGCCACACCAACCGGATTTGGGCCCAAATTTCAGGCTGAGTCTGACTGCTGTGTCGGTCATTCATGACTGGCCGTGCCCCAATCCTCAGCCGTGCTCTCCCCAGCAGGCACAATGCAGTGGCATCATCACGCCTGCTAAGCTGAATAAAAGCGCACATCTGCCGAGGATCTTTCCCTGGCCTTTCTCCCTATTTATGCGCTTACCTACTCAGCCCAGCAGGCTCCATGAGGTTACTGCATTGTGCAGCTGGGGAGAGAGGCATGTGGTCTGTTTATCAGGGAAATGGAGGAGCACTAAAGGGCCAGCACTACTACTGTGTGGGGGCACTAATGGGGCATGACTACTGTGTGGAGGCACTAATGGGGCATGACTACCGTGTGGGGGCACTAAGGGGACATGACTACTGTGAAGAGGGCACCAAGATGGAATAACTACTGTGTGGAGCACTAAGGGGGCATACAGGGCCTGGGCAGCATACTGTGACTTTTGGCTCCTCCTTGTGTACAGCACAGGACATGGCGTAAGAAATCACCTGACAAGTTCACTTTAAAAGACACAGCAATGATTCTTATATGGTGGCTGGAGGAGATGCACAGCTGACAGACCCTTTTAAGGCCACTTATTCCAAGGGAGATAATATAATTAGATCCAGCATGTGTGAGCTATCACATATATAATATTAGATATCTGATGTCATTGATAAGAATCCACCAAAATATGCAATGTCTGGCCCATCCCCTAAGCACCATGCTGTGCCATAATTATTATTTTTCTATATATGCTATAAAAATTAAGCCTTTATCTTAGTCTTGGATAATTACATTACTGCCAATTCACCTCTGCTTCATTACAATCCAAATGTTCTCTTATGTAGCCCATGGTCCCCCAACAGAAGAGGCTTGTTTGTACATTAAAGACTATGGAAAACTTTGGGGCACTTTTTTATTTTATGATTTTTATGAATTTTACTCTTTTTGGGCTAAAAAATCATTTTTTTAGTTGGTCTTTATTAAACATTTTCAGCAGTTTTTGTGATATATGGGGTTAAAGATTAGTCTATTTGCAGACTGTAGCTCCTGAGTTCCATCATCTGATGGCTCATGTGAAGCCTTACCTCTCATCTCCTGACCTCATAAACACTTGTTTAAGCCAGGTTCTTATCACTTTAGCTATAGTGAGTGTTTATGAGGTCAGGAGATCATAGATAAGGCTTCACATGAGCCATCAGCTGACAAGGACCAACTGAAAAAAATGTTTTTAGCCCAAATTGAGTAAAATGTAATCATAACCAATCATTAAAAAATGTCCTGAAGGTGTCCATAGCCTTTAAAACTCTGCAGCCCTCTAAAATGATGAGGACAGGCAATCAACATCATAAAATAATTACTGACTTCATGAGTGACATACTTGTTGAAAAGAAGGTCACTACTTAGGAGCTGATGACATATTTCCCATGTTCTCTACAGTTTGTTCCCACTTATTAAATAATCACAAGTGTATGCTGTAAATAGTGGCTTCCTTCAGAGGATGACCTATTTCATGCCTGTTCTCACTGTAACGGCTACATAGAAAGACCCTGTAGACGTCAGTCAGCGCTGCAGGTTCTCACCTTCCTCGCTTGCCCTGACAGTACAGCCTGTTCCCTCTACAGCTTATTCCCATTAGCAAGTCTTAATTGTCTGAAATGCAGATAAACTGACATGACAATATTAAATTGTCTGCAAGATCAAGTATATATTCTTCAATGCTCCTAAGGGTGGGTTCACATTGGCGTTAGGACTATTTTTTACGTCATGTATAATGGAGCCAAAAGGAACCGTTATGTGTCCCCATAGACATGTATTAGGACAGAGCAAAACGGAAGTCCTCTTAAAGAACTCCCGCAAAAAATTTTATTCTTTGACCTGTTAGAAAGGTGCATGATGTAATCTGTAGTGAATGCAATCTTCTTATCAGAGACTGTAATTGAGAGTTATCCACTCTCTCCTTGTGACCAACTCCCTGACCTCCAACTGACACAGGACCGGAAGCCAGTCACTTCTCTAATCATTCCTATGAGCCTGAAAGTGAGGCTCCCATAGGAATCCATAGAGAATTAGACTTCCTGTCCACACATAAGATGATGTGTGAGTTGTTGGGTCTGATTCCTGGTCACATGACACAGATGAGAAACATCAGGGAGATATAACTCAAAAATACAGCCACTGGTAAGAAAATGACATTCACTACAGATTACATCATGTACATTTCTAGCAGGACATGGAATAAATTTTTTTATGGGAGTTCTTCTTTAAAGGCTTCCGTTTTGCATTCCGTCCTAAATTTCCATTATTTTCCGTTACAACCCTGTTATAACAGAACATATAACGGAATTCCCTAACGCCACATGCTCTGGTATTTGATAATGATTCTAAGATATAAATATATATATATATTTATATTAATATCCTCTATAGCTGGCAGTGGAGTAATGTAGGCATCTTCATAACTTCGGCAGATCCACCACCTCTTCTAAATGTAAGCTAGCTTCCTAGCTGTCCTACATTTAGACCATTTTCTATGTCTAAAACAGGCATAGAAAAAGGTAAATGAGACAGGCTGTCCCCTCTCCCCCACCTACATTTTTAGACCTGGCATGAGCAGGGAGAGGTCGCAGATTGCGGTGCAAAGGACCTTTGCGCAGCAATCTCCGCTAGAAATACGCACCAAAAAATGCATGCGTTATTTGTGGTTTTTGATGCAGATTTTCCACAGATCTCACTTTTGCATTGAAAAAGGCGATATCTGCACAATATCTGCACAAAAAATAATTGACATGCTGTGGATTTCAAAATCCTCACGACAGGTCATTTTCTGCACAGAAAAAAAGCAAAGTGTACATGAGGTTTGTCTAATCTAATTCACTTTGCTGCTATTGTATTACGCTGCGTTTTTTTCACGCATAAGAATCTGCACCGAAGAACCGCACGTAATCCACACGGACGGACCCAACAAATTTGTCCAGAGGATGTCCTTGGTTTTCTCAGAATCTAATATCTATATCACCATGGATGCAAGCCCATGGAGATGGGGAGCTCATTCAGGAGGGGATTTCTGGCAAGGGAGACAGAACATTCAATCCAAAAACCGTTCATCAAACTAAAAAGAATTAAGAATTAGCCTAAAGGGGTTTTCCATAAGTATAGGTCATCGATGTTTTAGAGATGAGCAAATCGATTCACTCATCCCTATAATATTTTTCTTTCCTTTTAACTAACCGTTTATGAGTGACACCTAGTGGTCAAGATATTATTTAAAAAAATCCTATAGCAATTTCTGCATGGAGCATGCTATGTACCCACATAGCGTAATATATGATGTATATATTTAAAATAGTATATGTTTCCATGTGAAAGACAGATCGTCTTGACTGTATTTGGTTCCAGTACACTACAATGAAACTCCACTCCCTCTCCTGAATCACACACGCTAATAACAAAGGAGGAGATCCTCACTATCATTACATCCGTCCTTCCATGTCGTGCAATACATCATCTACACACACCTAGGTAATTGCTGCTAGTCATTCTCTCACAATGAGTACCCTGCTAATCTATGTAATCCCTTTCGGAAGAATAAACTTCTGTGCATAAAAATGCACTGTTTTGTCAAACAGCTTGGTCTTGACGCATTTTAATACCAGAGGATAGAGTCACAGTTACTATAGTAGAATTCATTTGTTGATGTACTGCACTTGGTTACTGTAATACCGTTATGTATGTGCATTGGCCCGTAAACAGATTATACTCTGGGGCACATTTACAGTTTTCTGGCACACAAAAGTCACAAATTTTGAAGCAAAATTAGCATCTTTCCCAAGTCTCTGTGTTGCTCTTGCCACTTACTTAAAAAGTGGGTAGAACTTAGCGGAGGGGGGTCAGTAGCTCATAGCTTGCATAGATTACAGTTTGTGGCACACTGACAGCACACATTGCAACAAATGTATGTGCTCCTCTTAATATATTTGCCACATCTTACTCTGGCAGGGTCTTTACTAAGACCAGTGTTTGAAAAGACAGTCTGTATTAGATATATCCATCAACACTCCAGTTTGTAGATCAAAGGCTATCCCTAAGTCAGTGATAGTGAACCTTGTAGACACCGGGTCCTTAAACTGCAACCCAAAACCCACTTATTTATCGCAAAGTGCCAAAACGGCAATTTAGCCTGAATACTACAGTCCAATATAGTATATCTTACATGTACTTTATTATTTAGCTATAATAGCCTGCCTATATTCAATACGCTGCCTGCTTTGTTCATAGTGCGCCCTGCGCTGATCAATAGCGGAAAAGGCATATTGTTACGCCTTAGACTTTTTCCAGGGTGCAGGTGCCCACAGAGAGGACTCTGAGTGCTGACTCTGGCACACGTGCCATAGGTTCGCCACCACTGCCCTAGGTGTTCACCAGAGCTTGCTGCAAGGCCAGTTGTACTTAGATGCTAGGGACCCAGGTTATGTCTGTGGTGTAAAGCAGCAGAAAACAGATGTGAGCTCACAAGTAGCAGACCTATTAGATGCCATGGAGTAGCAGGAGATTAAAACAAGACAAAGTCTAAGCCAGAAGAGTTAGTAGAAGCCAAAACATGCAGAAACGAGCAGAGGAGGAAAAGCCAGTAGAAGCCTATTCAGTAGACAAGGGATTAATCCAGAAACAAACCGAGTTCAATACACAGCAAGGTCCAACAGAAATTCAGCACATAGAACTAATAGGAGCCAGCAAACAAAATCACAAGCACTCACAACCAGTAAGTTCCAGACTTAAATCCCCCTGCCTAACTCAGAGCATGGCATGGCAACCCTCCTTGAACAGGAATATGGGTAAGTTCCTGACAGATGTCACAGTTCCCTTCCTGACCCATGTTATTTGTGAGTTCGGTCAGGGCGCTGGAGAGTCGCAGTTAGAAATGGTGCAGACACAGTTAGATGCAATTTTACTGAGTAGTCTGGGGTTTAACAAGGCGGCCAAATCGAGGACAATAGCCTGGCCAATTATAGGCTTACACAAAGACCTCTTAGGAAGAGCTACAGTTCTTAAAAATTACTTAAACAGTCCAACTCATAAATGCAATACGAAAAAGGTGGCAATGGTAGTTCTCATTTGTGTTGCAGTAATTGGAATTAAGGGGTGTCTCTAGCTGTTTGTAGTCAGACCTGCTTCTCATAATCCAGGGTCACACATGCAGCCTTCTTCTTCTGCAGTCTCTTTGTGTCCAGCATGCCACACAACTTTTGCACTGTACTCTCGTAGCATCAGTTTCCAGCACCCTTGTAATTTACCTCTCTGATGTGAAGAACAAGCTTATCACACACAGGGGCACTGTCCTACTGCTTCAGCATACGAACTTCTTGCAGTTGGCGGGAAGAACAGCCTCTTTTAACATCTCAGTCACTAGGCCCACGTGAGGAATGAGCCACCCCTACGCATATACTTTCTTACCATGTCATTCCCCACCATACATACTCTCTGGGCCTGTATCTCCCCAGTGCCATATACTTAGTGCATGTAAAGATGGTTGACACATTTTAAATGCACAATATTAAGTTCCTTTTTATATTCAATTACTATATACAGTACAGACCAAAAGTTTGGACACACCTTCTCATTCAAAGAGTTTTCTGTATTTTCATGACTATGAAAATTGTAGATTCACACTGAAGGCATCAAAACTATGAATGATTCAATTATTAGGGGTACAGAGAGGGCAATCTGTCACAAAGACCGGGATCGTCGAATGGTGTGTTGCCTTCCTGGCGCTCAAGTTCGGCACATTGCGGATCGGGTTGATAGATTACTGGGAGGGGCTGGAGAAGATCCAGCAGTCATGGTCCATATTAGAACCAATGACAAAGTTAGAGGTAGGTGGAGCGTCCTTAAAAATGATTTTAGGGATCTACGGCACAAGCTTAGGGCAAGGACGTCAAAGGTAGTGTTTTCCGAAATACTGCCTGTACCACGAGCCACACAAGAAAGGCAGCGGGAGATTAGGGAGGTAAACAAGTGGCTCAAGAACTGGCGTAGGAAGGAGGGATTTGGGTTCTTGGAGAACTGGGCCGAATTTTCTGTCGGCTACAGGCTCTACCGTAGGGATGGGCTGCACCTCAATGGGGAAGGGGCAGCTGTTTTGGGGGAGAAGATGGCTAGAAGGCTGGAGGAGTGTTTAAACTAGGGACTGGGGGGAGGGTAACTACATTATAGATGGGGAAGATAGTGCAGATAGAGACCTGGGGCAAGGTAATGGAACTGGGGGAGGAATGGAAGGAGGAACTAAAACAGTGCAGAAGGAAAGGTGTAGGGGAAAAATATATATAAACCTTTTAACTGTATGTACACTAATGCCAGAAGACTGACTAATAAAACTGGTGAACTGGAATTAGTGATGTGTGAGGTGGACTATGACATAGTGGGAGTAACTGAGACATGGCTGGATGATACCTATGACTGGGCAGTCAACGTACAGGGTTACAGTCTGTTTAGAAAGGATCGCCAAAGCCGGAGAGGGGGAGGGGTCTGCCTTTATGTAAAGTCCTGTTTAAAGCCCACACTGCGGGAAGATATAAGTGAGGGACATGAACATGTGGAGTCACTGTGGGTAAAAATAAATGGAGCCAAAAACAATAATAAAATACTAATAGGACTTTATTATAAACCACCTAATATACCAGAGTCCACAGAAAATCTACTTCTAAATGAAATAGACGAGGCGGCAAAACATAATGAGGTCGTTATTATGGGGGATTTCAACTACCCAGATATAGACTGGGAAACTGAAACCTGTATATCTCATAAAGGAAACAGGTTCTTGGAAATAACCAAAGACAATTACCTTTCCCAACTGGTTCAGGACCCAACTAGAGAGATGGCCATACTGGACTTAGTATTAACCAATAGACCTGACAGAATAACAGATGTGCAGGTCGGGGGACACCTGGGAAATAGTGACCATAATATAATAACCTTCCAATTGTCATTCAAAAGAGCGATTCTTCAGGGAGGAACAAAAATACCAAACTTCAAAAAAGCAAAATTTAGTCAACTAAGAGAGGCCATAGGCCTAACTAACTGGGACAAAGTCCTCAAAAATAAAAATACAGCAACAAAATTGGATATTTTTAAAAGCATCCTAATATCTAATTGTGAGAGGTACATACCTTATGGGAATAAAAGGTTAAGGAACAAGAAAAAACCAATGTGGATAAACAGAACTGTAAAGAAAGCAATAAATGACAAACAGAAAGGAAAAAAATAGAATATGTAAAAGACAAATAAAAACAGCCAAACTAGAGACCGAGAGATTAATCGCCAAAGAGAGTAAAACTAACCCTAAAATGTTCTTTAATTATATAAATGGTAAAAAGTATAAACCTGAAGGTGTCGGCCCCTTACAGAGTAATGAGGGGGGAGTTGCATAGAGCGATGAGGAGAAAGCAAAGGTGTTAAATATCTTTTTCTCCACTTTCTTCACTGAGGAAAATAAACTGTCAGATGAAATGCAGAATATAAAAGTAAATTCCCCATTAAAAGTGCCCGGTCTGACCGAGGAAGAAGTAGAGTTGCGTCTTAAAAAGATTAAAATAGACAAATCGCCAGGACCGGATGGCATACACCCCCGTATCCTAAGAGAATTAAGTAATGTCATGGCCAGACCCTTATTTCTGATATTTAAGGACTCTATACTGACAGGGAGTGTTCCACAGGATTGGCACATAGCAAATATGGTGCCAATATTCAAAAAGGGTCCAAAAACAGAGCCCGGGAACTATAGGCCGGTAAGTTTAACCCTGTTGTGGGTAAACTGATTGAAGGTTTTCTAAGAGATGCTATCTTGGAGTACCTCAATGAAAATAAGCAAATTACTCCATATCAGCATGGCTTCATGAGGGATCGGTCATGTCAAACCAATTTAATCAGTTTCTATGAGGAGGTAAGTTCTAGACTGGACCACGGCGAATCAATGGATGTTGTATATCTGGACTTCTCCAAAGCATTTGACACGGTACCACATAAAAGGTTAGTATATAAAATGAGAATGCTTGGCCTGGGAGAAAATGTCTGTATGTGGGTAAGTAACTGGCTCAGTGATAGAAAACAGAGGGTGGTTATTAACGGCACATATTCAGATTGGGTCACTGTCACTAGTGGGGTACTACAGGGGTCAGTATTGGGCCCTATTCTCTTCAATATATTTATTAATGATCTTGTAGAAAGCTTGCACAGTAAAATATCAATTTTTGCAGATGACACTAAACTGTGTAAAGTAATTAATACAGAAGAGGACAGTACACTGCGACAGATGGATTTGGATAGACTGGAGGCTTGGGCAGAGAAGTGGCAGATGAGGTTTAACACTGACAAATGTAAGGTTTTGCATATGGGAAGGAATAATGCAAGTCACCAGTACATACTAAATGGTAAAATATTAGGTAACTCTGACATGGAAAAGGACCTAGGAATTTTAGTGAACAGCAAACTAAGCTGCAGAAACCAGTGTCAGACAGCTGCTGCCAAGGCCAATAAGATAATGGGTTGCATCAAAAGAGGCATAGATGCCCGTGATGAGAACATAGTCCTGCCACTTTACAAATCACTAGTTAGACCACACATGGAGTACTGTGTACAGTTCTGGGCTCCTGTGAACAAGTCAGACATAGCAGAGCTGGAGAGGGTTCAGAGGAGGGCAACTAAAGTAATAACTGGAATGGGTGGACTACAGTACCCAGAAAGATTATCAAAATTAGGGTTATTCACTTTAGAAAAAAGACGACTGAGGGGAGATCTAATAACTATGTATAAATATATCAGAGGTCAGTACAGAGATCTCTCCCATGATCTATTTATCCCCAGGACTGTGACTGTGACGAGGGGACATCCTCTGCGTCTGGAGGAAAGAAGGTTTGTACACAAACATAGAAGAGGATTCTTTACTGTAAGAGCAGTGAGACTATGAAACTCTCTGCCTGAGGAGGTGGTGATGGTGAGTTCACTAAAAAAGTTCAAGAGGGGCCTGGATGTATTTCTGGAGTGTAATAATATTACAGGTTATAGTTACTAGAGATGGGTCGTTGATCCAGGGAGTAATTCTGATTGCCTGATTGGAGTCGGAAAGGAATTTTTTCCCTAAAGTGGGGAAAATTGGCTTCTACCTCACAGTTTTTTTTTGCCTTCCTCTGGATCAACTTGTAGGAAAACAGGCCGAACTGGATGGACAGATGTCTTTTTTCGGCCTTATAAACTATGTTACTATGTTACTATGTTAATTAACACATGTGGAATTATATACTTAACAAAAAAGTGTGAAACAACTGAAAATATATCTTATGTTCTAGGTTCTTCAAAGTAGCCACCTTTTTCTTCAATTACTGATTTGCACACTCTTGGCATTCTCTTGATTAGCTTCAAGAGGTAGTCACCTGAAATGGTATTCCAACAGTCTTGAAGGAGTTCCCAGAGATGCTTAGCACTTGTTGGCCCTTTTGCTTTCACTCTGCGGTCCAGCTCACCCCAAACCATCTTGATTGGGTTCAGGTCATCTGGCGTAGCACCCCATCACTCTCCTTCTTGGTCAAATAACCCTTACACAGCCTGGAGGTGTGTTTGGGGTCATTGTCCTGTTGATAAATAAATGATGGTCCAACTAAACGCAAACGGGATGGAATAGCATGCCGTTGCAAGATGCTGTGGTAGCCATGCTGGTTCAGTATGCCTTCAATTTTGAATAAATCCCCAACAATGTCACCAGCAAAGCACCCCCACACCATCACACCTCCTCCTCCATGCTTCACAGTGGGAACCAGGCATGTAGAGTCCATCCGGTCACCTTTTCTGTGTCGCACAAAGACACGGTGGTTGGAAACAAAGATCTCAAATTTGGACTCATCAGACCAAAGCACAGATTTCCACTGATCTAATGTCCATTCCTTGTGTTCTTTAGCCCAAACAAGTCTCTTCTGCTTGTTGCTTGTTCTTAGCAGTGGTTTCCTAGCAGCTATGTTACCATGAATGCCTGCTGCACACAGTCTCCTCTTAACAGTTGTTGTAGAGGTGTGTCTGCTGCTAGAACTCTGTGTGGCATTGACCTGGTCTCTAATCTGAGCTGCTGTTAACCTGCAATTTCTGAGGCTGGTGACTTGGATGAACTTATCCTCCGCAGCAGAGGTGACTCTTGGTCTTCCTTTCCTGGGGCGGTCCTCATGTGAGCCAGTTTCTTTGTAGCGCTTGATGGTTTTTGCGACTGCACTTGGGGGCACTTTCAAAGGTGTGGCTGGAGGTGTGGCTACTCCATTTGGTCATGAACTCCTGACTAGCCATGTCTGCCCCATAGGCTGATTTTAATTAGTGTAACTATAAAGCCGAGTGGACTCGGCATGCATGCTGGTACGTGCATCCCTGTATTAGTGGAGGCCTTTGAAGCACTACAAATGGCAAAAGGCAGAGGGGGCCCAGCATGCATGTGGAACCAACACCCCCTGATTATACGGAAGCCAAGGTTGACACATAACAGGTAGGAAATAGTGTTAGGTTCCCGTTCTACAGAGATCACCTTGATGATTTGGTGGACGGGCCCAGATAATTTTGTACAAAATATATTTGCCAAGAATCTCTAATTTGCTAAACAAGCATAGCATTAGCTTCAGAATACCTCATATTACTATGGCATTTTGTAATTTATCTGGTTGGCAGTGTGCCGTTGCATTGTATGTATTTTACTTTCAAAGTTTTCCCAATTTTTCAGACTGACTGACCTTCATTTCTTAAAGTAATGATGGCCACTCGTTTTTCTTTACTTAGCTGCTTTTTTCTTGCCATAATACAAATTCTAACAGTCTATTCAGTAGGACTGTGTATCCACCTGACTTCTGCCCAACACAACTCATGGTCCCAACCCATTTATAAGGCATGAAATCCCACTTATTAAACCCGACAGGGCACACCTGTGAAGTGAAAACCATTTCAGGTGACTACCTCTTGAAGCTCATCATGAAAATTCCAAGAGTGTGCAAAGCAGTAATCAAAGCAAAAGGTGGCTACTTTGAAGAACCTAGAATATAAGACATATTTACAGTTGTTTCACACTTTTTGTTAAGTATATAATTCCACATGTGTTCATTCATAGTTTTGATGCCTTCAGTGTGAATCTACAATTTTCATAGTCATGAAAATACAGAAAACTCTTTGAATGAGAAGGTGTGTCCAAACTTTTGGTCTGTACTGTACATCATAAAAACAGTATCTGGTGTTCAACAGTCCTAAGGAATACTGTATATAAGAAACAGATTGAAAAAATGAAAATGAAATCTGGAGGAGTCTCTCAGCCCGTGCAGCTACAACTTTGCCTATGGAGAGAAGGGGTCCAGCTCTGGGTGGTCTCATCTTCTTTACTGGATGCTGAAAACCTATCCATGACTCCCTTCTCCAGTGTAACTACATTGTTAGCAAACAATGGGGTGAAGAATCGGGCCACGGATCATGGTAAGGCCTCGGAGAACAAATACCATATACTTCTGTCCTGGTTGTCAAAAGTTGGCACCATCATTAGGGACTAATTTGGTCTTTGTTATGGGACCCTTTCTTCTATGTATGCCAGCATCCTAAACCCTCTATAGAGGACTCTGTAGGGATATCTATTAATAGATTGTCTATAGAGGCAGTTTAGACCTATGTCCCATGCAGGAAAGTAGTAATCTAAAGTCCTGGACACAATCCTAACCATAACATCGTAGAAAATATGACCCTGATAAAATGTGATGTAAAAGTGGAGTTTTCCTGTATGACAGTATCACAGAATTACAGTAAATCTTCTTTTTTCTAGTGCTATTACTTTCATTCTATGTTGAGTAGTATCCCATTGCTGTCTCAACATGTGAGCTCTACACTTTAGTTTTTTCTTTTTTTTTTATCTGAATAATTGCCTAGAAGAGAAGCATGGAAACGGTTTCTGGAAATGTGCCATGTTGTAGAGATGTATAGCGTCTGTCACTTGAAACTGAAAACACAGTCTATTAATTCATAAGCAGGTGTTATAACCACAGACTGTAACTTCCTTCTGCAGCTGAGTAGGAGCCTGTTATGTGCAATGTCGGCATATCTTATTATTTTCTTTTGGAAAGGATCAGCCCTGAAAACAGCTCCGATGCTTCGCCTTTTATGTATTTAATGGCTGACAAACAATACCGTCTGATACCTCAATATAGTCTTATTACTGCAGAAAACAAAAACAGGGCAATTGTGAAGACAGTCATATAATAGACAGGGGGGAGGGAATCTGGTGGAGGAGCATGTGCCCTAGTTGTTGGGTGCCAGGGGCTAGTGCCAACAAGCCTGCCTAGGCCAGAATAAAGGGTAAAGGGACTTCCCTGGGTAAAGGGAAGTCTAGCTATGATCCTCCATGGAGCCACTTGAATTAACATCTTAACAGTTTTGTTTCGAGAAAAGTCAATAACAGTTCAGCCTAAGCAGAATTCGGGCAGCAGGTGGGGGCGGGAGCCTCGACCTGCTTTAACCCCTCATAGCTCAGGCTTGGTAATAGACGGAGGTATGGGACTAGTCTTTAAAGCTGACAGCCTAGGCTGTAAAATAAGACCAGAATCGCGGTAGCTATATCTCCAGAATATCCTCTACATCAGAAGATATAGCTGTTAGAAATTGTACAGGAATGAAAGCAGCTGGTCTTGATTTCTAACAAATAAATCTCCCGATGTACAGATAATTGGGCCATTCTGGTCTTGTTTTAAAATCTAGTCTGCCAGCTTTCAAACAAGATCAGTCCCATATCTCTAGCTATTACCAAGCTCAAATATGAAATGTTAAAACAGCCTAACCGCCCTTTAGCTGGTTGTGAGCTCAGCCAGCCGGTAGAAGAAGAGAGGGGAAGGGAGCAACAGGGGAGTTAACAGGTTGCAGGGAGGAGAGAAAAAAATATATAAATTTGGCACGGAATAAAGTTATTATGTTATTTATACCACAGAGTGAACGCCATAAAAATAAATCCCACAAAATAATGTTAAAATAGTTTTTTTAATCTTGCCCCTAAAAGTTATTTAATACACTACTTGAACCAAAAAATGGTTCCTACAAAAACCTACAACTGGTCCCTCAAAATTCAGTGTCTCATACATCTAAATTGAAGAAAAAATAAATAAGTTGTGACCGCTGAGACACAGAAGGGGAAAATGTTACTGGTCCTTAGGGCTAAAATGTGTCACTAAGGGGTTCAAAAATGCACTTGTGTCCCCTGAGTTGTGCACCAACGTTATTTACTTCAGACATTCATACTTCAGAAATTCAAAATCTATGATACAAATACTGATATTTCAGGAATGTTTTTCCAGTTTTAATGTGATTAATAAGGTTAGTTATTATGTTTGTTATTCCCTAACATAATGTCATTACTGGTTTCACCCATTTTTGCCACCTTGTAGGTCCAATAGCAACATGCAGGTGGACGCTCCCCTCACTGCGCCATGTCTTGTCTCTTTCCAATTCTTCCATCGATTACTAGAACTTCCTACAACCCCTCCCTTGGTAGCAAGCAGTACTAGCCCACTTCTGCCCAAAAGAAGATAGATGACAGGAACTAAATAATGATTCTATAAGGATTATGGTATAAATGGATAGAACCGATTTTGGTCAGGTAATGATGCAGACAGATAATGATGATGACAGTCAGGTAAGGAAGCAGACAAAGATAATAACTGACCCTGACTCAAGCTTTCCCTGAATCTTTTCCCAGATCTATTACTGAGTATTGACCCTCAAACCAAACACCACTGACCCTCACTGTCCCTAAAGATATTCTTATGGAAAACTCTCATTTGGAACACTGACCTTAAAGCCTCGTTCACACTTCGGTGAATCAAGGACGTGTGCTCTCTGTGTTCTCCATGGACAGCATACATAGCCATTGATTTTAATGTGTTTGTGGGTTAGTGGAAAAATCCTGGATACACGTACCAGTATGGTCGGTGATGCAGACCAAACACACACATTGAAGTCTATAGATCCATGATAAAACACTGACACAACATAGATTCTTCATGGATGAAACATAGACTGCATTTCCACTGAGGTCAAATGGACACAGAATGTGAATGGATACAATAGCATGAGGACTCTAGGACCCAGGGACAAGAAACCAAAACTGAGCAGAGCTGAGCAAGGTAAAGCAGAACCAAACAAAGAAAAAGCTAATTACAAGCTACAAAACTCAAAAACAATAACTGAGAAAGAACCAAGAACCATACAAGTAAATATACACGTTTTTTACTGGATGTAAATGCACAGAGCTTACGCTATCACTAGCAACTGATTGCCAAAAATATTTAAAGACAGGTTAATAATCAGGGCCTCTTCCAAAAGGGCCTGGTTGCAGCCAAGAGATCTGCTGACCTACACTAATGGATCAGCTGTTAGACAGGAGAAGATGAAACAGTAGGACAATTACTACTGATTGTAACTACAGGCTGTTTATATAGTCTGCTCATAGACAAATTACCCCTCATAGAAGTAAGTGACCCAGCGTTACAATCAGGGTTTCTGTCACTAGTTCATGATGCCCTCACATAGAGCAGCATAAATCAGGTGACAAAGTCCCTTTATCTCCTTAACGACCAGGTCAGGCTTTCATTTAATATTTTTTTCATTGTCAGATTCCAAGACGCATACCTTTTTATTTTTCCATCAGTGTACCTGTATGAGGGTGTGTCTTTTTCGGGACAAGTTGTATTTTTCGTTAGCACTACTTTGGGGGTATATATAATTCATTGATTAGCTTTTATTACTTTTATTTGAGCACTGCTTTGTAACACACCCTGTGCTCTACACACTCTGTGCTCTACAAAACCAGTCCACTTTGTGTGGATCAGCAGAGTAAATTCCAACCTTTTAAAAACTAATAAAGATAAACCCCTTCATACCAAAACACCCTATTTTTATGGATTGCCTGTGACTTTATGGATGGTTGGCAATCCTGGCTGGATTTGATAATCGACGTTAGACTACAGACCTATTACTCCCACCGCCACTCTCCAAAAATATTTGTTTGAGTGGTTTTCCAGCTAGAGAGCTGGCAGCCCCCCAATTCTAGTGCTCATGTGGCGGACTCCTGCACTGCCCCCCAACCTCTGTAATAGTAACATTCATTCCTGTTTTTGCTGCACAGCCTTTGACTATTATTCTTACTAAAACTTACATAAAACATGCTTTCCCAATGAGGTTTGCAGTAATTTCACAGATGCTTGTGGTAATAAGATAGAGGTCACATGAATTAACATTATAAACATTAAAATGCATGAAATAATTTGGGAACTAAAACAAATCCACTTAAACATGTGATGGTCAATTTAGATATTGTACTTCCCCTTTCTCATAAACTCAAGCTGTTTATTATAACGGCTCAATTTTTCTTGCAGTACTTCATACCATAAAGGTTCGGCTATAACAGGGATCATCAACCTTCGGCACTCCAGCTGCTGTAAAACTACAACTCCCAGCATGCACACTTACTCAGCTATTCTTGTAACTCCCCTAGAAGTGACAGGAGGATTCTGGGGGTTGTAGTTTCAGAACAGCTGGAGTGCTGGAGGTTGCTGATCCCTGGGCTACAAGGCGATCTTGGTCGCGATGTCATAGCCAAGGATTGCAGTGTAGTAGTGCTAGCATAGAAATGAATGGCACCACCTCACAACTTGCCACAATGGCGGCACACGTGTGAGTTGCGCTGTGGCCGCATTTACTTCTATGGTAGCAGCGCTAGATTGAGATCCCACTGCAATCCTTGGGCACAACCAAGCTTGTCTTGTATCTGAACCCTTACCATCAACAGGGCCATGCACACGGCAAAGCTATGTATGGCAGTACGCTGCGTTCCTACGGTTCTGTATTGTGAAAATATAGGCTCTCTGTGTGCCGCCTTAGGGATTTACACTGAGAATTGTTTGGAACTGTGTTTGATATCATTGGATGTACTACAACTCCTATTCTGCACTTTAGTAAAGAGACGTTCATCTTCTACAACTGGCCTGGTTACTGACTCCAGCACCATACACTGGCCACAACACCAAAATCTCTTGCCTTGCAACCGCACCAATGGCACCCCCAACTACCATTAGGCACTAGCCCCAAAATCAGGGTGTGACCTGAGGGAAGAAGGAGTGTTCTCTCCTATCACTGCCCTGGCCCTAGGGAGCATCAGTGTGATTATTTGCAGCCAGAGCCGCTACCAATCCCATCCTCCGCTCCCGCTCCTCCGGGGCTTGTGGCACATAGAGCAGGAAGAGCTTAGCAGATTGATATGTAATTAATTGGGGAAAGATTCAACAAAACTTGCAATTTATTCATTAAAATGTTTGCTATTTCTGAGCTCAGTGGGAGCTGACTCACAGTCGTATCTGTGGGTATATGTAAAAAGCTGTCAGTCACTGATAAGACCGCCCACTTGGCTTCTGAGTTCAGAAAGAACAGAGATTTAGATGTATAAAATACACGTTTTTCTGAATTTGTTTCCCCATAAACCTGTATATCAATCTGCTCACTTCCTCCAGCTCTATAATCTGTAGGTTGCACTGCATCTTCATGGTGACAGGTCCTCTTTAAAGGGAATCACCAGAAAATGCACTATTAAACCAGTCACAATGTCTTGTAAGGCTACTGCAGCTAAATTTAATGATCCATTGACAATTCTGGAGAAAAAGTACTTTTAATCCATAAACAAATGAGCAGTTCATTCTGATTCTGTGCACCCTTGCTCCTCCTGCTTCTTGTGTCAGCCCCTTCTTCTCCTTGATTGACAGGGCCAGGCCCCTACATAGTCATGTTGCCTTGCCCTGTCAATCAAAAAGGAGAGGAAAGGTCTGACAGAGGGAGCAGGAGGAGCAAGGGTGCACAGAGTGGCTTGGAATCACCCTCACTGCACTTAACTAATCATACAACAGAAATATAGTTAATGAAAATCTAATCTATAGTACTGTGGACCTCAGATTGGACCAAAAGTTCACCTCCCAACAAGACATTTACCCTAAGAACACAGCTGAGACAACACAGGAGTGGCTTAGGAATGTCCACAATGTCTGACTGAATGTCCCTCATTGGCTCAGCTTATACCCTGACTTGAACCCAATCAAACATTTCTGGAGAGACCTGAAAATGGCTGATTACCGATGGTCCCCATGCAACCTGACAGAGCTTGAGAGGATCAGCAGAGAAGAATGGCAGAAAATCCCCATCCAGGTGTGCAAACCTTGTGGCTTCATGTCCAAGAAGACTGGAGACTGGAATCACTGCCAAAGGTGCTTCAACTAAGTACTAAGTAAAGGTTCTGAATCAGAGGTGTAGCTAGAGGTTCAGCACGGGGGGGGGGGGGGGGGGGGCGAAACATACTTGAGTGGGCCCCCCACTTAGTGGCTTCCCAAACGCACGTTTCCAACTTCACAGGCACATACTACTAGTTGTGGTTATAATATTGTATTAGAAAGATGACTGTATAAACTGCTAGATCATCTATGCTGTTAAGTACAGTACAATAGACTTTCTACATACCCTAGTGTAAATACTCTACCATATAATGCAGTAAAATATAGGAGTAATAGGAGTAAAAAACAAGGGGACTCCTATGTTAAAGGAAACCTGTCCCCAGTTTTTATATCACTAAACTAACAGTCCCCTGTCCCCATCAGACCTCAGATCAGCGTATTGTGCCCCATCAGACCTGAGATCAGCAGAACGTGCCCCCATCAGACCTCACATCAGCCTACTGTGCCCCCATCAGACCTCAGATCAGCGTATTGTGCCCCATCAGACCTCAGATCAGCGTATTGTGCCCCATCAGACCTCAGATCAGCGTATTGTACCCCCATCAGACCTCAGATCAGCAGAATGTGCCCCCATTAGTCCTCACATCAGACCTCAGATCAGCAGAATGTGCCCCCATTAGTCCTCACATCAGACCTCAGATCAGCGTATTGTGCCCCCATCAGACCTCAGATCAGCAGAATGTGCCCCCATCAGACCTCACATCAGCCTACTGTGCCCCCATCAGACCTCAGATCAGCATATTGTGCCCCATCAGACCTCAGATCAGCGTATTGTGCCCCATCAGACCTCAGATCAGCATATTGTGCCCCCATCAGACCTCAGATCAGCAGAATGTGCCCCCATTAGTCCTCACATCAGACCTCAGATCAGCAGAATGTGCCCCCATTAGTCCTCACATCAGACCTCAGATCAGCGTATTGTGCCCCCATCAGACCTCAGATCAGCAGAATGTGCCCCCATAAGTCCTCACATCAGCCTACTGTGCCCCCATCAGACCTCAGATCAGCGTATTGTGCCCCATCAGACCTCAGATCAGCGTATTGTGCCCCATCAGACCTCAGATCAGCATATTGTGCCCCCATCAGACCTCAGATCAGTGTATTGTGCCCCTATCAGACCTCAGATCAGCGTATTGTGCCCCCATCAGATCTCAGATCAGTGTATTGTGCCCCCATCAGACCTCAGATCAGCGTATTGTGCCCCATCAGACCTCAGATCAGCGTATTGTGCCCCATCAGACCTCAGATCAGTGTATTGTGTCCCCATCAGACCTCAGATCAGTGTATTGTGCCCCCATCAGACCTCAGATCAGCTTATTGTGCCCCCATCAGACCTCAGATCAGCGTATTGTGCCCCATCAGACCTCAGATCAGCCCACCCAGCCACATAAGATTAAAATAAAAAACCTTTCTCACCTGTCCCGCTCTGCGGCTGCCCTCCGGTCCGGCGCTCCACTGTCTTCCCTGGCCGGCGCGCACTATGACCTGACGCTGCGTGCTGCAATACGGCCACGGGCCGGCAACGGCCGTATGCATGAGCCCTTATATAAAGAGTTCATAAATTCTGTGTGCACTTTCTCATTATGGGTTATTGAGTGCAGAATCATGGGGGAAAACTGTTTTATTTATTTTTTTTATATTAGCACAAGGCCGTAACAACTTTCCAAATACATTGTGTCTCCATACTTGCACTCTACCAACAAACACTGTGTGTTATCTGATTCTGCAGTCATGTGTTACTCCTGATCATCTGCTTGTAGCATGCTGCAGCATTTTTTTAGAGTAACCCCACTCAGTCTCTATCCATATACACCCTATCTCACCCAGTCCCCTTTGTAGCTCCCACATAGTAATAGTGGCCCTTTGTGCCCCCACACAGTTAGGATATGCCCTTAGTGCTTCCCCACACAGTAGTGATCCCTCCTTAGGGTCCCAACACAGTAAGAATGTCCCCTTAGTGCTCCCTCACAACAGTGATGCCCCTTAGTGCCCTTCACACAGTAATGGTGCCCATAGACATTAACAATGTCCTTTAGTGCCCCCAACATAGTATTATGGCCCCATAAGTGTCCCCGCATAGTATGATGACCCTTAGGTACCTCCAACAGTATATTGCCGCTATAAGTGGCCCCTATAAGTGCCACACACACACAGTGATGCCTCCTTAGTACAAACTGAATACTCACCTACCCCACGTTCTCATGATGAACTGCTCCACTCAACCCATCTGGACTGTCTGTGGCAAGGCACAGCAGGTGTGATGACCTCACTGAATTGTGCCTGCCTGCACCAAACCACTGGCAGCAGAGAGCTGATGGCTCCCTGCTTCACCATTGTATTCAACTATACAGTATGTCTGTGTCTGTGTCCTGAGGATGCAGATACAGTTGAAGTCAGGATATGTAGCAGCTGTACTCGAGGCACAGGACTGAAAAAGAAATTTGGGACTGTTGGTTGGCATGATCTTCACTTGAACTAACCAGCAATGTGAATAGGGCTGAGCTCCAGTACCAGAAACAGCATACAGACCAGAGAGAAGCAATGGATGGTAAGACCCAAAGGGGCCGATTTCATGCTTCTGCAGAAATATTACACCTGTAAGCCCCAGACCATCCATGCATCTAATGACATGTACTAGCAGCATCATAGGGACCTGTAGGACCTGCATTAGTAATAAGGATGCAAAAATGTGCCAATATTATGTTGTGTGAAATTGGCCCAACTCAAATAAGTTTACTTGTGACACTTATATACACTATAAAGAAAAAAGCACTTTATAGGGCTACTCTTTTGTGACCAAAATTAAGAAGGGTAAACCCCTGGTGGTGGCCCCTCTAGGTGAATCTGCTCACCTTGCTGGATAATGCTCAAGGCACAACACCTTTTGTCCATGTAAGATGACCTTGCTGTTGCTGCTCACTTATGCTGGGCTCTAGGGCAGGGAAGGCCAACCTGAGGCTCTCCAGCTGTGGCAAAACTACAACTCCCAGCATGCCTAGACTGCCTACAGCTATCAGCCTACAGAAGGACATGGTGGGAGTTGTAGTTTTACAACAGCTGGAGAGCCGCAGGTTGGCTATCCCTGCTCTAGGGTCTCGTATGCAGTTCCAAGACATTACACCATTACAACAGGACATTTCCCATCTGGACATTTTGGCATATCCACAGAATATGCCATAATTGCATGATATGTGGAGTTCCCACCTCTGGGACCTGCACCTATCTTGACAATGGGGCCCCATGCAAGTGACCATGCAAGTGTGGTTTTATCCATTCACTTTTATGGGATTTCTGAACATAGCCAAGCAGAAATCCCACAGAAGTGGATGGAAAAAGATGCCTCTGTCCATCCTTGACACTTTCTTTGGATCCACTGGAATTTGTTCACTGGGCAGGAACTCTTCGTGACAATGGATATAATCCTGATTTAGGGCTAAAGGAGTATTCTAGGATTTTACTTTGGATGGACTCTTCTCAGGATGAGCCATCAATATCTGCTCAGCGGGAGTCAGACACCCTGCACTCCCTCTCAGGTGTTTCGGGGTAGCTCCAGTACCTGAAGTATAGTGGACTGGGCTGGTGACTAGGGACGCCGATTCCATTCAGTTCCCTTCCCCAAAAAGGAATGGGTGTTGGGCGTCTCACAGATATTTATGGCCTAAGGATAGGTCACCAATAGTAAAATAGAAAAACCCATTTAAGGAAGGAGCTGGACAAATAATGTATAAACAGGTTTGTCTTTGAGTCAAGTTTTACTTATCAAGTGCACGTTACTGAGTGAGCATTGAACCAGACATCCACTTCCTCTACAAGCTCTGGGAATATTCCCTTTGTTTTCTGTGAATTACTAGTGAATAATTACTGGTAAATCCTTTATTGTACCTTTTCCATCCCCCTCTGCACCCGGAGTACAGCTGCCTTCCTAGTGCAAAGTGGGAATTCATCCAAAAATGTTCTCCTGAACAATGCCCGTGTTTGGCAGCTGTCCTGCATAATTAAGCTACTTAGGTATTTTTCGGCAGTATTGGAATAGTTAGAAATAGGCTGATTTATGTATAATATTATATTTCTGATGTTATACTTCATACAGTAGATATATTGTATATGTGGTAATGTAAAGAGCATGGACATTTATTGCTGCATATTCGTAGACATCATCAATACACTCCACCAGTGAATTCACGTGTGTACTGCAATTTTCCACAATCAAGTTTAATTGCCAGAGGGCACAATAAAACTCCTTTAAGAAACACTAATTATGGGCTTGGACAACTTAAATCCAAAGTATAAATAACTAAACATAATACTTATACAGTCTACAAGGTGCATTCATAAAAATTATACATTCTCTCTTAAAGGAATTATAAGGCTACCAAAAAAAGAGAATTCAATTACTTCTGGTCTACAGACATGGCTGGGTCAGAATCAGTTATCATTTCTTAAAGAGGTTGTACATTTTCAGCAACACCTTTTAATTAAGCCAGATTCCTGTATAACTAGCTGATTGAGACTAACCTATCTGGAGAATCTACTTGCTTCACAAGCAACACTTCATCGGAAAGTGAGCATTATTCCTGTCCTGTGACAGCACAGTGTGCATTATCCCTGTCCTGTGACATCACAGTGTGCATTATCCCTGTCCTGTGACATCACAGTGTGCATTATCCCAGTCCTGTGACATTGCATTGTGCATTATCCCTGTCCTGTGACATCACAGTGTGCATTATCCCTGTCCTGTGACATCACAGTGTGTATTATCCCTGTCCTGTGACATCACAGTGTGCATTATCCCAGTCCTGTGACATTGCAGTGTGCATTATCCCTATCCTGTGACATCACAGTGTGCATTATCCCAGTCCTGTGACATTGCAGTGTGCATTATCCCTGTCCTGTGACATCACAGTGTGCATTATCCCTGTCCTGTGACATCACAGTGTGTATTATCCCTGTCCTGTGACATCACAGTGTGTATTATCCCTGTCCTGTGACATCACAGTATGCATTATCCCTATCCTGTGACATCACAGTGTGCATTATCCCAGTCCTGTGACATCACAGTGTGCATTATCCCAGTCCTGTGACATTGCAGTGTGCATTATCCCTATCCTGTGACATCACAGTGTGCATTATCCCAGTCCTGTGACATCACAGTATGCATTATCCCTATCCTGTGACATCACAGTGTGCATTATCCCAGTCCTGTGACATCACAGTGTGCATTATCCCAGTCCTGTGACATTGCAGTGTGCATTATCCCTATCCTGTGACATCACAGTGTGCATTATCCCAGTCCTGTGACATCACAGTGTGCATTATCCCAGTCCTGTGACATTGCAGTGTGCATTATCCCTATCCTGTGACATCACAGTGTGCATTATCCCAGTCCTGTGACATCACAGTATGCATTATCCCTATCCTGTGACATCACAGTGTGTATTATACCTGTCCTGTGACATCACAGTGCTCATTATCCCTGTACTATGACATCACAGTGTGTACTGTCCCTGTACTGTTAATGGGTATTATCACTAACTTCTAATCTCACTATTGTGATGTCACTGTGTGCATTATCCATACACTGTGACACCATTGTGTGAATTATCCCTGTACTATGACATCACAGTGTGCATTATCCGTGTGCATTAGAGAAATCAAAACAACAATAGGCTTTTCATATTCTGAACTTGTTGCTGAAGATGTTCTGATTGATTTTGGTCCTATTAGGGTACGGCTACACGGTGACACTGGTCACGTGTCGCAGCCAGGATAGCAGAGTCGGTGATCTCATAGAAATGAATGGGATCGCTGCACGAGTCGCAAGAAATCCAACGGTTTCCTATCAGTATTTTTTGGGAGTGTGGGAGGAAACCGGAGTACCCGGAGTAGACCCACACAAACACGGGGAGAACATACAAACTCCAGGCAGAGAAAAGCTGGTAGAAAGAGTTGCTGACCCTCTATTAAATCTCTGCACCCTAGTGGTGTACTAACATTTACTATAAGTGGCATGGTACAAAGCTGTGTATCTACCATACTGCACACCCCATGGCGGGGAAGCAGTTCTGAGAATATTATTGTATTGTATTATTGTATTATTATTATTGGATTATTGTATTGAAAATGATGATCATGGGAGCACATTGCCCACCTCAACTAGGGATTGGTGGAGCAGTCAGTTCATGCAGGAGCGGGAAGCGTGGAGCAGTAAGGACTGAAGGAACATTGGAACAGAAGTGGAGAGGGATCGGGGAGTAATGATCAACTGTTTTTTTAACCCCCCCCCCCTCTTCTTTTTTAAAGAAAAATTATTACCTTTGTGGATGTGTGGAGAATCGTCTTTTGTAGAAGAGGAAAAAATACCACTTTGGCATGGCTGAAATGGTTAAATATTGGACTTTTTTCCTCCTCGTCACTGCATCGGCATAGGTAGGGGGTTACCCTCCATGAGAACAAGCTATCCAGATGTACACTTTCATCAGTTGAGGAGGTGTGCCATTCCAGTGGAGAGCAGAGCTGTAAGGCCTCTTTCACACTAGCGTTAGTACGGATCCGGCGGGTCCCTTCACCCGCCGGATCCGTACTGAGTAATACAACCTTGTGGATCCGTAATTCCGGATCCGGTTGTATTAGCGTTTAAACGGATCCGGAAAAACCTCTATTGAAAGTCAATGGAGGACGGATCCGTTTACAAGTGTGTCCACACCTAACGGATCCGTCCCCATTGACTTGCATTGGGGGTCATTCCGGATCCGTTTAGGTGCGGATAACTAGTACGGAGAGCAAACCGCAACATGTTGCGGTTTGCTCTCCGGTCTGAAGACTGAACGGAATGCTTTCAGGAGCATTCCGTTGTCTTCAGTTCAGTTTTGTCCCCATTGACAATGAATGGGGACAAAACGGAAGCGTTTTATTCCGGTATTGAGCCCCTATGACGGAACTCAATACCGGAATTCCATAACGCTAATGTGAAAGTAGCCTAATTCAATAAGTCAGCAGTAATGTGAAGCAGAAGGCAAGGTCGGCACAGTGACATCATTCAGGGAGAGTGGAGAGATTGTAGAAATCAGGTCTGTACTTCAGCTGCATTTAATTACATGTACTGGCGGCCCTAATGTTTGTGTAATTGCTACAATGTTCTTTTGGTTAGATCTCGCTCTTGCTGTAGTGTTTCCGTTGTAATAACTAAAAGCCTGCTTTCAAAGGAAAAAAATATTAGATTATGTAACCTTCACCAATCTCTGGGCAAAATAATTACTTTGTTTTCTGCCATTTGTACTACACGGTGGAGCCACAGTATTATGACCACTTCCTACTCTCGACGTCAGCAGTGTGTAGCTCATGAAGGAGGACATGTGTGATGAGCTGGCTTGGTGGGTATATAAGGTGTGTGATAGTCTGTCTGCACACATATCCCTCGTTGCTGTCATGGATAGAAGGGGAGATTTATTAGAGTTGCAAAAAGGGATGATTATTGGCTTTGAGGGTGGCGGTATTTCTGAAACTGCGCAGTTTGTGAACTGTTCATGTGCTGTTGTGGTGAATGTGTATTGTGAGTGGACAAATGGCACCACTGTGAATAGGTGATGTGGAAACTGTGGAACACCACGTGCCATTGATGTGAGAGGTGTATGTCTGCTATTTAGGTGCACAAGGACAGGCCGACACGCTTCAGTGTCAATATGAACCAGGGGACTACCAGACACGTGTATAAAACAACTCAGCCATCATTACTGCGTATGGGGCTCCGAAGCAGATGAATGGTCACTGCTCCTCTGCTAACAATGTTGGATCGTCAGAAAAGGTTTCCATTTTCGCAGAAGTATTGGAATTGGATCTCCGCTGATTGGTAAAGTGTTGTCTTCTCCGATGAGACACGTTTTCTACTTCATTGAGCAGATGGACGTTGGCATGTCAGGTGAGAAACATCAGAGAACAAATACCCTTCAATCATTGCTGGAAGAACACAAGCCGGTGGTGGCAGCATTATGGTCTCCTGGCATTCCCTGGGCCACTCATCCATGTAGAAGGATCTCTCAACCAGTATGAATCCATCCTTGCAGATCACGTACACCCATACAAGCTGATTGACTTCCCTGGAGCGGATGGGATCTTCCAGCAAGACAATGTGACATGTCACACTGCTAAAATTTGTCCGACATTGGTTACCTCATTTAAAGAACAAAAAGAAGTACAGAGTAGTAGAAATAGTGTTATATTAAATTGCACATATCTTTATAAGTGAGAGAGGGCATAGATAACATTGTTTGCTGCTTAGACATTTTAAATTCTGACCTCCTGAAAGCAGCACTAGGGGACATAAGAGATAACAGTATTCTGTTTCCTTATTAAGTTTAATGGCATTTTGTCATTTAATAATAAAATTAAAGAAGTATAAAGATGCGTATGATGCTAACTCACCAGCATGATTACAACAGGCTAATAGTTTCATCCCAGCTCAGTTGCATCCATAAATTTTGAACTGTGTCATTATGGGTAATTGGACATGCGATCCCAAGACTGACTTCCAGACAAGAGCACACTCTCCTGTGTAGACAGAAAGTCAGTCTCCCCTGTGAACTACAGGATTACATCATCAACTACCAAATCCCTCCTGGTAGTTCTCAGACACCTTCCTTGTCCTCTTCCTTGTGCTTCTGTATGTTCCTATGCATAGGGTGCAGCTGATCATTTCTGACTTATCCAAGAGACCTGGAGTGCCGTGATATAATAGGTGAGTCCATATAATGATTATCTCGACTCCCTTCTCTATAATCTTTG
This sequence comes from Rhinella marina, assembly GCA_900303285.1. Classification (NCBI taxonomy): domain Eukaryota; kingdom Metazoa; phylum Chordata; class Amphibia; order Anura; family Bufonidae; genus Rhinella; species Rhinella marina. The sequence continues at coordinate 664,204 of ONZH01009694.1, forward strand.
TGGGTACCGTGCACAAAATCTCCAGTCTATTGCTTTGAGATGTAGCTTCACACTGCTCTCCCTGCCTGAAGCTGCATCACATAGGAATACACTGAGACTCTGCGGTGCAAGTTAAGGGAAGTTCTACCCTTATGGTAGCTGTGTACCTATGTAAAACAGTTTCTCCATGACTTCTACTCAAGCTTTCATCACTGGTCACTGACAGACCGTCTATCCTCAGTGCATCAGTGCTGACAGTCAGTGTAGAAGTCAGAGAGTCAGGGAGAAGATAGGACGATTACATATAGGCAGCAGCAGGGAGACTGTTGGCAGGCTGAGGAGCATCTGCATGTAACAGTGAGCTCTCTCCAGCGCAGGCCCAAACAAAGAGGCAGATTCCCAGTGGAATGGGCAGTTAGTGAGCCACCCACCAAGGGTTCAGGCATGTACAGTTTTTTTGTGCCCCCTTTGGATCATGGATCTTATTGTCACCAGTCTATTCCCCAACCCTTTCCATTCACTGCTAAGAGACTGCTGAAAATAGAGAAGTGAGCACGTTCAGCTATTTTCAGATGTCCCATAGCAATAAACGGAGAGCCAGCTGCGTAAGTACAGCCACCTCTCCATTCACCACAAAGGGATTGCCAGAAATAGTTGAGCCAGTGCTTGTCTATTTTTGGAACTCCCATAGCGATGAACGGAGAGTGGCCACATGTTGAGCAGTGACCGGGTTTGAGGTGGCCCCAACACTACTCTGAATCCCCTGGACAACGTTAAGGTGTCACCATGTATTGATGCTCCTTTGAGGGGATGGTAAGGTGTGGTGCACCCCAATGGAAAATAAGCCAGTGTTTACTGGAGGAACTCAAGTGCAAAAATATCCATGTAATGCATTGAGCTGGCTTCTCCAGTCTCCTCCCTGGCAGAAGAAGGTTCCATGCTGAGGAAAGTCTTCAGCTTACTGTTCCTCACTCTCAGAATGCTGCCACCCTGGCCAAAGGGCTGGTGGCCCAGGGTCTATTGCTCAGTCGTCCAGCTGGCTCCATGATCATAGGGCTGGTGACCCAGAGTCTGTGGCAGAGTAAACACTGGTCCCCATTTGCAGACCTCTCTGAACTAGAACCTAGTGGGAGGATTGATGCTGCAGATGCATAATCTAACGGAAAAAATATTGCGGTTTAGGGCTGCCAAAGACTTGCATTGTGTCTCAGTACAAGTCAACGGGAAAGCTACACTAGTCAAATGTTCACCGTGTCTGTTTTTTCTCTCCAAAACTTAGCTCTGCATAGTCCCTTATGGTAGCTGTGGAAAAAGTATTAGCTTCTCAGTGAACAGGATGGAAAGTCCCAAAGTTTTTCAGTATTAGCTGCATGTGCATTAACCCTTTCCACAGTGCAGTGCAGTAACAGTGCAAAGGAACATGATATATTACAATAAACATATAAAATGCAGTATATGTGTAAACAACTATAAATAAAATATAAAACAGTATATGTGTAAACAACTGCATAAATCACAGTGTAAGGTAAAGGAAACCTGTCATGTTGAACATGGTTTGTGAGATGCAGGCAGCAGGTTATAGAGCAGAAATTGCTCAGCAGATTGATATATAGTTTTATGGGAAATTATTCAGTAAAACTTGTATTTTATACATTTATATTCCTGCTCATTTTGGGCTTTGAAGTGATGTAGGCGGTCCTATCAGTGATTGACAGACTTCCCTCTATGACTGTGTCTACAGATATAGCTGTCAATCACTGATAGGACCGCCTCCTTCACTTCAAAACCCAGAATGAGCAGGAATTTATATAAATAAATTATAAATGTTACTGGATCTTTTTCCATAAATCAATATATAAATCTGCTCAGCTCTTCCTGTTCTATAACCTGCATTTTCATGGTGACAGGTTTCCTTTAACCCTTTAAAGTGCAATAAAGTAGCAATAGGGGCAAATAGCCACAACCGTCCATACACCAAAGTACCCTTGCTCGAGGGCACTAGTTGAAATGGGAAAACCCCTTTATGTACTGCTCGGGGAGGCATTTTGTGCACCTGGGAAGGATTTTGTAAACTTCAGAGCATATGGCTACAAAAGATATTTCTCATCTGCATTTGTACTTGCAGTAAAGTCTCTTTTATAAACGGCACAATCCCCAGGAAAGGCAACAATAGTTCTAATACATACTGTACTGTATCATGTGACTCCGAGTACTAGCATTCTCCCAGTACTCTAGTACCACAGATGGTAAGTGGTTGGGGAAGAGGTTAATGTAACATCTTCGCAGGTGTATATTATCACCAGCGTTTCTAGATGATGCTGATTGCAGAAATAGCTTACTTCTGAAAATGTTGTAAAGGCAGGTAAAGCCCATATTATATTTCAGAGTGTAGGAAATGCTGTGAGACTGAGTCAGGCTTTGAAGCTAGTGGTTGACAGACTCTGGGGAAAAGCAAGGAAATGCTCTCTTACATTAAAACACTCTGAGAAACCCATGAAGAACTAATGGTTATGTAATTCCTGGGGAAAGTGTGCAAATGAGCAGAGTGTGCTAAAATTCAAGCGCCCTACGATTAAATCCTGCACTAGTGGAAGAGGTTCTCTAGATCTCCAGCAATAAAGTTCAGGAACATACTCAGATCGTATGCTGATTTATAGTATATCTTCTTTAATCGTTTTCTCCTGAAAGAAGATGTCTACTTTAAAGGGTTCCTTTGATATCACATTTAAAGGGATATTCCGGTTTCGTGATACAGTGATCCCTCAAGATACAATCTTTTCTGACCCATCGTCAGTTAAAACCAGACTCAACATACAATATCTTAGACTCAGATCCAATCAATCAAGAACATTTCTCTGGTAAAATAGATGCATTGGTTACTACTTAGCAGCTATTTCTGACTGTTTTATGTAAGGACTTGTTTTATCTGTCTTAGTTATCTGCTTATTTTTCCTAAATCTTAATTTTCTCTTATCTTGGATGACATTTTGGGGCTTTGGAACCAATTACTCAACTTACAATGGTTTCAACATACAATGGTCGTCCTGGAACCAATTAATATTGTATCTTGAGGGACCATTGTATTGATGATGTATCTTTAGTATAAATGATCAATAGGGATGAGCAAACATGCTGTTTACAAGTTCGGGTTCTGGGTGAATTCCATTATGGATTCTGTTATCACAGAATATAACCAAATTCACCACAGAAGCCTTTAAGAGGCATTCCATCATAATAGAAGTCTATGGGCAGCATAACGGATCCGGACGGTTTCCATTATGCAGGAGTCCATAATGGAATTCACCTGGAACCCGAACTTGCAAACAACAAGTTTGCTCATCCCTAGTGATCAATATCAGATCGGTGGAGGTCTAACTCCTGGCACCCACCCCACGGGCAGCTGTTTAAGGGAGCTGTGGCGCTAGTGAGAGAGCTGAATCCTCTGTAATGGAAGTGCAGTGTAATTATAGTGTCTTTTACCGTTCACTTGAATGGAACGAATACCTGTAAGTACCCTGCACTGCTACTACAGTGTATGGTAACCATTGAAGATGACGCAGCTCTCGCACTATCGGACAGCCCCTTCGAAGACCTGATATAAACAAAAGAGGGGGGCACATGGGAAATATTGGAGAGTGATACTAATAGCCCATAAATCCAAAGTATATAATAGAACAGAAGGACTATATCAAAAGGCAGCACATCCCATGGATATTAAATATAACAATATTATAGCCACAGCAATATAGTACACAATAAAGATCCTATGAGGGACCCCATATTGTATACAATATTTTAACTTTGTTGCTTTGCTATGGCTATAATAAAGATAGTTATATTGTTATATACTCCTTCAAACAGCTGATCGGTGTGGGTACTGACAGTCAGACCCCAGCTGATCTGAAATTGATGACCTATGCTGGAGACAGGCCATCAATTTCACAAAACTGAAATATCCCTTTAACAGTAGCTGTGAAATGCTGAGTTAGGCCTCATGCACACGGCCGTTCCGTGCATTGGGGACCGCAATTTGGGGTCATTTATTTCAATCAGTGAGCCAAAACCAGGTGTGAGTCAAGAACACAGAACAGGTACAAATCACACCATGACACCTGATCTCTGAGTAGGCTTCACTACTGGTTTTGGCTCAAAATAACTGATGGAAATAACTTATCAAATAACTGAAGTGTGAACTCGGCCTAAGTGTACCTGGTGCCCTCCTTTAGGGCTTATGCACACGAATGTATTTTTTGTGTCCATTCGGTTTTTTTTTGTGGCCCTTATGTGGAACCATTCACTTCAAAGGGGCCGCAAAATAAAACGAAAATGAATCCATGCGCATTCCATGTCTGTCCGCATGGACGTTCCGCAAAAAATTAGAACATGTCCTATTATTGTTACGGACAAGGATAGGACTATTCTACTAGGGGCCGGCCGTTCCATTCCGCAAAATGTGGAATGCACATGGCCGGTATCCGTGTTTTGCAGATCCACAAAACATCCAACGGTAGTGTGCATGAGCCCTTATGCTGTAGCTCTGTTGATTCCCAGGCTTACTTTACTTCTAACTAAGATGGCCCCCAGCTTCTTAGACTACCCTACTTTCAGTGTGCTGTACCATCCCTCATCTGATAGAACATTGCTGATGGCATCTGTGCCGTTTCCATCCTGTGCCTTCCCCTGCAGGTTCTTTGACCAGTGTCATCACCAAGGAGAGTATCTCCACAGCACACTGTCCGTAGGGAAGTCAGAGAAGATGGTGGTTATCTGGTGAAATAGAGGGACCTGGAAATCTGTGGATCTGCAGCACAAAACTTCAAAAGTTCCCATCTCTTGCTCACTTCAGGTTTAAAAGGCATAACAGGTTGATATTACGCCTACTACGAGCTCAATGAGGGGAGTACGGAGTGGGTAGCCCCTCTATGACATCCATATACAAGTGCATCTCAATAAATTAGAATATCATCAAAAAGTTTTTTTTCAGTAATTCAATTAAAAAAGTGAAACCCATATATTATATAGAGTCATTACAAACAGAGTGAACTTTTTCAAGTGTTTATTTCTGTTAATGTTGATGCTGACAGCCAAGGAAAACCCAAAAGTCATTATCTCAGAAAATTAGATTATATTAGATCAACTGTATTTTTTTTTTAAACACAGAAATGTTGGCCAAATGAAAAGTATGTACAGTAAATGCACTCAATACTTGGTTGGGGCTCCTTTTGCATGAATGACTGCATCAATGCGGCATGGCATAGAGACGATCAGCCTGTGGCACTGCAGAGGTTTTATGGAAGCCCAGGTTCCTTTGATAGCAGCCTTCAGCTCGTCTGCATTGTTGGGTCTGGTGTCTCATCTTCCTCTTGACAATACCCCATAGATTCTCTATGGGATTAAGGTCAGGTGAGTTTGCTGGCCAATCAAGCACAGTGATCCTGTGGTTATTAAACCTGGTATTGGTACTTTTTGCAGTGTGGACAGGTGCCAAGTCCTGCTGGAAAATAAAAAATCCATCTACAAAAAGCTTGTTGGCAGAGGGAAGCATGAAATGCTCTAAAATTTCCTGGTAGACGGCTGCACTGACTGACTTAGGTACAGTTAAAGGGGTTCTGCAGTTTTTATAGCACTCGGGACCCCCGCCGATCAGCTGTTTGAGAAGGCAGCGGCGCTGCAGGAGTGCAGCGGTCTTCTCTGTGTTTACCGCAGGCCCAGTGACGTCACGACTAGTATCACTGGCCTGTGCGGGGCTAATCTCTGTTCACATGAATGGAGCTTAGCCGCGCCCAGGCCAGTGATACTAGTCGTGACGTCACTGGGCCCGCGGTAAACACAGAGAAGGTTGCGGCGCTCCTGCAGCGCCGCTGCCTTCTCAAACAGCTGATTGGCAGAGGCCTCGGGTGTCGGACCCCCGCCAATCAGATGCTGATGATCTATCCAGAGGATAGATCATCAGTTTTAAAAAACTGTAGAAACCCTTTAAACTTTCTCCCAGAAACAGTGCCAGTATTTCCCATGTCTGTGTCAGGTATTGCAGCTCATGAATGAGGCTAAGCTGCAATACCAGACAGTCCAAGGACAAAAGTGGCGCCATTTCTAGAAAAAAAAAAAAAGTAGCTATGTCTCATACAACCTGTTTGAAGCAACACTTATTTTTCATAAAATATGTGATACTAAGGTTCTATTCACACTCAGGTCATGGTTAAATTATGGAAAAAGAAAATGAAACCTTGACACTTTTTTACGACACCTTAGGGTGAATTCACAAGACGGCTCTTGTAGCAGACATTTTAGGGACTGGCCCATTTTTACGACTAGGCCTTGCAAAAAGAAAGCGGTGTGGGCACATATGAACAAGCAGATTGATATATAGTTTTATGGTAAAAGATTTGGTAATTATACATTTATATTCCTGCTCATTCTTGGTTTTGAAGTCCAGGAAGTGGTCCTACCAGTGACCCTATGACTGTATATAGAGATAGCTGTCAATCACTGATAGGACCGCCTCCTGGACTTTAAAGTCCAGAATGAGCAGGAAGTTAAATATATAAATTACAATTTTTACTGAATCTTTTCCCACAGAACTATATATCAATCTGCTCAGCTCCTCCTGCTCTATAACCTGCTGCCTGCAGCTTACATTGCATTTTCATGGTGAAAGATTCCCTTTAAATATGACTGGTGGAATAACCCCTGTAGTGATTTCTTTCATTTGTCCATCTATGGTGTTCCCACATTTGTGAGAAATTAGAGATAATCACACACAAGAAGTGGCAGCCCAGTGATGTCTACCCAAGAATTTGCTTACGATTCAGCTTCTCTAACAGAGCGATGGGGCCTGAACCAAATAAAACTCAGGACGAGATGGTCATTTTTAGATTTTTATTTAAAGTGTAATGGATATTTTCTTCATATTGCTTTCATGAAATGACAGACAGCAGTTGCAGAAATTCTTTGCTTAAAAAAAAAAAAAAAAAAAAAAATTTAAAAAAAGACGATATTTACAAAAATGGCAAAAGTTTAGCAATTGTGAGAGGTTCCATAAAGATAGTTACAAGCCGTGTCAATAAATACCCAGACGTGAGACACAAAGGAAACTAAATACAATCTGAAGTTTTTTTTTTTTTTTTTTTGGCACAAACAAATAAATTAAATGCACAAACGTTATGAAGGTAGGATATTTAATTTACCTTAAATTAATATATATTTATATATTTCTATCTGTTACGAAAAGTAACCCAGGAATGTTGTAACATGGTATTAGTGCCAATAAATAGGAGTACCAGAGTATTGCCAGCATTGAAAAGAAAAAAACCCTCACAGCCTGCGGAGTTTTGCTTCCATGGCCAGCAGATTCTTTTCGGAGGGAATGCTAGAACAGCGGCGGGAATGAGATGAGCCATTCCAAGTTATGTCCCTATAGGTCTATTCTTCTAGTTTGGCTTGGTAGCTTGCAGCATATTTACCAGCAATATACTAAGAATGGGTAGCCACAGCTAAAGAGGTGGTCCAGGTTCAGAGCTGAATCCGGGCATAACCTGCTCTTCACCCCTCCGGCCCAGAGTTGAGCATCAGAGCAATACCCTTGCCCCGTTTGCTTACATTTTGACGCTGCTAGGTGGAGGCTTCAGTCTAGCAGTGTTCCCGGTGACATCACTAGCACTAATGTGCGGTCTTTAGCACTGCCCTAGGCTTTTTTACAGGCTAGGGCAGCACTTAAGACCGCCATTTAGTGCCTGTGACGTCACCAAGCTTACTGCTAGGGGGAATCCTCCGCTTAGCAGAAGCCTGGTATGTCGCCGGATCTGCTAAAAAAAAGCCCTTGGCCTGTGTGATGCAGCGCAGGGCAAGGGAGAGCATCGAGCAAGAAAAGCTCCGAAGCTCAACTCAGAGGGGCTGCAGGGGTTAAGAACGGGTTATGTCCCCTTTAGAGGGGCTGTTGCAGAGAAAACACCCTTGCAAATTCAGGCAGCCAGGCATTTCATTTGCAGAGGAAATAGTTGCCTTCCCGAAACTATGGCAATATCATCTGTTTGCCTGGGATGCATGAGTCGGAGTAACATACTGTAACAAAGCATCACATGGTGGTCATTCAGATGATCCTCTCCATTCTAGCTAATAGACTCTATAACATCCGTATGTCCCAACGGGCCTCTTCTCCAACACACTATAGTAGGCAGAGAATTATGCAAATGATCATATATTTGGGAAAGCATGCTATGTGCTTCTCTACGTGGACGGATTTTAGGTCCGATTTCCCTTCCGGGCCTAAAGGAAAAAAAAAAAAAAATAAAAAATTCCTTAAGGAACGCTTCTCCTTTTTGCCTAAACTAGTATACAAGGAAATACAGGAGCTACTAAAAAACTTTTATAATTTTTTTTCCCTATTGGAATGAATGGACGGGCGGACTGGTACATTTGCAAAACCTCTTCAGCTTCCAAAACAGCTGCTTCTACTTTGGTACCGTCACATATAGGTACAGCTTGACTTCAGGGTTAACCTAGAATACAATTCATGTATTTACTAGGGGACAACTCCATATTTCAGAAAGTCATCACAAACTAAACCGTATTCGTGAGGTTAGCCACGAGGCCACAAATGAGGGAATCTGAAGCAAGGCAGAATATTCCTTCCAGCAAGCGAGTATTGCTGTAGTGATCAGAGGATGCACACGACTACTAGATGAACATTAAAGACGTATGGGTAGAATAATAACACCGGCATACAAAAGTAGTGCTGGCATAGGCACTTGTGTGTATCACTAGAATGAGGATTATGTGTAAATTCTATTGGGTTGCACCAAAACGACACCTTGAAGCTTATTTAAAGTACCAGGTGAATGTGCCCCAACAACTAGCCACCAGATCCACCTTATGGCACATAAGGCCATTAAACAAACCTTACGACATGCATTGTATACCTTTGGCACACAGCTTGGACCACGGGATGGACTGCGAGGGATACAGCATTTGCACTTCTTTACCCATCTATGCATTTCAGGAACTAAGGGGCGGCCATGCACCATGACCAAATCCCTGTATGCCTGAACAATGCCATCTCCATCCTAGTCGTATATTCAGGAGCAGACATCATATTCAAGCAGAGCTAGGAGCTGGCAAGTCCCTTGCAAAGACATCCGGCTAGAGTACGTACATAGCTGCCTTGCCAAAATGTGTCATTTCCAAAGACTGGACACGTTTCACAGTAGCCAATTAGGTCACACACAGAAAAACAGCAATCTTCATAAATAACAGTGTAACGATGACCTGGTTCTTTTCAGCGAGGACGGGTGTAGTAGTAGACTGGTACTGAAAAGGCCAATACTTTCCTCATAAAGGTACTAGTTAACCTTTTGGTAGAGCAGCTCAAAAAAAAAAAAAAAAAAAAAAAAAAAAATATTTACATATAATGGTCTTGGTCTCTGGCATTAAGAAGGTTTCATAATTTAGGAGAAAAAAAAAATGATATATAAAACATAATTTTATATCTTAATAGCCACCTTTTCATTAAAACACTCTCAATTAAATATCTGCATTTCATTTTAAAGCTTAAATAGTGTCGCTTCTCACTTAAATACATGTGGATGGAAGAAAAGAAATTCAGAAAGGTATTCACGGTGTTTTAAATGTTGTAAAGCAATAAATAATCTTTTACATATACATAAAACTTTCATTAAAAATAATAAGGAATTCAATATAAATAGCCGGGACCATCCTTTATGGAAGGATCTAGAGCTGACCCATCGAGGCTTAAACATAGGCGGATGGAAAAAGGAATTTCTCGTTGCTTGTGCTGATCTGGCTCTGTGTCTATTACAACCGCACCATGTTCAGCTGAATGGCGTGCCCAAACTACGGGGGTGCGGGCGATTTCAGCTGATGGGAATCTTATGGCCAAATCCCTAGATAGGTCAAATAAATACAAAATAACTTATAGAAAGATTAAATAATTGAACTCAAAATTATGGCTTGTAAATGGAGCACAGAGGGGACGTCTGGGGGTGGGTGGGAAGGATACAGAAACTGCTGCTCTTCCCAGTAACGTCCTTGTGCTTTTTCATAATACCAGTGGCGTATTGAATTAATGGAGATTGCTGCTGTAATATTGCACAACAGGGGGAAGAAAATGAATGAAGGTTTAACTTATTGTACGAGGGAAAAAAAAAATAAAAATTAAAATAGTTCTATAAATAATGCAGATATATTATGGAAAAATATGATTGTACTCATAATACATCTGAGGTATTTCCAATTTAAATAAAACTCATGCTAGTTCAAGCTTCAGTCTCATTCCTGGAATTTGCAATAAATAAAACAGCTCTGTATAAAGTATGCGGTTTTTTTTTCTCTCCATTTTTTCTTTTCCTTTCTGTAAACCCGAGTAGTGCACGCTCCCGCCACAAATATTTCTCTTTTTACAATAAATACAGGAATAGAGTTCATCTTAAAAGCATTGAACGCGGTTTACAGGTGAATCCCTGTATAACCGTTCATAAAAGAATAGCTTTTCACAGGTTCACAAACATAAGAATCCCCCCCTCCCCAAACTCTATGTACAAGTCTTTTACAAAAAAAAAAAAAAATAATTTGTTCAAACCGATGGAAGGTAAACTGGTGGAAATGACAGTGTTCCAAAAAGGTATTTTCCCCCATAAAAAGACCAAAATATAGTTATCCATGTAAAATCAACATAGAAACATTCCTTATTTTATTCACTGTTCCTACAAAGTATCCGCAGCTTGGACTCCGCCCCCTCCCCGATTACGCAATGAGGGATTCAAAAGGAGATGGTGATTTTAAGGCATCCTCTAAATATTGATTGTCACCACAGGGCTCTGAAGAGCTAATTAAAGATTCTAAGAAGCTGGCGGTCGTGTCGGTAGCTGGCGTAAATCCGGGAAGAAGAGTCACCAGACACTGCTGAGAACACAAGTTCTCGTATTCATTCAATGAATTGTAAAGGGGTCCAAAATTGTAGTCTGTTTCATCTGGAATCTCAAAGTTTTCTGAGGAGAGGCTGATATCCATATAGTTTTTTAAGGGTGGCTCTCCCGGTGCCACGGTGGAATCAGTAGAGATGGTCACAGATACCTCATTGTCAGTAAAGCAATCCGCACCTTGGTTGGCATTTTCATCGACGCATTTTGAAATGTTCGATAAGGAGTTGGCGTACAATCCGCTTGCAGATTTCTCCGAGCTGTAGAGAGATTCGTAAACCTTATCACAGAAAAAATCTGCACTATGAAAGAAGCTCAAGTTGTCCTGGCAGTCGCTGCTGTTCTCCTCATACTCGGAGTCGTTGAAATGAAGAATCCTAGCGAGATAATCTTCCTCAAAATCTGACTGTGACTTATCAGATGAAGAAGCAAGTTCAAATGGACCTTCAGAGCTTTCGCTCTGACCAGAGGAGGAGGAGGTGTCCGTTGTGTCACTGCTGCAACTGTTTTCATTTGCCGGCTCCAAATCTATGTTGAAATGATAGGGGGAAGTGGGTGAGGTGGTGCCAGGAGCAGTCCTTTCTTCATCTTCACTAGATTCTACAGATGAGCAGCCAAAGGGGTTCAGTCTTTCACTGCACAATGTTTCGGGTTTGTCATTCCCATCATCGTTATTTTGCCTTTTCTCCTCCAGCTCAAGTTTCATAACCGTATGGATAAAATGGGTCTGTACCCTGGATGAATTGAATTCTACTCTTCCATTTGGGTTTCCACATCCATCCTTGGTGCATCCACATGGGAAAGTTGAATGATCTCTCTGGAAGAGGGCAGAAACATACAATTAACCAATGTTCTTCTAGGTATACTTAAAGAAGAACTCCCGCAAAAAATTTTATTCTCTGACCTGTTAGAAAGGTGCATGATATAATCTGTAGTGAATGTCATTTTCTTATCAGTGGCTGTTTCTGTGAGTAAAAACCTCTCTTCTTATTGTAGCTGGGTCATGTGACCAACTCCCTGACCTCCAACTGACCCAGGACAGCAAGCCAGTAACTGCTCTATTCATTCCTATGGGAGCCTCACTTTCAGTCTCATAGGAATACATAGAGAATTAGACTTCCTGTCCACACCTAAGTCTATGTGCGAGTTGGTGGGTCTAATTGCTGGTCATATGACACAGATAAGAAACTTCAGGATAATATAAGTCAAAAATTCAGACACTGGTAAGAAAATGACACTCACTACAGATATCATGTACATTTCTAGCAGGACATGGAATAAAATTTTTTATCGGGAGTTCTTGTTTAAAAGGCCTACACTTTTAAACCAGTACTGGGATCTAAATACTTTTCCATTTGCATGTAACTAACAATGTAAAAGTTCTTTTCCTTATTTTTTTTGTCCACCTCACTGAGGTGGTCGCACATGCTCGGTTTAAATCTTCTACTGCCACCAGCCATATCCTCTGTTAGAAGCTGTGGTAATTACAGAGAAAGAGCTACTGCAGAACGGACACACCTGAAATAAATCTAGCAGAACAAGTGGAACAAAGATGGGGGGGGGGGGGGATCTCTGGATCCATGTGAGGTACAGGGCTGGTTCTAGCTTTGTTTGGGAGAGATTGTCATGTACTATGTGAGGTTGCATTTTAATTTTTTTACATCAATCATGGCATACCCCCTTTAATGGCCATGTTTGTATAGCTGTATATTATGAAATCTAATAGGACTACTCTTTTGGAGAGGACACAACACTCCTACAGGGAAGTGCACTGCCCAAGACTGAAGCTCCATTCAATGGCTATGACACCAAACACAAGATATTTGCTTAATTCCATAAAGACTAGAGAACTACAGGTGGATACAAAAGAAAAGAAAATAAGCTAATCAAAGAAGGACTGAAGCGATTTAAAAAAAAAAAAAAAAAAAAAAAAAAAAAAAAAAAAAAACATTTCTGAGGAGAAATTACAAAATCTGACACTAACCTGACATTTGATGCCTGCCAAGTTACAACTGCAAGTCTCTGGTTCACAGAAATCTTGGCAATCGCAGCCACATTGTTCTCTTGACTTCCGGATTTCATTAAGTTCATACTTCTCACTTTTGTCAATCTTCTTCACGCCTTCACTCTTGAGCAGTGCCCGTCGTTTCTTGGCAGGGTACATTCGTGGACTGAACCCATCTTCCATTTCTGCGTTGGTCATGTCAATATCTTCATCGCAGATGTCATCTATGCTGAGGTTATTGGCCTTTTCTGACTCTATTGTACCATTCTTCGTAAACTGGAGAAAACCATAAAAAAAAAAACGTGTAAAAATCAAACGACTGAGAATAGCTACACTAAAACAACATACACGAGTGTTGAAAATAGCTACTGTAGAAGAGAAAAGTAAGAAGACGACATCATGACCAAGAGTGGTCCGTTTTTCTCAATTGCTTCTCTTTCGTGAAACCTACCATATTCTTCAAAGCCAAGAGCTTCTCTTCTTTCAAACGCTCTTTTAGTTTCTCCCTACGAAGGGTCAACTGTTCCCTGGAAAACTCTTCCAATGTGAACTGCCTGCTGTAGCTGTGTTTTCGCCGCATTCCCAGAGTGCATCCGCCCCGACTTGGCACGCTGGTGAAACCTTGGCATCGTTGGAAGTAGAAGACCATCACCCGATCAAACTGGACCTTGTTCTTCTTCGCCCGCTTTGCCTTTTTTAGGATGGATATCGCTGTAAATAAAATAACATCTATTAGCACACGAAAAAGGACCAAACAAACAACTTTATTAAAGGTCCGCCCTGAAAAAAAACACGGCTTTCCAGTCAGTAACATTCACATTGAGACAAAATACCTTTGCCAGTTGCCAAACAGAACATGCACAACTGCAAACATTAGACTGCGAGGAAAGCTTTAAGAATATAAATTTGAGCGAGCAAGCGATCTAGAGGAATGCATAGGACTTGTATGCAGGGAGCTTATAGATTTAAGCCAAGGGGGAAAGTTCTCAGTGTTTACTCAGGTGGTGAAGAGCTGACATCTTTACTGCCGCTGCTGCGGAAACTATGCAGATTATTTAAAGCCCAGTTTACAGTCGTACAGCACAACAACTGGGAAATGAGAAGCCGGACGATGAGTCTAAGAAAAGCCTGGCCATTATCCATTCGCTTTGAACAGAATCACACAGACGTTATATAAAAAAGTCATGGCGAGCATGGGGATGTGGGGGTTAAATCCGTTCCACTTACGGGTGAAGTCGCTCAGAAGCGGCCTAGGGCTGTAGCTAAATTCGTCATCAGATTCCCCTCCAGAAGAGGTGGCCGATGAGGACGGGGACGAAGAGGAAGAGGAGTAGGTGAAGTCATCTTCCAGTGCTTCATATTTGCGTTTCAGTAACCCACTCATGGCGACGGAGTAGATTTCACAGTCCTGGGAAAGAAAAGAGGAAAAAGGGAAGGTTATTTTCAATTTGGGTTTGTTGACAAATAATGGTTAAATAAATAAATAAAAATGAATAATAAAATATATATATATTCATAGTACACAATTTAATATTGAAGACAGGTTAACAAATGAATAAGAAGTAGAAGAAATGTTACTTGTGTGTAATTAACAGACCCTCTCCTGTGTAGAGGCGCCCCATTTCTGGAACGTACAGGAAACGACATGCTGGACTGTAATAATGCAGCAACTGCTTCCTGTCACATCCCATTCAGCTCCAGCGAGCTCATTTACCGAGATGAGGAAAGGAAGAGAGAGAAAAAAAAAAAAAATTTGCTCCTCGGAGAATACTTCTTGCATGATTTGCATGCTGCACCTCCCCAGGGAAATCCAGGCAGAGCATCTTATTAAATGAAACGCTGAAACAAAAACACATCAATTGCCCAAAATTGCAGCAGGTCCCCCCCCCCTCTCCTGGATTTTTTGCAGCCTCTGGACATATCAACGGAAATAGGTTTCAGACAATGACATTTTGTGCTTCAGATCTGATTACGTTCCCCCCCACCCCCCACTACATGGGCAACCCGTTAACCCCATAAATACCATAGGAAATGGAAGTAAAGCCGAGTAACGAGCGCTTAATGGACGGCTAGACAAGACTGATCAATTCACATTGTATCCAGAGCGCTGCTTGACCACACTCGTCTCTGCCTCGGGGCGAATAGAAGCGCTTGCGCTGGATCACGACTTTATAGCACGCGTACAAGGTATCAGTTTAATATTAGAAGTATGTAGGAGGGAATGAGAAGCAGACATCACGGCACAGACATTATTTGGAAAGATGACTCAGGGTGACTCAGTAGTCTGCCTGTGTGTTTACTGATGGACGTGACAACGGCCTCGGAACCGTGATGGGGAAGTGCCAGGAAACTTATTTCCCACAGCTTTACTAGTAAGCTATACTGACGTCAGTGTGGAGAGTGACTGGTGACGGCTTAGTGCATTGCCTCCATGGAAGATTGCAGCAGACTGACATCATTAGGAAACCAAGCTCTTCCTCTCCACAAGTGCCGTGCTGTCAGGAACCAGGACCAGAGGGACTCGCTGTGGTGCCATGCCATTCTGTCACCCTGTGCCACAAACACCAGCAAGGTTGACCCCTCGTCTCCTGAACATACACACACAACTGTATGTATTTTACAGTCTGCAAATGGCAGATCCTCAAAGTACACACACCGTCCGTGAGGCATCCAGATTTTTTGCAGACTCATTGACCTCAATGTGGTCTGCACTTTGCAGGCAATTACAGGACAGTAAAGTACATGGGTCCTCAAAACGTGGACGGCATAGAAACTGCATCCGTATTTTGCGGATCCGCGATTTGTGGACCACAAAACTGATAAGGACATGAGCATGAGGCCAAGTCCAGATCAATGTCCTACAGTAACTTTTTCTCTCGTTTATCTAGCACTAAATCTTTACAGACCAAGCCATTTTTCAGGATGTCCATTAGTCCTCGGCAGGAGAATATTTAGGGACCATCACCAAGGGGCAGCAATCGGAAACTTTAACCCAGCCAAGTGCGCTGGGCGGGTGATTAAAGCTAAATTAGTGCTATATTTGCAGAGCGGGGAAGCAGCGCGCTAGTTAATTATTTACAACCTTGTTATGCGAGCCTCCAGCCATGGCCCTGGTGTCTCATTTAATGTACAGCGCGCGGACACTGCTTCAGCACGCCATGTAGGACTTGCCATTGATTTAACTCCTTAATGTGCATCATCTACAGTACATTACTAGTTGTGGATACCTGTATGTACAGCACTGGGCGGCAGGTAGCTTCTCAAATCAAAGACTGAATAGTTACATGACAAAATAATCTAAAAATTTCCTGCAAGGAACCTCATGGTTGACCACCATACCGCTACTGACTCCTCTCACGTGTCAATGTCCAGCGCCCTTCCAAAATGTTTGAGCAGCTCACCAACCCAGTGTGAAACCTCACACGTCCCTCCTTGCACTTGTGTTGACACAGGCCAAGGTTCAAGAGTTCATACACAGGCATTTCAAGACTGTAAACCCATCATCCTGCGAGAAGGCCAACACTGCAGGTGCAACCACCAGCCTGGACGCTCATGGGCAACTCATCATCGGCTTTCTGTCTTGCACTTACACTCAGACTTGGTTGGTACATGATCTTGCAGGCACAGGTTCTCCGTTCCTCAAAAAAATAAAAATCTTGCCAGGTCTTTGGAACAGGTTAGACACTTAAATCTTCTTTGACAGATCTTGACCAGGGATCAGCTTTCAGGCTGGCCTTTACTCACCCTGAACATTCCTCCGTCCTGAGCTGTCTCAGGGGCGAGAACTGTGCAGAGCAATAATGATGATGCTGATGATTAGCCATTACTTCTATCTATTACTTCTGCAGCACCCGAGAAGAAGGTCTTAGTCTGTGGAATTTCCTCTTCTGCACGACTATTAATTTTACTATTTTGACGTTTCCTGTTATCTTTTCCTGGCAAAGCTGGGTTATAACCGATTCTTACCAGGAAGCATATCACCCCACACTTCCAAATAGCCACGGTCAGGATACAACTCCCCCTCTCCACTCCTGGGAACTGCCCATCAGTTTAGAAAGCTTCCCCTGTGGGAGCTGTAATGGTGACCATGTTGGGTTTCCCCCTGCTTTCCCAGAAACAGGTAGAACTAGGAGCCAGCTGAACTTCACTGTGCATTCACTGGATTTTTATTTTTTTATTTTTTTTTGTACTGGGGAATTCCTATTTTAGATATAGTGTTCTTGCTTCTTTTAACCAAAACTGTAAAATTCTTAAGAGAACATAATTCCGGTAGGGAAGAGTATCTTCACAAAGCTGCACGGTCAGGTCATCCCAGATTCTCCAAACATCTAGTGAGAAGCGTCTGGGTCTCTGAAGTCCCGCAAATGTTTCCCGCTGAATGATGTGGAGGCGATGGCTGCCAGATGTTTTATGAAGTGGCTCTAGACTGCACGAGGAAGGACAGCGTTAAGCGGATTTACTAGCAGGGCTGGTACAAAGTGAGCGCGGCGCTAAACTGTCAGAGGGAGCCAGTAGCAAAGTGTCACCCAAGCTTTGTGTCGAGGGGTCACTCGAGGACACCAGGACCTAAAGAAACATCAATTTCAGCTCCTTTTACAGAAAAAAAAAAAAAAAAAAAAAGCGTCTGCCGGCCTGCAGAGAATGATTAGCATGGTGCACAGACCGTCCACAGCGCTGCTCAGTGTGTACGCAGTAAGCACGGTTCTGTAGGAAACAAGCGCTCTAATTATTTTACAACGTGCCCGTCACCCAAGTATGGGGGGCACAGCTACTGCGTGCCATCATTGTGACTACTAATAACCCATATACTAAACTGTCCACGTAAATATAACTTATACTGGACCAAAAGGTACCATCATATTCATTCTTTGCAATAGAGGGCATTAACACAACCCTATTTTTGGTACAGATCCGCATTTTTTGCGGATCGGATGCAGACCCATTTATGTCAATGGTGTCACTGTGTGCTGTCCCATTCAGTATGTCCGTTCCACAGCCTCGCAAAAGAATAAAAAAACTAAAATATATAGTGTAATAATAATATTAATAGAACATGTCCTATTCTTAGATGTTTTATAGGCATTTCTAACAAAAATGCAGAACGCACGCGCCCGGTATCTGTGTTTTGCGGATCAGGTGGTGTGAGCGCCCCCTAACACTTATCTGAAGGGAACCACAATCAGATCTAGATTAACCAGTCTATTTTAACCCTATGGCTGGTGTTTTTGTGGTATTTTTTCTATCACAGCGTCGCTACCTCTAGGGATATATTACTCTCAAGTAATGTATATGGGCAGAGCTAATTGTCCACTTCCTAGACACTAGGGGCGCTGTAAGCAAAAGCTACAACCACATTGGGTAATTGGGAGTTTGAGGCGCTCTCTAACTGATGACAACTACAATGGCATGTGTAGATCATAAGAGGGCAGGGCCATGTCCTAAACCAGGGATCAGCAACCTCAGGCTGTTCTCAAACTACAACTCCCAGAATCCTCCTTTTACTTCCATGGGAGCTACAACAACAGCTAATAAAGTGTGCATGCTGGGAGTTGTAGTTTGACAGCAGCTGGAGTGCCGTCCTATACGATGGAGTATAGGCACACAGATGGTCGTCTAGTCATACAGGGAATAGTTTCTCAACCACTATGTTTCCTGCTAGTCTCACAGCTCAGAAAAAAAAAAAAAAAAAAAATTCTATATTTTTATTCAGCATGTGTTAGGTCCAGCCTTCTGCCCCATACAAGAAGAACTATTTAACTTCATTTTATTTCAGGTTATTAAAAAAAAATAATCTGCCTCACTTGAAGCTGCCAAAAAAGACATTCTGTTCTTGGCTCGGCCATCTTACTCATCTATTTTACTAAAAACAGCTTTTTAAACAAGTACAAGAGTCGATGGACCAAAACCGCAGGAATTCTTGTCTGGCACCACCACTCCCAACCGAGCTTTAAAGGTGCAGAGCAGTGGGAAAAAAAAAAAAAAAAAAAAGACAAGGAGCCCCATCATCTGCAGGAGACGCTCTTCTAAAAGAAAAGCATCCACGCCGAGGAAAGTCATCCTTTAAGACGACCTCTGGGAGAGACCCCCCCCCCCATCCCCACGCTGGAGTGCCAGAATCTCCCTAATAGTGGGTGGGAAGGAGTGAACAGTAAGGAAGGGAATGTATTTTTCCGCTCCCTCGTTCCTCACCCGTGCTTTTGGACTTATCCATATGCAGGAATTTCAGGAATGAACGAGCCTCCGCTATACGGCATAGTAAACACGGGAACAGGCCCAAAACAATATGTACCCTGGGAAATCTGCGCGCAGCGTGCAACTCAGGAGCTTATTTTTCTCTGTTTGTCTGACAATTCCCAGCTCAAAGGTTATTCCAGAAGTGCAAACATGGTTGTTGTGCGTGTATCGGCAATGCACAGACTACACTACAGCCGGGGATACAAGTACTGGGGATGATACAGCATTAGTCTAAGCATTTAAAGGGGTCGTCCAACTGCAGGGTACTGACCTTTCCTAAAGAACAGACGATTACTTACCTGACACACTCTACGCTGCTCCAGTTCTACCAGGCTGCAGCAGTGACATCACATGACTGCTGGAGCCAATCACTTAGTGGTGCACTGAAGAGGCTAGTGATTGGCTGCAGAGGTCATGTGTTGTCGACGTGACGTCACCGCTGCAGCCAGGAGAACCAGAGCGGTGCAGGATATGTCAGGTAAGTAATAATCTACTGACCTCTAGAAACGTCAAATTCAAGCTTTTCCAACCCCCCAGTGGGGATCCCCAGAATCAGCTCTTAGGGGAACCACGTGGGAGGCACTCACTTTAACACATACACACTTGACTGAGCGTGTATGTATGTAAAAGTCAGGAGGAACCGCCATCTAATGTGTATGGTGGTGGCTTAACGCTGAGAACGAAAGGATCAGGCATGTTGAAATAAAGTCTGATCCTTCTTTCCTCCGTCATCTGCCCATACAGTAGGTTTACAGAACCGGTCTCCTGGCCTCTCCACTGGGAAAACCAATATGAGCACATACAGCTCCGACAGGGTTCTCTAAATCTGCCTTTAATCATCTATTCCTATATTGCTACAAAACTAAGCAGAATTTCCACGCTCGGTTCTGGGAAAGCTGGGTGACAACCTATCTACAAGGACCACAGAGGATGACTTGTTTTAAAACTGAAAGCTCCTAAGTATTCTCCACCGCCTCCACAAATATATTCTAGAAGTACAAATCACCTTGTGCCTGTCTGACTCCACTTAACCCTTGAGAGGAACGCGTGCGCCTATGTCGTCCTTCTGAAAGACAAACACCTGTTTAAAGGCCATAAAAGCCACGTGCAGAACTCGCGAGCAGCAGTCATTGGATCATTCAGATGTAAATCCAGGGGAAGGATTAGAAAATGTGGTAGAACGGGATCTGCTTGTTATGACAGCTCGCTCCAGGTTCACGCGTACAACCAGCCGATTCCAGGATTATCAGCAGCTAGAAGAAACACCCACAGTACACACCAGCCATGAGGAGAAGGCGGCCCTGCTGAAGCTCAGATCCATAATGAAGGTCTCCATGAAAGTCAAATTATATAACGGACGGCTCTGCAAGTATCAAAAATCACACTGTCCTAGGAAAGCCCTGCTCTTGGCAGCGAGCATACTATGTGGTCCCAGCACCTGGTGGCAGCAGAAGGCACGGTCAGGGTCACGCGCTGGTGGCAGCAGGTTTACCATCTGTGGTTTTTCCAAAAAAACTCAGCTCGCACCCAAAAGGGGAGAAGTATAAAGATCTACGACTAGGGGCTATGCAACCGTGAAAAAACCCTGGTGTCTGACTCAATACATGTCAAAGGTACGCAAGTGCAACCAAAGAAATGACACACTGAGGACACTAAGGGTAGGTTCTGAGGCAGATTTTCCTGCAGGTTTTTTCAGCTAAAGCCAGAAGTGGATCCAGAAGAAAGGAAAGGTATCAGATCTTCCTATAGGTTACAGATTCCTTCTGAATCAACATCTGGCTTCGGCTGAAAAACTTACAGGAAAATCTGCCTCTAAACCTCCTCCAAGAAAAATCTCAGTAGAAACATCTTCTAAAAATAAATCTCGGTATATACCTCCACCAAAAATCTTGGTATAAACCCCCTCCAAAAAAAAAACCTCCGTAGGAAGGTCCTCCAAAAAAAGTGGACCTACCCATAGACTACAGATTAAAGTTGGCCCAAATGGCCCAATTTGGGGCAACCATCACTAGCAAGAACCCTTCCCGATGGCCGACTTCTGTCAGATGAAAATGTGACCCTGAGGTTAGAAAAGTTTGCCCACAGTTGGTGTAAACCATACACCTATGGCATAATCAACTGAATTTACATGGGGCTGGTTGGGTCATTCACATGACCCATCCAGCGGACATCTGACCGACCATATATTGTCATTCAGATTCTTGTGGGAAGCGTGCTGGAGAAGGAACAAAAAAAAAAATAAAATAAACAATTTCACTATGTACATACCTATCATATAAACACCGGTGCAACCAGGAAAGAAGAAAAATCAATGCCAAGCCTTAGCTCCAATACATATCAGCTTGGTAGGACTAAGCAAGTCAGACTGTACTCAGCGGTATTAATCCAAATCCCACTAAGCGACCCTAAATCCCAGCAGCTTGTCTGGCTGGATGAGAAATCACAGTGACATCGAGGAAGACAAGGATCATGGTAGGAACTGAAGTTAAAACTAGGAGAACATCTAATTACAGGAGACCTCAGGGATGTCACCTAAAGACCGGGTTCTCCTCCAGCCAGGACGCCCTACACAACCTCCCCAGTCAGCAGAGATAAGAGAAAGTTCCCACAGATGAGGAGGAGGGGAACCTCTGAGGAGCAGAAGGTGGAGGGTCTCCTCAGGAAGAGGAGATTCCTTCCAAGGCTGTGCAGTAAAGCACAATAAAGACATACGTCCTGTGAACAGATTCAGTCCACACAGATGGGAGACAGATCGTGGAGGCCACCATCTCGTCATATGATACAACCCATTCTGAGGGTGGTCTACTGGAATCCTCACCTTTATGCAACCAGATACGTTATATATCATTTTTATTTTTTGGATAAGGTCGCCATATTCTACAATTCATGGAATTTATTGGAGATGTCTGAGGGTTACAACATGTTACCACAATAGATGGTGGAGATATGGCTGGCGTCCAAAAATAGACCGCTATGGACCATGAGCGGAAGGGGTTAATGGCCTGAGGTAAGGAGCCTCTCCACCCTTCTGCCCAAATTCCCACATTTATACCGCCTCATCTTCCCCCAAGACTTAAGAAGTTCCACTTCACAAATAGGAGGGAAAATTCCAGAGAAACATGAGGTCACTGCCAGCCCTTGAGTCATCCAGGCTCATTACTTCACTCTTTCCCCATTGCCACAGAGGAGACCGGTGACGTCACAAGTCGCCCGCACGTCACCCGCCCCCTCCCACCACTCATCAGGCGCCAAAAACTTTGGAGAGTGACGTCACCATCCAGTGCAATCCGGGTCCAGTCCTACAGCGACATTTCCGTCCAGTCACACAGACACTGGGCGCATTATTATACAAGGGAACAGGCAGCATCAGCAGCGACTTCTCTGCGACATTCCCTGGCACCGACACAGACGACATGGAAGGGGACCGGCAGCAGAAGCGACTTAGAGCTATATTTTGCATCGTAGAAGTAAATGTCTCAATTCATGCACGCCCACACTTTCTAGAAGTGAACCCCAAACGCAATCGCCGACTACTTTACAGCACGACTCTGTGCCAGTCAATCACATATCACCAGCTAACAGAACATAAAATTATCGCGATTAATAAACACATCGGCGACTATGGAACAAGCAGGGAAGCCTGCTGCAGTGCCAGTCCCGGCCGCTAGAGGTCGCGCCGCGCCCACTGACCAGCGCCTGCAGCTCACAGACACCGGCTGCCGCTAGACATAAAGTAACAATACTGCGAGCAGAGAGCCCGCTCCAGCCCGGGCACAGAGCGGACAGCCGGCGCCAGTCACACAGCCCCAGTGCCAGGCAGCCCAGCAGTGATGTCCCTCCACCAGCACTCACCGTGGCCGTCCTCCGGTGTCAGGCAGCGGGTACTAGATGCGGAGTGCGCCTCTCATAGTCCAGAGAGTGCAGTGAGTGCTGTGGCAGCTCCTCCTGCTCTGACTCCTCTCAGCAGCAGCACAGCCTTTTTCGTCAGTGGAAAACTCCTGTGCTGGTGACGCAGGCGGTGACAAGGAGGCGGCCAGCCCCGGCCGCACGGAGCCCCGCCCCCTTCCTGCTTTCCTTCTATGCGCCTCCGGCCGCCTGTCTGTGTCAGCACATCCCCGCACCCGCCCCCTCCTCCGCACAGGACATAGGAGCGCGGCCGACCCGCACACAGGCTGCCGGGGGAGGCACCCACCTCCCAGACACCTACCTGCCTGCCTGTCTATCATCTGTCTGTGTAATCTGTCTGTTTATCTATATGTCTATTATCTATCTATATCTATTATCCATCTTTCTATCCAATGTATTTATATATCTGTCTATCCATTATCTGTCAGTCATCTGTATAACCTATCAGTCTATATATTTATCTATCCTCTTTTATCTATCCATTATCTATCAGTCATCTGTATAATCTATCAGTCTATCCATCTATCTTCCTATCTATCTCTCTATCAGACATATCTATTATTCCCGTCATAAACCTGTATTTGGAGTATATTCCATAAGCGCTCTATAGGTACAGGGGGGTCTGGGGGTAGTCCTGTGACTCCTGTTCTCTGATTCAGGTCGTCCTCTCTACTATATAGACGTTGACGGCAGGGTAATTGTACTGATTTCTAGACACTTGTTTTTATTCTGCTGCCATTAAATCTGCAACACATTTTTGAAAAACTTGCACAAAACATTAATTTGGTGCAACTTGAATAGGAGGTGAAGCTGGTGGTGCCCATGCTGTACATATCCGCCGCTGGGGCAGGCTGCTTGCTGGAAGCTTGGAAATGGAAATGATCGTGGCCCCCAGCAATGTCAGGGGCTTTATTTTTTCCTTTACTTTGTAAAAAAAAATGTCAGCGCTTGGATTTCATTCTAAGGAGGTTTCCATGTTTTTTTGTTTGTATTAGAAAAACTCACCAACCAAAAAGACCCTGTAACATTCCTCCTCCCACAATTCCTCATTAACCCCTCTGCTGCTGGTCTTCTGCACTTTGTGTCCACGGAAATGTCCCGTCACGTGGTTACAGGAACACACATGAAGAGGGAGATTCAATAAATGGAACTCCAGCCCCCGATAAAGATACAGATACATATGTGCAGTGGGTGGAGGTCTGTGGGACTCCCCCGTCTTGATGATTCTTTGCCTGTGACAAGCACTTGGTCTTCCTGACAGGTCGTCTAGCCCTGCGTACATGTTCCAGAAGATCGCGCGTGCGGCCTGCCTGGGTATATGGGAGTCAGCCTAAACCACTCTCAGACTCCTCTGGTGCTCCAAAATGAAAGGATCGGGCTTTGAATCTTTTTCAATAAATAGTTACAGTCTAATGGACCCTTTGTGGTCACTGAGCTGCTGACCCTCTGCTGTATTACAGTACCTGATCCGCTCTGGGGAGTCAGAGTCAATATAGGCGAGAAGTAGACAGAGTCTTCGGTCAGTTTACGACTGTGTATAAACAGCTCAGTTATAAGGCTAGGTATATCAGGCGAGTGAGAATTGGGCTATAGAGGCGGAGAGCTTTGTATCCTACAAGATTTTCTAATATTTTGGAGACTCACAGCCCTGCTCCTCTATCATAGATAAAAGGAAGAATGCTGTTTACTGCCAGAGTCCAAAGCAGGTCAGACATCTTCATCCTCCATACTCCTTATTGGCACTTGTTTCTCTTGAAATCCCCCACTCACAGCCAAACACGACTAACTAGTCTGACACTGGAAGATCTAGATGTGCTGCTACATCAGCAAGTGCGTGGTAAATATACTATCTATCTATCTATCTATCTATCTATCTATCTATCTATCTATCTATCTATTATCTATTATCTATCTATTATCTATCTATTTATCTATCATGATCTATCATTATCTATATATCTATTATCTATCTATTTATCTATCATTATCTATATATCTATTATCTATCTATTTATCTATCATGATCTATCATTATCTATATATCTATTATCTATCTATTTATCTATCTATCATTATCTATATATCTATTATCTATCTATCATCTATCTATCATCTATCTATTATCTATCTATTATCTATCTATTTATCTATCTATCATTATCTATCATTATCTATATATCTATTATCTATCTATCATCTATCTATTATCTATCTATTATCTATCTATCATCTATCTATTATCTATCTATTATCTATTTATCTATCTATCATTATCTATCATTATCTATATATCTATCTATCTATCTATCTATCTATCTATCTATCTATCTATCTATTATCTATCTATCTATCTATCTATCTATCTATCTATCTATCTATCTATCATTATCTATCTATTATCTATCTATCTATCTATCTATCTATCTATCTATCTATCTATCATCTATCTATCTAATACAAAAGTATAGCAGCACAAGCTTAGATAGGAAATCAATATCTAAGTCCTGAAAAAAACATTTAAAGGTCAGTTCACACAGTTTTTTGGCGCTGACTTTGAAACATTTCTGCCTCAAAGTCAGCTCCAGATCTGCTCCAAAAATGCCTTCCATTCATTTCAATGGGAAGCAGCACTTGCTTCTTTTTTGCACCTATAATGCCCAATGTATATAAAATTAATGGGAAGCAGAAAAAAATGCACCATTTGAGATGTGCACATATGCTTGTGTTTTGGCGCTAAAAAAACACTTGTAGGAAAAGTACTATAGAATTGAATAAAGTGGCAGAAAAAAACGCTTTACAAAAAAACACACCTAAAACTTGCGTAATTTGGAGGCGTAAAAATCTGCTTGGATTCAGCACTGATTTTTTTCCACGTGTATTTTGAAAATCAGCCGTGTGAACTGACCCGTAAAAAGTGGTTTTCCGGGATTTTGATACTGTTGACCTATCCTCTGGATCTGATCGGCCACATTGTATAGCGGCTGTGCTTGGTATCGCACTCAGCCCCATAGATGTGATACTGATCCTAAGGATAGGTCATCAGTATCAAAATCCTGGAAAACCCCTTTAAAGCCATTTTTCATGAACCAAGAATTGGGCCTATGAAAGCTCCTAGCAGATAACTGGGAAGTGTAAATGTGCCGCTGATCATCCGATCGTTCATGCAGCACATCATTCCCTATGTGAACTGGTATGTGCTCTGGGCACACAATAAAATTGTAGGGGATGAATGATCACAGTAGCGATCATTCATTACCATACAGTGGAGATGATTGCTGCATGTAAATGGCAATGATTGGGAACAGACAATTCATTCCTGCTCATTGCACTTAGTGTCGACCTATTTTAATGGGTCCTAAATATATTAAAAGACAATCCCATTACAGAACTGATATAAAAGATCCGTCTTCACAGATGTATTTATAGATGACCACTCCCTTCAAAAACCATCACCGGGCAAACAATAAAAGAGTCGAATATGTACATCAACCCCCAATTATACTGCCCTTTATATGTAATAAAGTGGGGAAAGTCACAGGACAGGGTGGGGGATGGGTGCTAATTCACTCCCATGATTAACCATTTTTTCTCCAGGTGTATTTGGAGACAGAGTAGACCATTGTTTGTCAGAAGCGATCCTGATAGCATCTTTCAATCCGCAGAACATACGACCTTGCTGGTTCGGTGCCCTTGTTGTATAGACCATCTTATGTATTCAGAAGGTAATCGTATTACATATCACAAGTGAAAACAAGGAATTAGCGGAGCTTGATCTATTCGCAGAATGATAACGAATTTCTATTAAGTCATCTGTCTTAACCGAGGTAATTAAAGCTGTCTATCGAAAGATTATCTTATAAGTGTAATAATGAAGCTTTGGCGGCTGTTGAATGAATTCTTTCCCGTGAGGAAGAAAAACTGTGCGCAGGGACCCCCGTAAATCCTATTATTATTTCATATTCTGCAAAAAAAAAAAAAGCTGTGTTCTGATTGGTTGCTGTGGGCAAGAAAGACAGTTTTCCTGCCCCTATTGTCCACCCACCTTGCGCAGGAGTGTGTGCAGATATTGTAAGATTTCAGACCTTTTTTTGCACAAAAAACACTGATTTATTACTTCTTTGCCACTTCTTTTATTTTTACTGTCACAAATGGACATCAATGACAGGGGTTCCATAAGAATGTATTGTTTTCTGAGCTTCTTATTTACTGCTGTGATAGTGCCCAAGTGATGCCACCTTGTATCAGGAGCTGGGACCACTCTATTTACGGCATCACTGGAGGTCCAACCTCCCAGGCTCTGATCACATCACGTGTACCAAATAATAATTCTTTAAAGCCTACATATAGTATCCAGTAATGGAACTGGCCTACATCGTAACTTGTTATTTGCAGCTATGATAGTGCCCAAGTGATGCCACCTTGTATCAGGAGCTGGGACCACTCTATGTACGGCATCACTGGAGGTCCTACCGCCCAGGCTCTGATCACATCACGTGTACCAAATAATAATTCTTTAAAGCCTACATATAGTATCCGGTAATGGAACTGGCCTACATCGTAACTTGTTATTTGCAGCTATGATAGTGCCCAAGTGATGCCACCTTGTAACAGGAGCTGGGACCCCTCTATTTATGGCCTCACTGGAGGTCCAACCGCCCAGGCTCTGATCACATCACGTGTACCAAATAATCATTCTGGAGAACCTACATATAGTATCCATTTTTGGAACTGGCCTACATCGTAACTTGATCTTCTGTTCAGTTTGAGTTGCATGGCCTTTTCCAGAATATGAGCTACCTCCAGTAGAAGTCCATGTAAATGTTGCACTCCCATGACAGGACTGTCACAATAATTTACATTGACCCCTATTAAATAGCATCTATAGCATCAAGGTGACTGAACACAATGGATTAATGATGGCCGGATGTCATAGGGGTGTCCTGACTCTCTTCCAACAGCAACTGTTGAGGGAAAGAAGATGAGCCGTGCAGGATGTCAACAAGTCCAATTCTTTATTCCCATGCCCAATCCTTTGTTCTCAGAGATGTCTGGTAGCAGCTTGTATGAATGTGCATTGGGGGGTATAGCTAGCAGCAAAACGAGGGTTCAGTCAACAGCTATGTAAGGCATATGGCCTCCGTGAGACACTTGAGCCCCACAAATGTTGCAGTATGGGAGGTGACATGAACCCTTGAGTAGCATCAGCCTAGTAGTGTTTGGATGAGGATATTGCCTGGGCTTCATGCAGTTTATTGTCTTTATTTATAGCTGTTTAATGCCATCTTATAGACAGATCTGTATTGATGTAATGACTTTAAAGGTACTTTTACACATGTCAGAGAAGTGAGCAATTATCTGTAAGGAACCATTCCTTCCCAGTAATCGCCTGCCCGTCAGTGGAGAATTTACATGCTGCTCCAGTGGATGGGGATGAGTGATCGCTACTGCCATTGCTCCTCCTCATACAGGTTCATTGTTTCTGGGCAGCAGATCTGTGCTCACACTGCCCAGAAATGATTACCGGTATTTAAAGGGAGTCACCGACTTTTCATGTTTTACACTGCTTATATGGCGTTCTTGCAAATGCGCTCAAAATAATAACGGTACCTTTCTTGTTTTGGTCCGATTCTGTAAAGCTGCAAAAACAAGGTTATAATGTTATGCAAATGTTGGCTCGCAAGTGCTCAGGGGCGACAAACTGTGCACGTGCAGGATCTTAGGAATTGGAGATTATGATGTAACATGAAAGGGCTGGCCAGACGATATGCTGGGGAGGAGTTAGGCGCGCAAAACGGCTAGAGGCCTGGGCACTTACAGCAAGAACGCCGCCCCTGCGCACTTAAAGCAAGAACGCCGCCCGTGAGCCCTCATTTGCATAACATTATAACCTCATTTTTGCAGCTTTACAGAATTGGACCAAAACAAGAAAGGTACCGTTATTATTGTGTGTGCACGTGCAAGAACGCAATATAAGCAATTTAAAAAAGTTGGTGACTCCCTTTAATGTTTCAGCCAATGAATGGCATTTTGCATGTTCACTGGTGATCGGCAGCACAGTTACAAGGGCAGATTATTAGGAACTAGTGTTCATTGTGCGGTGTAAATGCACCTTAAACCGCACGTTCTACCCAGACACAAGCCACATTTACACATTTGCAGCCTTTTAGGTGATACACTAACTATGGGCATTGTATGTAATGTAATGTGACATTTGCATATAAATGAACCATTGTCACTTTTTGCTCCTACCTGGTTGGGTAAATAAGCATTGTTGTTGTCAGCGAGGAGGAGGAGGAGGGTGAAGGAGGGACCAGCTGAAAACTAGTAGAGACTTGTTCACACTCACTTCTAACACTGCCCATACAGAGCTGCATCAGGAGAACTTTTCACTTTGGCCGTTATCTGCCCTTATCGCCTGCCGCAGTGACTTGTATATAATCGACCAGAGATTTTAAAATGGTATGATATCAGAACCGACCATTGTGTAATTACCAATATCAAAATCAACAGATCCTATTGTGTTGTAGACAAAGGCCCATGTTTCCAATAATATTAGCAAATTAGTAAAGTGGTGGTCAGTGAGGAGCGTAATTCAAGTCAAATTTATGAAGATGCGAATTTCTAAAGCCAATCTCATGACGGATGTTGGTTTGATTTCCTGATGGTCCACTGGTCAAAATGTCCTACATTTAATAAGAGATATAAGAAAAGTATTTGCCCCTTTCTAGATGCCCCGTTATTGAATATTTTGTAATAATTCAATAGTTCTTTGGTCTAATGATACATTTTGTTTTTAAAGGGGTGTTCTCATTTTAGACAATGGGGGCATATCGCTAGGATATGCCCCCATTGTCTTATAGGTGCGGGTCCCACCGCTGGGACCCGCACCTATATCCAGAACGGAGCCCCCGAACTGGATGAGGGCGCACTGCGCATGCGCAGCCACCCTCCATTCATTTCTATGGGGCCGCCGAAAATAGCCGAGCCAGCTCGGCTACTTCCGTCGGCTCCATAGAAATGAATGGGAGCGCACCGCGCATGCACGGCCCGGCTCCCATTCATTTCTATGAGCGGCGCGGGGAGCTGCAGCGCTCCCCGCTCCGTTCTGGATATAGGTGCGGGTCCCAGCAGTGGGACCCGCACCTATAAGACAATGGGGGCATATCCTAGCGATATGCCCCATTGTCTAAGATGAGAATACCCCTTTAAGATTAGCAATCATTGGTTAGCACTGGTTTCTTGCAGCGCTGGGAGTTGGAAGTCCGATCAGGGACAACATCTGCATGGAGTTTGTATCTTCTCCCCGTGTTTGCGTGGGTTTCCTCCATTTCCTCCGTTTTTTTCCCACACTCCCAAAAATATACATATAGGCATAATGGCTTCTTATGAAACTGACCCTAGTGTGCATCGTGTGTTGGGGTCGCGCGCCTATATGGCTGTCAATGACTTCCCAGGGAGTCGCTCTGGCCACACAACTGTCCCTACACTGTCCCTGTGAAAAAAACACAATTCAATTGTTTGTCAGAATGAATAGAAATATGAAGTAATATGAAATAAGAATGATGAAGATTATCCCAGTTCACTTCCAAACGATGTAATGTGCTGGAGGAATCAGGGTAACATTCCTGCTAGCTGTTTATTTGGTTTCTAGGCATGACTGATACTAGAACTATGTGTGTGATCTATGATATTACTACACATTGCTTCACATGGAAGAGAGGCATAGGCATAGGAATAGGAAAGCCCGTTTGGCCTTCGAGGAAGGACGCTCTCTTAACCTCTGTCAAGTAAATGGAGGATATGTTAAGCAAATATGTCAGGGGCTTTCCCCAGCATATACACCGTGTAAGACACTGCAATGTATAGCCGATTGTCAAGAAGGAAGCACTCCTTCCCGACACTCAGCTGCTTGTTCAGTGAAGGAGACCACTTATTTACATGCAGGGATTTCCTTCACAGTATAAGGATGGGGGATGGCTATTGTGATCGCTCGTCCTCGTACAGCTACATTATTTCTGGGCAGCAGACCGCTGTTTAGACGGCACAATCTGCTGCCCAGAAATGATAATTTAGGTGCCTCCACGAAAGCCAGGATCACCCGTTTTCCTTGGTCGTCAGGTGATCAACAGCATTTTTACACAGGCAGATTGTCGGGAACGAGCATTCGCAGGAACCTTCATTCCCGATAATCTGCCGGAATATTGGGCAGTGTAAATCCACCTTAAGACAGTGTGAATTAAAGGGGTTTTCCAAGAGTTATACACTGATGACCTATCCTGTGGTTGGTGAGAGTCCGACGCCCAGGACCCCCGCTGATCAGCTGTTTGAAAAGGCACTGGTGCTCGCAGTAGTGAGGTGGCCTTCTCTCAGTTTTCCTTAGGCCGTGTGACTTCACATTCATCGGTCACATGGCCTAGGGGCAGCTCAGCCCCACTGAACGCCCTCCATGGTTGGTACCTAGTAGCACCCCCTTTGGCAAGTATCACAGCATGTAAATGCATTTTGTAGCCAGCCAAGAGTCTTTATATTCTTGTTTGATGGATTTTCATCCATTCTTCCTTGCAAAAGTCTTCCAGTTCTGTGAGATTCCTGGGCCGTCTTGCATTTTTTGTTATTTTGAAAATGTAAAAGATGAAAATAAAAAGAATTTTTTTTTCTTAAAATACAAAGGGAATGTATCATCTTTAAAGGAGTTTTCTGATACTTTAAGGCCCCTTTCACACGTGATGCGAACGCATTGCACCCGCACTGAATCCTGACCCATTCATTTCAATGGGGCTTTTCACATGGCCGAATTTTTTCACGCATCAGTTCGCCGTTGCGTTCTATATTCTGCATTTTTCACGCAGCCCTGGCCCCATTGAAGTTAATGGGGTTGCGTGAATAACGCATTGCATCCGCACGCAAGTGATTCACTGATGGTTGCTTAGAGATGTTGTTTGTAAACATTCAGTTTTTTTATCACGCGCGTGAAAAACACAACAAAACTCTTCGCACCCGCGCGGAAAAAACTGAACGAACGTACGCAATCGCAGTCAAAACTGACTGCGATTGCGCGCGGATTGGTGCGGATTTTCCGGAATGCATCCCGTCTGAATGAGTCTCCCGCTCATGTGAAAGGGGCATAATACTGATGACCTATCCTCAGGATAGGCCATCAGTATCTGATTGGTGGGGGTCCGACACCCAGGACTGCTGCCGATCAGCTATATGAGAAGGCACCGGCGCTCACAGTAGTGTCACAGCCTTATCTTACCTTTCCCTAGGCCGAGTGACGACATGTTCATCGGTCACATGACCTAGGAGCAGCTCAGCCCTATAGAAGTGAATGGAGCTGAGCTGCGGTACCAAGCACAGCCGCTATACTATATACGGCACACAGAAGGCCGCAGCAATCACAGGAGTGCCGATGCCTTCTCAATCAGGGTGCCGGGTGTCGGACTCCCACCAATCAGATAGTGAAGACCTATCCAGAAGATAGGTCATCAGTATTGAAATGTCGGAAAACCCTTTTAACCACTTGGAGATCATTTCGTCTTCAGCTCGTTCACAGTAACAATAATTTTGACCAGGAGTGCCCAGACGTTTGCATGCCACCGTATTACTGAGGAATAAGATGTGTGCTTCACAAAAGTGTCTGAGAAAAATGTGTAATGGCCTACAGAAACCACAAAAGGAGTAGAGGATTTGTGTATTTGGTTGTGGTTACTTATTAAGGAGTATGACTTCAGATTAAGTACTTTTTATGGCTGGGAGTCCGCGGGGACGGGCACCTTTGTCTCATCCTCTCCTGATAATAGGATCATTCCTTTGTTCGTTTTAGGTGTTAAAGCTCCCAGTTAGTTAGACACAAGAAACATGCTAATGACAGAAACCACACACCTCGTGATGAAACCAGTAATGTTCAGACAATTAGGAGGATGGGTCACTGCGGTGTTACACGTAATGGTCATTAATAATCTCAGGAGGGGAATAAATTGAGATTTCCACGTTATACAAATCAGGGCACTTAATATCATAACTAGTTATAATCACGTTTTTTTCTATATTGAGATCCTAGGAACGTCTTTAGAATATATTGTTGTGATTCACCTGTCAATGCCTTACCTCTTGGATATATCATAATTAGTATTTCCACATTGTCTTCTTGCTTATAATTAACGTAATGCAGACAGTTTTCAGCAATGTGTTACTTTTAGAGATGGGCGAATTTCATATTTAGAAATTTGTTTCCACTTGGTTTAGTGGTAAAAGCAGAATTGCGTTATGGATTACGTTACCATTACGCAATTCTATGAAGGAATGCATAACGGAATTCTGATTTTACCACTAAACAAAGCAGAAACAAATGTCTAAATATGAAATTCGCTCATCTCTAGTTACTTTAACAAAGGCAAGCTATATGTCGTAAAATATTACATTGCTGTTTCATGTAAAAATGTTACAATTCTGTCTTTATTCTTCTCTAGACAAGTGCAGTGATTATCAGTCCAATGTAAAGTGTGACTATGTCTTGTAAGGGCTCATGCACATGCGCCCCCTCTCCGTGCTGCAGACCGCAAATAGAGGTCCGCAATGCACGGCATAACGGCCATGTACCCGCCATTTCACTTGAATGGGTCCACAATCCGCAAGATTCAGTCCGCGCCGCAAGAAAATAGAACATGTTCTATTTTTTTGCTGAGCGGCGGAACGGACCGAAATCCCACGGAAGCGTTCCACAGTGCTTGCGAGGGCTTCCGCTCCGTCCCTCCACTCCGCACCGCTCCATATCTGGCAGTTTTCCATGATATGGAGTGTACATGGCTGTTGCCCGTATATTGCGGACCTTCTGTTTGCCGGCCACAATAGAGGCACTTGCTACACACGTTTATGTGCATGAGCCCCAAGTCAGAGCGTTGGTGGAGTGCATGCCAAGAAAGGGGGTGATTGCTTTCAGCTCCTGGCAGGGAAGCCACCAGAGATTCATTGTCCCTCTTCATTAAAGTATACAGGACCAGAGTGCAGAGTAAGGCCTCATGCACACGAACGTGTGCCGGCCGTGCCCATGCTGCGGGCCGCAAACTGCAGTCCGCAATGCATGGGCACTGACCGTGAGGCCACCGCATGTGGATCGCGGACCCATTCACTTGAATGGGGTCCGCGATCCGCAAAAAAGTAGTGCTTCCGT
This sequence comes from Rhinella marina, assembly GCA_900303285.1. Lineage (NCBI taxonomy): Eukaryota > Metazoa > Chordata > Amphibia > Anura > Bufonidae > Rhinella > Rhinella marina. Next base: position 698,432 of record ONZH01009694.1, read on the forward strand.
GGTGTTCCGATCCGTGCCTCCGCTCCGCATCTCCCGGATCGCGGACCCATTGAAGTGAATGGGTCCGCGATCCGTGATGCGGCCTACACACGGCCGGTGCCCGTTTATTGCGGACCCGCCATATGCGGCCCGCAGCACGGGCACGGCCGTCACACGTTCGTGTGCATGAGGCCTAAGCATAAGGGTATGTTCACACCTGGCACATACATTGCAGATTTGCCACCAGCAAGGTAGATGAGATTTTAACAAATCCCACCTACACGCTGCAATAAAAATTCTGCAGTGCTGAGCTTTGTTTAATCTCATAAACTTTGCTGGTATTGTACTACGCTGCGGGAATTCGTGGAGAAAAAACATGTGTATTCCAGGACATTTGCATGTATCCTAAGGGCTCATGCATACGAACGTATTTTTGGTCGCATCCAATTTGCATTTTTGCAGGTCGGGTGTGGACACATTCACTTCAATGGGGTCACAAAAGGTGCGGACAACACACCCATGTGCTATTCACATCCGTATGTCCTTTACATGGTCCTGTAAAAAATTAGAACATGTCCTATTCTTGTCCGTTTCACAGACTAGGATTGGACTGTTCTATTAGGGGATGGCCATTCCGCTTTGCAAAATACGGACCGCAAAACAGTCAGTGGTCGTGTGCATGAGCCCTAAATCTGCAGGTTGTTAATTTATGCTGCAGATTTCTAGCATAGATTTCACCCTTTTCAATGCATAGGTTTAAATCTGAAACTAAGGCCTGTTTCACACGAACGTTGTGTTTTGCGGTCCGCAAATTGCGGATCCGCAAAAAAAACGGATGGCGTCCGTATGGCATCCGTATTTTTTGCGGATCCACTGTAACATTGCCTATCCTTGTCCGCAAAACGGACAAGAATAGGACATGCTCTACTTTTTTTTGCGGGCCACGGAATGGAGCAACGGATGCGGACAGCACACGGTGTGCTGCCCGCATTTTTTGCGGGCCCATAGAAATGAATGGGTCCGCATTTTTCATGTGAAAAATGCGGATCGGAGCCCGCAAAAAATGCTGTCGTGTGAAAGAGGCCTTAGGCTACATGCAGGTGATTGCGGATCCACAAAACACGGATCCGGCCATGTGTGTTCCGCTATTTGCGGAAAAATGCCTGTTCCTGTCCACAAAACTGACAAGAATAGGACATGTTCTGTTTATTTTGTGGGGCCACGGAACATCTTTTGCGGCCTCATTGAAGTAAATGGGTATGCAACCGAACCGGATGAGGACGTGGATGTTAGTGTGCATGAGGCCTAATCCACAAATCATGGAAATCTTGGGGTGGTTCCCATGCAGAAACTGTTGTTAATCACGGCGGATGTCCGCGTCATAAAAAGCCTTATTGAATGGAGTTTAATCTGCTCCTCTTCATGCAAAACCTGAGGCTAACCCTTGAGTCTCTGCTGCGGTTGTACGACTCAAAGTTATAAAAAAATCCAACACTGCGGGATTTTTTGCAATTTTGAGGTCATGGTTGTGTCAACTTACAAATTATGCTGTATGCTACACGGTGATGTTTTTTTTTTTGTGCGACAAGGGTTGGTAGCAAGATCGCCGTGTAGCCCCAGCCTTGAAGATGTTCTTTCTAATGTCTGAAAAGTTGCACGATCATTCTGAAATCTTTGCGTTTACGGACGTTTAGCGCTGTCTGCCTGCTGTTGCATGTCTATGGCTGGCTTTACTTGTCTATGGTGGCTCCTGTTTATTGGTAGAGCTGCCTGTTTTCTTTTAGGCTGCAGTTTCACTTGAGGTTTTATGCTTATTGAGTGTTTTGTGGAACTCAGGTGTAAGGAAAGATTTGGCTGGAATAGCAGAGAACGCTACTTGTAGTACAGTGTTTGTTTTTCTTAGCAAATGCCATTATGAGAGCAGCAGACGAGCCATTCATGGCAATTACATTCAATCACTGTGATAACATAACAATGGCACATGGCCTCTTTACGACTGGTGAAGGCAGACAGCAGTCTGCAGGTACCAATCCAGCGCCGCCAGACCGAATGTAAAATCCAGATCTGTGCAGGAAATCAGCAGACAGGTGACACTTAGAGTATAAGACAAGATACAAGGAGGGAGGGAAGAACCTGTACGTCTTTACCTGTAGCAATCTTGTTCTACAATATCTAAAGGTGGATTTAGATGGGCAGATTCCCTGACAGATTATCGGGAACGAACATTCCTGCAAAATGCTTGTTCATTGGGTGATCCTGTTGTTTGTGCAGGCACCTAAATTATCATTTCTGGGCAGCAGATCGTGCGGTCTAAACAGCTATCTGCTGGCCAGAAACAGTGCAGCTGTATGAGGACGAGGGGTCGCAATAGCCATCCCTCGTCTTCATACAGTGGAGGTGATTTCTGCTTGTGAATGCAGCAGTCTCTTCCACTAAACGAGCAGCCGACTGTCGGAAAGGAACGGTTCCTTCCAGACAATCTGCTGCTGCTCGGCGCGTGTAAATGCACCTTTAGGCTCCATTCACACGTCCTGTTTTTCTTTCCTGATTCGATCCTGATTTTTTCAGGACCCATTGAAATGAATGGATCCAGATCAGAATCAGGAAAGAAAAACAGGACGTGTGAATGGAGCCTTAGAATTACATAGAAACAAAGCCTCCCTCTCAATTGCTTATTTTCTGCAGACAAGTCATCTTGGGATATTAAGGTGTCCTGAGACCTATGGATTAGTAATTATCAAATCTTTGTTCTTTTATTTGCTTAGTGCAACATTTTCTCCAGTGTTGCACTAATGTCTCCTATCTCAGTCCCCTCCTGCCCCAGTTTCATACATAGAGTATATGTAGTCATCAGGTTTCCTCCCTCCTGCAACCACTGGCTCCCCCTTTGAGGGGAAGCCAAGACCTAGGGGCAGATTTATTACAACCCAGCGGCATACGCCAGGCTATGATAACTAAGCACTTGTGTACACCTTGTCATAAATTAGGCCCGGCATCCCGTAGTCTGTGCTCCTGACTTGAATTCTACACCAGCCCCTGGTTGCCATAGATTTTAGTCTTCTTCCATGACAGAAAACTGTTGTAGAAGATTATAAATGTGGCGTGGCCGCCAACCTCTCCCTACCCTCACCGTGACCCTTTTCGGGAGTTGCAGTTTGCAACTTTTTCACACCACAATAGTGCCGTATCTCTATGATATATGTGGCCCCCCAGACTTTGGCTCCAGAGGACGCTGGGGTGGTAGCATAGGTGGGAGACAGTGCAAATTGGGCTCTCCATAAGCTTCGGCTAAGGAAGGCCACTGATCCCTACCCTGGCAGGGCCTTCCGCCTCCAAGGGATGAGGAAGGATAATGGGGGCCATTCTCCATTTGGAGACAGCTTGCAATAGACCACTGTGCCAATACACCTTCAATAGCTTTGTTCTTTTGGCTGACAACTGTCTCTCCTGAATGAATGAATGCCGGAGGATATAGCGTTCAACTAAGGTACATACTGCAGCACCTCATATAGACTATATGTAAGATACGCCAGCCACCCTGCCCCCAATGACTGTACTCAGCATATATAACGCATGTGAATACTGAAAAATACATCTACTAATGGGTGAGGTTGAAAAAAGAGAACCACAGATAACACAAATTGTGGACATACCCTCCTCAGCCTCGCCAGCTGGCCTGAACACGTCTCCAGTAGGTGCACACATCAAAGGTAAGTATATGGTACTAAGAGCTGAGTTGGGAGCCATGAAAACATCGCCCCTACCCTTTTGCAGATTGACTGCGCCACATTTACACTCTACGCGTTTCAACACTTATGTAATATTGTCTCGCGCTTCGTTTTATATTTCCCATAGACTTTCAGTTAACCTCTGCACCAAAAAAGACATGTGCAAAAAAAAACGCGTGTTAAAAAGCAAAAATGGAGAAAAACCCTAGCCAAATCCCATGTGTGAACCATACCTGATAAATTGGAACATGATGACAAGTTCCTGAATTTTATAAACACTTAATGCTGGTTTCGGCCTCAGAATAACTTTCAAAAAAGAATAGCAAAAATATCTGCAGATTAAAGTTGTAAAAAATTGTGGAAAACCTCAAACCATTACATAGATACGTCCATGCTATCTCAGCATTGTATATGCCTTGGGTTGCACTCGACTTTTTCTGACTGTGTTTCATCCAGATGAAATGATAGTGTTATCTCAAGGCCAGCCAAACAAACCATATGGCTACACCTCGTCCCAGTCAACATTTGTGATCTGCCGTACTATCATATCTGAGGCGTACAGAGGAGGGACGGCCTGGAGGACACCTATCCAGTAGTTCTATATTCACACCATACATTCTGATTAAACATTAGCTTCAGTATGTTATGTGTATGCTAAATCCCGTAAAGCCCGCAAACATCCCTCTAAATCATTCCGAGCGGCTCCTTTATTTGAAAGGCAATAAAAATGTGGCAGTGTCTTAAGAAGTGACTCAGAAGACTTTCTGTTTCTAATTAAAGAGAAGCTGTTTAGTAACTGCAGGTTCTTTGTTACTTTCTGATTCTGCATCCAAACTTCCTCTGTCTTCTCCGTTGCTCTGTGGAATGGCTGGGGAAGGGTGGAATATATTAGACTTTACATGTCCCAGGGCTCCCAGCAAAACAAATTGCGTGTCCGTGTCATGTTACAGGTTTGTTTGAAAAGGTTAATATTATCCAAACTGGGCCCAAACACGTGACTGCTGCGCAGGAGACGTCTTCTCTGGGCAACATCAGGGGGTCTCAGGAATCTGCAGCACCCCCTTTATACCGTTCCTTCTTGCCCTGGAGGTATCTGGTAGCGCTGAAGCCTCAGCTACACTGCCACTTTTTTGTGGCATGACTGATTGGTTTTAACTATTGAGTGAGATTGCATTCAACTGAGTGCATGCATGTGAACTCCAGCTGTAGTTCAATAGTTTAAGGAGTTCTCCCATGACTAATGTAAAAAATGAAAATCAGACATCATATAGGACATGACAACCTCTTTCTAACAAAGCTAGGACCAGCCCTGTACCTCACATGGATCTAGAGATCTCCACATTCATTGCTCTGCTAGATTTATATCAAGCTGGCAGCTCAAGGGGAGTGTCTTTTCTGCTGCAGCTAAGGGGGCGTGTCTCAGCTCTCCCTATCACAGCTCAGGAGGCGTGTCCATGCTCTCCCTATCATAGCTCAGAAGGCAGTTGAAGGATGAAACTGAGCATGTGCGGCCTTCTCAGTGAGCAGGACAAAGAAATAAGAAAAAGAACAAACTGCAGGTGGCACTATACAGATACATTTTATTGAATAACTCAATGGGTATGCAAAGTTTTTAATTACATGCAATTACAAAAGTATTCAGATTGAAAACTGTAGAATATTTTTTGTGGGAGAACCCCTTTAAAATCAGTTGCAGTGTAGTCCAGGCCTTATATCGCTCTACCTTTTGCAACAACATGAATGTGTGGCACTGTGTGTGCACTAATATAATTAAGTAAAGAGAATATCTCACAACTGGAGCATTTTTGTAACAGAAAATAAATTACAAAAGTAACTTTTTTATACTGAATTATATTAAAATAACATTTAATGGTGGCACAACCCCTTTACTGGCGAGATGGGAATAAGCCGCTGACAGGCACCTCCGAGAACAAAAGGATCAGGCATGTTGAAATCCAAGTACCAGATCCTTTTCTGCCCTGACACCTGTTGTTAGAGGAGAGTTGATACGTCGGTGCTATCTCAGCATTGTATATGCCTAGGGTTGCACTCAATGTGCTTTTTCTGACTGTGGTTCATCCAGATGAAATGACAGCGTTATCTCAAGGCCACCAAACAAACCATATGGCTACAGCGCTTCCCGGTCAGCATTTGTGATCTGCCGTACCATCACATCTGTGGCGTACAGAGGAGGTACGGCCTGGAGGACCCCTATCCAGTAGTTCTATATTCAATTAGCTCCAGTATGTTATATGTAGGCAAAATCCAGTTTCATGGGACATACAGAAACTTCCAGCCAACTTTGGCTGTTTTGGTATCTGCCATAGAGTTCAGTGGAGATTTACTGCTTGTGAACTGCCAGCTGGGAAAGGGGGAGTCCATCAGTAAGAACCTGGCAACCGGATATTTATGGTATATGAAATTACCATACCATGAATGTTCATTGCCATTGTTTCTTGAATGTTTATATTTATTGATGTTTTTCCCACATTTTTTTTTTAAACTTCTACTTCAGATATTAGCTCTGGAAATTTAGAAACGCTGTATACCCACACATTTTTTAGTGGCGCTTTCTTTTGGATCCATGGGCGTTTTTTTTTTTTATTGCAGCATATTCATTTTTTAGGCATTTTCCCACACACTTCTCTACGGACAAAAAAAGCCAATGTAAAAAGAAACACCAAAAAATACTTGTAAAAACACATGTAATATGAAAAAACACACGTGTTATTACAGGCATTTTTTTACTGTCAAAAAACCCCCAAAGCAAACATATATGTGTAGGAAGCCTAACAAACTTTTAGTCACTAATTGCTACACTTGCTGCATTTACCACCTTCCAAGTTTTGGAGAAATTACATGTAAATGTGTGAAGTTACGGTAGATTCGAAATGCAGGCAATGAAGCATGTATGTGGCTTACAAATGGATATTCCTTTTATTTTTCTACACTATGATTTTTGTGTCTCCAGCGAGCTATTAAAATGGTTCTTAAAATCAGGTGAAAGGACTGGATTTCAAATTCTAAATTTCTGTATTTGAATATCACCCTCACAGACTTAAGCAGCTCTGAAAGCAATTCTATTAAATATGCAGGGAAAAGAATAAAGGTTTGTATGTTCTCCCCGTGTTTGCGTGAATTTCCTCCGGGTTCTCCAGTTTCCTCCCACACTCCAAAGACATACTGATAGGGAACTTAGATTGATTGAGTGATGCTAATGTCTGTAAAGCGCTGCGGAATATAGTAGCACTATATAAGTTAGTATAATAAATAAATAAATACATAAATAAATAAATAAATAATAATAAATAAATAAAACACTTCGGCTGTTACACCATGCAGCGGCATATGGAGTGCTGTCAGCCATATAGACTGTATGTGCCTCCATACAGATCTCTGATGTGTACATGAGGCCTAAAGGAGGCCATACACAGTATATAGAAGTAGAATCGTGGTTGAACAATCGTTGATCGCCTGGTGAATGATCGTAAAGCTGATGTAACATATACATTTTAGTCCATGTTGTTCAAATTGGCCATGCATGTTCAGTGACACCAGGTGAAGGACACAGAGTCTTTCTGAGAATGTTTGTTCATGGACTAGCAACTTTTGGGAGAAAATTTTAAAGATGAATGATTTTTGTTGCTAAATTTTACCAATCTTTTTGGTTAAAGTTGTCATTTTTGAACAACTTTAGACTAAAGTCTATGGTCACCTCTACTTCTTCCTATTTCGAGGTGTATTTATCGTTGCCTTTTAGTCCTAAATGGCTTTAAACACCCTGTACGCTTTTAATGATATATCCCTTATCTCTCCAATCTGCTTCCAGCTGTGAGGATCAAGAGCACCATTGTCTAGGATGTAGTTTTCTCAGGAGCCTGTCCCTTTTCTCTGTGAATGAATGACCCAACACACAGACTGATGTTTCCCCTGATGTCTCCTTTTGAAGTCTGTGACAGTCTAATGCACTTAAACTAACATTATAAACATCAGAAAGAACATATTTAGCATTTACAAACATATGCAACATATTAAAGGGGTTGGCCACCATATAGGGTTGTTTTTTTTGCCAAACCCCCTTAAACCTGTATTACACTGCCCGTTAAAGTGGTTGTTTATGGCAGCGTCCAGGGAGTAAAGGTGCCGGGACCCAGCAGCAGGGAAGTATGCTTCCCTTTGCAGGTCTGGCCAGGAGAAGGAACAACCTATACAAAAACCCTTCCAGGGAAAAGGTAAGCAGGACTTACCTGTGTATAAAAAATATTATATTCTTTATTGCAGCATATATAAATAAATAAATATGTAGACATAAATCATGTAAAATGCGGACAAAACATCTAGATATGGAACAACGTCCACAAACGCTGTAATGAGTATGGATCCCAAAGCAACCACATAGCAACCACAAAAGATGGAAATACATGTGCATAGCACAGAAGTAAGTAAGCCTGTACCAATCCAAATAATATCAGGAAATAATGATATCAGATCTACATAGCAAACCTAGTACTACAGAGGAGATGACGTAACATACCCACTCAAAGGGTTAACCACCCCCTAAGTCGCTGTGGGACCAGGAGAAACAAGGGAAAAATAAAAAAAATTAAATATAACAAAAAACGAGGTCAGGACAATAACCAACCTGTGGACGTGTTTGAGGGAGCGTAGTGCAAGGGGTCCAAGTATGATTACCACAAAAATAATATTTTTAGCATAATGTATCAAAACCTTAAAGAGGTTCCCCAGGATTTTTATATTGAAGGCCTATCCTTAGGATAAATTACCAATACCAGATCGGCGGGGGAGCTATTTTGTAAATTTCTTGTCTAGTAATCCCATAAAATATCACTGAAGTTATAAAGCATTTACCCCGCCTAGATAATATATCTTTTTCAGAGAACGCAGGGTGACAACCAATATGGCAGACATTACAACTCTCCACCAGGTTGTCACCCAACTTCCCGACTCCTTAGTGGCAAGTCTGTAGAGTTAGGCCTCTTTCACACTAGCGTTAGCACGGATCCGGCACCTAAAGGGTGCCAACGGATCCGTGCTAACGCTATACATGTGTGGAGCCGGAGCAGTGCTCCGGCCCCACACATGTTAACATGGAACAAGACACAGACATACAGACATACACACATACATACACACATACATACTCACATACTCCAGGGACGCCGGCAGAACGTCTTCACGCGCCTCCTGTGCGCAGTGATGACGATTCCCCACAGCGCCCTCTGCTGGGCGCAGTGGGGAAACGTCATAGCTACTTGCAGGAGGCGCGTGAAGACATGATGCCGGCGTCCCTGGAGTATGTGAGTATGTATGTATGTATGTATGTGTGTATGTCTGTATGTATGTATGTGTGTATGTCTGTATGTATGTATGTGTGTATGTATGTATTTATGTATGTGTCTGTAGCCGGATCCGGAATGATCCCCCATTGCAAATCAATGGAGGACAGATCCGGACTACTGGTGTGTCCACACCAAACGGATCCGTCCCCATTGACTTGCATTGGGGGTCATTCCGGATCCGTCTTGGTGCGGATCCCTGGACCGGGGAGCAAACCGCAGCATGCTGCGGTTTGTTCTCCGGTCTGAAGACGGAACGGAATGCTTTCAGGAGCATTCCGTTGTCTTCAGTTCAGTTTTGTCCCCATTGACAATGAATGGGGACAAAACTGAAGCGTTTTATTCCAGTATTGAGCCCCTATGACGGAACTCAATACCGGAATTTTAAAACGCTAGTGTGAAAGTAGCCTTATTCAGGGATACCAAGCCCGTTCCTACAGTACTGCTTAGCGAAGAAAGCAAAGGTGGCTCTATGCATATTTACCAACATTGTACTTGGTAAATTCGGGGCATATAAGCCCTGCCATGGAAACGCTACAAACCTGCCAGTGAACACCCTGTTACGGGCAGTGCTTTCATAAGCTCCATTTATTTTTGGCTCAGAACCCAGAATTTGCTCCGACAATCCTTGCAAATGTGAGACCGTTGGCAACTATGCTGTAAGGGGGAAGGTGGTGCCGTTATTACCACCATCTGTCCCAGGAACCAAATATGTTTGTTTTTTATGCAATGCTTTATACCAGTTGTAGATGTATTTGCAGATGTGCCATTTTTGTTAATTCTGCCGCTAAAACAATAACTGATGGATATAAGACAGCCACATTTCTTATGCATTTATTCGTAACACAGTAACATAGTAACATAGTTTATAAGGCCGAAAAAAGACATCTGTCCATCCAGTTCGGCCTGTTATCCTACAAGTTGATCCAGAGGAAGGCAAAAAACCCCTGTGAGGTAGAAGCCAATTTTCCCCACTTTAGGGGAAAAAATTCCTTCCCGACTCCAATCAGGCAATCAGAATTACTCCCTGGATCAACTACCCATCTCTAGTAACTATAACCTGTAATATTATTACCCTCCAGAAATACATCCAGGCCTCTCTTGAACTCTTTTAGTGAACTTACCATCACCACCTCCTCAGGCAGAGAGTTCCATAGTCTCACTGCTACCGTAAAGAATCCTCTTCTATGTTTGTGTACAAACCTTCTTCCTCCAGGCGCAGAGGATTCTTGTGTGATACGTTTTTTGGATACAGTGTATGGGGTGTACAATACATTTATGAGAATACACACAGACTAGAAATGTATGGGGAGGGTGCTGCCACATGTCGTGGCTGTGCTGTGTTTTGAATGTGGCAAAAAAATCATTTAAAAAACATGCACTTTTTGCAAAACAGCGGTTATGGTGCATTTTCCTCCAGCAAGGGGCTTGGAATTAATGGAATTCAGTTTTACTGCATGGAATTTACTTTTTTTCCCTTTGCTGGAGGAAAATGCAACATAACTGCAGGTAAGTTGTTGAAAAAAGTAAGTTAATTTGCCGCATCCAAAAAGCAGCACAGCCACCACATGTGGCACATTGTGTAACCTGCACCTGGCCATTGAGACAATGATGATTGCCGTCCCCAGACCCCCCACCTGTGACAGGCACAGCAGGATCTAGTCATTCTCTTTTCCTGTGAGAAAAGGGAAGGATCAGATAACCTCAGTGAGATGTTTTCTAAGTGCTGTTTTTTTCAGGAGGGTGAGTACTGGTTCTCAGTCCAGTGGTATATGATTAGTGATGAGCGAATCGAACTCCACAAAGTTTCAGGATAAATTCGATTTGCCGCAAATCGATTTAACCTGAAATAGCATTAAAAAAAAATACTTGCCTAATCCATTTGCTTGTGACGAGCCGGCTTGAAGATCTCGGCCGAAATCCCTTGCGCAGTAACGTATGACTTCACCACGCCGGCCAGGGTGATGACATCATCACCTCTCTTCGAGAAAGAAAAAGACTACTTCATACTAGCCTAACCAGAGACTCCTTCAGAAGAGACACCCATCTGTAGACAGCTATTTTGGGTTTCTTGCCCCTTGTTAGTGCAAAGCAGAGGTGAAAGTACGGCAACACAGCTGTTTACAGGGGTGCCTCTTCCTTTTAGGCAAGGCTACACAGCGACACTGGTCGCGCGACACCTGTTGCAGCAGGGATTGCTGAGCAGCGGTGATCCCATAGAAATGCATGGGATCGCAGCGGCAGTTGCAAGAAATCCAACACTTCTCTTACTCTCCACATACACACAGTTTTACTGCAGGTTTCCATAACAACCCAGCAATTTTTTTCACTATTGTAGGTCAGCTTTAAAGGGGCAGAGCGCTGTGGATGACACTGTTAAAGTAGTATTCCGGGTACCATAAATATAACTTATGTTTTAGACTAATTCATCATCAATTATCACCTAATATAATGTAAATTTCACATATTTACCGTTCAGTAGTAATAAAAGATGTTTTCTTCCACTTCTACCCACTGTATTTCCTCATAAATTACCATGGCATCAACCTGTAATTCAGGCCACCCTCAAAAGAAGGACTTAAGAGCCACGCCCCCAGGTCCCGCTAAGGCACAACCCAGTCAGGACAGGCCCCCTCCCATTCCGAAAGCCGACGAGGATTGCTAAAATGAAGGTAAAAATCAACTTCTGTCAGCTGCTGGAGTGGAGGGAGGGTGACTTTCTCCCTGCAGCTCAGGCTCAGACTGCACAGTGCTGCTGTCTGAGAGTGAGCTGTTCAAAAGGACATCCCTGTGTCCATCCAGGCCCTGCGCCGTACGGAGGACAGGGAGTCTGAAAGCCGGACTGTCCGGCCTGAAACCGGACCTCTGACCACCCTAGGGGCAGGCTGCTGTGGAGGTCACAGTAAGAGGGGAGGGTGCTGTGGATGTTACTATTAAGGGGGCAGGCTGCTGTGGAGGTCACTGTTAAAGGGGCGGGCACTGTGGAGGCCACTGTTAAGGGAGGAAGGGACTGTGGATGGCAACAATTAAAGGGGCAGCAGGGTACTGTGAGGTCACTGTTAAGGGAGCGGGGTACTGTGACAGTCACTGTTAAAGGGGCAGTCGCTGTGGAGTTCTCTGTCAAATGAGCTAGGAATGGTGGAGGTCAGTTAAGGGGACTGCAACCTATGGTCGGTGTTAAGGGGGGTGCTGTAAAGGTCACTGTTAAGGGAGCGGGCCCCTGAGGAGGTCACTGTCAAGGGGGTGAGATGCTGTGGAACTCACTGTTAAAGGGGCAGGCTGCTGTGAAGGTCAGTGTTAAGAGGTGGGGACTGTGGAGGTCACTGTTAAGCAGGTGGGGTGCTGTAGAGGTCACTCTTGATATCTTTTAACGACACACACACAAACATTAAATGAAATAGATTAAATATACCCGGGCAAAGCCGGGTCCTTCTGCTAGTGTGTAATAAGTGTCACATTGCTGGCACAGTGTACCTTCAAAAATCTCTGTGCCTGTAAAACCTGAGCAAAGGTGAAATGTGTCACCTGAGAAGAAGAGAAATTGTTTCTTGACTGTACTATAACCTGACGTCAGAGGCGTCGTGAAAGCCAGGAAGAAGATATCACTTGTGTACTTTCGAATTACGATATCCAGTGAGAATATAGGTGCCGTTGTGTCTCCTTTGAAGGGAGTGTCATACCTGAGAATGCCCTTTTATATCCTTTCTATGACTCAGATAAAAATCCATGAAAATCTAGTGGTGCTCACTAGTGCAAGTGAGTTCATATTCCAGCCAAGTGCCCTAACCTGGTGGCATCGTTATAGGGGGTGCGTCAGTAACAGGCTCCTACTCTTGTTTTTTGGAGTTTTGTAGCACCTGGTGTGTTGGCGATTCATGCTAATTACATATTAATACAGTACTGTTCAGGGATAACTACCTAGTTATGCTTCATTCTGGGAAAGCTGGGTAACAGTCAATATGACAGCCTCCACAAGGGTTGTCACCCAGCTTACCCAAACCCTACACGAGATGAGAAGTTGTGCACCAGCATGGAAGCAAGTCACTGCAGTCTAGCTGTGATTATGGCCATATTGGTTGTCATCCTACTATCCCAGAAACAAGAACCTCTGAAGAGAACCTGTAAGGGCGGGTTCACATCACCATTATGGATTCCGTTTCTATTTTCCGTTATAACATGGAAAATAATGGAATCCATAAGATGGAAGTCAAAATGGAAGCCTATAAGAGGCATTCCGTTTTGATCCTTCATAATACAAGTCTATGGGCAGCATAACGGATCCGTCCTGGTTTCCAATATGCAGGGGTCCAGTTCTGCATAATGGAAACCAGGACAGATCCGTTATGCTGCCCATAGACTTGTATTATGACGGAATGCAAAATGGAAGCCTTTAAGAGGCATTCTGTTTTGCTTTCCTTCATAATAGAAGTCTATGGGAATCATAACGGATCCGTTTGGTTTCCGTTATGCAGAACGGAAAAAAAGTCCTATTTGTAGATAAGTGCATTATATCTCGTATGTTGGTGGTATGAATAATAAAATACTAGTAATAATATTATAAAAGAAAGTGATGTTTTCCCAGTGGATACAAATGTCATATAAAACAAGGTTCATTTCATTTCAAGGTACAAGTAAAAGCTTTAGGCAAATTACAGGACTTGACACGGGCCAAAAAAAATCAATAACGTAAGGACGCCAATTAATCATGGTGGCACCAGTTGTACAGGCCATGCTGGGCTCTGAAATTTGTACAGCTCTGGTCCTTTCACCCGGGTGATCAGACTGCAGTAGACATGTTGGGACTGCATTTAGAATACAAATGAGGATGTAATACAATACTTGAAAGGAATGTCAACTTTTTTCTTTATAGGAAACAGGACAACCCAGAACAGCTTAGCTTTTATTTCTTGAATGTTCAGTTCACCAAAGTGCTAGTTTGTGTGGTCAGGAACGATGTATTTATCAGGTATATTCGCCTGTTAATGTGTTTGTAGATTCTGTTTCATATTGAGCTGTTTATATTGCAAATCAATGCAAATGATGGCTAAAAAAAAAAGGGAGAAGAAATTTGGTTTATCAACCAAGAACATTTATGGCCAGTTTCTCCTCCCCTGTGGCCAGATTGTATTGCAGCATAAGTGTCACAGGACCCCTGTTCCTCACCTATGGCATATCCTTGTAGTCGTTAGTCTGCATATAAGGACAATCTTGATCAAAAGACTGGAAATATATTTTAACGGGATTGTCTAACCAAAAAGTAAAACTAAGTAGAGATAGGGTGTATAAAAAAACTAAAAAGAGTCACCTTATGAAAGTCCCATCATTCCAGCACTGCAGCTCCTGTCCCTGTTATATCCTATCCCAAACCCTTTAATGAAATAAGCTTTAGCTACGTGATGAAATACTGCATGATGAGGTGTAATAAATAGCTTTGTAGTCTGTATAAATTTAAAGCAGCAGTACACCAATAATTTTTTTTTTGCGCATATCATGCCAATTCAATATATATATATATATATATATATATATATATATATATATATACAGTATATATACCGGTATATATATATATATATATATATATATATATATATATACACACACACATATATATATATATATATATGTCACTCATTACATCCTTGCCCAGCTGTGTCCATACATTTTCAACCCTTTCTTCATTGGCACCTTGCTCATGTGATCCCAGTCCTGCAGGCAGTTCAGTACATGCGTTTCCCTGTAAACCGAGCAAAGGGCATCTATCTGTGAGTGCTTTATGCAGAATCTCCTGTGTAGCTTACGTGATACAGTACAGGGAGTATCTGCAAATGGTTTGTTCTTTATGAAATGTTAAGTAGTGTAATGTTATTGTGTGCTCTGTATTGTATCCAGCATAGCTATGCATGGTGTAGGCACAGCCAGGGTTAACTAACTCTGACACAGCCCACTGCAGGAGGTTGCTAGGTGTGGGCTGGCTCCACCCCTAGCTCTAGATGGTTCTAGTCAGTCTGAGGGACAGATCGAAGAGGAGGGAAGCAGAGACCCCTCCAATTCAGAGACACACAGTTCTCTCCATGTATTTGGGGAAAGAAATGAGAGAGAAGTCAGTCAGCAAGGTAACCTGCTACTTCAGCTATTTCAGACTTTTCTGCCGTGGAGGGATAACAAGTTAAAATACCTTACACACTGACTAATTGTAGTCATTTGAACCTGCCCACCACAGAGAGACTTTAATAACATAGTGTACAAAGAGAGACATAACTTCCAGCATTGCCAAAAGCCATACATCGATATCTGGCAAAGGAGTTGCACTATGTACAGATGTTGGATGTACTACAACTACTATTTTGCTCTACAGTAAAGAGAGATGTCTATTCTGTTTGAAGCTTGCCTAGTTACCTTACTCCTACATCACCACATGCTGGCCGTTGCACTACTACACCTCCAGGCAGGCACCCATACAACCATCAACATCAAGGACACCTCATACTATCGTCAGGCAGAAGTCCCAACTACAGGGAGTGCTCAGAGGGAAGTAAGGGTGTGCCCTCCTCTCACTGGACCGGCCCTAGGGAGCAACAGCCTGAGGGAAGCCACTGTGACGCATCCTATTGTCAGAGTCACTACCACACCCATCCTCTACCCTGGCTTCTCAAGGGCTGCAGATGCAGCTTCAGCCTGCCTCTTGCTTGTGATTGGTAGGTTTTCTCCCTGTTGGCTCTCACAAATAGGAGGTAAGGGAGATCAGTAGGAATGAAGCAGTATCTTATAGAATACACTGGAGACTCTGAAGAGAGTTAGCTGAATTTTCTAAGTAAAAGACTGAGTTCTATGACACTTATCAATCTGCCCTTAGATATGATACAGCATGGTAAGTACAGTTTGATGACATTAGCTTCCTCTGCCTCTGAAAAGCCAGAGGCAAAATGGGAGATTTGGGTTGCGAGGCTTCACATGAGGCTGCAGTAGGAGAACCACATCCGAGGGGAGGAAGGAGCCAAGATGGCAGATGTACACAAGGCATACACAGCCTGTACATTATTCTTTAATAATAGCCTATGCTTCATTATATTGGCAAAACTCCACCGTTCCTCCTTGATATCTAGAACAGTGCTTCAAAAAGGGGGGTTGTCCAGATGATCTTTTTTTTTACATAGGTTCAGAATAGTATAACAAAATGAAAAAAAGTTACTCACCAATCCCCTGACGCTTCCTTTCCAATGCTTACTGCTCCCTGTTGGTCTCTGCTTTCTGGTATTGACAGGCAATGGCATCTGCCATTCCAAGCCTATGCAAAAACAAAAATTATTGGCCTGACAGCCCCATTAAACTGAGAAGTGGGCTGCAATGATGAGTGACTGGCACTATACTCGAGGACCATGGCAGACATTAGGCAGCATGTATATTTGGGCACTAGGGTTGATATGGCTGGGCACTGTGATACTTTTCCCTGCACCAGGAGACAGCACAAAGGCCTTGTGTTTGCTTGCACGTAGCTACATCCAGTTTTAGAAACTACTGAAAGCCAACTGCTAATGATTGCTGGATGACTACAAATACTGTGCTTTTCAATTTAAATGTAGGTTTTCATTGCATTGACGGCTTTTACATGGTTCGAAAGGCAATGAATGGTAAACTGAGCAATATGTTACCTTTTGGAATGAGCCCATCACCAAGTCACCTGCCGATACTGTACACTAACTACACTAACTGTACTCAGATATATCACTGTTATCTTTGGTGTTACATAGGACTGCAGGTAACATCAACTACATTATCTGTATTCAGAGATTTATCACAGAGTTGCCTGTTGTATTGCATAGGACTGCAGGTAACATCTGATACATTATCTGTACACATACATTTTATCACTGTGTTGTCTGTTTTGTTGCATAGTACTGCAGGTGACATCAACTACATTATCTGTACAGAGAATGATCAGTCAGTTGTCTGTGCCTTTATGTAGGACTGCAGCCAGGTACATGATACTATATTATCTGCACTCTATTTATGAAGCAACATGACAAATATTATATTTGTCACTTATGTAACTTCCTGAGCAGAGTGCAGATACTATAGTATTATTTACCTGCACTCCTATGTAAAGCCACAGTGAGCATTCTCTGTACAGATAATGCTACGGTTACCTGCAATCCTATGTAACAGCACAGATAGCACTGGTATTTCAGGGACCACAGCAAATGGAGGTCTGCAGCCAGGTGCAATGTGATTGAATACTCGGGACGGCCTGGGCATCCTCCATACTCTTGGAGCTATAAACCGTTCATTGGGGCAGCAGCAGTGTCCACCGACTCTCCACACTTCGATTAAGTGGCTTTAGTAGAGCGGATGTTAGGTAGAGAGAAAGAGCAGAGTCAGTATATACTGCTGCAGGCAGCTCCGCTCCCATCATCTCAGGTTCCTACGCTCCACTTCCATCATCTCAGGCTCCTGCGCTCTGCTCCCGTCATCTCATGCTCCTGCGTTCCGCTCCCGGCATCTCAGGCTCCTGCGCTCTGCTCCCTTCATCTCAGGCTCCTGCGCTCCGCTCCCGTCATCTCTGGCTCCTCCGCTCCTGTCATCTCAGGCTCCTGCGCTCCACTCCCGTCATCTCAGGCTCCTGCGCTCCGCTCCCGTCATCTCAGGCTCCTCCGCTCCCGTCATCTCAGGCTCCTGCGCTCCACTCCCGTCATCCCAGGCTCCTGCACTCCGTTCCTGTCATCTCAGGCTCCTGCGCTCCGCTCCCATCATCTCAGGCTCCTGCGCTCCACTCCCGTCATCTCAGGCTCCTGCACTCCGCTCCTGTCATCTCAGGCTCCTGCGCTCTGCTCCCGTCATCTCAGGCTCCTGCGCTTCGCTCCCGTCATCTCAGGCTCCTCCGCTCCCGTCATCCCAGGCTCCTGCGCTCCGTTTCTGTCATCTCAGGCTCCTGCGCTCCGCTCCCGTCATCTCAGACTCCTGCGCTCTGCTTCCATAATCTCAGTGTCACACGCAGGTGTGTGTGTGTGGGGGGGACCAAACCAAGCGTAGGAGGGAAAGGAGATTAGGCCTAGAAACTAAGGAAGGAAGATGGACACCTCCTACAGGAAACCCTGGCTCAATTCCTGTCTATCTACCAGAAAGAACAGGCCTCAAAGGTAGGCAAGTTCATACACAGGAACCTAAACACCGAACTGACCCTATAGGACCCTGGAACTAATGACAGGAATGAGTCTACCTGTTCCTCCAAAAGGAAGGACGAACAGGAGTCTCCCCAAGGCCTAATAACAAAACACAAAGAAGGGAAGAGGAAACTTATCTTTCAGTGAAGAAATGGAGGCTCCAGGATCTCAGCTGAAAACCAAACTGCTGCACACCACAACAACAACTTAAGCTATAAACCACAAGGAATAGTGGGAGAAGAAGCAATAAATAGGGGAGGGACAATTACCACACCAGGAACACCTGAGGGAAAAGGGTGTGGTAAATACCAACAACAAAAAGGGAAAACATGTCAGATTATACCACGTGTTGCCAATCTGACAGACCTCCTGTTATCTGTCATAGGAATGTCCGTGACCCTCAGGCTCCTGCACTCCGCTCCCATCATCTCAGGCTCCTGCGCTCTGGTCCCATCATCTCAGGCTCCTGTGCTCTGCTCCCGTCATCTCAGGCTCCTGCGCTCTGCTCCCGTCATCTCAGGCTCCTGTGCTCTGCTCCCGTCATCTCATGCTCCTGTGCTCCTCTCCCGTCATCTCAGGCTCTTGCGCTCTGCTCCCATCATCTCAGGCTCCTGCACTTCGCTCCCGTCATCTCAGGCTCTTGCGCTCCGCTCTCATCATCTCAGGCTCCTGCGCTCTGCTCCCATCATCTCAGGCTCCTGCGCTCTGCTCCCATCATCTCAGGCTCTTGTGCTCTGCTCCCATCATCTCAGGCTCCTGCGTTGTCATGTCATGTGTAGTGTGCGCATGCATGACAGCGCAGGCTTTATGGTTAAACGGACCCTGCCAGTAATAGCGAATTGCTATTCCCAGGGGCGGTTCCCTGCCTTTCCACGTCTGTATGTGCGTCCTAACAGACGGGGTCACCACGCAATTGCATATTTTACATGGTGTTAAAGGACAAACCAGTCTGTAACTTGTTTGTCCTAGAGCAATTGTTTAGACTATGTATGTAAACCCCTTTCAACATGTACAGCGCTGTGGAATGAATGGCGCTTTAATAATAAATAATAATAATAATAATAAAGACTGCCACTGTATATATGTATAAAACACAACAACATGTGTGAATCTTTAGATTGCTGTGGCAGTTTTGTGATGTGCCTGGGTAAACTGAATGTTTTTTTGCTGATTACTACACTATTTCTCTCATTTCTCTGCCAGGCGCTGTGACATTTTCCCTCTTACTTTGTCTTACATTAGTTACAGTTTCTTAGTTTTACATCTCAATGTCAATTCTTCATAGTTTCCTATTTATAGAACCGTTTCGCCTTCTGTTGATTTAACTTTTTTTTTTTTTACATATTTGCTGAAAGATATAACCCTGATATGTGGGAAATTATGTGCAGGGACAAAAATAGATTTCATACCAGAGATGTCCTGTAGTTGCCCTGTTACCTAGTCCGAACCCGACACTAACCATAATTACAATGGCCCCACTGTTTCAGCGTGTACGTGCCCCTGCGAGGGGCTGTATCCTCCCCTAGAAGCATTGTCACTATATGCATAGTAATGTTGCATGTTGCAAGATTTTTCTTACGGATTCATATGAAACCTTCTGGAATACTTTCTGTGTGCCTGTCCATAAAATGTACAGTATGGGTTCATAGTAGGCTGTAGGTGCCATATTATGGCTGTACACAAGGACCTGTAATATAGCTGTGTTCATGAATGGAAAGAGTGATCTAAATCTGCTGACCCATATGGTTGATCTGCGAGGAGAACATAGGATCGGTCATGTTGAAATCCAATATGCCTGATCACTGACATCTGCATTTGGCGGACTGTTGGGAGGCCTCAAGCACATCAGCCTATCAAATCCATTAGGTTTGGCTAACTTTGATCTAAACACATTGAAAACACGACTTCCTCGTGACACACCAAGTAGGTATGTGTTGTAAATGGAAAGAAAAGAGAAAGCTACTGCCAGAGATGTCATGTTCTCCTGGGCGAACCAAAGGATCAGGCAAAAAATGTAGGGGGTCATTTACTAATAGAAATTCACCTATTTTTGGAATATTTCTGGTACAGATTGTGGCCACTTTTCCCCACTCACGCCAGGTCTTAAAAAAGGGGGGCGTGGCATGGGTGGGGAAAGTGATGGGCCGGGGCGTGACATGGGAAGGGGATGGGCCGGGCAGTGACATGGGCGGGGAAGGGAATGGGCTGGGAAGCCCATCTCATTTATCATTTTCTACTGCTGTTTTAGGCGTAGAAAATGGTCTAAATTTAAGCCAGCAAGGAAGCTGGTGTAGATTTAGACCGGCGGTAGATGCCCTGAAGTTATGTAGAGGGCGGAGCCTGTTCATAACTTGGGTGGATCCACTGCCAAATATAGGGGTTATTAAGACTGGTATCTGAAACGCTGTTCTTAATAAATAAGTCCCTTGGTTCACATAGTACTTACACATTAGATTGTTTTCCGAACCAGTCTTTTTTGGCAGGTTTATCCGACAGTATATCTACAGAGGCTTTAATGTGTAGCCTACTTAACGGGGTTGTCTCACTTCACCAAATAGAATTTATCAGGTAGAGAAAGTTAATACAAGGCGCTTACTAATGTATTGTGATTGTCCATATTGCCTCCTTTGCTGGCTTCATTCATTTTTCTATCACATTATACACT
Source organism: Rhinella marina (assembly GCA_900303285.1). Taxonomy (NCBI): domain Eukaryota; kingdom Metazoa; phylum Chordata; class Amphibia; order Anura; family Bufonidae; genus Rhinella; species Rhinella marina. Next base: position 719,322 of record ONZH01009694.1, read on the forward strand.
GCTCGTTTCCATGGTTACGACCCCCTGCAATCCATCAGCAGTGGTCATGCTTGCACACAATAGGAAAAAGCACCAGCCTACGTGAGGTCCCGGCCACCAGAGAGGGCGGTGCTTTATCCTATAGTGTGCAAGCACGACCACCACTGATGGATTGCAGGGTGGTCTGTAACCATGGAAACGAGAAGTGTATAATGCAATGGGAAAATGAATCCAGCCAGCAAAGGAGGCAATATGGAGAATCATAATACATTAGGAAGTGCCTTTTATTAACCTGCTCTACATGATAAATGTCACATGCTGAAGTGAGACAACCCCTTTAACTTTGTAACATGCTCACTGTTGAAATGTGATGTTTAGTTACATACACTCATCCATGCATGAGATCGGGGTGAGAATTTTTACAGTGGCTGGGTAGCCTAGCGCATCTGCACATAGTCCTTTTATTTATTTCCTCCCTCTCCGAAATCTGAATGTCGCACGTTATTTGTTAAATGTGGTGCATCTTTAAACCTAACACTTTCGTCTAGAAATCATACTCCAGTTTCTTTTACGCCAGAGAGATTACAACCTTTCATGCAACTTTTTTAAAGTCGCAGTGATAAATCTGGGGTGAAACCAATTAACATAGGTGACCACGACCACTTCTCCATTCTTACAAAAACGGAATGTTGCACATTTTTTGCGCAAATAAGCCCAAAAAGTCCAGAACTGCGTTTTGCCACTCTTTGAAGCCAAATAATTCCTTCCCAATTGATTTCAACTACTGGGCCTTGCTTGCACAGGTTAGGCTGAGTCACACCTCAGTTATTTGATCAGTTATTTCGTATTTTCTTTCCGTGTCTGTTCCATTTTTTTGAGGACCGTATGCGGAACCATTAATTTCAATGGGTCAGCAAAAAAAAAAAAAAACGGAAGTTACTCAGTGTGTATTCCGTTTCCGTATGTTAATATTTTCCTTCCGCAAAGAAATAGAACATGTCTTATTATTGTATTATACACAAGGACAGGACTGTTCTATTAGGGCCAGCTGTTCCGTTCTGCAAAATACAAAATGCACACGGACGTCATCCGTGTTTTTTGCAGATCCGTTTTTTGCGGTTCGCGAACTACATATGGTCGTGTGTATGAGCCCTTATTGTGAGCCAAAGTGCTGATGCACATGAACGTATTTTCTTTCACTGTCAGTTCTGGGTTTTTTTGCGGACTGTATACGGAACCATTCATTTCAGTAGGTTCACAAAAAAAACGAAGTTACTCTGCGTGCATTCCGTTTCCGTATGTCCGTTCCACAAAGGGATAGAACATGTCCTATTATTGTCTGCATTACGGACAAGGATAAGTCTGTTCCATTAGGGGCCAGCTGTTTCGTTCCGCAAAATACGGAATGCACACGGATGTCATCCATGTTTTTTGCAGATCTGCAAAATACACACGGTTGTGTGCATGAGCCCGAAACCAGGAGTGAAGCCTATTCAGAGATCAGGTATAAGGCTTCATTCACATGTCCTGTTTTTCTTTCCTGATTCGATCCTGATCCTGATCTGGATCCATTCATTTCAATGGGTCCTGAAAAAATCAGGATCGAATCAGGAAAGAAAAACAGGACGTGTGAATGGAGCCTAATGTAAAGATCTGCACCTGTTCTGTGGTTTTGACCCGCACCTGGTTTTGGCTCAGAATAACTGATGGAAATAACTGATCAAATAGCTGAAGTGTGAACTCAGCCTAACATATAAAATACTATATATACAGGAGGTGCTGCAGTTTTTTTGTAGATGTCACACATATTACTTGTCATTGGTTAACCAGGATTTATGTGCTTTCAACTTTGAAACTGGTCAACTGACCTGATCAAAGTTTTCACAGAAGGTGCAGACTAAAAAAGAAGTCTTAACGTCTCCTAAGAAGTGAAGATAAAAAAGAGGGCAAGCTGCTGGGGCAAGGTCTAGGAAGCCTGTCCCCAACATGCCCTGAAGCAATGGGTTTGACCTGCTGTAGTCACAACAAGACCCTCTGTTCTTCAGATGGAATTTCACTTTCTGACAACTTAGTTACACAAGAAGAAGGAGGTCCATGGAAGACAAGAGGAATCTCTCCACGTATATATGATTGGTACCAGATGTCAATGATAACATCTGCTGCTGGATGTCTTACAACTACACATCTAACAATTCTGTTAACTTGAGACTGAATGTTGAGCGTGCACAGAAAACTGAAAAACGTCTTTTAATCTGTATGTAAAGAATCAGATTGGAGATAGGTGAGTAAATTATATGGCTGAAGTTTGATCGGATCACCAGCTTGAAGACATTTGTTAGGGTACGGCCACGCTGGGTGGATTTGCTGCTGCAGAGTTTTGGCAGTGGATTTTTCAGCAAATCCGTATTGGAAATTCCATGGACTTTGCTGCGGATGTGCCACAAATTTCACTCTGGATTGTAAAGGGTGAAATGCGTGGTAGAAATACGCAGCATAAATTGACCTTCTGTAGATTTAAAGGGAAATCTGTCAGGTCCTATTAAGTACAATACCACATGGCCTCCACATTACTAATTTTGATGTGGATCCCGCCATTCTCATGCTGCGCACCTGCGAATGCGTGATGGACTACATCAAGAGGTCTTCTCCTTGAGTCCTCTTATATATGCATGCTCGGCAGTCCTCTGGTATGACTATCCAGATACAAATTAGTGATCTGGATCACCAGCAGCATACTATTTATGCAGTACTGTATTTAAAGGGAATCTGTCAGCAGTTTTGACCATGATAAACTGCTGACAGCATTAGGTAGGGGTTGGGGAGAGCAGGACAAACATACCTTTAGGCCTCTTTCACACGAGCGTGACGGATTTGGTCAGGATGCGTTCAGGAAAACTCCCACCATTTTGCAAGCAAGTTCATTAAGTTTTGTCTGCGATTGCGTTCAGTTGTTCAGTTTTTTCCGCGTGGGTGCAAAGCGTTTTGATGCGTTTTTCACGATCGTGAAAAAAAACTGAAAGTTTACAAACAACATCTCCTAGCAACCATCAGTGAAAAACGCACTGCATCCGGACTTGCTTGCAGATGCAATGCGTTTTTCACTGAAGCCCCATTCACTTCTATGGGGTCAGGGCTGCGTGAAAGCAGAACTGAAAACTCGCTCGTGTGAAAGGGGCGTTAAGATAGCTTTTATTATCAAGAATAGTAAGAACGTGATGTTTTTATTCAACCAGATTCTGCCCCTTAAGTGCACTGGAGGCGGAGCTTCACTGCAAAGTGTTTTCTGTATTGACCTTCATAGTGCTGTCCCTCGGCTCTGAGTGACAGCTGTGACATACAACCAGGAAGGCACCACAGTTGTCACCCAGCTCAGAGGGGAGGGGCTTTGAAGCAGCCATCATGTGGAGTCATAATGGAGAGCCTCATGTATGAAAAGTATTGTTGTCACATATAGATCATACCAACCAGTGTGAGCATAAGGCACCAACCACAGGGCCCCTTTGTGCAAAAAAAGTCTCCATAGGAGACACCATAGCCGGACCCCACCTGGCACTGCCAGATTACTATAATGGGATGCAGGGGTGGGTTTAAGATCTGGCAGGATTCTAGATTTAATGCCGGCCTTCTGCTGGCGAACCACTGCATGCAGCTTCCTTTTTGTGGCAGAAAGCCCGCAGTGAGTGAATGGCCATCTCACCACCTCAACAGATTCAAATACCACAGTCCATCACAAAATACTGCCAGCAGCACAAAATACATCCCCAAAAACTTCCACTGGCCGGCCGTGAGGAGGGCCCAGGCGGCCTCCTGGGCATCGGCCCACCGGGAAATTTCCTTGTAAGGTCTATGGCCAATCTGCCCCTGGATCCCCCATTGCTCCCTTTCTGATGCCTCCCCCGCCAATCTCTGTACTTCCTGGTCCTTTACCAACACACCCATGTGACCACTGCAGCCAATCACCAAGCATTTCAGGGTTATGGTCAGATTTCCTCCATTTGTATTCAAATACTCCAAAGAGTGTATATTGCTCTGGGCTGGGCAGATTCATGCATTACATGAACAGCCCCCTGATTTCAGTGGGAGCTCTGTAATGCTTCACTTGCCCTGTGGTGGCACTGTGGTGATTGAATACTTGCACTTGCTTATGGGTTCCATCACATATCACACCTGATTGCTGTGATCAGCCTATCATTAAAGGGAACCTGTCATCTCCAAAACACCCCCTGAACTAGAGTAAGCGTTGTATAGTGTAAGTGATGCTGAATCCGAATATGCCATTCTGACGCTGTGCTCCCACAAACCAGCAGTAAAATGCACTCAGTGGACTCCAGTGCTCACTCACATAATGGAGAGGACTCTAAGAAGAGTCCTCTGAATGCATTTTACTGCTGGTTTGTGGGAGCACAGCGTCAGAATGGAAGTGAGTATGAAGATAAAACTTACATATTCGGATTCAGCATCATTTAGACTATACATCTCTTACTCTAGTTCAGGGGGTGTTTCGGAGATGACAGGTTCCCTTTAAAGAAGAACTCCTGCAAAAAATGTTATTCCATGTCCTGCTAGAAATGTACATGATGCAATCTGTAGTGAATGTCATTTTCTTACCAGTAGCTGAGTTTTTGAGTTATATCATCCTAAAGTTTCTTATCTCTGTCATGTGACTAGGAATTAGACCCACCAACTCACACAGCATCTTATGTGTGGACAGGAAGTCTAATTTTCTATGCATTCCTATGGGAGCCTCACTTTAAGTCTCATAGGAATGAATAGAGAAGTAACTGGCTTCCTGTCCTGGGTCAGTTGGAGGTCATAGGAATGAATAGAGAAGTAACTGGCTTCCTGTCCTGGGTCAGTTGGAGGTCAGGGAGTTGGTCACATGACCCAGCTACAATAAGAAGAGAGTGGAAACTCTCAATTTCAGCCTCTGATAAGAAGATTACATTCACTATAGATTATATCATGCACCTTTCTAACAGGTCAGAGAATAAAATTTTTTTGCAGGAGTTCTTCTTTAACATAAAGAAATGAAGAGAGCCTCTTTAACAATAAGAATATTGCTTATCACATGTAGACGCTCCTCACAAGGTCACCTCAGCAAGAAGCATCTAAAAGTTCATAATATACAGATAATATACTCTATGCATTCTGCATTGCAGCTACAGCATTGTAATACACCTTAAAGAGACACATCCATCAGAACGTGGCATTTAAACTCAACAGTCATAGAAAACAATTTGTGAAAAAATTGGCTAATTTTTCATTTTCATTTATTAAATACAAAATATTGTCCTTCCGTAGCAGTCAATGCAAATGAAGAGACCTCCGATATGGATAGGTAAACCATTGTCGGTTTACTGCTATTGTGAGGGGAATATGTAATGTACAAGAAAATCTTCATTATAATAGTAGGTGTAGACTAAACAAAAATCACAGAAAAAAAGATAAAAAAACATCCTTCATGATGTAATTAATGAATATGCACTAACAGAAAATAATGCACAATAACAAAATAGATGCAAGCATTATATATGGACTGAGCCCTCACTGTGATATGATAAAATCTGAGACTCTCAGTCAATATATTTTGATCAAAACAATCTGTGCCCGTCTACCCGCACCAAGGTGGTCTCAATCAGTTTTTTTTTATCTTTTCTCTGTGATTTTTGCTTAGTTTGTCGTATACATTTGAGGGAGTGGCACCCTCAAGTGTGAATGCACTTCTATTTTATCCTGGGAGTAGCATTCATGTGCACTTTTGCCCCTCCTATCCCACAGGCGACCTTGATTAGGTGGTACATATAGGTGTGCATGCTCCTCCTCTCATCAGTTGCTGGATGCACATAGACGTGACTAGGAGCAGCATACTATATGTGCAGAGTCTGCTCTCCTGAATGCCCAACGGCATAGGTAGGTTTAGCCTAGGACCTGCCTGACTGAGAACACCTTGGCACTGGTAGACGGGCACAGATGTGCTTTGATCAAAATATATTGGCTGAGAGTCTCAGATTTAGTGAGGGCTTAGTCCATATATAATGTTTGCATCTATTGTGTAGTGCATTATTCTCTAATAGTAGATGTAGAGTTAGGATAACTCTCATGATAGGCCTAGATAAAGATGCCCGCAGAGGAGCAATGTACCGATCAGTGTAATGTGTGATGCCGTAATTGAGTCACTAACCCCCATAGCCTGACAGAGAGTTAAGCAATACTGTCCAGACAAAGGAGGAAGTTAAAGAGCCATGACAGGAAGAAGGAGACTATCCAGAAAACTATCTACCCTTTTCATTAAAAAAATGACATATAATATCCACAGTGATAAAAGGTGCCCCATTAATACCCTGCGTACTTATAAAACACTTCGGCTACTGTTTCGCTTATTAATTCACTTCTATTTGTTGTTCCTCATCACAGCAAGAGCACCGAATGTATTCAAGCCTTATGAATAAATCCCTGTAATATAATATTATACTAATTTTTGACATGGCATCATACTTGATCTCCGTTTAATGTCTCTGTTGAACCACAGATATGCTTGAGTTATCAGGATGCCTCTGGGCATCAATTATAATGAATAATAACATAGTACAACCAGTGTATATTACATTATTTTCCGTAGGGAGAGAGAACAGAAGAGAAGCAAATTTAGCGTTTTAGGCCAGGTAATCACATGACAGCCTAGTATTAATGCCTGTGATTTCTTTCCATTATTGCAGTAAATCATTATGGGGAACGGTAGTGAAGGATAAATTGGTGCTGATCACATATTGTTAGGAATCAGGTCTCACGTGCTGGAAGCATGAAGAATTTACAGTGAATTTATATATATATTTGCTTCTAAACATTATACTGAAATACGTATTTCAAATGCAGATTGCGGCACAACAGTTATTTGCGCTGCTATCTGCAACTTTTCCTCGCTCACGCTAGGTCTAAAAGGGGACAGGCTGGCAGGTTTGTCTCATTTACCATTTTCAACACCTGTTTTGGGTGTAGAAATAGGTCTAAATGTAAGACAGCTAGGAAGCCGCCTTACATTTAGAAGTGGCACTAGATGCGCAAAGTTATGGAGAGGTCGGCGCTTCTTTATAACTACAGCAGAACCACCACCAGAACAGAGGCTTTATTAAGCCTTAATAAATGCATTAATAAATTAATAAATGTTTGCATCAGTTTTACCACCTAATGTGGGGTCTCCGCATAACAATTATTGCTATGATGCTGGAAATGTGGAAACATTGCAAGACATGGTGAAAGTTTTTAATGATCGGATCAGTATGAATTTCCCTAAAGGGGTTGTCTCACGAAAAATAAAAAATAAAATAAAATATATATATATACAGTTTTCAAACCAGCACCTGGATCTGAATATTTTTGTAATTGGATTTAAGTTAAAATGTAATATAGCCACTGAGTTACTCAGTAAGGCCCCTTTCACATGACCATATGCCCTGCGAGACATACGGTCCATGAGTGGGCCATATGTCCCAGAGCGGCATCGTGCGCAAACATTTTGATGCTGTGCAATGATGCTGTGCATGCCAGGCCGCCCACGGGGCTATTGTCACACACTCATAAAATGATATGAGTACAGGACAATAGTCCCGCGGACGTCCTGGCGTGCACAGCACGGGACTATTTTGTGGGCTCCTGTGCGCACGATCGATGCCGCTCTGGGACATATGGCCTGCTCACGGACCGTATGTCTCAGAGGGAATAAGGTCATGTGAAAGGGGCCTAAAATGTATCTGTTTAGCGCCATATGCTGTTTGTTCCTTTACGTATTTCTCTGTCCATTTCGCTGAGGTGGTCTCACAAGCTCACATATATGCTTGAACTGTCACCAGACCTACCCTTCTGCAGGAGAAAGGACATGCCCCCTGAGCTGTCATAGGGAGAGAGCTGAAGCAGAAAGGATACGCCCCCCCCCCCCCCCGAGCTGTTATAGGGAGAAAGCTGCACTTAAAGGACACACCCCGAGCTGTGATAGGAAGAGAACTGCAGCAGAAAGGACACACCCCTGAAAAGGACACACCCGCTGAGCTGACAGCTTGAAAAAAATCTAGAAGAGGAACTGAAACAATGAATAGTCAGATCTCTAGATCTATTAGTTACAGGGATGGTTTATAAAAGATTGTCATTTACTATGCGTTGCCTAAATTTCATTTTTTTTACATTAATCATGGGATAACACCTTTAAAGGGGTTTTCCAGTCTCTTAATATTGATGACCTATCCTCACTTGAATGGGAGCTGAGCTGCAGTATTCTGGCACGCCCCCTACACCGTAGATGGAGCCTTCTGCTTATGACGCGTCCGCTGTCTTGTTTCTGGAGCCGGTGGCACTGAGTGACAGCTGAGCTCCATTCAAGTATGCGGCTGAGCACGATACCAACCACGGCCACTATACAATGTACGGCGCTGAAGAAGGCTGCACTGCTCACATGAGCGCCGGTGCCTTCTCAATCTGCTGATCGGGGGTTGGGGGGATTCCTGGGTGTCGCCCCCCAACCGATCAGATACTAATGTCTTATCCTGAGGATAGGTCATCAGTTTAAAAATCCTGGAAAACCCTTTTAAATCCAGTAGTCATAAAGACTATCATCATATCATGCAAAAAGTGGTCAGGAGTGAATCCCCATTGTCAGGAATGTCAAGGAGAGGATAATGGTCTTCCCACCCTAGTAAATATCTCTGGTGTAGACCTCTGTCCAGATAATGAATAATCTGGACGTCCATCTGATGGACACAGGAATTTCTTCTTGTAAACCGACCTAACATGTTCAGGACAGATAATAGCTGCGTATTGGTCAATGTGGTTTACACAGAGTGTTGCTCTATAATATACTGAAAGGAAATTAACCCTTGACAGTCAGGGCAGAAATACCATCTTTTGCTTATTGTTTTCATTTGTTTGTCATTTTTGTAATCCTAATGTATTCTGTACAGAAAATATAATTTTAAATATAAAATTCTTTCACATCAGCCTCAGAGTCTTAGATTGTAATTTCTCTGTCTCTCAGACTGTATACATTGAGTTTGCTTAAAGGGCTTATCCGGGACTAAAAAATGTCCCCCATATGCCCGGGCCCCTCATACTGAATATTCTTACCTGGGTCCCCGCACCGCTGCTTCTCCCTGTACGCGGATGAAAACATCTCATGTTGGGGGAGCAGCCAATGGCAGGCGGGGACGGGAATGAGCCGTCCTAGCGGCACATTTAGATGGGCAGATTGTTGGGAAAGAGCGTTCGCCGATAATCTGCCTGAAAATTGGACTGTGTAAATCCACCTTAAACCGTAAGCAGGTCTGCGGCAGTCCCATTGAAAAACCACAGCAAAAAACTAAGGATTTTCTGCCACAAAATATGTGGCATTTTCCTTTAAACGGGACCTCAAGTTCATCATTTTAGAAAGGTTGTCTCAATATGACACCCTTTTTAAAAAAAAAAAAAAGAAACTGCTTGGTCCAGTGTGTGGTCACGGTCGGCCACACGTTTGAGATTTATCATTACATGGTGCTGATCCAAATGAAAGAGGGGACAGGAACTACATAACCAGCCCGGGTCCAGTTTGGTTAGTAGGGCATATAGACAAGGGTTTAGGCTGGTTTCACACATAGCATGTATAGCATTTTTGTTTTTAATGTGTGTTTTAACTTTTTTTAGCACTTTAAAAGAACAGTAAATACAGAAAAGGCACAACAAACCCCTTCATCTGCTCCATTCTCCTGGTCCTGTTCTGTGTCATATTACAATTAAAACTGACAAATACGTATAGAAATCTCCTCTCTGTGTCCCAAGAAATCAGCCATGACCCCCTCCCCCTCCTCATTGCCCTAAGACATCTGACTGGAGCAGGAGTCTCCCTGTCTGCAGTAGGACAAAAACTAAAAAATAAACCCGTCTCCTTGGCTAAGCCCCCATTCCTTTAGCCACCAGCAGCCAAAAATGGAAGAGATCAGCAGGATTAGCCTTAAGAAGAAAATGCTGTAGACAGTGGGAATAGTAATATTTCATGTATATCATTAGCATTCATTCATTCCTGTCTACAACAAATTATTCAAGTCTAAAAGTGTAACTACACCACATTTTTTCTACCATTGTTGTGATCTTTTTTGGTGTTTTTGACATTTTTCCCCAAAAAGCATCATGCTCTGGGTATGCTGGTTTTTCTGATGTTTTTCCCATAGGCTTCTCTATAGGATGACATAAAAAGTGCATTATGAATGTTGCAGAATAAAAAAGGCCACCAAAAACGCTAAACTTAGGCCCCTTTGACACGAGTGTCACGGATTAGGTCCGGATGCATTCAGGATACGTTCAGGGAAACTCGCACACATTTTGCAAGCAAGTTCAGTCAGTTTTGTCTGCGATTGGATTCAGTTTTGATGCGTTTTTCAGGCGAGTGATAAAAAAACTGAAGTTTTACAAACAACATCTCATAGCAACCATCAGTGAAAACCGCATTGTATCCGCACTTGCTTCAGCATACAATGCGTTTTTCACTGAAGCCCCATTCACTTCTATGGGGCCAGGGCTGCGTGAAAAATGCAGAATATTGAAATATGCGGAAAACTCGCTCGTGTGAAAAGGGCCTTATTGTTAAAAACTCATACAGTTACTTTTACAGAAGGAAATCTTAAAGGGGTTTTCCGGATTCAGATCTGAACCCTGACATATCCCCTTCTTCAACCAGGGAGCCCCTCTAAGATGAGCATTGGAGGGTTTCTTGCTCCAATGCTGCCCCTTGCCCTGAACTGTATCGCACAGGGCAAGGGCTTTTTTATTTACAAACTTTACATTGCTTGGCTGAGGCTTCCGCCTAGCAGTGTTCCCAGAGACATCAGTGGAGGCTTCCGCCTAGCAGTGTTCCCAGAGACATCAGTGGAGGCTTCCGCCTAGCAGTGTTCCCAGAGACATCAGCGGAGGCTTCCGCCTAGCAGTGTTCTCAGAGACATCAGTGGAGGCTTCCGCCTAGCAGTGTTCCCAGAGACATCAGCTGAGGCTTCCGCCTAGCAGTGTTCCCAGAGACATCAGCGGAGGCTTCCGCCTAGCAGTGTTCTCAGAGACATCAGTGGAGGCTTCCGCCTAGCAGTGTTCCCAGAAACATCAGCTGAGGCTTCCGCCTAGCAGTGTTCCCAGAGACATCAGCGGAGGCTTCCGCCTAGCAGTGTTCTCAGAGACATCAGTGGAGGCTTCCGCCTAGCAGTGTTCCCAGAGACATCAGCGGAGGCTTCCACCTAGCAGTGTTCCCAGAGACATCAGCGGAGGCTTCTGCCTAGGAGTAAAACAGGCTAGGGCAGTGCTAAAGCCCGCCCATTAGTGTCGGTGACATCACCGGGAACACTGCTAGGATGAAGCCTCCGCCTAGCAGAGACCCGGCAGGTCACCAGATCTGCTGAAAAGGAGCAGGGCAAGGGAGAGCATTGGAGCGCTCATATCAGCTGGGCTGCCTAGGTGAAGAAGGGGACATGTCTGGGTTCAGTTCTCAACCTGGACAACCCTTTAAGGAATTTAATGGGGGAGAAAACCTAAAACACAAAAAGGGGTAGAGGCAAATATACCTGATACTAATCATCAGTTAAAAACTAGAGATGAGCGAGTAGTGTTCGATCGAGCTGGTATTCGATCGAATACTACGATATTCGGCACACTCGATTTCAATCGAGTATAACGGCGATGGCGCACTTAGAATTCGTTTCCCCTCCCACCTTCCCTGGCGCTCTTTTTCCACCAATCAACATGCAGGGGGGGTATGACAGGCACGCTGAGCACGCTGGCAGCGCGAAAACAGCGTCTACATGCATTGGCTGGAAAAACCATGTGACCTCGAATATTAAAAACTCAGCTCTTCCTGCTCGTACGCATATGCTGCGTGAACTTAGTCAGGGACAGAGGCTGGAGAAGGGAGAGACAGATTTTAGCTGTTGGACAGGCAGGAGCGTGAATAAAAGCCCTTATCAGGGCTACTACAGTGGACTTCAGTGATAGGTTTACTACAATATAGACTTTACAGAGAACGGCTGCTGTATTCAGGGATAGCTGCTGGAGTAGGGACAGAGAGAGGCATTAGTGGTGTATTAGGTGCTCTGCTACATACCAAACTATATTTGGCACTACTGCTGTGTACCTTGAAATATACAATATCTAGGCCTTTTAATTGGCAACTGTACTGTGCGTTCTCTTGCTAAATAATTTCACATACCTGCTGTAAATACCCACCGTCTGTTCAGTTAGTACACGGCTGTGTACTTTGAAATATACAATATCTAGGCATTTTAATAGGCCACTGTACTGTGCGTTCTCTTGCTAAATTATCTCACATACCTGGTGTAAATACCCACCGTCTGTTCAGTTACTACACGGCTGTGTACTTTGAAATATACAATATCTAGGCATTTTAATAGGCCACTGTACTGTGCGTTCTCTTGTTAAATTATCTCACATACCTGGTGTAAATACCCACCGTCTGTTCAGTTACTACACGGCTTTGTACTTTGAAATATACAATATCTAGGCCATTTAATAGGCCACTGTACTGTGCGTTTTCTTGTTAAATTATCTCACATACCTGGTGTACATACCCACCGTCTGTTCAGTTACTACACGGCTGTGTACTTTGAAATATACAATATCTAGGCATTTTAATAGGCCACTGTACTGTGCGTTCTCTTGTTAAATTATCTCACATACCTGGTGTAAATACCCACCGTCTGTTCAGTTACTACACGGCTTTGTACTTTGAAATATACAATATCTAGGCCATTTAATAGGCCACTGTACTGTGCGTTCTCTTGTTAAATTATCTCACATACCTGGTGTAAATACCCACCGTCTGTTCAGTTACTACACGGCTTTGTACTTTGAAATATACAATATCTAGGCCATTTAATAGGCCACTGTACTGTGCGTTCTCTTGTTCAATTATCTCACATACCTGGTGTAAATACCCACCGTCTGTTCAGTTACTACACGGCTTTGTACTTTGAAATATACAATATCTAGGCCATTTAATAGGCCACTGTACTGTGCGTTTTCTTGTTAAATTATCTCACATACCTGGTGTACATACCCACCGTCTGTTCAGTTACTACACGGCTTTGTACTTTGAAATATACAATATCTAGGCATTTTAATAGGCCACTGTACTGTGCGTTCTCTTGCTAAATTATCTCACATACCTGGTGTAAATACCCACCGTCTGTTCAGTTACTACACGGCTTTTGTACTTTGAAATATACAATATCTAGGCATTTTAATAGGCCACTGTACTGTGCGTTCTCTTGTTAAATTATCTCACATACCTGGTGTAAATACCCACCGTCTGTTCAGTTACTACACGGCTGTGTACTTTGAAATATACAATATCTAGGCATTTTAATAGGCCACTGTACTGTGCGTTCTCTTGTTAAATTATCTCACATACCTGGTGTAAATACCCACCGTCTGTTCAGTTACTACACGGCTTTGTACTTTGAAATATACAATATCTAGGCCATTTAATAGGCCACTGTACTGTGCGTTCTCTTGTTAAATTATCTCACATACCTGGTGTAAATACCCACCGTCTGTTCAGTTACTACACGGCTTTGTACTTTGAAATATACAATATCTAGGCCATTTAATAGGCCACTGTACTGTGCGTTTTCTTGTTAAATTATCTCACATACCTGGTGTACATACCCACCGTCTGTTCAGTTACTACACGGCTTTGTACTTTGAAATATACAATATCTAGGCCATTTAATAGGCCACTGTACTGTGCGTTTTCTTGTTAAATTATCTCACATACCTGGTGTACATACCCACCGTCTGTTCAGTTACTACACGGCTGTGTACTTTGAAATATACAATATCTAGGCCATTTAATAGGCCACTGTACTGTGCGTTTTCTTGTTAAATTATCTCACATACCTGGTGTAAATACCCACCGTCTGTTCTGTTACTACACGGCTGTGTACTTTGAAATATACAATATCTAGGCCATTTAATAGGCCACTGTACTGTGCGTTTTCTTGTTAATTATCTCACATACCTGGTGTAAATACCCACCGTCTGTTCAGTTACTACACGGCTGTGTACTTTGAAATATACAATATCTAGGCATTTTAATAGGCCACTGTACTGTGCGTTCTCTTGTTAAATTATCTCACATACCTGGTGTAAATACCCACCGTCTGTTCTGTTACTACACGGCTGTGTACTTTGAAATATACAATATCTAGGCATTTTAATAGGCCACTGTACTGTGTGTTCTCTTGCTAAATTATTTCACATACCTAATTATATACCCAAATATTGTATTTGCAACAAAAAAAAATAAAATGCGGAGGGGGGCTAGCGGAATAGGACGTGGACGTGGACGAGGACGGGGGCGCGGAAATGCTGTTGGGGGCCTTGTTGAAGCCAGTGGGGATACAATGTGTGCTGGTGAGGATCAGCCAGGATCCCGCTCATCCAGAATCCCTGCCTTTATGGGACAGTTAAGCAGGGGGCGGGTTACACCGCTGTTGAGGCCTGAGCAGGTTGAACAGGTGGTGCAATGGATAGCCGATAGCGCTTCCACACAGTTGTCCACCAGCCAGTCATCCACACAGTCTCACTCTGACCCTCCTTCCTCCACACCTGGCCAACAGAGTCATCCCACCCTTGACCCCTCCCAGGAGCTCTTTTCGGGTCCTTTTTCAGATGTGCCGGAAAGAATCCCAGGAGCTAGCAGAGGAATTTGTTTTGTAGTGATGCCCAAACACTGGAGTTTTCGCCATCTCCTGCTGATGTGGACCCTGAGCCAGCATCTGTTATCATGAGCGATGATGATGATGAGACGCAGTTGCCATCAAGGGAGGCTGTTGGAATGTCCAGTGGGCAGGAAGGAGGAGCAGAGTGAGGAAGAGGAGGTGGTGGATGACGAAATGACCGACCCCACTTGGCCAGGGGTGATGTCCAGCGAGGAAAGCAGTGGAGAGGTGGTGGTCTGCGCAGCACCGAAAAAGGCAGCAAGAGGCAGAGGGATGTCCACAGGCAGAGGGATGTCCACAGCAGAGGGATGTCCACAGGGCAGAGGCATGTCCACAGGCAGAGGGATGTCCACAGGCAGAGGGATGGCCACAGGCAGAGGGATGGCCACAGGCAGAGGACAGTTCAGACAGAGAAGTGAGGCCACAGCCAGCAGGGCCGAAGCTGTTCCCGCCAGCGGCCAGTCGTGCGAAGCTCCCCCATCGAGGCCTCGTACTTCTGTGGTGTGGAGATATTTTAATGTTTGTGCGGATGACAAACTGAGCGCGGTTTGCACACTCTGCCACTCAAAACTGAGTAGGGGCTCTGAGAAGAGCAATCTGACCACCTCAGGCATGCGGCGTCACTTGGAATCAAGCACTGGGC